>JACYFF010031959.1:51533806-51647974 GCA_017589665.1 Selenicereus undatus | reverse complement strand
ATATATATATATATATATATATATATATATATATATATATATATATATGATCTGCTCTACACAGGTGTGGGCTAACCGGGTGTCGGGCCACACTGAAGACCTTCAATCGAGGTATGAGCACGAGTTTCGCGAAGCTGGCAAATACCATGTGTTAAATTTTTAGAGTTTTGGACTTGTCCTAACGTAATTCCAAACCTAACTCTAAGCCACATGAATTACAATTTTAAAAAAATATTAAGTTATAAAGATCTTCACTGCTAGAAATATGGAATATTAGGGAAATTAGCTATATTATGATGATAGTTATGGATTCTATTTCTTAAATACACAATAATTTAGAAATAATAACATATCTCTAAATCATATTACTATTACTATTATTATAATAATAATAATAATAATTATTATTATTATTATTTTGTCAAGATCGTCATTTATTATTATTATTATTATTATTATTATTATTATCATTATTATTATTATTATTATTATTATTATTATTATTATTATTATTATTATTATTATTGTTGTTGTTGTTATTACTACTACTACTACTACTACTACTACTACTACTACTACTACTACTACTGCTACTACTACTACTAAATGCATGCGATCTTGAGACAAATAATATATTATATAAGTAATAAATAATTCATAAATCACATAACATATTGTACCCAATTAATTTTTATTAAAGGCAATGTGAAATCGACACAAATCATAAATTGATTTACTTTTTTTTCCATTCTCAAATAATTCTAGAATTGGGGAGTTTCTACTTAACTTTAAAAAAACTTCCCCCCACGAGAGGCCCAAATAATTTTCTCACAATTGACATGAATTACCAATATAATTTACTATATTTTTTACATATAGATATTACAATCAGAAAAATTCAATTTTTTTTCATATATCATGTGGGTATAGGAACATAGAGCAAAACCTCCTAATCTTTTGACATATATCACTCTTACATAATTTATACTTAAAGAAATTCATCATTATTATTAGAAGATATTAGAAGATAATTTATTAGAGTACAAGAGTCCAAGCCAATATTAGTAATTTTCAAATGGTAAAATTTTCTTCCCTTTAACATATCTTCTTATTCTTATTGCGATATATGAAAGTATATAATAGCTTTATGTTATGTTTTATTACCAAATTACGTAGTCTAACAATATACAATGAACCATTCATTAAATTAATTAATATATGACATGTTTATACATATTTAACTAAGTTAATCATAATCTATTTTAATACATAAGAATCTCAATTTAACGTTGTCTTATAATTTATACCTTCTAATAACTATACTTTATATTTGAAACCTATTAATTTTAAGAAAATTTAAATTTTATATGTATCATATAAAATGTTCGATATTTATTATTTTGTATATTTATTATCAAAACCCAAAAATTATCCCGGTTATCACCAGGGAAAGCATAGTAGTTTATTATTACATCCGCAAGACCTCAAAGAACTTTTCTCAAACATCAATCAAAGCATCTTCCCTCTTCTCATTATATTGTCAGCCCTTTTTCCACGCATATATATTGACTTGAGCCCTAGGTCTCTCTCTCCTCATCGCGATATTTCTCTGTCGTGCTCTACTGTCCGATCTAGTCTGTCTCTCTGCGTTGATTGATCTGTTCTTAGCTTCATAACCGATTCGCCATGGATGAAGAATACGATGTTATAGTCCTTGGTACCGGTCTCAAAGAATGCATTCTCAGTGGTCTGCTGTCCGTTGATGGCCTCAAGGTCTTTTCCCCTTTTTTATCATATTCTGCTTGTCTTTCTATTTCAACGTCACTTTGGTTTGCTTTGCAAGCATAATCAATCATGTAAAATCCGAACATACATGCTGAAGTGTTGATGGGTTTGGTGGGTAACTGAAATGGCTTTCTTGTGTTTCTCTGCTGGGCTGATGGATCTGGTTGGACTTGTGTTAGATTATCGCGCTAATATTAGTTCTATCCTATTGTCAATGTTATGCCTCAGAATTTCCTCAATTTTAGGGGACAGATAGTCGGTTGAACTTTGTGTTACGTCAAGGAATAGATTTTTGGTGGGTATATTTCTTAGCTGATCGTAATGGGTTTCATCTTTTTCTGACTAAATGAGGACTTTAGAATATAACGGATATAGGGTATATTTGCAGGTTGTCATGACTCGCATTGCTTGATCCTATTGACTTTGTGTCTGCAGTTCAAATTCTGCGTCCAATTGGTTCACCTAAGTTCACGTAGAAGTGGAGCAACTAGTTTTTATCATCAAGGAATTCTCATCGATGAAATAAAGTGATTATTGGGAAGAATCAATGGCTAATGTTGTATATTTCTCGTGGATGGAACTCAACCTTTATGTGCCTGATTCATTTACAGCACAGACTTTAGCAGTTTATTTTTCCTCCGCTTTTTTCCATCTCTAGATCCCAGCTGATTGGGAAACAAATTCATTTTTGGATGACCTATATAATCTTCTTATTTCTCTAACATAAATCAACTTCATCATGGCTTTATCTGTACCCGGGCCTGAATAAAGATTGTCTGACAAAAAAAAGGATTGCATAGTGCATGAGGTCCAGGATGGATCAGCCAATTTCTTGTGTACGTGTTTCTTTCGGTCAATGCTGTTAGTCTTGGCTATCGGTTCTTTATAGTCAATGTCTTGCCCATTCAATCTAATGAGGAGTTTTGGTATTCAACATTGCTTCAGTCTTTGAAGAGTAACGTTATCTAGGTTTATGTCTACTCATAATTTGTCAAGCAAGCTAAGGGGATGCGAGGTGCTTCAATGAGACTATGAGTCTCCTTAGATCATTGCCTTGAAAATCATAGTGCAAAAATCAAGGAATGGAACAAAGTGGGAAGGAAAGAAATGTAATGGAGTGAGAAGAAATAGCATTTTTCTTGCAGGAGTGGGAAAGAATGGAATGAAGTGGGAGAAAAATGGAATTATTGATATCAAGGTGGAGGAATGAGTGCGAGGGGCTGGGAGGGAGTGGGAATGAGTGATATTTATCTTTAAGGAGTGGAAATGAATGGAATGACATGGGAAGGACTGATAATAAATGGAATTGGAGTGGAAGCCAAAATGTACCCATGAAAAGAATAGGCTTCCAAGCAATGAGACATATATTTTTTGCTATAGAAGTATAGAACTATGCAAGTGTTAAAGAGTTATGGCTATTTTGTTGGTGTTATTATACTTTGGCAGAAGTGTTAGTCAGACCAGGATGGTGGTTGTGATTGTAGAATTGAATGTGAAGACATGATCATTATTTTATCTTGCAAACGTCACTTAGGTAGTTTTTTTTTGTGGGGGGGGGGGTTCCTCATGAAAAATCATTTTCCATTAAAAAATGTTTTCCAAGGAAAAGAGATTTTCATATCAAATTTTCCATTGTTTGGTGCAGGGTAAGTTATTCTTCATTGGAAAAAAATGAAAATATTAACTGAATTGTAAAAAATGAAAATATCAACTGAATTGTATTAGTGGCAAAAAAAAAAGTGAGATAAATTGTTATAGTGGAGATAAATGTGAATCAAATGAAGGAATTTTAAGTGCAAAGTTCATATTTTAGCCTCTTTTAATCTTTCATATTGGACAATCAAGTTTCTATTCAATCGTTGGAAGTCATATTAGTAGCAAAAGAGGTCAATTGAATTCTTCAAGTGGTGAAATGTTATTTTAATTGTCGGTAGTGGAGATGAATGCTAACCAAATGAAAGAATTTTGATTTTAAAATTTAGATTTAAACTTCTTTTGATAATTTGTGTTAGATAGTCAAGTTTCAATGTAAACCGTAGAAGTTGGGTTTTGGTCCTAAATTTCAATTGACTACATCATCAATGGACTAGAAGGAAGAAAATCAATTTCCTTTCTTCTTAAATCGAAATTATTTTCCTCCACTGGGGTGAACATTATTTTTCTTGTTAAATAATTTTCCGTCCTTTACCTCACTAAATGATGGAAAATTATTTTTCAGGAAAATCATTTTCCCCTCATGATAACACTAGTTTAAATGAAGAAATCATCCATAAACGAAATGCACCTTGACGTTTGCTGTTTAATACTAGTAGTAGCTGTCAGCTAGTTCATAATTTTGAAGACTAGTTTGGTACTGTAAATTCATAATTTTGAAGACTAGTTTGGTACTGTAAACTGATATCATCAGCTGAAACTTGTTGACATCTGTTCACTTTCTTGTTATTTTTCCCTCTTCTTGGTTTTGATGAGTCGTATTTCCGAATGCAGGTCCTACATATGGATAGGAATGACTATTATGGAGGAGAATCAACTTCACTTAACCTCAACCAGGTACATTATTGTTCTACTCCTCCATGTTTTGGGCAATGAATTTATGTGAATTAATTACCGTAGTTCTTATGCCATTTTATGTTATTGTAGCTGTGGAAGAAGTTTAGGGGAGAGGAGCAGCCGCCACCACATTTGGGTCCCAGCAGAGATTATAATGTCGATATGATGCCAAAGGTTTTTATTGCTTTGAATCACTTTTGTTATGTTGTTACGTTTCGTGATCCCTTTTGGTTATCTTAGCCTCTTTTTCTTTTTTTTTTAACTTGCAGTTCATAATGGCAAATGGGAGCCTTGTCCGGGTCCTCATTCATACAGATGTCACAAAATATCTTTACTTCAAAGCCGTTGATGGTAGCTATGTATTTAACAAAGGAAAGGTACGAATTGTTGACAATGTGTGGCCCCCTCGTTTTGTTTCGCTTGACCTATGGATGACCCTATTCTGATCATTATGTGGCTTATCTGTTTTCAGGTTCACAAAGTGCCTGCTACTGATGTGGAGGCCCTGAGATCCCCACTTATGGGGTTGTTTGAGAAGCGTCGTGCTAGAAAGTTCTTTATTTATGTACAAGATTATGATGAAAATGATCCCAGAACACACGAGGGCTTGGACTTGACTAGAGTGACTACTAGAGAGCTTATTGCGTAGGTTTTTGATATTCGCAATCTGAAAAATTTAATCAAACATTTACATCCATTCATGTTCTTGTGGTGGATTATGACTGAATGTTTCTATGTAAATTAGCTGCCTTATGTTTGCTTATGCTTCGTTGTGGGTAAAATGGTAAACACATCTAAGTCCAAACCCATATATCAAAGTTCAGCCCAGGTGGGGTTACGGCGGGGGGGTCAAATGTGATAGCCTTGCCACTAAATTGCAAAGAGGCTTTTCCCTTTTTCTTTTTCTTGTTCGTTTTCTTTTTTTGGGGTTGGATCATACTTCTAAAACCATTGGCCTATTACTCACCAAAAAGTAGAGGATGGAGAGGCATTAGCCATTTTGTTTGAGTCCACTATAAACGAAGCTGAAAGCAATTCCCAGAAAGAGAACAAGCTGTATTGTACTTAAGTAGGTATCATTCAATCACTTCCTGCTTCTATGTGCATGTGCAATTGATTTCACTCTGCTTCATACTTTGCCTTCTTCCTCACCTTCCATCATCCTCTTGCCATATCTCCTTGCTTATGCACGGAGAAGTCATTCTGTGTGCTTATTATGCACATGCGTGCTTGCAGGTATGCATGTGCACACATATTTTGTTTTTAATTTTTTGGAAATCATTTTCAAAAATTATCATTTAGATACTGGTCATGCTTCCTGCTTCTGCTTATTCTTACGGGTCCAAGTTATCTTGCAGAAAATATGGACTTGATGAAAACACCATTGACTTTATTGGTCATGCATTGGCACTTCATAGAGATGATCGATACCTAGATGAACCTGCGTTGGATACCATAAAGAGAATGAAGGTGACCATTCAACTCGCTCATGTTTCTCCAAATATCTCATTACTTTAATCTATGAAGAAGTTTCGTATACATGCCCTTTGATTTCCTGTGTGGATTCAGCTATATGCTGAATCTTTGGCACGCTTTCAAGGGGGCTCGCCGTACATTTATCCCTTGTATGGATTAGGAGAACTGCCTCAGGTACACTTTCTCGTCTGCTCTAGTTATCTGTTCCTCTTGCCATTTTTAACATACGGTTGCTTTACTAGTTGACTCTTCATTTATGTATGATTCATGTTTTCCCTTGTGAGCCTCTAGAACTCAGGGGATCTTTCATTTGTGTTGTTTACTAATGTATGCATGTATATCTTGTCAAGGCTTTTGCTCGGCTTAGTGCTGTTTATGGTGGAACTTACATGTTGAATAAGCCAGAGTGCAAGGTACTTCTGCAGCTTCTATTTTGGATTTTCTTTTTCTGTCATTGTGAATGTAATGTCATTCTTCCAAGTTCCAAGTTTTGAAATCTCATGATCTTGGTGAAATGTCAGGTTGAATTCAATGATGAAGGCAAAGTTGTAGGCGTAACATCTGAAGGCGAAACTGCTAAGTGCAAGAAAGTTGTTTGTGATCCCTCATATCTTCCTAACAAGGTATATATTTTGACTCATGGGTCCCATTTCTAAACTTGCTATGAAGGTGGAATTTGCTTGGCTTATTTTACTGTTAGCATTGTCTTCACTTGTATATTGTTTTCCCATTATATGAGGAGCTATGATGGTTTCTGGGACCTGCATGATTGACATGCAATTCTAATTGAAGAATCAAGGATATATGTGATGTAGGACGCTCTAAGAGCAATTCCTACACCTAGAAAATAACACAAGAACTTCTGAAAACTTAATAATTCAATTCATTCAAGTGTGTCTTTCCCCAAAGCACGGGGTGGGTTTATATAGGAAACAATACAGCTGAAAAAGAATATAAAATAAATCTAAAGATTACGATAAGATTTGATAACTAAGAATAATATAGGAAAATAAAAGATTTTATCCTAAAAGAGGATTCCTAGATTACGAAATCTCCTATTCTTCCTAGAATAGACATTGCCATAGAATTCCTTAGGAGATACGACATCAATATGCCACGAAGTTGGTGTCATTATCTTCCTTTTGATCATGACCGGTATTGAATGGCTGAAATTTGAAATGAATGCACACCCATTTGTCATTGTTGTTTTGTTTGCCCTTCTTTATTGTTCCCGTGATAGAATTAATTGTGAGGAAGAACTATGAGTTGTTTGTTTAAGCTATCACCAAGCCCAAAAGGGATGAATGACTAGGTACCCTAAAGGGATAAATGACTAGGTACCAATAGAATTGATATTGTCAGGTTCAAGTTACTATTTCCTGTCGACAATTATAATTAGCACTTGCTTATCTGAGCAGGTCAGGAAGGTTGGGAAGGTTGCAAGGGCTATTGCTGTTATGAGCCACCCAATTCCAAACACCAATGATTCTCATTCAGTGCAGATTATCCTACCTCAGAAGCAATTAGGTCGTAGATCAGACATGTAAGTCTCTCTGTCTATCTCTCTCCGCCCCCCCCCCCAACCCCCGCCCTCCCCCCCTTCTCTATCTGAGTGGCTGTTCGGTGTTGATTTTAAAACTACTTTTAGCATTCTAAAACATAAATTGGCACAAATACCCATTTTTCTAAGAGTAAAAACCAGCTTTTGAAAAGTGATTTTAGGGAAAAGAGCCCCTCAGAAGCATAAGCTCCAAATTGGTGCTCTTGTCTCTGTTTCTCACTGACGTGCGTGGTACATTCAGTGTTTATTTTACGTCTTTGACCATTATGCCCTTATGAATGCAACTAATTCCTTCCTACCTTCTAAACAATGGCCCGTCTACTTTGCTTTCCTCTGGCTATTTAGAATTTCTCTCTCCTCTGATCCTTTCCGATCCTTCTCTCTATTTGAGCATCTCTTTCCTTTAAGGGTTCCAAACCTTCTCAATTGAAATTGCGCATTGCAAATTCAATCTATGCCTCACAACAATGCTATTCTAGCGTGAATATAATTATGGAAAAGGGGATGCTAGTGCTGTAAATTTCTTTTACCCCAATGTGATATAAAACTGCTTGTAGCCCCCCCCCCCCCCCAAAAAAAAGAGAGGTGAAAAAAGTGACATAGAATCCTACTCAATCTAAACTTTATATGTAATAAGCAAGCAAATACCAACAGAATCAAGAGTAATGATTGCAAATTAACCCACTTTCTCTATATATGGCGTTTCTGGTGAATTATAATCTACTTATTGTTTCTCTCTCTTCTCTCTTGTTTATTTCTTATGTTCAACGTATATCTATTTTTTTGGGTGCTCATGAGATCATAATTTTTCTACAAATCAAAGTACGAAATTAGAATTTAGATGTGTTGTAATGGCATCAGTCAACAAGGAGTCGAAGGATTTGTCAATAATAATGTCGGCCAATTGCTTCTGTAGATAAACCAATACAAAGGGAGAAAAAGAAAAGGAACAGGGGATTATGCATAATGAAATGCAAACTGTTTCACAAAGCAAGGCCAAATAGTTTAACTTCTAAAAAATACGTCCATTATAGAAGCTTGGCCAAACACTTTTGAATTTATATAAAAAGAGTTCTTGGAAAAAAAAGGCTTTCAAGAAATAGAAATGTTTTTCTAAAAGTTTGGCCAAACACCCTCTGAGTCTCTCATAAGCAATTATCATAAATTAAATCAATTCACAAAAAGGGAGAAGAAAAGAAAATGGAAAGAAAGGAACTATTTAACACTAAACATCAATCAAAACATAAATGAAAGGCTTCACCTGTCTTTTTCCTCGTATAGATCTATTATGATCCCTCTTATATGTCAGTCTCATCATTAGAAACATGAATTGTTAAATTATCATCAAATAAGTGGTCTTTCCATATTTGGGCCGATGCAGAACTTTAAACTATCGAGTCTAACTATGGCATCCATGTTGGACGATGGCAATGGGTTAGACTCAGACTTGATGTATATAAATCCGAGTCCAATCTGATTAGTATTTAGATTTGAAAATTCGGTCCAAATCCTTCGGATGTTCCTTTTGAATCAGGATTTGATTCAGATCGGATTGGATTAAAACTGGATATGATCCAATCCAAACTGATTTTATATGGTCATTCAATATTGGCCCTACTTTTTTTTTTCCCCCTTTCCCAATTTGTTTTTGCTCAGCTGTAATTTTGTAAATGCAATGTCAAAACACCTTTTCAATATCAAACACCATCTCATATTGGACATTTCAATATGCGAGAGTAGGTGGGTGTTAGAAAAAGGAGAACATGCAGTCACTCAAGAGAGAAAGGGATGGATGGTAGTAGCACGACGAGGGAAAAATGCGTTTGGCTGACTTTCGAGCTTTGATATAAAATGGTCATTGATGTTAAACCAATATTGAAGACGGGCCGATGACTTTGCTTGCCAGAGAGGAGAGGTCAAGAGGGAGACTGGGAAGGGAGACGAAGACAGTTAAGAGAGAATTGGGTACTGCGTGCAGAGGGCGGAGCTTATGTGGATTTCCTCTGAGAGGATTTTGAGTATTATTATTTTTCAAAATTCAAAATAAAGGAACATTGTTAAAACAAAAGTAATGGGATCGCATGGGACCCTCCCTACAGATCCGATTTAATCGGACTCGGATTTAGATTATCTTTTATTGGAATTGAATTAGATTAATTTTTTCATATTTGAATCGGATAATCATGTCTCAGATCGGATCGGATCTCTTTTGAATTTGATTACACTGCCATCGCCATCTGACATGGTTGGGGGTTGAGTTCAGATAACAAATACCACTGTTGCACCTACAATTTTGGTTATTTTCTTTGCAGAAAGGGATTGTTGATAGCCAACACCAATAGGTCAATTGTTGATATTGCTAGTCATGCATTTGGGGAAATCCAAGTATATGAATCTTTATTGCTGGCACAGCCAACCAAAGACGTGGTGCTCACATGTGAAAGCTAAAATACTCATTAGCCTAATTTGGTTCCAGGTGAAGGGTGGCTTGCTCAAAATCCCCTCCCCTGCCTTTTTTGGACCCCGGGGGGGTGGGGTTGTTCAAGAAGCTAGCTTATGAGCTTGCATATGCTTCATTCATGTACCTTGTGTCCAGCTTCTCAATTTTTATTGTCCAATTTGCCTAGTCTATTTGGTGCACCAAAACATTTATGGGTCTTCAATTTTTCCATCCTTGGCTTTTAAAAACGTTGAAATACTACAACTCCAGCCCTTTGCAACCTGGTGTCATGTTCATGATAATAATAATAAGGCTGTTGGGCAGAGTGACAATGATGATTGAGAGGGTGGGTTGTTAGGTGCAGACTACCTATAGGATTGAGTCACTACACTTATGTGTCTTAAGACATGTCAAACGACAAAATTATGAGAGTTTTATGCATGATTTATCATCTGTGATTTATGTCCGAGAGTGTTGGAGGTGTCAGTTAGAAATTAGTGACTGTCACTAATGCCCAGAGCTGAGGAGTGTTGTTCAATAGTGTCGTGTTCAGTGAGAGTATTTTTAGACGATGTTGCATGGTAATGACAAACTCAAGGGTTCAATGTTGTGGAAATATCTAGGAGATATAATCACTCAGAAAATGACAATTGTCTCAACAATGTTGCGTGCCCAGTTTTAGTTTTGCAGAAGGCACAAGGTGCCAACCTGAGCACTTATGGCAGCCCCAGACTCAGTGATGTTAGGGAGCTGGCGGTGCACTGAGGTGCATGGCGGCATGCCCTTGTCTTTTATCATGTGAGGGAGTTCACCTGATGTGCCTCCAGCATTTTCCAAGTTTATCACAGAATTGCTCAGGTTGGCACCTTGCACTGGATAGAGGTCACATAACTGGACTGGACCACAACAGAAAGGTCAAAAAATCTCTGAATTCTCGCTTGTCAAAATTGTATTTACTCAATTCTGAGCAAAAGCCGCAATTCTTCTAACATATCTCTATAAGCCTAAAATCAAAGCCACCAAATTCACAGTGTTCACATTGAATCTTCTTGGAAACTTTTAGCATTATGTTGATATGGTATCCTAGAGCCATGAAACATTTTTCGAGGAGCCCTGAATTGATTGACTAGCTGTAAAATTTATAGAATGTTTGAAGGTCTGTGTTTGTAATTGCAACAGAATCTTGAAATCAGGCTGACAATTTCGTTGTGAATTTGCCTGAAATATTGTAAGATGAAATGAACGAAGCCTGTGTGTGATACTAGCAATAACACAGAAGCTTGAAAGGATGGCTGAATTTGTTTCACTTTCAATCCAAATACTTCAAGATAATTAGCTGCATGGGGAGGAGAAAGTCACATGGTTTCTATGTAAAGCTTGTGACAGAAAATTACTAAAGCAGACCTGACCTCCTGACACCTGTTACATGCCAATCGTGTTTTGAAGCTTTCAATACTAAGTTCTGTGCTTTTGTGGTGCCATGAATTCTTGCAGGTATGTTTTCTGCTGTTCTTATTCTCACAATGTTGCTCCAAAGGGCAAATTCATCGCTTTTGTTTCAACAGAGGCCGAGACTGATAATCCTCAAGTTGAATTGAAACCTGGAATCGACCTTCTAGGCCCTGTGGACGAGCTATTCTTTGATCTGTACGACAGATATGAACCTGTCAATGAACCTTCCTTGGACAATTGTTTCATATCAACGGTTTGATCTTTCCCTTGATGGTGACTTTGTTCATGAATTTGGTCAATACCAGGATCTTTTGGATGGCATTATTTTTTTAAACCTGGTTTCCTTCTTCCTTTAATCCAGAGCTATGATGCCACAACACATTTTGAGTCAACTGTTACAGATGTGCTCAACATGTATACTGCAATTACTGGAAAGGTGAAATCCTTGTGCAATTTTCTTCGTATCAAATTCCCATTGAATGCCTTGTGTTCATGATTTGGTCATCATTCGGTGGGATTTTTTTCCCCCACCATTTTCGTCGGTGTACTGCCAGTATTCCCCGCTGTTTGCCTATATGTGCAATCATTTAGTATACTAGCAGTGCTCTAGTACTGTTGAACTGTCATATCATCAAATTCTGTGCACTGTGAGTTTAGATGCTGGCTGGTATTTAGTGCTGCTTTCTTCACTACATGAGGCTTTTGAAGAATTAAGAACCTTAGTATTTCAGCTGTAACTAAGCTATAGATCTTATGGCTGCTCTTCAATGGATGAGGGAGGTTCATGGATATGACTGTTTTTTATTTTATAATTCAGAGCCATGGTCATTCACCTGGCATGTTATTTATTATGTGGTATTCCCCTTTCCAAAGTTGTTTGATGTTTTGGTGGGATGAACAAGAAAGATTTGTACTTGTATATTAGAAGCAGACACATATCCTGACTTAATTGTGAAGGTTGACATAGAGCACTTTTTGAAAATGGTTGATTACCTGTCTTTTATAAACTGACCTGTAATCTCCAGTGTTTGCTCGGTGCCATGGTTGTAGTGGTTTTTTATTTATTTACAAGTTTATTTGTTTTAGCTTCTGAATATCAGTTAGACATTGAACTCAAAGATTAATATTTCCACATAGAAGACAATATGTTGCAAGAGCAACTTGGAGGTACTTGGATCATATGCTGTACTTGTGCACTGGCGGTGACACTAGCAATGAGATGCTTGTAAAACAAGTGGTCTTTCTCATTTCAGAACCCTTCTTTTCACTTCATTGTAATTGATGCCTGATATATGAGTCATTGAACTTCAGGTATTGGATCTCAATGTGGATCTCAGTGCTGCAGCTGCTGCTGAAGAGTGATAAATCAGTTAAATGATGTGTGCAAGCAATGGTTATTGGTCATCCTGTTCTGAAAATCTATCTGACGGGGTCGGTGCCATCTTTGTGCATCTTTAACATGACTCAGTGATGACTTTGTAACAACTTTGTGTTTCTAAAGCTTTCAGGAATTTACTATACCGTACAAAGACACAATTTCAGTGTGCTGCTTTCAGGAATTGCTTGTGGGTTCTAGTTTTACGTTGTCACTCTAGTTGTGCTTCTCTTTCTCGACAAAAATCAAGATTCGATGAAAAAGCTGCTATAATCTTTTTGTTATCTCTGGGTCAAGGGCAGTCGAGTTCATTGCTGAACTATTTATTTTCGTTTAAGTCATCTAGATTTTGCATTTATCCACATTTATAAATTTTGCCTTCGAATTTGTCTCAAGTAACCAGAAGCTATGATGTAAGAACCAGACTGGATCGGTCCGCCCGGGAACCGTGGGCCTGGCCGGTCGGCAATTCATTTGGCTCACAGGCACTGTTGAACCGCAAAAATTGGTCAGACCCGGTTGACGCAAAAAATCGGTCAGACCTGGTTGACCCGGTTGACTCGGCTCACCTGGGATAACCACCGGTCCAATCGGGTTGTTGATTTTAGTATAAAAGTGGCAACTTTTTTTTATCCCAGCCCAAAGGCCCCAAACCCTAGAATTTTCGCTGCTGGTGCTCTATGCTCTTGAGTCTCGACTCCACCACTTGTCGCTGCTCCTCTCTCCCCTGTCTCCGGTGATAGTCGACTTCGGCGGCAGTCAACTCAGGCGACGAACGGCTACTGGTTAGCTATGTTGTAAGAACCGGACCGGCCGGGAACTATGGGCTTGGCCGGTTTGGAAATTCATTTGGCTCGCAGGCACTGTTGAACCACAAAAAATCGGTCAAACCCGGTTGACCTGGTTGACTTGATTCACCGGGATAACCGCGGTTCGACGGGGTTTTTGATTTTAGTATAAAAGCGGTAACTTTTTTTTTCCTCCCCAAAGGCCCCAAACCATAGAATTTTCGCTGCTAGTGCTCTGTCCTCTCAAGTCTCGACTCCACCACTCGTTACTGCTCCTCTCTCCCCTCTCTCCGGTGACAGTCAACCTGGTGACAAACGGCTAACAGTTAGTGTTATTTTCCTTTCTCTTTCCTCTATTTTGGCCTACGTCTTGGTCTCTATTTGAAACTCTCCATCTCTCTTTCTCTCGAACTCGGGATTCTGGAACTCGAGTAGCAGCGGCAGCATTGCCTATCAACAGCCGGAGACGTGAAGCTTCGGCCGGCGGCTTCGCGGCTGGTGTGGCATTTGGGCCTTTGGGGTTTTCATTTTTCAGAATTGTTAGGTACTGATTTCATCTCCTCTCTTTTTCAAACGTGGATGTTATGTCTGACTTCTAAATTTCTTACAAATTTGCATCTCTTTACTGTTTTACTTACATGGCAAATTGATGAATGATGGTCATATTGATAATAAGACCTTGTTTTTTTCGTGGGTCAATTCTAAAATACCAACCTCAATCCACTTCCACTATTTTAACCAAAGTCAATTTATCACATAAAAAAAATTCAACACACCTCAACCTATTTCAACCTATCTCAATCTACTTCACCCTTTTACTCACCCTAATTTACATAAGAAAAGAACAGGCCCTAAGAATCTCTGTCTTATGAATTTGCTGATGCTAACAAGGTTAATATCATTGATTTTAGTTAAATTCGGTTTTAGTTAACTTCATGAAATTGGGGAGGAGAAAGAAAATAACGGCTGATATTATGTAATTAAATTAATTTGTAGGAAAATAAGGATTCTAGTTCAACACCATCCATTCCAACTTCAGATATGTCGACGGTTAATGCTCAATCTATTTGTCAAAAATTTGATCCGGTATGGGCTCATGTGACAATGGCACAATCTAGTGATGGGAAAAAGCTGCTAATTTGCAACTTTTGTGAAAAAGTAATCAAAGGTGGGGGAATTAATAGGATGAAAATGCACCTAGCTGGGCAAAGTGAGGATGTGGCTAGCTCAATGTAAAATGGTCCCCAATGATGTTCGCTATCAAATGCCTAAAAATCTTAAAGAGGTTTCTCAACGAAAGTTAGAGCAGCGAATGACTAGTGAAGAAGGGAATCCCTTTTGATCTTTTAGTTTTGAAATGCACAACGAAGGAATTGCAATCAATGAAGGGGGGGAGTGGAAGTAGCCAACCTAAAGCAAGTTCACTTGGCAAGAGAAAGTCATCTTCTGGTCTTACTTCTCATTTTCCTTCGGGGGTTGAACTTGGTTCCCAGCCTTCAATTAAAGCCTCATTGCAAAGTCCAGAAAAGTGGAGGCAAGTTGATTTGTGTGTAGCTCGATTCTTTTATGATTGTTGCATTCCTTTTAACTGTGCTAATTCTATTTACTATCAACAAATGATAGATGCTATTGCCTCTATTGGTTTTGGGTATAAGGGCCCTAGTTATAATTATTTAAGAGTCAAACTTCTAGGAGAAAGTGAAGAATGAAGTTAAGTTACTTACTGACTCTTATAGAAATGCTTGGAAAGAAACTGGGTGCACTATTATGGGTGATGGATGGACAGGTGGTATGCATAGAAGCTTGATTAAATTTCTTGTTTATTGTCCTAAAGGGATTAGTTTCATCAAATCTATTGATGCTTTTGATTTTGTTGTTGATGCACAAACACTTTGCAATTTGTTTGTGGAAATTGTTGATATGGTTGGTGCCAAAAATGTTATGCATCTTGTCGCTGATAATGGTAGCAACTAAAAAGTTGCTGGGAGATTGTTGAATGAGAAATATGGAAATATTTGTTGGTCTCCGTGTGCTACACATTGTTTAAATTTAATTCTGCCAGATATTAGTAAAATGCTTCATATTGTGAGTTTAGCTCAGTGTGCATCTAAGGTGACTATGTTTGTTTATAACCACAAATGGACTTTAGGTTGGTTGAGGAGGAGGACTGGGTGGACGGAAGTATTGCATCCTGCGGCAACCAGGTTTGCTACCACTTTGATTGCTTTCAAAAGTCTTTATGACCATAAGCTAGATTTGCAAGCTATGGTTACTAGTCCCGAATTTAATGAGTGGAGACATTCTAGGTCATCAAAGGGTAAAGCGGTGAAAGAAATCATTCTAGATTCTAAATTTGGGAATGATTGCTTGATTATTGTGAAGATTGTTGCTCCTCACCTAAGATTGCTTCGCATTGTTGATTCCGATGAGAAACCGACTTTAGGATATGTTTATGAAGGGATGCATAAAGCAAAAAAGACAATCAAGGAGATCTTTAAGAATAAGAAAAGGTTGTATGCGCCTTAAATTGGAATTGTGAAGGAGAGATGGGATCATCAATTGCGTAAGAGTATCCATGCTGCTGCTTATTGGTTAAACCCCGGATTTCAATATGATCAAAATAACTTTTGCCAAAAGCCTGAGGTTATGGTTGGTTTACTTGAGGTTATTGAGTCTAAGATCACCGGTGCCAATAAGACTGAGCTTCTTGATGAGCCTGGGATCTTTTGTGACCGTGAGAAAGGATTTGGAAGAGAGTTAGCCTTGGCTAATAGCAAAACTACTTGCCCAGGGATGCATCCATTTGATAATTTAATCTAATTATAATTTTGTTTTTTTTTATTGTTAAAATTAATGTGACTTTGTGGAATTTATGTAGATGAATGCTAAATATTATTTGGGCATGATTACCCACATCTTAAGAAGTTGGCCACAAAGCTTATTAGTCAAACTGCATCTTCTTCGGGTTGTGAAAGAAATTGGAGTGTCTTTAAGCGCATAAATTCAAAGAAAAGGAATCAGTTAGAGCATGAAAAGTTGAATGATCTTGTTTATGTACATTATAATATTCGATTGAAGAATAGGTAACTAATTTTTAACCCTTTTCCATTGGTCTTGGTGTTCTTGTATTATAATGTGACTTTTAACTTTTCTTCCTCATAATAAGAAAAGGCCCTACGATCCAATTAACATTGATTGTGTGGAAAGAATTGATTTTTGGATTGTCGAGGATGACCCCGAGAACGAACTAGATTATGATGATGTAGAACAAATGCTCCGTAATGAACAAGCAAACCAAACTCCTCGTGACCTAAGAGCTAAAGCTAAAGTTGGCACGTGATGTATATTCTTCTTTGAAAATTAAATAATTTCAAAGCTTTATACAATACTAAATCATATTATTTTTAATTAATTTAGCAAGTTGATCTTGATGACGACGATGATGATGCTCAAGATGGTGATCATCATGATAGTAATGATGAAGATGATTTGATTATATTCCGGGGCCCAGAAGGACTAGACTTGTCTTCATTTGGTGATACAAGAGCGGGAACAAGTAGTTATTGTGATGGATTTGACTCCAGTGATGATGTTTCAAGTTATTGGTTCTTGTGTATTGTGATTTGTGCAAACTATTTAGTATTTGTAATACTTCTAGTTATCTATATTATTTTGACATGCGGACAGTGGTTTTGTTATGTATAACTGTTTGCAAGTGGGTGACGTTTACTATAGGTGGATTGTTCACTTATTGTGTTTTGCGTGTTGAGAACGAGAAGTTGGAACTTTAAGACTTAAATTGTTGTCAAATTAATGCTAAATAATATTTCTTGCATATGTGTAAGGAAATTAAGGAAACAATGTTTGAGGGGAATGCAAGGAAATATTTTTTTATTGATCGAGTCAGGTCGGTTTAACACGATTCAACTGATAAACAAGTCAATCGGTTTTATCCAGTTCAAACGGTCTAACCGGTTGAACCATCGACCCACTCTTCCGACCGGGTCGCTTGCCGGGTTGGTTCTTACAACATAGCCAGCCAGTGTTAGTTCCCTTTCTCTTTCCTCCTTTATTTTGGTATGCGTCTTGGTCACTATCCGAAACTCTCCGTTTCTCTTTATCTCGAACTCGGGATTCTAGAACTCGAAGCAGCAGCGGCAGCACTGCCCATCAACAGCCGGCGACGTGAGGCTCTGGCCGGCGGCTTCGCGGCTGATGTGGCATTTGGGCCTTTGGGATTTTCATTTTTCAGAATTGTTTGGTACTGATTTCATCTCCTCTCTTTTTCAAACATGGATGTTATGTATGACTTCTAAATTTCTTGCAAATTTGCATCTTTTACTGTTTTATTTACATGGCAAATTGATAAATGATGGTCAGATTCATAATATGAATGTCAGTCTTATGAATTTGCTGATGCTAACAAGGTTAATATCACGAATTTTAGTTAAATTCAGTTTTAGTTAACTTCATGAAAATGGGGAGGTGAAAGAAATCAAGGGGCGATTTTATCTAATTAAATTAATTTGTAGGAAAACATGGATTCTAGTTCAACACCATCCATTCCAACTCCAGATCCGTCAACGGTTAATGCTCAATCTATTCGTCAAAAATTTGATCCGGCATGGACTCATGTGACAATGGTACAATCTAGTGATGGGAAAAAGCTTCTAGTTTGCAACTTTTGTGAAAAAGTAATCAAAGGTGGGGGAATTAATAGGAAGAAAGTGCACCTAGCTGGGCAAAGTGGGGATGTGGCTCAATGTAAAAAGGTCCGCAATGATGTTCACTATCGAATGCTTGAAAATCTTAGAGGTTGCTCAACAAAAGTTAGAGCGGCGAATGACTAGTGAAGAAGGAAATCCCTTCCAATCTTCTGGTTTTGAAATGCACAAACAAGGAATTGCAATCAATCAAAGGGGGAGTGAAAATAGCCAACCTAAAGCAAGTTCACTAGGCAAGAGAAAGTCATCTTTTGGTCTTACTTCTTATTTTCCTTCGAGGGCTGCACCTGGTTCCCAGCCTTCAATTAAAGCTTCATTGTGAAGTCCGAAAAAGTGGAGGAAAGTTGATTTGTGTGTAGCTCGATTCTTTTATGATTGTTGCATTCCTTTTAACTGTGCTAATTCTCTTTACTATCAACAAATGACAAATGCTATTGCCTCTATTGTTTTTTGGTATAATGGCCCTAGTTATGATGATGTAAGAGTCAAACTTCTAGGAGAAGTGAAAAATGATCTTAAGTTGCTTATTGACTCTTATAGAAATGTTTAGGAAGAAACTGGGTGCACTATTATGGGTGATGGATGGACATATGGTAGGCATAGAAGCTTGATCAACTTTCCTATTTATTGTCCTAAACGGATTAGTTTCATTAAATCTGTTGGTGCTTCTGATTTTGTAGCTAATGCACAAACACTTTGCAATTTGTTTGTGGAAATTGTTAATATGGTTGGTGCTGAAAATGTTTTGCATCTTATCACCGATAATGGTAGCAACTACAAAGCCGCTAGGAGATTGTTGAATGAGAAACTCAAAAATATTTGTTGGTCTCCGTGTGCTGCACATTGTTTAAATTTAATTATGCAAGATATTAGTAAAATGCCTCATATTGTGAGTTTAGCTCAGCATGCACCTAAGGTGACCATGTTTGTTTATAACCACAAATGGACTTTGGGTTGGTTGAGGAGGACGACTGGGGGGACGGAGATATTGTGGCCTAGGGAAACAAGATTTGCTACCACTTTCATTCCTTTGAAAAGTCTTTATGACCATAAGCTAGATTGGCAAGCTATGGTTATTAGTCTTGAATTTAATGGGTGGAGACCGTCTAGGTCATCAAAGGGTAAAGCGGGGAAAAAAGTCATTCTAGATTGTAAATTTTGGAATGATTGCTTGGTTATTGTGAAGATTGTTGCTCCTCTCCTAAGACTGCTTCGCATTGTTGACTCCGAAGAGAAACCTTCTTTAGGATATGTTTATGAAGGGATGCATAGAGCAAAAAAGGCAATCAAGGTGATCCTTAAGAATAAGAAAAGGTTATATGCATCTTGCACTGGAATTGTGAAGGAGACATGGGATCATCAATTGCGTAAGAGTATCTATGCCGCTGCTTATTGGATAAACTCCACATTTCAATATGATCAAAATAACTTTAGCCAAAAGGTTGTGGTTGTGGTTCGTTTACTTGAGGTTGTTGAGTCTAAGATCACCGGTGCCAACAAGACTAAGCTTCTTGATGAGACTAGGATCTTTCATGACCACGGGAAAGGATTTGGAAGAGAGTTATCCTTGGCTAATAGCAAAACTACTCGGCCCGGTATGCTTCTATTGGATAACTTAATCTAATTATAATTTTGTTTTTGTATTTTTAAAATAAATGTGACTTTGTAGAATTTATGTAGATGAATGGTGGAGATTATTTAGGCATGATTGCCCACATCTTAAGAAGTTGGCCATAAAGCGTCTTAGTCAAATCGCATCTTCTTCGGGCTGTGAAAGAAATTGGAGTGTCTTTGAGAGCATACATTCAAAGAAGAGGAATCGGTTAGAGCATGAAAAGTTGGACGATCTTGTTTATCTACATTATAATATTCGATTGAAGAATAGGTGACTAATTTTTAACCCTTTTCCATTGGTCTTGATGTTCTTATATTATAATGTGGTTTTTAATGTTTCTTTTTATGTGAATATAGGCTTCATAATCAGAAAAGACCCTACGATCCAAGTGATATTGATCGTGTGAAAATAATTGATTTTTGGATTGTTGAGGATGACCCCGAGAACGAACTAGATTATGATGATGCAGAACACATGCTCCGTAATGAACAGGCAAACCAAACTCCTCGTGACCCAAGAGCTAAAGCTATAGTTGGCACGTAATGTATATTCTTGTTTGAAAATTAAATATTTTCAAAGCTTTATACAATACTAATTCATGTTATTTCTAATTAATTTTGCAAGTTGATCTTGATGATGACGATGATGATGCTCAAGATGGTGATCATCATGATAGTGATGATGAAGATGATTTGGTTCTGGTCCGGGGCCAGAAGGACTAGACTTGTCTTCATTTGGTGACACAAGAGCGGCAACAAGTGGTTACTGTGATGGATTTGACTCCGTTGATGATGTTTAAAGTTATTGCTTCTTGTACATTGTGATTTGTGCAAACAATTTAGTATTTGTAAGACTTCTAGTTATCTATATTATTTTGACTTGCGAACAGTGGTTTTGTTATGTATAACCCTTTGCGAGCGGGTGACGTTCACTATAGGTGGATTGTTCACTTATTGTGTTTTGTGTATCGAGAACGAGAAGTCGGAACTCTAAGACTTAAATTGATGTTGAATTAATGTTATATAATATTTCTTGCATTTGTGTACGGAAATTAAGGAAACAATGTTTGAGAGAAATATTTGGAAATATTTTTTTATTGACTGGGTCAAGTCGGTTTAACCCAATTCAACCGATAAACGGGTCAACTGGTTTTATTTAGTTCAAATGGTTTAACTGGTTGAACCATTGACCTACTCTTCCGATCGGGTCACTTGCTGGGCCGGTTCTTACAACAAAGCCGGTTAGTGTTATTTCCGTTTCTCTTTCCTCCTCTATTTTGCTCTGCGAGCTGGTTTCTCTCTGAAACGCTCCATTTCTCTTTCTCTCAAACTCGGGAATCTGGAACTCGAAGCAGCAGCGACAGCACTGCCGATCAACAACCGGCGACATGAAGCTCCGGTCAGCGGCTTCGTGGTTGGCGAGGCATTTGGGCCTTTGGGGTTTTCATTTTTCAGAATTGTTAGGTACTGATTTCATCTCCTCTCTTTTGCAAACATAGATGTTATGTGTGACTTCTAAATTTCTTGCAAATTTGCAACTTTTACTATTTTGCTTACATGGAAAATTAATGAATGATGGTCAGATTCATAATAAGAATCTCAGTCTTATAAATTTGTTGATGCTAACAAGGTTAATATCATGGATTTTAGTCAAACTCAGTTTTAGTTAACTTCAAGAAAATGGGGAGGAGAAAGAAAATAAGGGCTGATGTTATGTAACTAAATTAATTTGTAGGAAAACATGGATTCTAATTCAACACCATCTATTCCAACTCTAGATTCGTCAACTGCTAATGCTCAATCTTATCTATTCGTCAAAAATCTGATCCGGCATGGGGTCATGTGACAATGGCACGATGGAAAAATGCTGCTAATTTGCAACTTTTGTGAAAAAGTAATCAAAGGTGGGGGAATTAATAGGATGAAAATGCACCTAGCTAGGCAAAGTGGGGATGTGGCTCAATGTAAAAAGGTCCGCAATGATGTTCACTATCGGATGCTTGAAAATCTTAAAGAGGTTGCTCAACGAAAGTTAGAGCGGCGAATGACTAGTGAAAAGGAAATCCCTTCCGATCTTCTAGTTTTGAAATGCAAAATGAGGGAATTGCAATCAATGAAAGGGGGAGTGAAAGTAGCCAACCTAAAGCAGGTTCATAGGCAAGAGAAAGTCATTTTCTGGCGTTACTTCTTATTTTCCTTCGGGGGCCGCACCTAGTTCCTAGCCTTCAATTGAAGCTTCATTGCAAAGTCTGGAAAAGTGGAGGTAAGTTGATTTGTGTGTAGCTCGATTCTTTTATGATTGTTGCATTCCTTTTAACTGTGCTAATTCTATTTACTATTAACAAATGATAGATGTTATTGCCTCAATTGGTTTTGGGCATAAGGGCCCTAGTTATTATGATTTAAGAGTCAAACATCTAGGAGAAGTGAAAAATGAAGTTAAGTTGCTTTTTGACTCTTAAAGAAATGTTTGGAGAGAAACTGGGTGCACTATTATGGGTGATGGATGGACAGATGGTAGGCATAGAAGCTTCATCAACTTTCTTATTTATTGTCCTAACGGGATTAGTTTCATTAAATTTGTTGAT
This sequence comes from Selenicereus undatus, assembly GCA_017589665.1. Classification (NCBI taxonomy): domain Eukaryota; kingdom Viridiplantae; phylum Streptophyta; class Magnoliopsida; order Caryophyllales; family Cactaceae; genus Selenicereus; species Selenicereus undatus. Next base: position 51,625,621 of record JACYFF010031959.1, on the reverse strand, counting down.
GCTTCTGATATTGTTGCTGATGCACATACACTTTGTAATTTGTTTGTCGAAACTGCTGATATGGTTGGTGTTGAAAATGATGTGCATTTTGTCACCGATAATGGTAGCAACTATAAAGCTGCTGGGAGATTGTTGAACGAGAAATATGAAAATATTTGTTGGTGTCCGTGTGCTGCACATTGTTTAAATTTAATTCTGCAAGATATTGGTAAAATGCCTCATATTGCGAGTTTAGCTCATCGTGCATCTAACGTGGCTGTGTTTATTTATAACCACAAATGGACTTTGGGCTGGTTGAGGAGGAGGACTGGGTGGACGAAAATATTGCATCCTGCGGAAACAAGGTTTGCTACCACTTTCATTGCTTTGAAAAGTCTTTATGACCATAAGCTAGATTTGCAACCTATGGTTACTAGTCTCGAATTGAATGGTGGGGGCCTTCTAGGTCATCAAAGGGTAAAGCGATGAAAGAAGTCATTCTAGATTCTAAATTTTGGAATGATTGCTTGGTTATTGTGAAGATTGTTGCTCCTCTCCTAACACTGCTTCGTATTGTTGATTCTGATGAGAAACCGCCTTTAGGATATGTTTATGAAGGGATGCATTGAGAAAAAAAGCCAATCAAGGTGATCCTTAAGAATAAGAAAAGGTTGTATGCGTCTTACACTGGAATTGTGAAAGAGAGATGGGATCATCAATTGCGTAAGAGTATCTATGCCGCTGCTTATTGGATAAACTCCACATTTCAATGTGATCAAAATAACTTTAGCCAAAAGGCTGAGGTTGTGGTTCGTTTACTTGAGGTTGTTAAGTCTAAGATCACCGGTGCCAACAAGACTAAGCTTCTTGATGAGACTAGGATCTTTCGTGACCACGGGAACGGATTTGGAAGAGAGTTAGCCTTGGCTAATAGCAAAACTACTCGCCCCGGTATGCTTCTATTGGATAACTTAATCTAATTATAATTTTGTTTTTGTATTTTTAAAATAAATGTGACTTTGTAGAATTTATGTAGATGAATGGTGGAGATTATTTAGGCATGATTGCCCACATCTTAAGAAGTTGGCCATAAAGCGTCTTAGTCAAATCGCATCTTCTTCGGGCTGTGAAAGAAATTGGAGTGTCTTTGAGCGCATACATTCAAAGAAGAGGAATCGGTTAGAGCATGAAAAGTTGGACGATCTTGTTTATCTACATTATAATATTCGATTGAAGAATAGGTAACTAATTTTTAACCCTTTTCCATTGGTCTTGATGTTCTTATATTATAATGTGGCTTTTAATGTTTCTTTTTATGTGAATATAGGCTTCATAATAAGAAAAGGCCCTACGATCCAACTGATATTGATCGTGTGAAAATAATTGATTTTTGGATTGTTGAGGATGACCCCGAGAACAAACTAGATTATGATTATGTAGAACAAATGCTCCGTAATGAACAAGCAAACCAAACTCCTCGTGACCCAAGAGCTAAAGCTAAAGTTGGCACGTAATGTATATTCTTCTTTGAAAATTAAATAATTTCAAAGTTTTATACAATACTAATTCATATTATTTTTAATTAATTTTGCAAGTTGATCTTGATGACGACGATGTTGTTGCTCAAGATGGTGATGATCATGATAGTGATGATGAAGATGATTTGGTTATGCTCTCATGGCCAGAAGGAGTAGAATTGTCTTCATTTGGTGACACAAGGGCGGGAACAAGTGGTTATTATGATGGATATGACTCCGGTGATGATGTTTAAAGTTATTGGTTCTTGTGCATTTTGATTTGCGCAAACTATTTAGTATTTGTAAGACTTCTAGTTATCTATATTATTTTAACTTGCGGATAGTGGTTTTGTTATGTGTAACTGTTTGCGAGTTGGTGACGTTCACTATCGGTGGATTGTTCAGTTATTGTGTTTTGTGTGTCGAGAACGAGAAGTTGCAACTCTAAGACTTAAATTGATGGCAAATTAATGTTATATAATATTTCTTGCATTTGTGTAAGGAAATTAAGGAAACAATGTTTGAGGGAAATATAAGAAAATATTTTTTTATTGATGGGGTCAAGTTGGTTTAACTCGATTCAAAAGATAAACGAGTCAACTGGTTTTATCTGGTTCATACGGTCTAACCGGTTGAACCATCGACCCACTCTTCCAACCGGATCGCTTGCTGGGACGATTCTTACAACATAGCCGATTAGTGTTATTTCCCTTTCTCTCTCCTCCTCTATTTTGGCCTGCGTCTTGGTCTCTATCTGAAACTCTCCATTTCTCTTTCTCTTGAACTCAGGATTATAGAACTCGAAGCAGCAGCGACAGCATTGCTCATCAACAGCCGACGGCATGAGGCTCTTGCCGGCGGCTACGCAGCTGGCGTGGCACTTGGGCCCTTAGGATTTTCATTTTTCAGAATTGTTAGGTACTGATTTCATCTCCTCTCTTTTTCAAACATGGATGTTATGTCTAACTTCTAAATTTCTTGCAAATTTGCATCTTTTACCGTTTTACTTACATGGCAAATTGGTGAATGATGGTCAGATTCATAATAAGAATCTCAATCTCATAAATTTGCTGATGCTAACAAAGTTAAGATCATGGATTTTAGTTAAATTCAGTTTTAGTTAACTTCATGACAATGTGGAGGAGAAAGAAAATAAGGGCTGATGTTATGCAATTAAATTAATTTGTAGGAAAACATGGATTCTAGTTCAACACCATCCATTCCAACGCCAGTTTCGTCAACGGTTAATGCTTTATCTATTCGTCAACAATCTGATCTGACATGGGCTCATGTGACAGTGGCACAATCTAGTGATGGGAAAAAGATGCTAATTTACAACTTTTGTGAAAAAGTAATCGAAGGTGAGGGAATTAATAGGATGAAAATGCAATTAGCTGGGCAAAGTGGGGATGTGGCTCAATGTAAAAAGGTCCCCAATGATGTTCGCTATCGAATGCTTGAAAATTTTAAAGAGGTTGCTCAACAACAGTTAGAGCAGCGAATGACTAGTGAAGAAGGAAATCCCTTTCGATCTTCTGGTTTTGAAATGCACAATGAAGGAATTGCAATCAATGAAAGGGGGAGTGAAAGTAGCCAACCTAAAGCAAGTTCACTAGGCAAGAGAAAGTCATCTTCTGGTCTTACTTCTTATTTTCCTTCAGGGGCTGCACCTGGTTCCCAGCCTTCAATTGAAGCTTCATTGCAAAGTCCGGAAAAGTGGAGGCAAGTTGATTTGTGTACAGCTCGATTCTTTTATGATTGTTGCATTTCATTTAACTTTGCTAATTCTATTTACTATCAACAAATGATAGATGCTATTGCCTCCATTGGTTTTGGGTATAAGGGCCCTAGTTATAATGATTTAAGAGTCAAACTTCTAGGAGAAGAGAAAAATGAAGTTAAGTTGCTTATCGACTCTTGTAGAAATGTTTGGAGAGAAACTGGGTGCACTATTACGGGTGATGGATGGACAGATGGTAGGTATCCGTTGATGCTTGATCAACTTTCTTGTTTATTGTCCTAAAGGGGTTAGTTTCATTCATCCTGTTGATGCTTCTGATTTTGTTGCTAATGCACAAACACTTTGCAATTTGTTTGTTGAAATTGTTGATATGGTTGGTGGTAAAAATGTTGTACATCTTGCAACCGATAATGGTAGCAACTACAAAGCTACTGGGAGCTTGTTGAATGAGAAATATGAAAATATTTGTTGGTCTCCGCGTGCTGCATATTGTTTAAATTTAATTCTCCAAGATATTGGTAAAATTCCTCATGTTGTGAGTTTAGCTCAGCGTGCAACTAAGGTGACATTGTTTGTGTATAACCACAAATGGACTTTGAGTTGGTTGAGGATGAGGACTGGGTGGACGAAAATATTGTGTCCTAGGGAAACAAGGTTTGCTACCACTTTCATTGCTTTGAAAAGTCTTTATGACCATAAGTTAGATTTGCAAGCTGTGGTTACTAGTCCGAATTTAATCGGTGGAGACCTTTTAGGTCATCAAAGGGTAAAGCAATGAAAGAAGCCATTCTGGATTCTAAATTTTGGAATGATTACATGGTTATTGTGAAGATTGATGCTTCGCTACTAAGATTGCTTCACATTGTTGATTCCGATGAAAAACCGGCTTTAGGATATGTTTATGAAGGGATGCATAGAGCAAAAAAAACAATCAAGGAGATCTTTAAGAATAAGAAAAGGTTGTATGCGCGTTACACTGGAATTGTGAAGGAGATGGGATCATCAATTGCGTAAGAGTATCCAAGCCGCTGCTTATTGGTTAAACCCCGCATTTCAACATGATCAAAATAACTTTTTCCAAAAGCCTGAGGTTATGGTTGGTTTACTTGAGGTTATTGAGTCTAAGATCACTGGTGCCAACAAGACTAATCTTCTTCATGACACTATGATCTTTCATGATTGCGAGAAAGGATTTGGAAGAGAGTTAGCCTTGGCTAACAGCAAAACTACTCGCCCAGGTATGCTTCCATTTGATAACTTAATCTAATTATAATTTTGTTTTTTTATTATTAAAATTAATTTGACTTTGTAGAATTTATGTAGATGAATGGTGGAGATTATTTGGGATGATTGCCCACATCTTAAGCAGTTGCCCATAAAGCCTCTTAGTCAAACCGCATCTTCTTCGGGTTGTGAAAGAAATTGGAGTGTCTTTGAGCGCATACATTCAAAGAAGAGGAATCGGTTAGAGCATGAAAAGTTGAATGATCTTGTTTATGTACATTATAATCTTCGATTGAAGAATAGGTGACTAATTTTTAACCCTTTTTCCATTGGACTTGATGTTCTTATATTATAACGTGACTTTTAATGTTTCTTTTTATGTGAATATAGGCTTCATAATAAGAAAAGGCCCTACAATCTAATTGATAATGATTGTGGGAAAAGAATTGATTTTTGGATTGTTGAGGATGACCTCGAGAACGAACTCCTCGTGACCCAAGAGCTAAAGCTAAAGTTGGTACGTAATGTATATTCTTCTCTGAAAATGAAATAATTTCAAAGCTTTATACAATACTAATTCATATTATTTTTAATTAATTTTGCAAGTTGATCTTGATGGCGACGATGATGATGCTCAAGACAGTGATCATCATGATAGTGATGATGAAGATGATTTGGATATGCTCCCGGGGCCAGAAGGACTAGACTTGTCTTCATTTGTTGACACAAGAGCGAGAACGAGTGGTTGTTGTGATGGATTTGACTCCGGTGATGATGTTTAAAGTTATAGGTTCTTGTGCATTGTGATTTGCGCAAACTATTTAGTATTTGTAAGACTTCTAGTTATCTATATTAGTTTGACTTGCGGACAGAGGTTTTGTTATGTATAACCATTTGCGAGTGGGTGACGTTCACTATAGGTGGATTGTTCACTTATTTTGTTCTGCATGTCGAGAACGAGAAGTTGGAACTCTAAGACTTAAATTGATGTCAAATTAATGTTATATAATATTTCTTGCATTTGTGTAAGGAAATTAAGGAAACAATGTTTGAGGGAAATATAAGGAAATATTTTTTTATTGGCCGGGTCAAGTCGATTTAACCAGATTCAACCGATAAACGGGTCATCTGATTTTGTCCGGTTCAAATGGTCTAACCAGTTGAACCATTGACCAACTTTTCTTACTGGCTTGGTTCTACAACATAGCTGGTTAGTGTTATATCCCTTTCACTTTCCTGCTCTATTTTTGGCCTATGTCTTTGTCTCTATCTGAAACTCTCCATTTCTCTTTCTCTCGAACTCGGGATTTTGGAACTTGAAGCAGTAGCGGCAGCACTGCCGATCAATAGCCGGTGACGTGAAGCTCTGGCCGATGACTTTGCAGTTGGCGTGGCATTTGGGCCTTTGGGGTTTTCATTTTTCAGAATTGTTAGGTACTGATTTCATCACCTCTCTTTTTCAAACATGGATGTTATGTGTGACTTCTAAATTTCTTGCAAATTTGCATCTTTTACGATTTTACTTACACAGCAAATTAATGAATGATGGTAAGATTTATAATAACAATCTCAGTCTTATAAATTTGCTGATGCTAACAAGGTTAATATCATGGATTTTAGTTAAATTCAGTTTTAGTTAACTTAATGAAAATGGGGAGGAGCAAGAAAATAAGGGCTGATGTTATGTAATTAAATTAATTTGTTGGAAAACATGGATTCTAGTTCAACACCATCCATTCCAACTCCAGATTCGTCAACAGTTAATGCTCAATCTATTCGTCAAAAATCTGATCCGGCATGGGCTCATGTGACAATGGAACAATCTAGTGATGGGAAAAAGCTTCTAATATGCAACTTTTATGAAAAAGTAATCAAAGGTGGGGGAATTAATAGGATGAAAATGCACCTAGCTAGGCAAAGTAGGGATGTGGCTCAATGGAAAAAGGTCCGCAATGATGTTCGCTATCGAATGCTTGAAAATCTTAAAGGGGTTGCTCGACGAAAGTTAGGGCGGCGAATGACTAGCGAAGAAGGAAATCCCTTCCGATCTTCTGGTTTTGAAATGCACAATGAAGGAATTGCAATCAATGAAGGGGGGGGGGGGTGTGGAAGTAGCCAACCTAAACCAAGTTCACTAGGCAAAAGAAAGTCATCTTTTGGCCTTACTTCTTATAATCCTTCGGGGCTGCATCTGGTTCCCAGCCTTTAATTGAAGCTTCATTGCAAAGTCCGAAAAAGTGGAGGCAAGTTGATTTGTGTGTAGCTCGATTCTTTTATGATTTTAGCATTCCTTTTAATTGTGCTAATTCTTTTTGCTATCAACAAATGATAGATGCTATTGCCTCCAATGGTTTTTGATATAAAGGCCCTAGTTATGATGATTTAAGAGTCAAACTTCTAGGAGAAGTGAAAAATGAAGTTAAGTTGCTTGTTGACTCTTATAGAAATGTTTGGAGAGAAACTGGGTGCACTATTATGGGTGATGGATGGACAGATGGTAGGCATAGATGCTTGATCAACTTTCTTGTTTATTGTCCTAAAGGGATTAGTTTCATTAAATCTGTTGACGCTTTTGATTTTGTTGCTGATGCACAAACACTTCGCAATTTGTTTGTGGAAATTGTTGATATGGTTGGTGCTGAAAATGTTGTGCATCTTGTCATCGATAATGGTAGCAACTACAAAGGTGCTGGGAGATTGTTGAATGAGAAATATGGAAATATTTGTTGGTCTCCATGTGCTACAGATTGTTTAAATTTAATTCTGCAAGATATTGGTAAAATGCCTGATATTGTGAGTTTAGCTCAGCGTGTATCTAAGGTGACTGTGTTTGTTTATAACCACAAATGGACTTTGGGTTGGTTGAGGAGGAGGACTGGGTGGACGGAAACATTGCGTCCTGGGGAAACAAGGTTTGCTACCACTTTCATTGCTTTGAAAAGTCTTTATGACCATAAGCTAGATTTGCAAGCTGTGGTAACTAGTCCTGAATTTAATGGGTGGAGACCTTCGAGGTCATCAAAGGGTAAAGCAGTGAAAGAAGTCATTCTAGATTCTAAATTTTGGAATGATTGCTTGGTTATTGTGAAGATTGTTGCTCTTCTCCTAAGATTGCTTCGCACTGTTGATTCCGATGAGAAACTGGCTTTAGGATATGTTTATGAAGGGATGCATAGAGCAAAAAAGACAATCATGGTGATCTTTTTAAGAATAGAAAAGGTTGTATGCGCCTTACACTAAAATTGTGAAGGAGAGATGGGATCATCAATTGGGTAAGAGTATCCATGCCACTGCTTATTGGTTGAACCCCGCATTTCAATATGATCAAAATAACTTTTGCCAAAAGCCTGAGGTTATGGTTGGTTTACTTGAGGTTATTGAGTCTAAGATCACTGGTGCCTACCAAACTAAGCTTCTTGATAAGACTAGGATCTTTCGTGACTGCAAGAAAGGATTTGGAAGAGAGTTAGCCTTGGCTAACAGCAAAACTACTCGCCCAGGTATGCTTCTATTTGATAACTTAATCTAATTATAATTTTTTTTAATTATTAAAATTAATGTGACTTTGTGGAATTTCTGTAGATGAATGGTGGAGATTATTTGGGCATGAATTCCCACATCTTAAGAAGTTGGTCATAAAGCTTCTTTGTCAAACCGCATCTTTTTCGAGTTGTGAAAGAAATTAGAGTGTCTTTGTGCACATACATTCAAAGAAGAGGAATCGGTTAGAGCATGAAAAGTTGAATGATTTTGTTTATGTACATTATAATCTTCGATTGAAGAATTGGTAACTAATCTTTACCTCTTTTCGATTGGCCTTGATGTTCTTATATTACAATGTGACTTTTAATGTTTCTTTTTATATGAATATAGGCTTCATAATAAGAAAATGCCCTACAATCCAATTGATATTGATTGTGTGGAAAGAATTGATTTTTGGATTGTTAAAGATAAGCCCGAGAACGAACTAAATTCTGATGATGTAGAACAAATGCTCCACAATGAACAAACAAGCCAAACTCCTCGTGACCCACGAGCTAAAGCTAAAGTTGGTACGCAATGTATATTCTTCTTTGAAAATTAAATAATTTCAAAGCTTTATTCAATACTAATTCATATTATTTTTGATTAATTTTGCAAGTTGATCTTGATGATGATGATGATGATGCTCAAGACGGTGATCATCGTGATAGTGATGATGAAGATGATTTTGTTATGTGCCCGGGGCCAGAAGGACTAGACTTGTCTTCATTTGGTGACACAAGAGCGGGAACAAGTGGTTATTGTGATGGATTTGACTCCGGTGATGATGTTTAAAGTTATTGGTTATTGCGCATTGTGATTTGTGCAAACTATTTGGTATTTGTAAGACTTCTAGTTATCCATATTATTTTGACTTGCAGACAGTGGTTTTGTTATGTATAACCGTTTGCGAGCGGGTGATGTTCACTATAGGTGGATTGTTCACCTATTGTGTTTTGTGTGTCGAGAACGAGAAGTTGGAACTCTAAGACTTAAATTGATGCCAAATTGATGTTATATAATATTTCTTGCATTTGTATAAGGAAATTAATAAACCAATGTTTGAGGAAATATAAGGAAATATTTTTTTATTGACCGAGTCAAGTCGGTTTAACCCGGTTCAACCTATAAATGGGTCAATGGTTTTATGCGGTTCAAACGGTCCAACAGGTTGAAGCATCGACCCACTCTTACGACCGTGTCACTTGCCGGGTCGGTTCTTACAACATAGACCACAAGCAAATTAAAATTATCATAGGAAAGATTTATTGGTGTTTGGTCCGTTTATTAAAATGGGCATTCTAGTTATTAAATCTTATTGAGTCCTGCTAATTAATGTATCGAAGGCTGCTCTTAAATTTGTTATTACTGATTTGAAATTGCATGTAATGTGTGTGGTGCAGTCAGTACATGGAAGCATTTTTCCCCACAAAAAAAAAGGATTTTAGGAATATAATAACCAAACTTGTGTCAAGAAATACGAGTTATCTCTGAATTTTTCGTTGCTCTCTCTCTCTCTCTCTCTCTCTCTCTCTCTCTCTCCGACGCAAACCTGGTTTCGCCGTGTGAGCCTCGTTGCCCTCCCTGTAGGGCTATTGGTTGATCGATTTCCACCTCCCTGTAGGCATTTCTATTGTCACTTGTTGGCATTGTTAGGGTTCCTGGGTGGATGGATCTTTAAGGCTATTTAATATCTCACTGGGGTTTCTCGAGTGGAGGTTTGTTGTGCCACAAGTGCAAGCATGCAACCATAGAGGATGTGGAATTGGAAAGAAGTTGAGGCTTACGGCGAAGGAGGTAGAAGTGGTGGTTTTTGAGGAGGAGATTCCTGTTGAGAAGAGGGAATAGATCAAATTGAGTTTACTAGGGAATCTTCTCACACAAAATAATATTAACATCAAAGTAATGAAGACCGTTTTGCATAATCTTTGGAGGCTTGCTAAAGTGATGGTAACTAGAGAATTGAACAAAACCTTTTTCTTTTTCAATTCTCTTCTATTAAGACCCTGTTCTTTTTGTGGGTCAATTCTAAAGTACCAACTTCAACCCACTTCAACTCACTTTTATTATTTTAACCAAGTTCAATTTATCGTATAAAAAAAAATTCAACCCACTTCAACCTACTTCAACCAACTTCAACCTAATTCAAACCACCTCAACTTACTTCAACCTACCTCAACCTACTTTGTCCTTTTACCCACCCCAATTTATCTACGAAAAGAACAGGCCCCAAAGATGGGAACTTTATCCACAATGACGGACCTTGGGCTTTGATGGGAGTATGCCCCTGTAAAAAAATGGTCGAGTGCAGTGTAGTTGCTAGAGATCACTTTCATCTAAGCAACATGTTGGATCAAAGCTCATGATGTGCCCACGGTGAGGTCGACCACAATTTTTGGGGTCAAAGATTGGATCTTTTGTGGAGTGTGAAGAGATGAGTATTTTTGGGGTGGATAGGTATTTGTGTTTTCGTGTGGACGTCAATGCCAGAAAACCTTTACGTGTGGGAATTAATGTGAAGGGTGAAGGTAAACAAATATGGGCTTACATTAAATTTCTCAAGCTTTTGGAGTTTTGCTATGGGTGTAGGGAGCTAGGACTTGTCCTTAAAGCTTATGAAGAAACTAATCATAATTCTCTAGAAATTGCATTGCTATATGCTGCTTGGCTAAGGAGATCACCTCCTAAATTTGTAAGACGTAATGTAAAGTTCGGATTACAAGAAGAGACGAAGTTATTGGCTGCTTTTAGGAGCAATAAGAAAAATTATAATGTAAGACAACCCCTGGTGTTCGATGAGAAGACACGACCGGGTTTGGATGGTGGATCAAATGTAGTGGGTGATATGGTGGGTCATGACTCTAACATAGTGGTGGATGAGGACGGGGTGGTGGTCACTGGTAACGAGCACTTTAGAACGAAGATTCAATGTTTGTGCAGACTCTGGCTAGGAGAAATTCAGAGTAGTGGAGGCGCACCCAAGGATGACCGAGTTACTGATTAAAGCATGACCGAGGTTGTGGGGCAGCCCCGTTGCAACAATGAGTCTCCTATGCATTAACTATGGGGGCTTGGCAAGCCTCTAATAGTTCATAGCCTCAGCCATTTGGTCGGCGATGTAAAGCCGAGTTTAGTCTTTCTGTCAAAGGCTAAATGTAGTGGGAGCGAGATACACAGGGTTGTTCATTATTCAGGCTAAAACTAGACAACCGAACCAGAAACCGATTAAGATCGGACCAGACTGGACCGGACCGGATCGAGCGAAATGGATCCGGTCCCTGGTCCATGATTTTCCTTTGTCCAATCTTCCGTCTGGTCTCAGTCTAGGTCGGTCGGATTGGTGGACCAGACTGAAATTAGTTTTTTTTTGGGGGAAAAAATAGGCTTGCAATTACAATAAGGTTGCGGTAGCCATGGCCCCTTTTCGAGCCTCACGTCTCATAATCTCAGTGTATCCCACCATCTCTCAATCTCATATGGCCCTCGTGCTCTTTATCTACGGCTTCTTCCACTCCCTTAATAGCCTCTTATTGACTTTAGAACTAGCACAACAATGCCCTCTTCACTCGTCAAGTTTGAACTGTTATCAACCTTGATTTTAACTTTTATTAAGTTTCTTTTGTTGTTGGAGTATGTCATGACTGTTGTAATCGAGCCAACATAGAAATAAGGGGCAAATGTTTATGTGCGCAAGGATCTGGTGTGGCAAGGAAGATAAAGAAGAAGATGACGATGATGAAGGCTTTGGGGGAAATTGGGATGAAGGACCTGGGGGTGTAGGATTGGAAATCTCTAAACAAATCTTCCCATAATTTTTCACTCCATCTGCAACTATCCTTTACCATGGTTGATTTGTAGGTATATGCTGCAACATTAACAATTATTGATAATGATTGGTGTATAGGGCCATTTTTATTTTTGCGTTGGTTCTTTTCTAGTATATGGGTATGGATCTTGCTTTGATCTATGAAGCATCACAAAATGCCACCCCTTTTTTTTTTTTTAAGTTTCACTGATCTTAGAGCTGCAAGGACGAAATTTTGTTTTTTGGTTGTAGTTATCTCCCCCCTTCCCCTCCATTTTGGTGAATTTCTATTTTGCATATAAGCCCTTGAATGTAGTTAGTAAGAGCTAATTATGGGTGAGGATTTTGACACCAGCTAAGCAGCAATACATTTTCAAAGTTTGTTTAAGTCGGTCTGGTTCGAATATTTATGGTCCGGTCCCGGTTTGGACATACTCTCCACTGATCCGGTCCTTGGTCTATAACTAAGAGCTTATTCGATCGTTAGTCCATAGGGGTATTTGTGGATAGTAAAGAAGGTCTTCAATCTATTTACAGTCTGGGCTCAATATGGTGTTGGCGTTGTTAGATGAGTTCACATGGATATTTGTGGGTAGTAAGGGGAGGTCCAAGGCTTTGTGGATGCTATATAAGAAGGATATGACAATGAACTTATTGTCTTGCTCTTTGAATCCTATAGATATGAAGCTTCAATGATAGACCAATGATCCCAAATGGAGGTTCATTGGTGTATATGGTTATCTCGAGAACTATAATAAGTTGAAGACCTATGATCTTCTGATGGACCTTCAAGGCAGATCGTCTATCTCGTGGCTAATTGGGGGCGATATAAATAAAATCGTGTTTAACTATGAGAAGAAGGGGGGATCTATGAAGTCAAAAATGCGTTGGAAACATTCTAAGACACATTAGAGAGTTGTGATCTTCATGATTCAAGCTACCAGGCAAGGATTTTATATGGTGGAATGGTTAAATGGGTGAGACTCAATCAATGAGAGGTTGAATAGGTACTCTGCTAATTCGAATTGGGCTGCATTATTCTGGGTTGCTAGAGTGATCTATATTGACGATGACATGACACCAAAGAGAGTAAGAGGGACCTCTAGGGAGAGAAAAGCTATTCTAGAGAGAAATGGTCTTGTTTGCTCTCCCAATGAAGCCTCTTGACATTACCCTAGCTCCTTCTGCTGAAGCATCTCCTTAACTTTTTCCTTTCCTTCCTTTTTGATTTATCGATTCACGCAGGACTTTCCTTCATACTTTCATCATGATAAAATTATCCTTTTTGGGCCATTATTCATGCATCCATTGAGGATTGCTTGTAATCATCATCTTTTTCTCCTAGATCTTCGATTAGGGTCTAGATCTGGTGAATGGGGGCTTCGATTTATCTTTCTCCATCATTATTTCGCATTTTTGTGAGTAGGATGCAGGGTTCTCCTCTCTCTGTATCCATCCCCTTCGCCTTTTACAACCCTAAAATTCTAGGGCTTCGACTTTATTATGGCCTATGGTTGAGTGGATAGAGTGCAAGTTTAATGATTCCTTCTACTCTGGACTGGATGGTACAAGTTCAAGTTGTGATTACTTGTTGGATACTTCGTTTGATTCATCCACGGCACGCAGATTGCAGATATAATCATGGCTATGATCTACTTTGGAGGTTCGGCTCACGTCTCTGTCCAATGACTCAAATGAAGATTATGGTCCTAAGCTCAGGTTTTATCTGCCCTTTCATATGGCTTTTATTTGTGTATGGTTTCCAGTGTCTAATGTTGAGTCTACTCTTCATATCTGATCATTTTTTTAAAATTATGGTTAATCTTATGTTGCTTCATTTGAAGGTTGCGTGCTTTTGCTTTGTCTGTGAATGTGTGAGGTCTCGCTGGAGGGGCTCAATGTTTCTTGTTGTGTGTAGTAGTGACTTAAAATGGCTATATAAAGGGCAAGATTTGGGTGAATTGGAGTCATCCATCCCATTGTTGGGTCATTGTGTTTGTTTCAATCTCAGCTTATGCCTAGTACTTCTTCTACCTCTCTTTTGTCTATCACTAACTCTGATAATGGTGATACTAATAACACCAACCAAAATACCACTGTTTGTGATACTTCCAAACCACCGTCTCCACCTCCTTTGGGTGGAAGTCGAGGTGACCATTCATGCCATCTAACTAAGAAGGCTGGTTCAACCTATGCCGAGACAACGAAATTTGGTATGGGATGTTCTCCTAATTCTACATATACCTTAATTGAACCAAGAGTTAGCTCTGCACTGCCTTCCTTTGGTCCCCCTTGACCTCCTCTAATTGAGAATATGAAGGAACTTATAGCATTGTGTTTGTTAGGAAAGGCGTAGAGGAACTACGTCCCTTTGCTGGCTATTATTAATAAAACTAAGGCTGATTGGAAGTTTGTTAGAGGACATATTAGTTATCTTGTCCTCGGTAATAATTGGATCTCTATCAAATTTGCTAATGTGGAGGATAAGGAGATGGTCTGAAGAGAAAGGCCCTGGCATGTCAATGGTTTGAACTTTGTTTTAGCTCCCTGGCTACCATTTTTTTATCCTTACCCTACTTGTATTGATCGCGTAGATCAGTGGGTCAGAGTGCCTAGACTCCTATGGGAATTCTGGGAACATGACACACTTGTCAAGTTGCTCAAACCTATAGGTGATGTGATTAAAGTTGTCCAAGCCACCTTACTACGCCTTAAGGGTAAATTTGCCCATGTGTACGTGAATATTGTTGTTACTGAATTGTTGCCAAAGTCCCTTGTTATATCATATCAGGGCAGGTCCATGAAAGTTTCGCTGATTTATGAAGGACTTCATGAGGTTTGTGCTTGGTGTGGTTCTGATTCTCATCAAATCGAAGCTTATCCTGATTTGCCGGTTCAATCTAAGATTGAAATAGTGGTTAAAAAATTTGATGAGATAAAAGTGAAGTCGTCTGCCAATCTTGGGGCTCCTTCTTCTAGTAAAGAGCCTGTGGCTGTTGCAGATCAATGGATTCGAGTTTATTCTAAGAAGAGACTCAAATCCATGATCTCTTCTAGTTTCAGGAAACTATCTATTCTCAAACCTTTGACTCAGCTTAAGATTATAATTGTGGAAGCTACCTTGCCCACAATGGATAAGGATCTGTCTAATTCTCACTCCCCTTTACAAACTCACCCTACTGATACAAGTCTCGAACCATCTTCTACTAATATGATTCTTCCTCATCCTATTCACAACCAGGAAGGTCCAGCCAATAGTGATCCTTTGAATGCTATAGATGAGGATCTGGTAACTAATTCAAATGACAATGATTTGAGGACTCATAAGCTTTGGTTCTGGATGAGGAGGAAATGGTAGACACATTCCTTAAGTTAGACCCCATCCAGGATTTGGAGATGTCCACTAAGCCTTCTAAAAGGCATAGTGTTGAAGAGGGAGATGAGGGTCTGTTCAGGGTTAGCAACAAATATGGTTTATCATATATAAAACATTTGCTACAGGGGGATCTACTCTAGGTTGGAATAAGTCTTTAAAGCATAGTCTGAATCATCTTTATGTGCTGATTCTATTGCCTTTTGCTCCTTTTTGGTTGCTTTAGACAGTCTCTCCCTTGTTTCTTTTGGTATATCAAGGGTCATGTAGGGCCTATAGGCTTATGGTATCAAAGGTCTGTATTATATGGTTCTGTAATATACGTTTAAAATTCTATGTCGGACTGTTGCAACATTTTATTTGTGTTGTCTTTTGCCACTCCTTAAGGCCTATCCACCAATGTGTAGTGAAGCATTTAAGGTTTGGAGGCATCCTTGCTATTTGTTTTGGTTGAGTAAATAGGATTTGCGGCTTCCTTGGACAGCTTTAATGTTCATGCTCCCTTGGGGACATGGATTATTCTCTCATCCAATCATGCCACCCTGTTAATTGGGTCATGGATTAATGATGTGTATAACAACTACCTGCATAGTGAAACAGTTGAGACCTGGCCCTTTTCTTTTGTACAGTGTTATCCTTTGGTGCATTTTTCTTTTCAACTGACAATCATGCTTGGTATAGTGATTGTCTGAAGCTGGGAATGTGGTTATGAATGGTATTGGTCGATGTCAATGATGCTACCAAAAGATTATAATGGTATATGTGTAGGGTTACAGTGGCCACAAGGACTTGTCTTTAAGGTTGGTAAAATACTCGTTTTCATCATAAATAGTGCATGTAGTGCTGTGAACACCATAATTATTCACAGTTGTTTAATTTTGATATTGCACATTAAGAATATTGTTGATGTATTCCTCTTGACGGTACATGGTATCCCTTCTAATTGTTCTGTTTTTTCATTGTTGATTTCTCTTGCCTACTGGTACCCATTAAGGTGGTACCATTTGCAGTAGTCTAGGAGCTTTTCCCTTAGGGATAGTCAAAGGTTGACTATGGTCTGTCCATCATTGTCAAGTATGGCACCTCACTGCTTCATAAGTGCTTAGGTATATATCATTTTAAGGTCATTTTACTGCATTTTTAGGGAAAATTATAGGCTTTATGTGATAATTTATACTCATTTTCCCGTTTTACGCTTGGTATGGTTCGTCTGTGTTTTGCTGGTTTTGGATATTTTTACCCCATATTTGACGCATAAATGAGTGTATTTTGACTCCCCACAGATGCCCCTAACTTGCTATGCATGTGGAAAGAAAGAAGAAGAGAAGAATGGCGAGCCAGCCAACACCACAATTAGCCTGTGGTGGATGCCACGGTCCGTGGTGGAAGCATAACTGCTAATCTCTTCGTTTACTCTCATCTTGTGGCTGAGGTTGATTGCATTTTCCTATAAATAGAGCATCCCTCAGCAACAGAAAACAGCCCCTCATTCCATTTTTTTTCCTCCATCCCATTCCAATCTCTTTCCACTCTTCAAATAGAATAGGATTTTAGATTAGAGAGAGTTGAGACCAAGTAGAAGATGAAGATTTGCAAGGAAGCGGGATCGGGTTCTGCAATCAAAAGATTCAAGCACGCATTTTGGCTGAGCAAACTCTTTTCTCTTCTCTTCTCTTTTCTCTTTAGATTTGTCATTTTAGAGTAGTTAAATGTTTAATTTAATCATGTGTGAGTAGTTTAACTTTTGTCTAGGGATTTAGTAGTATATGAAAGTGTTGTTGGATCATGTTTTAATTTAAAGGATTGTCCGTATCTTCATGATTGGTTTGATTTCATTATGTGAAGTGTTATTCATGTTGTTAGTGGATTTTTGGCCAAAATTTGCTTGCTAAATTGAAACAAACAAGTGAAAAACTAAAAGGTGACATTTGGTTGTTTAACTGCTTGATTAGACCTAACGTGGAGTCGTCTCGAAAGAGAGATTTGCACGTTAGGAGGACTAGAAAGTAATTGAATATATTAAACTTGAATTAAGACAAATTAGTTCGAAAGAAAGATTTTTGCTTAGTTTAGACAAATTTGGTCGATTTCGAAAGAATAGACTAAATTTTTAGAGAGATTGCAATTCCTCGAGATTAACCGATTAGAGAAAAGCACGTGCTTATCATTTTGATTCAATCAACTTTCATAACTAAATGAACTCCTAGGTGTTTTCTCCTTAATTGATTTAAAGTTAGTGAATTAGAAGTTGTTAAATTGAAATCCCTTGAATTAGTTATAGTTGTTTCCTTATCTTTGTATTTTTATCAATCTAAAGTTTGGATTCGCTTACCATATCTTGAGGGAATATAGCCCAATAGATCAACCTAGTCTTTGTGGGATCGACCTTGATTTGCTACAACGCCACCGTGCACTTGCGGCCGCATCACTGCTTTATTGAGGTCCAGCTCCATTGGGATATTCTCCCTAAGTGGCATCTGTTTGTGGTCTGGTTGGTGAGAGAGATAAGATTGTTGATTTCCATCTCCAAGGTTGTTTCTCATAATGCCTTGTTGGGGCCTGATCTTCTTAAAGAGACTCCTTGCTGTAATTTTGATTTTGTATTATTTAATGTCATCAATGTTCTGGGTGATCAGTTATGCGCCTCTTTTCTTATAGAATATGGGAATGCAATTGGATAAACATGTAATGTGTGATTTGTGATGGAGTCTTTATTTATAGAATTGGTCAGCAATTGTAACGCCCCGACCCCTCCTGGGTCGCGAATAGTTACCAGGAACGGCTTCAAGGGTCATCGACTGGCCCCACAAATCACCACAAGTCTTTCCGGCGTGCTTCATCCTCGCTCACACGCTGCCTGGGAAACTTCCCAGGAGGTCACCAATCTCAAGATTGCTCCCCAGCAAGCACGCTTAGTTGTGGAGTTCTTAAGAGTGGGCTTCTCGAAAAAAAAAGGTGCATCTTTTTTTTCAGAAAGCCCACTCTTAAGAACTCTACAGCTAAGTGTGCTTGCTGGGGAACAATCTTGGGATGGCTGACCTCCTGGGAAGTTTCCTAGGCTATGTGTGAGCGAGAACGAAGTACGCCGGAAAGACTTTTGGTGTTTTTTGGGGCCAGTCGATGCTCCTTAAAGCTGTTCCTGGTAACTATCCGCAACCTAGGTAGGGTCCACACTTTACAGTGGTATCAGAGCCTAGGTTTATGAACATGATCCCTTTCACAAATTTCAGTAATATGCGGAGAGTGAGTGTAGGAGTGGGCGAGGGTTGCATACATGTGAATATAGTATTAAATGTATACACGTTTTAAGTGTGAATGTGTGTCTTATGTGTAAATGCTTCCGTATAGGAGTGGAGGGTAACCAGCAGTGTAATTGTGTGAGAGGCAATTGCCTTCATGAGCGATTAGCTAGGAGGTCTAGTCTGGTTTTGTGGGAGTATGTCCTACAGGTTGGAAGGACGATAGCTAGATACTTAGAGAATGTACATAATAGTTACCTGAGGTTCGAGGAAACCAAGCCATCTTCCTCCTTTTAACCCTTAAGGGAGACCCAAAGAGGCGATACAGGGTCGCCGAGTTATACCCAAAGCTCGAGAGTTTCATCTGTAGGGGAGGTGCTATTGGTGTGACTGGCAACCCCTAGGGATGAGTTTGACTGAGTTAGTGGATCACTTAAGAGAGGAGGGCCCCTATGACCAACCCCCTTCACCCACCGCTATCCAGGAGGATACCCCACCCCCTGAGGATGAGACATCTGAGGAGGATGGAGAACCTATGATAGAGGAGGACCCTGAGGAAGATCCTATCGAAGATGAGGAAGGACCTATAGGAGACCCTGAGGAAGATCCTAGCGAAGATGAGGAAGAACCTATGGAAGAGAAGAACCCTAAGGAAGATCCTAGTGAAGATGAGGGGAACCTATGAAAGAGGGGAAACCCGAGGAAGGCCCCAGTGAGGACAAGGAGCAGGCCACTGAGGAAGGGGTGAGGCCTACTGAGGAGAACAACCTGACGGAGGAACTTGAGGGCAATGAAGATGAGGGGAGAGATTTGGTAGAAGAAAGGAGTGACCCTGAGGTCAGGATATCCCCGTGGAGGTGAGGAAGGTGTGGTAGAATGTGTGGGGGAATATGCCCACTTGATGCTCCGAACTAGTAGGGGTGTGGCGTGCTAAGAAATTTGGCTAGTTTTCTTTTGTGTTATTGGATTCTTTGTTAGTTAACGCACAAACTCAGTTAATTTTTATGAACTCATTGGAGTGGAATAAAAGCTAGAATGCATTTCTTTTCTTGAATATATACTGTTGATTGTATATGAGTTGTGATTATGGCATTGCCTTTGGGGATTGTGAAGTGGTCTTACACCTATGACTTATGAGGGGAAATGATGATGTTATGTACAAGTGTAGAGTGCATAACTTTTCCTCAGGAAGGAAAGGGCCCTATGTTGCGACCTGCTATAAGTTATCGTAAAATTGTACTTCATGTATTACCTTTTAAATTGTGCCAAGCGGATAGAGCCTGTTGATACTTAACGGAATGTGTTGCGAGAACTATTAGGATATGAACCGAACCAGGGTATGTTACCTCAGGATGTCGAGAACTAACAACGATTCTCAAACTAGACCTTATGAATAGAACTTTTAAGCCTTACCTAGACAAGTTTATAGTGGTATTCATAGATGATATACTGGTCTATTCGAAAACGTCGGAAAAGCACATTGGCCACCTAAGGGAGGTTTTGGAGGTACTGAGGAGCAATAAGTTGTATGCGAAGCTAACCAAATATGCGTTTCAGCTGGGGAAGGTAGCCTTTGGGGCACGTAGTGTCTAAAGAAGGGGTTTCGGGAGACCCTCGAAAAATAGAAGTTGTGACGTAGTGGCCTAGACCCAAGAACGTGACTGAAGTGAGAAGTTTCCTAGGGTTAGCGAGCTAGTACTGAAAGTTCATACAAAATTTTTCTAGGATTATTGTTCCACTTATTGATTTGACAAGGAAGACTATGAAGTACGAGTGGGCTGATATGTGTGAGAAAGCCTTCCAGGGGCTTAAGGAGAGATTGACCAGTGCACCAGTGTTAGCACTTCCTGGAGAAGAGGAGCACTTTATGGTGTATAGTAATACATCGAGGAATGGGATAGGTTGTGTATTGGTGCAATGGGGGTCGAGTGATAGCTTACGCTTCCCCAACAATTAAAGCCACATGAGCGAAACTACCTGGCCCACGATCTTGAGCTAGCAGCGATAGTGTTTGCACTAAAAATTTGGAGACACTACTTGTACGGAGTACATCGTGAGGTTTTTACTGACCACCAAAGCCTAAAGTACCTTTTCTCACAAAAAAGAGCTCAATCTAAGGTAGACGGGGTGGTTGAAATTCCTGAAAGATTACAATGTCAATTTCCAATATCACCCAGGAAAGGCAAATATGGTGGCTAATGTATTAAGTCGCCGACCATAACCAGCACTAAATTGTTTGTTAGATGTACCCATTGACTTATACGAGCAATTTTGGGAGCTGGAGATCAATATAGTTACCCCAAGAACCAAATCTATGTTGTATACCATGGAGGTGTAACCAAAGGTGCACCTATCTTTTCGGGAAGCCCACTCTTAAGACCTTCACAGTTAAGCGTGCTTGCTGGGGAGCAATCTTGGGATGGGTGACCTCCTGGGAAGTTTCTTAGGCAGCATGTAAGCGAGGATTAAGTACGCCGGAAAGACTTATAGTGACTTGTGGGGCCAGTCGATGAACCTTGAAGTTGTTCCTGGTAACTGTCCGCAACCCAATTAGGGTCGGGGCGTTATTGCAATGCTCTATGGTTTGGATTTGGCACTTCCCTGTATAAGGAGCATGTGGTGGTATATTTTCTGTTGCTAGCATAGCTAAAGTAGGTGATATTGATAAGTCCTCGAAGTGCACAGTATTTTGAGGTCATTTTATGCCATTTTTAGGGAGGAATATGTGCTTCATGTTATAATTTATACTCCTTTTTCGGTTTTATGCTCGAGTTTGGTTCTTTTATGTATTTTGTAGGTTTTTGGACCATTTCACCCTAAAGTTGACCATAGTTGAGTGTAATTTGACTCCTCACAAACAACCCCAATTCACCATGCCCGTGGAAGGAAGAAAGAACAGAAGATCATTGAGACAGAGCCCTCAATGGACTATCTATGGTGAATTCCACAGTTCGTGGTGAGGCCAAAACTCCTAGCCTCTTTGTTTTCCTTCAACATGTGGCTGAGATTGAGCGTGTTCCTCTATAAATAAAGCCATTTTCGTAGTAGAGAGAGAAAACATAGCAAAGAAAGAGAACTCTTCTATCTAGTTTTCCATTCCTTTTCCACTTTTTCTAAGTTTAGTTTCGATTTTTAGTAGTTTTAAGAGCGAGTGTTAAAGAAGTGCTTGCTGCTTTGGAGCTCTTATGAAGTTATGAAACCCTTAAAGGATCTCCAATTGCGTTAAATTTTCTTCTCTCAAAACTCTATTTAGTTTTGTTGATTTAATCTTGTGCAAGTAGTTTTCTTAATCTCGGAATTGTTTGCCAAGTATTAATGTTAGAATCTTTCATCTTTGTTCAATTGTTCTTGTTCTTGATTGGGATTGGTTGAATTCTATATTGTGTGTGAAATTGATGTGATTGGATTTTGGCCAAATTCATTCGCTAATTCTAAATATTTAAGTGAAGGATTGAACAGTGAAACTTGCTATTTGATTGACGAGATAGGACTTGATTAAGAAATATTTGAAAGAGATTCACTTGTTAAGAGGACCCTCTTTAGCGATCAAAGATCTATATCTTAGGCTAAATAAGGACATTTGAAAGAATGACTTGTTAGTTTAGGCAATTCAATTTATTTTGAAAAAAAAATTGAATTCTAAATGCGATTGCACCCTTTTCAATCCCCCATAATAGATCAAGTGCATGATATATTGCATTGATCCACATCTTTACAAAGTGAAACAAATCCCTAGATATTTTAAATTGATTGAATTCTCTAATTAGGTTATAGTGTCATTCAAACCTCTTAATTGAAATTGCTTGCTTAGCAATTTTAATGGACAAAACTCAATAGATTATAATTGGTCTTCGTGGGAACGCTATCTCTACTAAACTGCAATGCTCGTGCGCTTGGGATAACCGATCAAGTTTTTGGCGCTGTTACTAGGGACCAAATTTGTGGATATTGAGTTAGCCCTTAGAAATTGAATAACCATTTTGTCATTATTTTCTTTTTCTTTATAGTTTTGATCTGCATTATTAGCTTTCTTATCTATCTTGCAGATTTTGCCATTATATGCGAAGTCCCTTTCCATTTGAATTTGACCCAGAAATCGAAAGGACTTTTCGCTCTAGAAGGAAGAAATTAAGGGTAGAAGAGCAAAGACTTAAGGCTCAAGCAATTTCTTCACCAATGGTAGGAATAGGAGGTGACCAAAAAAGGACACTCCGGGATTTTGTTACCCTAGGAGTCCAAGGCATTTCGTCGAGCATCAGTCGTCCAAACATAGAAGCGAACAACTTTGAGCTCAAACCAACCTTTATATACATGATACAACAATTTCAGTTCGGAGGCACCCAGCCATAAGATCCAAACTTACACCTCTCGATCTTTTTAGAGGTGTGTGATATGTTAACGCTCAACGGAGTTTCTATCGACGCTATTTGCTTGAGCCTATTCCCCTTTTCACTTAGGGATAAGGCAAGGGCGTGGCCTCATTCGTTGCCTCCCAGATGCATAACGACATGGGACGAGCTTAAAAGTTTTTCTTGCCAAGTTCTTTCCTCCGAGTACGACGGAAAGCCTGCGAAATCAAATCACTACTCTCTCTTAAAAGGAAGATGAGACTCTTTATAAAGCCTGGGAGCAATTCAAAGATCATTTACGATTATGCGCTCACCATGGTCTTCAAAGATGGATGATTGTGCAGATATTTTATAATGAAGTCACCCAATCATTGAGTTCTACTATTAATGAGGCAATAGGAGGCAGCAGGAGGTACCCTTATGAACAAAACCGAAGATAAAGCATAAAATCTTATAAAAGAGATGACCCTTAACAATTTCCAATGTTCATCTTACAGAGCCCAACCTAATCGGATTGGAGGTAAGCTGGAATTAGGTGCTATTTCTATGTTTTCTTCTAAAGTTGATGCTATGTCTCAAAAATTGGAACGTTTGAATGTTAATTCTATTAGTTCAAGTACCCCTTCCCTTGATGTGATACATGCGGATAAGTTGTTCATTTGACTGTGCATTGTCAAATGAGTAGTCCTTTTGCCCAAGATGTAAGTGATCACGTCAATTATGTAAACCACTAGCACTCTAGACTAACAAATTACCATTTCCCTAGCACGTATAATCCAAGTTAGAGAAATCACCCCAATTTCTCTTATAAGTCTAATACCCCACTCATGCCCCAAACAAATTTTAGACCATCTCCTAGATTTCAAAGACCATCATATCCTCAACAAGCATCCCAAAGCAACTTAGAGTCTACGATAGAAAATATGCTTTTGGCTAAACAAAAGCAAGATGAGTACATTAAGCCATTAACCTCTAAGCTTGATATGCTTACTACTCACAATAAGATGTGGAAGCCCAAATAGCTCAACAAGTTACATCTTCATCTACACCTCTGGGTAGACTGCCTAGTAAACCCTAATCTAACCCCCATGAGCATTGTAACTATATTACCTTAAAAGAACAGGTAGAGAATCCTGAGGACACACCACTTGAGGAGGGTCAAGAAGTGACCATGGCTGAGAGTAAGGAGAGGAATGACGGTGGCGAGCCCATGACTTTTTGAGAAAATGATAGCTTTGAGATTCCCAAAGTCTTTCTCCCTGAACTTCCTGACCTAGATACTTTTTCTATCCCCTGTGTCGTAGGAAAAATGAAGATTGCAAGAGCCCTATGTGACCTTGGTGTAAGTGTCAGTTTGATGCCCTACTCTATGTTTCATAAGCTTCATTTGGAACCATTGCAACTCGTACCCTTTTCACTCTAATTAGCATATGGCTCTGAAACGCAACCTTTGGGTACATTAGACGATGTGCCCATAAAAATAGGAGATTTTTGGGTGTTAGAAGATTTTGTCATTGCTGATATGATTGAGACCGATAATGCCTAAATTATTCTTGGTAGGCCCTTTTTGGCTACTTCAGGTTGCATTATTAATGTAAAAGGGAGGCGGATAACATTTGAAGTAGAGGAGTGTTATGCTACATTTTGTTTTATGGACGAGAAAGTTGTTTACCCCAATTCTTCCCTATCTGAAGTATTTCCCCTTTCTCCTGAAATTGAAATGGAGGATAGTTGGAGTTGTCCTGACCCTTCTGATTCTGACTGTATTTCTACTGAGGATCCCGACCAAGGTTATGTTAAGGTGGAGTTTGATGCTCCTATGCCACCTAGCATACCTGAGGTAGAGGTCTATGCTTCTAATGAATCTTCCATGAGTGATTATTGCAGGTTTGACCAAGTAGTTCTTTCTTTACCTCCTATGGAAGGAGTCGATCTGGATTTTGATTTTGGGATTAAACATGATACTAGTGGTCCATCTAATGGAGCCCACTATCGATTTTTCTTGTATACTGATAATACGCTATGACGTCATTTGATGATGAAGAACGATCTCTAACCTGAGTATCTGAGGTGGTACCTTTAGTTGAAAGATTTCAATTTTGCGGTTCACAACAAAACGACGCCCACATTTTCATTGAACCCGAAGGGGCATAAAAGAAAGGTCAAGCCCCCGACCTTAAATGAGCGCCTCGTGGGAGGCAACCTAAGGATTTGTTTTGCTTTTTTCCCCATTATATGTACCCTTTTATTGTATTTTGTGTTATTTTTGGACTTTGTAACCTTCACTAGAAATTAATTAACCTAAACAAAAGGGAGAAGAAATAAGAAATAAGAGGTTTTTTTTTAGAGCCTCCACGAACACCACCACGGTCCGTGAAGGCTCTAAAGAAAACGAAAAGGAAAAAAAAGAGAGAAAAGCACAAAAGAGCCGTGATGGAAACCTATCCAGTCCAGATCATGTTCATGAAGAGATTATTCCATCACGTCCAAGAACAAGATCACAAACCAAAAGAATGGCTCTTATGTTGGAAGAAGAAGAAGTAAGCACAAACGGGTTCACTAGTTTCAAAGTGCCCGGTTTTGTGTACTTGATTTCCTAAGCTACATTGTAGCTTAGTCCTAACGTTTTTCCATTTTTGGAATCCTTTTGATGTTGTTTTGCAGGTACAAAAAGGAGTTTCAAGTCATACTCTCAAAAGGATTGAAGATCAAGTCATTTTCCAAGTGACCCCAATTTTTGCCCGGTTTTGCGCGGTTTGCAGTAACTATTTATTTAACCCGCAAAACCATGTTGAAACCTTGATTTTATTGAGGGGGGGGGATTCTACACATACTAAAGTTACCCCCCCACCTTTAAAATTCAAGTTATAGCCATTTTTGCACCACAAAAAAATTGCACAAAAAACCGGACCAAACCGGTCCACCAAGAACCCGGTTTTTGTCAAAACCGGTTCCTTTCCCCTTATGGCCGGCCACTCTCTTCCCCCATGCTACAAGTTGCTTTCTCAAGCTTGGAACACACTTCAAGTTGTCTTGGAATGAAGAAAGTCTTGAAAAGAACAACCAATGGGAGGGAGCTTGGTGTCCTTTGCTTGGAAGCTTCCCATTGGCTAGCCGATTTCTTCTTCAACACACTTTGGCTATCCATGTGCAAGTTGCCATCAATCTCAGCATGTATTAGTGTTAATCAAGGGCCTAAGTATTGTGTAATCAAGCTAGACAAGGATTAGATGCATAGTTTGATGTATTAGCATTAGTTTAAGCTTGATGTAATCTTGTTTAGCCAAACCATTTGTATTACTAGTTAATCTTGTATTAGTTTAGTCTTAACACTTTTCCTCACTAGGAAGGAAAGTGATGTGGACATTTCTTAGCCTAGTATTGTATTTTCCCACTAGTATGTAAGGCCATTTTGGCCAAGGAAGAATAGAATCTCAGAATTTTCAGCTTGAAAGCTTAGAGAAGCTTGTTTTCTCTCAAACACAAATCCTTGCTTGCTTATCTTAGTTTAGGCCAAACTAAGTGGTGTCCAAGTGAGTCTTAACCTTGATTAAGTGGTGATTCTGTATCTTAATCAAGCTTAAGGGCCCTAAACTTTAAGGTTGGTGGTGATTCTGTATCCAATCTCAAGTTCAGTTCTATCCTATTCTAGTTTCATCTCTATGATTTGCTTAGTGAAGTGATTAGCATGGATTAGTGCTTAATTACTTCTACTTTGCTAATCTTCCACTTCCATTCACTTTCTTACTTCAAATACCAACTTATACACCCATTTCCATCATTTCCCATTCACAAAAATATCCCAAAACCGAACCAAAACTCAAAGGCCTCCAACCGTGCACTTTTCTCCCTGCCACAGTTTTTGTGGACAGCAAAGTGGCACGGCCTGCCCGTGCCATTAGGCACGAACGTGCCACATAGTCCGTGGCCTATTTCTTCCTTTTCCTCTCCCTTTTGATGTGTAGTGGCTTGGGTTCTCTTTTCCCTTGACATATACATCAAGCTGGGACCAAAGCTGACCACGGATAGACCGTGGCCACCACCATGGTCCGTGGTAAGCCCCACGTCTGTGATTAGGGGTTTTCAAGGTTCTCTTTGACCTAATTCTTTTCATCTTCTTCCTCAAACTTGACACTCTCTCTCTCTAAACACTTCATTCTCTCTCTAAAACATCCATAACCACTTCACCTTAAAACTTCAATTTTTCACCAAAATCCACCAAATTTCTTCCCTTTTTACTTCCTTTCTTCACCTTAAACCCATATCTCCCTTTATTTTTCACTCTCAAGCCTTCTTTCTCTCCCATTTTTCCCATTTCCATACCCACAACTTTCACAACTCCATTTTTCACTTTTATTCTTCCAAATTCCATTTTTCTTCCGTATTTCTTCACTATTTATTTCACTTTTCTCAAAATTTACATTTTTTAGCATTTTTCTTCTCATTTTCTTTTTGGTTTAATTTTTTTAGTTTTTCCCATCTATATTAAACCATTGTGGCATCAAAGATAAGAACTACACAAGAAGTTGAGACTTCAAGTCATGGACCACAACGAACTCCCCAAAGCTCCCGCACATCAACCACCATAAGAAACCAAGGTAACATTCTACACCCCCTTGGTTCACCCCCTTGGTTTAACTAATCCTAAACGCATTGCTAGATATAATGCTTTGAGTAGTAAACTTGTGGTAGCTACTCGATATTATGATGAGGATGTGTTAGATCGTTTGGGATTGTTGGATGATATTTGTTGGTTGTTTGCTCGGGGTGCGATAGGCCAATTTTTGGAAAGTAGGACCACACCTATTGGGACCTCACACTTGAGTTCTCAAGCACGTTGCATGTTGAGGTCACGAGTGGCCCTCAATCTCAAGAGGGCTACATTTTCTTTTATCTTAACAGGGAGTTTTATGAGCTTAATTTGAGTGCCTTTAATAGTATATTTGGTTTTTCGCCAACTATGGACCTCCCATACTAACATGTCCCTAAGGAATTTAGTCCAAATGCTATTTGGCACAAACTTTATGAGGATTATCGGTGTGACACTAATAATTCCAAAGGCACGGTAATTAGAAACCCCTATATTCGTGTGGCCCAACGGTTATTCGCTTGTGGTTTGTTTGCCCGGGAGAATAGTCTCAATATGCCTTGTTTATCTGAATTATTTTTTGTATAACATGCTTGAAGGTTACCAGATTGACCCCGGGTCATTCTTGGTCAATCAGTTGTATAGTGCAGCCCTAGTTCTACACATAGAATTGTCATTGGAGGCCTTATTACCCCCGTTGCTAGGTTAGTTGGAGTTAAACCGAACCCTGATGACAGAGTTGCAGGCTCGAAGCGGTGAAACTTGACCGCTTTTGAACAAATGAAATTTTGTAAATTTGATGGTGGACGTATTTGTTGCATTTATCCTGGGAACCGACTTATGGCTCTCCCAAATGTTAATCACACCTCTCTCCTGAACCGGGCCAATCTCCACTTTTTACCCGATGATGACGAGTTGGCACGACCTGCCCCACCTCCTCTACCTTCTCCACCTTATCACCCTAGGGCTTTAAGCTCCTTCTAACCCTCCTCGTCTCATGACTATCTTGACCTGTATGCTAACCTTCGGTCCATCCAAGAGGACCAAATTTCTCTACGAGCTTATGTAGAATCTGAGCATGCCTCACTCCGCGGCTTTGTTCAAAAGTGACATGATGACCTCCGTGGGATGATTGCCTCCGAGAACCAATGTTTTCAAGACTTTATGGCTTGCTTAGAGACTTGGTGGGGCTGGCACATTTCTCAACCCCACCCTCGTTCTTCTCCTCCAACCTCTCCTCTTTTTTAGAGCCTTATGCGTGCATTGTCCAAGCATGGGGGAGTTGTTGTTTAGTTTTTCATGGTTGTATGTACATGTGTTGTGGATGTGTGAAAATTTGTGTTTTTAGGTTTAGTTTGCATTTTTAGGTTGATCATTTAGTTTTCTAGGTTTCTTTCTTTGCTTTAGTTTTGTTTTGACACCTTTTAGTTTTTAGTTGCAAAAAAGAAAAATCCTAAAAAAAAAATAAATAAAAAGAAATCTAAAAAAGAAAAGCCTATAAATCCTCTGATGATGAGTCTTTAGACTAAGTGCCTTTCTTTTGTGTAATTTGACCTTTTTGTTAGGCCCATTTGTGAATAAAATGTTTGTTTTAGCGTTTTCGAGCTATGCTTCATGTTTTGAACTTCACATTAGATATGATTTGCTTGCTTAATGATTCTTGGCATGAGTGTTTGGCATATGAAATTCCAAGAGCTAGATGAGCCTTGTCCTGTGAGATTTTGAGCCTAAATAGACTAATTCATCAACTTAGTCTCATATTTCGTTTCATGTGTGATTCTTCCTAGATTTCAAGTCTCTAGAACTTACTTTGACTCTCGTTCAAGACCACATCTAGCATGCACATTTAGGCAACATGAATGAGCCATTATTTGACTTTATGAGCTACATTGACCAAATAGCCATCCTTATGTGAATAATTTATCCCTTGCTACCCCTTTGAGCCTTTACCGTATTTATTAAAGAGAACTTATATTATAATCTTTGGCTAAACACATATGTCTTACCTTTTTAGCCAAGACTACAGAGTTTTCATAGTTAATTGAGAGTAGTTTGTGGATAATAACCTTTTACGGATAGTTTGGTTGGATATGATAAGGGATTTATGCTTTATTTTTTCCTTCAAAGTCAATTGGGTTATGTTTTGTGAGTTGCAAGAAAAGTGTTGAAAATGCATAGTTTCCTTTGTCATTATCATCCTCGAAAAAGAAAAAAAGAAAAAAGAAAACGTAGCACACCAAAAGTGTGTAAAAAAATGTGTATATGCTGGAAAAAAAAAGAAGGAAAAAAAAAGAAGAAAATGATGCAATAAGAGGATTTGGCATTGGTTTTATATATTAGGCACTTTTTCTTGTGACATCACTTGGGGATGTCGTTGACATTTAAGGAGTAGGTTTTATTTGGAAGATGATGGTTTATGCTCTTAGTCTTGGGCTTTTAGCTCCACAAATCCCAAAGTGTTTGTTTCCTCCTTACCTTAACCCATTTGACTCGTTACAACCCTTAAAAGTCCTCATGATTGGTATGTATGTTTTGCATTATAGTATTGGCGAATTGGAGAGTCTTATCAAGCATATGGTTGATTTGGTTCTGTGGAAAGAGATTTGAGAGAACCACATTTTATTTTAAACACATGAGTGATGAGTGCATTATCCCTAAAGTGAGGTTTTATTGGTACTTCTAGGCTTTGCTTATTGTAATATGCCAATATGATTGTTCAAGTTGATTTAAGTAACTAATTTAATATTTTTCTGTTATGGTTCTTACCCTTTTTTCAAAAATTTCCTTCTCCTATCTGTTTGTAAAATTTTTCATTACTTTTGGGCTAAATGTCTTGGGTTGATTTGGTTATTGATGCTGCTACTGATATCTTCCTGAGGAGGTTATTCCTATCTTTAGCCTTGGTTTCATGATTTCTTGGGCATAAGAAACTATTTAAGCATGAGGAAATTTGATAAGTCCTTAAAGTGCACACTATTTTAAGGTCAGTTTGCGCCATTTTTAGGGAGAATATATGCTTTATATTATAATTTATACTCCTTTTTGGGTTTTGTGGACGGGTGTGATTCTTTTTTGTATTTTGCAGGTTTTCGGACCATTTCACCCTTAAGTTGACCATAATTGAGTGTAGTTTGACTCCCCAAGGACACCCCCAACTCACCATGCCCATGGAATCAAGAAAGAACAAAAAATCATCAAGACAAAGCCCTCCACGAGCTGTTTGTGGTGAGGCCATAGTTGTTAGGCTCTTCGTTTTCCTTCATTGTGTCACTGAGGTTGATCGTGTTCCTCTATAAATAAATCCATTTTCACATTAGAGACAGAAAACATAACAAAGTTAAAGAACTCTTCATTCTAATTTTCCATTCCTTTTCCATTTTTTCTAAGTTTAGTTTAGATTTTCAGTAGTTTTAAGTGTGAGTGTTAAAGAAGTGCTTGTTGTTTTGGAGCCCTTGCGAAGTTGGGAAACCCTTGAAGGGTCTCCAATTGCGCTAAGTTTTCTTCTCTCAAAACTATATTTAGTTTTGTTGATTTAATCATGTGCGAGTAGTTTTCTTAATTTAGGGATTGTTAGCCAAGTATTGATGTCGGAATCTTTCATCTCTATTTAGCTGTTCTTGTTCTTAATTAGGATTGGTTGAATTCTATCTTGTGTGTGAAATTGTTTTGATTGGATTTTGGCCTAAATTCATTTGCTAATTCTAAATAATTAGGACTAAAAGGTGAAACTTGCTATTTGATCAACGAGATAGGACTTGGTTAAGCAATACTTGAAAGAGATTAGCTTGTTAAAAGGACCCCCTTTAGTGATCAAATATCTATAACCTAGGCTAAACAAGGACATTTGAAAGAATTGCTTGTTAGTTTAGGCAATTAAATTTATTTTGAAAGAAGATTGAATTCTAAACGTGATTGCACCCCTTTTAATCCTCCATAATAGATCAAGTACATGGTGTATTGCATTGATCCACATCTTTACAAGGTGAAACAAATCCCTAGATGTTTTTAATTGATTGAATTGTCCAATTAGATTATAGTGCCATTCAAATCTCTTAATTGAAATTGCTTGCTTGACACTTTTAAAGGACAAAAAGTCAATAGATTACAATTGGTATTTGTGGCAACAATATCTTTACTAAACTACAACACTCTTGCACTTGCGTCCACCGACCAGATATACAGGTGAGATATATATGTATTGGGGGGCGGAGGTGGAATAGGGTTGGTTCGTCTGCATTAATTAGTCTAATCTGCTCGGTTTTCAACCTATGGTTAAGTGCTTTGTTTATTTAAAATTTCTATGAAAACTATATGTTCGAATGTGCAAGGTGTGAAAAAGGTGCAAGTACTGGAGGAAGTAAAATTCCTAAAACAAAATTATTAGCCAGATATAATCTTTTTGTTAAAAACTATGATGAATGAACATAATACCCTACGTATTATTCGGAACATGGATTTCACTCATTATGATTTTGCTCTTCCAGTTAATCATTCAAGAGGGATTTGGGTTCTATGGGATAACAATCATTTTCATGGCTCGGTCCTGACAAAAGATAACCGGGGTATTCATATGATTATCCACGATCCCACTCTAGCAAAAAATGTTTTAATCTCAGTTGTTTATGGCCCTTCTCAAGCTAGACTGCTAGAGATAAAGGTCCCGTTTGGGATCATCTGATTCAACTGAATTCTGTTATTGATTTACTGGAGATGATGGGGAAAGATTTTAACGAAATTGAACATCTAGCTAAGAAGAAATGAGATAATCTTCCTGCATTATGAAGAGCTGAACAACTTATAGCTTTCTTGTCCATTATTCAAGCTGAATCAGTGGCTATGAGTGGTAGTATTTTTACATAGAAAAAAAGATTAGTGGGTTATGGATCTTTGAAAGATTAAATAAAGGTGCGGCGCGAGAAGAGTTTGCCCATTTTTATTCTAACCTACGCATTACCCATGGAGTTTTTACGTTTTTTTATCATTACCCTATTGTCATTAACATGAACCCTTATGTGAGTTACCATAGATTGTCTCTGTTCTAATTTCAAAACTTTTGGACTAATTACCAAGCTTTAGAGGTTATTGTTTCTCGAATCTGAAATATCAGGAGCAAAGGTTCAAATATGTTTCGATTCTCTTAGAAAATGAAATCCATTAAAACGAATGTTAAATCATAGGTAAAGTCAACTTTTGGTAATTTTTAGGATAAAATGATACGTAACTTGGAAAAAATCAAATATGTGGAGGATAAGCAAGTTGACAATCCAATGAATTGGCAATTGAAAGATTGGCTTAGGCACCTTATTAAGCAAAGAAGAAAAATGCTTTTGTTTAATTAGAAGTACTAGGGTCATCTTCCGAGGAAAAAGTGGCTTATTCATGGTGATCAGAACTCCACCTTTTTTCCAGAAGAGGGCTAATAATCGTCGTAAATCACAAGAAAATAGAAAATTAAAAGATGACGCGGCATTTGGATTGATGACCCTTTTAGTATTAAACAACAGTTTGTCTCGACTATGTGGAGAGTTTTAAATCAGAACATACTCTTCCAAGAACATTCCCTGATTTGGGATTACCCAATTTTATTACTCATGAGGATAACGAAATGCTAACTCAGATCCTGACAATACAAGAAATCAAGAGGGTCGTTCTTGGAACTGACCCCAATAAAACTCTAGGTCCAGATGGGTTTGGGGCAGGCTTCTTTCAGAAATATTGGAATATCATAGGTAAGGATTTAGTAGCTTGCATTAAGGACTTCTTTATTCATGGTAGACTTTTGAAAGAATTTAACCACCCCTTCATTACCTTAATTGCCAAGATTTCCCAGCCTCATTCCACTTCGCACTTTCGTCCAATTAGTTTGTGCTCAACTATTTATAAAATTATTTCTAAAGTCCTTGTTCTTCGCATTAGGCCGCTATTAGATAAAGCAGTCTCGCCATTTCAAAGCGCCTTCATTCCTAGAAGATCTATTCATGACAATACTCTTATTACCCATGAGATCATGCACAAGTTTAAGATGGCAAAAAGGAAGACAGCTTGGACAAATATCAACCTTGACATGGAAAAGTTTATGACAGACTTGAATGGAATTTTCTTTTTGAATGTTTAAAGCAAATGGGATTCCATCCAAAATGGATTGATTGGATAAAGGAATGTGTAACAATAGTTTCTTATTTTATGCTAATTAATAACACTTCCCATGGTTTCTTTAAATTGTCTAGGAGAATTCGATAATGAGACCCATTATCACCCTATTTATTTATCTTATGTATGCATGTTTTTTGTCTGGCATTGTGTAATGCAGCCAACAAGCCTAAGTCTGGTGTGGCTATGAGAATTTGCCCGCGAACACTAACCATTCCTTGCTTCTTTTTTACGAGTGATAGTCTCCTCTTTTGTAAAGGAAACCTAGCCTCTTATACTAAACTCAAGAGAATCATAAACCAATTCTGTAATTTTTCAGGGCAACTTAATAATTTTCATAAGTCATCCATTGTGGTTTCAAAAAATGCTTCCAACTTCCACAAACAAGTAGTGGCAGAAGTCTTTAATATTCCACAAAAAGAGCCCCTTGGTAAATATTTAGGATGTCCAGTCTTCCAAGGAAAATCTAAAGCCTCAACATTCATGGATATTCCAGCGAAGGCCACGCCAATGATGGAATCCTGGAAAGCAAATAGTCTGTGTAAAATAGGCAGAACAATCCTAACTCAATCAAATCTTGAATCCCTACCGGCTCATTCAATGCAATGTTTTGAACTACCTAAAGCCACAACAAAACTGCTAGATAAAGTCAATAGAAATTTTCTATGGGAGAAATCGGACCATGCGTAGGATATGCCGATGACAGCATGGGATAAGTGTAGACCAAAACAGTTGGTCAAGTTA
Organism: Selenicereus undatus; assembly: GCA_017589665.1. Taxonomy (NCBI): domain Eukaryota; kingdom Viridiplantae; phylum Streptophyta; class Magnoliopsida; order Caryophyllales; family Cactaceae; genus Selenicereus; species Selenicereus undatus. The sequence continues at coordinate 51,591,390 of JACYFF010031959.1, read as the reverse complement.
GGATTAAGGAAAACAGAGGCGGTTAACTTAGCTTTTCAAGCTAAGCTAGCATAGAAAGTTCTATGTGGTGGGGAAGGGTTATGGATAAATATTATGAAACAAAAATATCTAAGAACCACTAATCTTATAAAATGTAAACCTAGACGGTCAGACTCCCCAATTTCAAAAAGCATTTTAAGAAGTAGGTGTGTGATTAGAAAAGGATGAGATGGACAGTTGGTAATGGTGAAGAGATTATGTTCTGGTGGGATAATTGGATTGATAATACTAATCTTGTGGACTTGCTAGGCCTAGATAGCTCTTTGATTGAAAATCCTTCTCGTAGAGTTATGATTTTATTACGCCCTCTCATTACTGGGATATCAATAGGACTAGATCCTTAATGTCTCAAGAAGATGTGATTCTAAAAATATTAGAGATTCCTTTGTCTGAATTTGAGACTGAAGACTCCTTTAACAGGTTTGGGTGAATTTAGTACCAAAACAGCCACATTGGCAGATCATAGTAATGTTGATTTTCACCATCCAAAGTGGTCATTTAATTGGATTTGGAAACCAGACATTACGCCAAAGGTTAATATTTTTTTATGGCAATATTTACATAATGCCTTACCATTGCATGGTAATCTTCTTAAAAGAGGCATGACACTTGACCCCTCATGCCCCATTTGCGGAGAGGATATAGAAATCGAAAATCATCTGCTCTGGAAGGGACCTAGCCCAACAACAAAACTGGCTGCCTCTACATGACATACCTTGCGTTCAACAGTGCTCATTTCAAATTATTAAGAAATATTGTCAAAATTCCAACCCTAATGACATTAGAAAAGTAACCTTTTTATTATGGAGTATTTGGAAAGGTTGAAATGCATTTGTATTTTAAAATCAACATGTTAACCCTGTAAGTATTCTAATTAATGCAAAGAAAGTGTATGCTAAATGGAAAATTCGATCTTGAAAGAGAGGGTCGTCGGCTAGGTTCTTCCTCAAATTTTATTATAAGGTGGAACGCTCCCCTCCGGGATTCATCAAACTCAACTTTGACGGATCTCTTTCTTACAACTCTGCAACAGGGGGTTTCATCATCAGGGGTTAGGGGGGTCATTTCATAAAGGCAGGTGATGCGCATTATGGAGATTCTACCATCCTAGGTGCAGAGGGAAGAGCATTGTGGGATGGGCCGCAGGAGGTGGTCAAAGCAGGATTCCAGCGTGTAATTGTTGAAGGGGACAACGTTATGGTTATTCAAGCAATTCAAGGGTCCATTTCCATACTTTGGTAGATAAAGATCATTATTCGAGATATTTCCAGATACTTGAGTCTCATTAAGCCATTTTCGATCTTACATATTTATAGAGAGGCTAATATGGCAGCAGACAGGCTGGCTAAAGTGGGCCAGGGTTGTTCATCATCTACTACTTGGGAGTCTGCACCATATTTTGAGCTCACTGCCATTTTGAAGGACAATGTAATGGGACGTGCTCTTGTGAGAAGAGGCGTATAATGTTTCCTTTCAATTACTTTTGTTAAAAAAATATTGACGATCACATGTCATACCATCTGCCAATTTTGTTGCAATGGATTGAAGAAAAATAGTGGAGGGCTCAAAGGAAGAACAAGTTTAAGAATATATGGTCCCTTGATAGTAGCTGTGAAGCGGTTATATGGGAGGCATGGTCTACAGTTGGTGATCATCCGATTAAAACATGACTACTTTTAGAAACGTCCACAAAAAGATATTAGTAGGTGTACTCATCAACTCACACTTACTAATAAAATTCATAGGAGGAAACAACTGTTTGATGAGCTTCATGGGTGGCGCCAGAAGGAGGAATTATTATGGTGGCAACGCTCGAAATCGCATTTTCTACAACTTAGCAATCGAAATTCGGGTTGGTTCTATAAAAGAGCTAGTGTGAGACAAAAGCTTAACTCAATAACTGAGCTTAAAGATGTTAATGGGCACTTTGGGTCAGATCAGAAGGGACTTGGAAGATTCATTACCAATTATTTTAAAGAGTCGTTTGTGACATCTAATCCTACGAATTTGAAGTATGTGCTCACTGTAGTCAACCCGATAGTTGTAGAGGAGACTGATAATTCGTTATGCAAGCCATATTCAGCGGATGAAGTGTTTCAAGCACTTGGCCAAATGCATCCAAGTAAATCACCAGCCCGAACGAGTTGAATCCATGTATTTAACAAAAATATTGGTCGATTGTGGAACGATGTTACTAATGTTGTTTTAGGCGTCCTTAATGGGGAAGCTATATCTGAAGTCCTCAACCACACCCACATTGTTCTCACACTGAAAAAGCAAGAACCGAAAGAAGTTGTTGAATTTCGGCCTATTAGTCTATGACTCTATGTAAGGCGCTTTACAAGCTCATCACTAAGGTAGTTACTAATAGACTTACAGTCGTTCTTCCCTCAATCATCTCTATGAACCAAAGTGCATTAACCCCTGGGTGGTTTATTAGCTACAACATATTGATTACCTTTGAAATTTTCTACTGTATGAATGGATTACAAGGAAAATGGGTTTATGGCCCTTAAACTGGACATTTTGAAAGCTTATGATAAGGTTGAGTGGTTTTCTATAGAGTATGATGTTGAGATTGGGCTTCAGACCAACTTTGGTTAATTTGGTTATGCCTTTTGTGGAAACTGCTACTTAGTGGTTTATGGTTATGGCAAGCCTTGTGGTTTTGTGAAATCCTCTACAGGGATTAGACAAGGGGATCCCATATCCCCTTATCTATTCTTATTTTGTGCTTAGGGGCTTTCATCTTTGTTAGATGCAGTAGTGTTGGATGGCTCCACCATTGGGTATCGTATTTGTCCTAGAGCCCATATTATCTCATTTATCATTCATTCAAGGCTTGATCATTTTTTAGAAAGTTAATCTAAATGAAGCCAGGGTTGTTCGTGAGCTTCTAAAAGTGTACAAGATTGCTTCTAGCCAACAAGCCAACATGGCCAAAACTAATGTAATGCTTGGTAAGGGAACATCGACCACCAGGGAGGAATGAAGTTGTGATTACTCTTGATTTTCGAGAATTCTTGCTCAAGATAAGTGCTTTGGTATACCTACAAGAATAATGGATAGGTCAAAGAGGAAAATGCTTAAGCCTATAAATGATCGTATCAGAAAAAAGATTAATGGATGGCTGGGTTGGAATCTTTCATAGGCAGGTAGGGAGATGCTTATAAAGGTTGTGGCACAGGCAATCCCCATATACCTTATGAGCATACTCCACTTTCCAAAATATTTTTGTCTTGATATCCAAGCTTCGATTAATAGATATTGGTGGGGTAGAAAGATGGCAACAAGAAGATTCATTGGGTGGCTAAAGAGCGGTTGTGCGTAGTAATGCATAAGACAGATTGGGGCTTTAGGATTTAGAGGCGTTCAATTTATGCTCCTAGCTAAACAATTTTGGTGAATTATGCATGCTAATGCATCTCTTGTTTTCAAAAGACTTAAAGCAAGATACTTCCCTAAGATTAATATGATGAGTGCAAAGCTCTGCTATATACCTAGTTCACTTGGCATAGTCATTGGGGTACGAAATGGGTAATCAAGCTCGGTGCCCATAAGTTGGTTGGTGACAGTTTGAGCTTAAATATTTAGGATTCAAAATGGATCCCAAGACCTTCCAGCTTCAAAGTTATCGCTCCCTAATCCTAATTTGCTTTTATTACGTGTGCCTAACCTTATTGACGAGGCTTGTGGTCAATAGAGGCATGATATGATCAATGCTATTTTTATGCCTATTGACGTGAAAATCATTTAACAGATCCCTCTTTGCACAACTTTGCCAAGCAATAGAGTTATGCAACATTTTTCAAGCTCAGGTGATTTTAAAATTACAATAGCGTACCACGTAATCAGATGCCATCCAGAGGTTGAAGCTCCTGTGTGTAGTTCAAATAGTTCTCAAGAATTTTGGAGCAAGGTTTGGAGCTTGGTGTTACCTCCAAGGCTCAAAATGTTCTTGTGGCAATTTTGTGCTCAGGCCCTTCCAACGAAGTTAGCATTGTCAAAGAGGATCCAAGTATTTAATGCGGTGTGAATTCTATGGGGATTTCCTAGAAGATGACTTATACGCTCTCATTGAATGTCCACATGCCAACCATATTTGGGAACATGCGGGCTCAGAAGTTGTTTCTAGTACAGTTGTTTCCAAGTAGTCTAGGACTAGGTCGAGCTTCTTTTGAAGGATGATGCAAACTGTGTCTAACGTGGTGGTGGTGATGTGAGGGATTTCGGATGACCGTAACAACCGTCTCTTTTTAGCTTCGTTTTCTAATCCTGGGTATGTTATGAGCCATGCCTTATAGTTTGTGAGGGATTTTGAAGTAGCTAATATAGAGCTCAAGCTTGCAACTCAGGTGGACAATTATGTGTGGAAGAAACCAACCCTGGGGTTATAGAAAGTTAATTTTGATAGGGATAAACTTGGAAGCTGGGGGAACGGTAAGAGTATGGCCATTTGAGACTCATATGATGCGGTGTGTTGTTTTGGAGGCAAACTTTGTGGGTATTGGAAACCAATAATCTAAAATTAAGAAGTAGGTACTAGTGATACAATTTTTTAGGCAATTTGAACTTCAAAATGTGAATATAGGAATTTTGAATTTCATACGCTTGTGCTGTTTTAGAGGCAAGATCATTTAGAATTGTCTAAAAATACAATACAGAATGATCTTGCACTATTGAAAACAAATATTCATTGCTGCCTGTTTCTTAAGTTTGGATTATTAAGTTCCACCATCCCAAAGTTTGGAGTACCATATTCCAAAAATCCAAGAATCATAATAAAAAGTTAATATAAGAAACCATACTATCCATCATGTGGGAATGAAGGAGACGTAACATAGAATTGAATACCAATAGAAACAGTAAGTATAAGGAGATTACCTTTAAAAAAAAAGAAAAGAAAAGCAAATATAAGGAGATCTACAAGAGATATAAGAGATATACCTACTATCCCCTCTGCGAAAATAAGGGAGATGTAATCTAGAATTGAACACCAAAGAAAACTGGATTAATTTTCCATATAAAAGGAGAACTTTATGCATAGCATACTTTTCTACATTGCTTAAGGGGGGGGGGGGAAACAAGAAGTGCTAAATACCAAAACTTGAACTTTTTTTTAGCATCGCATAGTAAATATCCTACAATATTATTAGTTAACAAGAAATAGTGATAATAATGAAGAAGAAATAAATAATTGGATAATAAGCTATGATTTAAAAAAAAGAGCTTCTGGACACCAATAATTCGTATTGTAGAGGCAGGACACCATTAATCCATACTTAAAAAATTGCATCTAACGGCATGTACTTCAAGGACATTTATTTTATCTATACCATTACTGAGTTGAACATACTTCGACTTAGAGATTTGATGATCATGTAGTTTATTTGTCATTTATAGCTGGTAGTGTTGCAAAATGTGGAAAAAACAAACATCATTACATATAAAAACTAAACTAGTACGCCATCAAATTTAAGAGTCAAAGTGTCTAAATTTGATGTTGATATAAAGAAAATAAAAATCCCTAAAATTCGAGGATATAATGACGTGATAGTATATTTTATCACATGAAATGGTGATATTGAAAAAAGTCAAGGAAATGACACTCTTTAGATATGACAAATCATTTACTAGATAATCAAATCACTAAGTCACACTATGCTTGATTTAGTACCAATATACACAAATTAAAATATCTTTAAAGTAGAGAATACTGAGTCTATTTATGGACATCCAAAAATCCTAAAAATAGATAAATTATCATAGGGACTCTTGGTAGATCCCTAGCAATGTGGCATTTTACCAAGATAGTGTGGAGTTACACTCCCTTTTATCAATAAACGGTTTAACAATTGTAGATTGACCATTAACCTATTTAGTTTTAAGTCTATCTATATATCTATTTAATTTAATTTAATACACTTATTTTGTAAAAAGGTATTTAACAATTGTAGATTCACTATCAACCTATTTAACAATTGACACTTTTTTTAATCATTAATAAGCTTTAACGACGTTGTAAAAGGGCATAGTAATTAGCGCACGCATAAAATCATTTCTTTTGGACTATGAAGAAAACTATCCTAATAAAATAATCTACGGCACAAAATACCCATTTTGTATTAAAAAAACCACCAAAAAGCATAGCAAATGATGATAATCAACCTTGGATCATATATAAATCCATATTCCAGCCCTTAATTTGTTGAAACCTATTTTTTAATATTAGAATTAGATTCTGTTCGGATTGAGGGGAGAAAGAGGAAGGAGAGCGAAATGAAGGTTAACAACTCTTATTTTCCCTATTTGAAAATTTTAAATGAGAGGGAGGGAAGGTGCATAGAGGGAAAGGGTTTAGTTTTTTTTCCCCCATTCCCTCCATCCCCTCCCTTAGTGTGTTGAACAAGGTAATATAAATCATCTTCCCTCCATTCCCTTCCATTCAGGCCTATTCTTTTTGTAGGTAAATGTTGGCTCCCACTCTTATTTCATTTCTTCCTATTCCTTTCCACTCTGTTACATTCTTTTCCACTTTTTACAGATAAATAACCACTTCTTCCTACTCCTTTTTTTCACTGTCTCCCACTTCTTTGCATTCCCGCTCATTCCTTTCGAGTTTCGACAACTTGTTATCAATAATTTCATCTTTCTCACACTCCATTGCATTCCTTTCCACTCCATTTGGGAGTGTTTGGTATGGATAAAAAGGAATGGAACAAAATCAAGGAATGATACTTGGGGGGCTAAGAATGGAACTTGTATCCTATTTTCATGTGTTTGGTAGAGAAAGGGATGGAATCAGGTTTTACTCCTCATTGTTTGGTTGTGATATATGGAATGGAATCAAACCATTTTTGCATTTAATTTTTGAATTGTATTATTTTATAAAAAAAAACAACTCATAATCTCTACCTCATCTCATGAATTGATCAAAAAAATTAGGAGAAATTGAACAATAAAAAAAAAGAGAAAAATTGAACAAACTGAAACCCAGAATCTTTCATTTTGATCAAACAATTGCAGTATTCATTCAACAAAAAAAAAAAACAAAAAAACAATGAAGAACCATAGGTTTGCATATGGCATCAAGAGAAGAACCTGCACATCCAAAAAAAAAAAGAAGAGAAGTTAAAGAACTCCATATTTGTTCAACCATGGATTTACCCATCAGAAGAATTTGGACAACCTCAACAACCATGGATTCAGGAGACCATAGATCAAGAACGAAAAAGTAATGATTGCATCCAAAACATGCTTAATTGTGATTATGGAGTACATCTTGCCTCATCCTTTCTCTTTGGCCAATTAGGGTCTATGAAAGTTAGGAAAATGAAGAGCAAAATTCGTTGATGGAGAAAATGTTCACTGTATAATAGATCGAGAAGTGGATGAATGACAAAGATGAAGATAATTGGTCAGTGCGAGTCAGGTTGGAAACCGCCAATGAAGCGAATGTGGCATTTAAGCATACATCGGCAATGATGAAGCCAAGGTCAGGATATGTGATATACTATCTTTCTCTCCTCCCCCCCCCCCCCCCGATAGAATAAAGAAGTGTTGATTCCTTGGGGGATGGAGATTTGATCCCCCTTGAAGATGGAGAGTTTCAAGCTCCATTATTTTAGCGAGACTTGATAACTTAAGATATCAAGTTCCTCCCTCAAAAAAACTCATACCAAGCATCTAGATCAGGAACTTGATACCTAAATGATTCCATTTTTGCATACCAAACACCATTTTCACACCTTTCCATTCATTCTCACTCTTCTATAAGAAAAAATATTATTCTTTCCCACTCAATTTCATTATTTCTCATTTCATACCTTTTTATTCATATGAAAAGAACAGACAATTAGTCGAAATCATATGCAAGTTAAAGTTCTATTTAAAATGGAGCAAGGTCCTCAAAGCTATTGGCTACTAAAAGTGTCAACATCAATTCAAGAGCTCTTTTGACGTCAACAAGAATCCACCACACTTTGGGCACCTCTTCTACAATTTTTTGTATGCACCCAAGAGCTCATGCACCCTTGTAACATATCAGCAGCCATGTTATCAAAAAAAATAAAGAAATTGCCATGCCGTCATAAAAATAAAGAAAATGCATCATATAACAAAAAAAAAGGTGAAATTACCTACATTCGAATCCTATAGCAGGCAGTCATGAAGCACAACACATCCACATTATCACTTGAGTTTATCACGTTTCATTTCCTTTTTTCCCCCTAAAACGTTATCGCTTTTTTTAAAAAAAATCTTTTTTATTTTTTCTTCATGGTAGGAAGTGTTTTTTTCCGGTTACTTTGCATTTGTAAGTTGGATGAATTTTTCATCACCTCTCTCTGCGTGTTAGCATTTAATAAGAATCTCTGGAAATTAAAATTCACTTATAGTGGAGAGTGGTAGTGAACGTAGTTGAAAAAGTTGGAAGAAATTTGATTCATAAATTTTACATTTAATTTTATTTCTCCTACTATTAAATGTACTTCATTTTGTTAATTGATCTCTTAATTGAATTTTTTAATTTTGATCAGCATTGTTGGAGGCTAATGGAAATGGTGATGGCAATAGAATTTTGTCAGGTTATGTTTCATTGTTATTTTGTTGGAATTTTGTTGATTCAGTTTGAGAATATTTTGTTCATTTTAGCTTGTGATGTTGTTCATCATTGGTTTTGTTTTAATATATTTTCTTATTTTGCATTGGTTAATGGATTATAAATGTTGATTAGTTCTTGTGATGTTGTTAATATATTTTTCTGATGTTGTTATTTTAATATATGTAAATTGGTTTATAGTGGTTCATTTATTCGTGAGATGTTATTCATTTATGTTTGTGAGCTTGTCCATTTGTTTATTGATGTTGTTCATTTAGCAGATAATATTTCTTATAGATGAGATATTATTACTTGGATCCTTTGATAGTTCATTTAGTTGGACCAATTGCATATTCTCAAGATGAAGCATTTGAGATTTACAATGATTATTATGCATTTAAGGTTGGGTTTAGCGTTCCTTATCATAAGATTCGTAAAAGAGCTCAAACTCAAAAAAATTTCATGCGTCAGTTTTGTTGTTGGAAGGAAGGTTGGAAACAAAATAGAGGCCAACAATGTAAGGAGTATACAAATGGTGGTGTTCGGAATGGGTGCAAAGCAATGATCCAGTTTAATATTAACTTAGATGGAAAATGGCTTGTTACTAAGCATGTAGCTGAGCACAACCATCCTTTATGTGGTACTAATGAACAACATCTTTTGTCTTCTCATCAGAAAGTCTCAACTAGAGACCTTTCGTTTATAACATAGCTTAGGGACACAGGAGTCCGAGTGGCTGATGCATTCCATGTCTTGATAAAACAAGCTAGGTGAGCTCCTTTTGTGGGTTTTCAGTTGAAGAATTTGTACAATAAGCTTAAGAAGTACGAGAAGAAGTTATTTGATGGCAGCGATGCAAATTCACTTATTAAGATGTTCAAGAAACGATTCAAGAATGAGAATGATTTTTTTTTAAATGATTTTTGAGGTTGATGTCAATCGTTGTTTGGCTAGTTTTTTTTCTTTTTTTGTGGTCATGATAAGCATATGCTAGAGGATTATAAGCTATTTGGAGACTTAACTATTTTTGACCCAACTTATCATACAAATAAGTATGACATGGTTTGCGCTCCGTTCATTGGCATGAACCATCATTCCAAAAATATCATGTTTGGTAGTGGTTTTATTACGAATGAGAGAATTCAGTCTTTTGAATGGTTATTTTAGACTTTTTTGAAATCTATGAGTGGTAAATTCCCAAGCACCAATGTGACTGATCAGGCATTTCATATGGCAATCGTGATAAATTTAGTTTTTCTTGGTGTTCAACACAAGCTCTGTTATTTTCATATCATTGAAAATTCAAGAAAGCATATTGGAGCACGAATGGGAAAGTAAGGTTTTGTGAAGTTGTTTAATGAAATTTTGATAGATTGTGATACGGAGCCAGAATTTGATCATTTTTGAAAAAGGTAACTGATTTTTATTATTGCTTTATCACTTGTATTTGTTTGAATATTTTTGATAGGTATTATTTTTCCGGATCTATTATTTAGATCTTTGTTCATTAGGTTTGATTGTGTTTTGTTCACTTAGTACTTATGTTGTCGTTTAATGTCTCATTGTTACTCATTGGCTTATGTGATGATGTTCATTTGTGCTGTTTATTTTGTTCAATTGGCTTCATAATGCCTTGTTCATCGGAATTTATGGAGTCGTATTTTTTTGGGGTTATTGTTTAATGGATTATTTGTATACATTGGTTCCTATATTGTTATTTATTTGTGTTTGTATTTTTGTCTATGCTTATAACAATTATTTATTTGTCAATCTTTTAGGATGGTTTCAACGTATGATTGTCGAGGCAATCGTTGGCTTAACAATCTTTACTCATTAAGGGAAAAGTGGTGCTTCTTTTTTCAAAGAACTTTTCAGGAGGGGTATTGTCTTCACAAAGGAGCGAGAGCACAAACGACTCAATTAACAAGGGGTTGCATGCAACTGCTAACTTGTGTGACTTTTACAACATATTTTGTGGTGTTGTGCTAGAGTGGAGGGACAAGAAAAATGGTGAAAATCACAAATGTTCTAAGGGTAATGTGGAAATGGCATTTCCGTCAGTAAGTTTGCTGAAACATGCTAAGTCCAATTACATAATTGAAGCTTATCAATGTTTGAGAAAGAGTTTGTTAAAGTGGCTTCAAATGACTTGGATTAGTTGCATAGTAATACATCTGACAGGGTGTTTTGTGTATCGGGTGTAAGTTATTTGGAAGAATCTTAGGGTTAACGATTAGACGAATATACTTTTGAGCATAATGTTGTTTTGAACATAGAGAGAAGCTTCATTGATTGCACTTGCCAAAAGTTCACTGAGGTTGGGCTTTTATGTTCACATTGTTTTCGAGTTATGCATACTGATTGTGTTCAAAAAGTGTCAGATAGGTACATTATGAAGAGATGGAGCAAGGGAGTTACGGAAATTCAAAGCAACAAACTTATCGTTGAAGATGGTAAGAAAGACACTACGAGGTGTTCTTCTGTGTAGAGAATGCAAAGGGGTAGAAAAATGAATACACTGCTTATTGCTAGCCAAATGAATAGAGAGGCAAGAATACTATGTGATGAGTACTTTAGTATATTGAAGGAGTTAGTTGACATAGAAGATGGGTCAGTTTATGGGGAGGATAATGTTCAACAAGATTATTTGAGTTCAGCAAAGAGTGTTTTGATTCCTCCTGGATCTCGGGAAAAGGGTTAAAGGAACAAGATATTGAAGAGTACCAATGAGAAGAAGCGTAATCAAGCAAAAGCAAGAAAGACAAACAAGTTACCGGCACATAATATCACAAGTTTTGAGGGATTGCCCAAGGTATGACAACTTCAATTATCTATAATGAAGAATTTTGTTTTTCAATGAACAATTGTTAATACAAAATTCGAACAATTAATTGTTATGTCATGAATAGTTTATCGTAAGTGATTTTTAGTTTTGGTATTATTAGTGTTTGCCGACAACTAATTTGGAAATGAAGAAATCCGCATAGGTTATACCAGAAAATGTTATAGGTTCTTAGGAATTATTCAAGGTATGATAACTTTAATCATGTACAGTAAAGAACTATGTTTCTTGGTCAACATTTCTTAATACAAACTTTGTACAATAGATTTTTATGTTCTAACAGTTTAGCATGAGTAATTTTTTTTTCAATATTGTTTAATTTTTATAGCCAACTAATTTAAAAGGTCATAGATCCACAAAAGTTACACCGCAAAATGCAGATGCTATTTTGGTACATGTTGATAAAAGAATTGTATTATTTTTATACTTGTTTTTAATTTATTATATGTTGTGAAGTTATTTATATTGTTTGAACTTTGGAATTTGTTGTAGAATTTTGCCTCATGTCCTATGGATATGCCTTCTTATAGATCAAGAGAGACCTTAGCTAAAGATCCAAGTATAGTTCTTTTGCCTCAGGTTGGTAATGAACGATTCCAAGTGTATTTATTCTTAATTTGATCTTTGTTGTGCATTTATTTAAATTGTTTGCTTCTTTGAGTCTGTCGCAGAATTTTGCTACAATCCCTATGAATATGTCTGTTTATGGATCAACAGACTCGTTAACTAAGGATCTAAGTGGTGGTCTGTTGCCTTAGGTTCGTGGTGAACACTTCTATCATTAGTTTTGAATAATAACTATCTTACTTATGAACAATGTTACACATTGATATGTCATTGTGGCCTTTTCAAATTTATTCCAGAATGGTGCTCCTTTGTGCATGAATGCACATTACGTTGGGCCAAATTCTAAAGGCAATGTTGTGCGTACATTGAACTTGTTGTCCAATTCCAACCCAAATGATTGAAGTTTTTGTCAAGTGAGTTAAGCTAGTTATATGGTAATATTTACATTTGTTATTCTTTTACATATAATATTTTTACCTTTTGAATCTTCTTTTATGTTGTAGAGTACAATTGTTGCAGTTGGATATTGTTCCCTATTTTATTTTGATCCAAGAACGGTGGGAGCTTTGGCACCGAGGATGTTTCAATTATTTATTGGTCAAAAACCAATAAAGGGAGATTGTAACCAACCTTGTAATAATGATGCATAATTGTTTGATATATATTAGTCATACTTTGGATGTAATAAAGTTTTTCCTAGACTAGATCTCGTTTGATATATTTGGTTAACAGTTTATGGGGTTTATATATGTACATGACTCGATTTATAATGAAAGTGTTTGTGTTTTGTAATCATTTATTGATGGTTTCTTTTTTGTGAATTCTATTGTTATAAATATTAGTACATCTTGGAAACGATATGTTGCAGTATATGACTCAATTTAGGGCATGTTCTTTTCGTGGGTCAATTGAAATTTACCAACCTCAACCTACTTCAACCCACTTCAACCTATTTCAACTTACTTTAACCCACTTGAAAAAAAAATACCAACTTCAACCTACCTCAACCTACTTCAACTCACTTCAACCAACTTCAACCCACCCCCTTCATAATTTGAATCATTTGTAAAGTATCATATAAGATTTAATCATTCTTGCACCAAAAAAGTTCACTATGCTACTTTTTTATAAATTATCGTACTTTGAAATTGTTTTATTTTTGTATTTTTGTATTTTTTTAGTTTTTATTTTTAAATTTTTAAATTTTAAATTTTTAATACTTAATTTTTTGTATTTCATTTTTTTATTTTTTTATTTTTTTATTTTTTATTTTTTCATTTTTCATTTTAAATTTTTAATTTTTATTTTTAATTTTTTTTATTTCATTTTTAATTTTTTTATTTCATTTTTAATTTTTTGTATTTAATTTTTTGTATTTTTTATTTTTAAAATTTTCAATTTTCTAATTTTTAATTTTTTATATTTCATTTTTTCTTTTTTCTTTTTTATTTTTTTATTTTTTATTTTTTATTTTTTTATTTTTTTTATTTTTTGTATTTATTTTTATTGTTTTATATTTTTAGTTTTATTCCAAACAAAAGCTACAGAAAATTCCAAAAAAATAAAAAATAAAAAATACTAAATAAAAAAATAAAATATACTAAATAAAAAAATAAAATATAAAAAATGAGAAATAAAATATAAAAAATCAAAAATCAAAAAATCAAAAATCAAAAATAAAATATAAAATAAAAAAAGAATAAACAAAAATTTCACAAAATTTTGATAACTTCATAAATTATCACATTAATTATATTCTCATTATTTTAACCCACTTCAACCCACCACATAAAAAATATAACAACTTCAACCCACTTCAACCTACACCAACTCACTTCAACCTACTTCAACCTATTTCAACCCACCTCAAAAAAAATACCAACTTCAACCCACCTCAACCCACCTCAACCTACTTCAACCTACTTCACCATTTACCCACCCAATTTACCATCGAAAAGAACAAGCCCTGTAATGAAAGTGCATACGTTTTGGTAATATAAGTTTAGTAAACAACACTAACTTTCTCCTTGAACAACATCTCATTAGAAAAAGAACAACAATAAATAGGTAAATGACCTAGTTATATTTCTTATTGTAACAAATATTCATTTCATTGGGTTTGTGAACTTCAATGAAGAACGTTTCATGATATAGTGAACAAAAATAAAATGGCAAATGAACAAAGTAGTATTTCTTATTGTAAATATATTTTTTTTAAAATTTTTAGTGTCTAAGATTTCATATTTTTGAGTTAAGGGTTAGGATTTAGGGTTTAGGGTTAGGGTTTGGGATTAAGGGTTTACGGTTTTGGGTTTTGGGTTCTGGGTTTCGGATTTGTGAACTATGATGAAGAACATTTTATGATATCAATAACATAATGCTAACTGGACTAAATAGTATTTCTTATTGTAAATATTACTTACTTCTTTAAGGTTTCAGTGTTTAGGGCTTAGGGTTTTTGAGTTAAGGATTAGGGTTTAGGGTTTAGGGGTTAGAGATTAATGTTTAGGGTTTAGGGATTAATGTTTAGGGTTTTGGGTTTTGGGTTTTGGGTTTAGGGTTCATAGTTTGTGAACTTTAATAAAGAATGTTTCATGATATAGTGAACAATAATATAATGGTAAATGAAAAAAAAGTAATATTTTGAATAGAGTTAAGTTTAGGGTTTTTGAGTTAAGGTTTAGCGTTTAGGGTTTAGAGTTTACAATAATGAAATGGTAAATGAACATACTAGTGCACTAAACTCTTAAAAAAGTAAATAATGTTTACAATATGACATACTGTTTTATTTTTTATTTTTATTTTTTTTTTGCACAAATGATGAGATATGTAATACCAAAAGAACATTCTGTACAACCCAAAATATGCTCTAATTTCAGAGCATCATCAACTATCTACGCAAAAGAAAATCGATACAGCTGGTATAGCTATGGTTGCACTGATGAATCTGTAGAACTCTTTGGATGATCTGAGTCTTGATGTCTCTCAAAATACTTGTCGCCTGATATGTCTCATTCTTGAACAGGAGCATGTTTCTGGCCTGCCAAATGTGATATATCATGGCATTTGACATGGCATGGATCAGGTTCCTCATTTTCCTGGTCAGCTTCATCCTTTTCAGGGAAAGGATGAGGGCCTCTCTCCCCCTTGCATCCAGATTCAAACTCCATTCTGCAGTGAATTTATCCCATAACTCCTTTGCAAAGGGGCACTCAAAAAAAAGGTGGTCCTGTGTTTCAATGTGGTGCTGACAGAAAGAGCAGATTGTAGATATGTCCATGTGCTGCCCTAGTCTGCTGAGAACAGGGAGTCTTTGGTGCATGAAAAACCAGGCTGTGATTGAGTGTCTTGGGATACTTATCCTAGACCACACCATTGTCGTCCAGTAAGGTCTGCAATCTGAGTTCAACAACCATCTATAGCCCTCATTAACCTTATATTCATCTTTAGAATAATTGCAGAAGAGTTGCTTGATTTTATGGATTTTCTTCCAATACCAGCTGGCATCACCTTTAGGTGTGTACATCCACCAATCCATACCCCTGATGTATCTGCCATGGACCCACTGTATCCATAACAGGTCCTTCTTTTTTGCCACAACCCAGACCAGTTTGGCAATACAGGCATTGTTCCAAAGGTTGAGGTTCTTTATCCCCAACCCTCCTAGCTTTCTAGGGGTGCAGGCAGTATCCCAGGCAATTAAGGGAGTCTTCTTATACTCAGCATCCCCTCCCCAAAGGAAATTTCTGCACAGCTGTGATACCTTCGAAAGGACAGCGTAGGGTAAAATGAAGACCTGAGCCCAAAAGCTAAACATACCAAATAAAACTGAGTTGACAAGCACCAGCCTCCCAGCATATGACATGTGTCTGGAAGCCCATATCCTGATCCTTGCAGTGATTTTTGTCACCAAAGTGCTGCATTCTGCTTTAGACATTCTGCTTGATGTAATTGGGAGCCCCAAGTATCTGAAAGGAAGATGGCATTCTTTAAATCCTGTGATATCCAAACAAGTTTGCTGAATATGTGAGCAATTTCCTCCAAAAATCATGCTTGATTTATCAAGGTTAGCCTTCAGTCCAGTGCTTCTAGTGAATGTATTAAAGGCATTCATTAGCAGCTGGATCGAGGTAGGTTCAGCCTTGCAGAAAATAATGATGTCGTCAGCAAACATGAGGTGAGTCAGAGCCATCTTTTTGCAGTGGGGGTGGTACCTAAATCCTGGTTGAGAGCTTGCATGTTTAAAAAGTCTGGAAAGATAATCCATGGACATCACAAACAAAAGAGGAGAGAGAGGGTCCCCTTGCTTCAAACCTCTTTTTCCTCTAAACCAGTCACCTTGCTGTCCATTCACATTGATTGCAAATTGGACCTGAGAGATGCAATTCATGATCCATTTAACAAATAAAGGGGGGAATTTAAGAGCTAGAAGCATTTCCTGGACAAAGTCCCAATGGATAGAATCAAATGCCTTATGCAAATCCACCTTCATGACACAACATGGAGGTGTGTGCAGCCTTTGGTACCCCCTGACAATATCTTGGCAGATCAGGACATTGAAGAGGAATTCTCTCCCCTTTACAAAAGCCCCTTGGCCAGCATTTATAAGGTGGGGTAGCACCTCTTTCAGTCTGGTGCATAAAAGCTTGGTGATGCATTTATAAATGATGTTGCAGCAGGAAATGGGCCTAAAGTCAGAAGGCTTTACAGGGTTAGGTACCTTAGGAAGAAGGATAATCTTTGTCTTCCCATAGAAACTAGGGAGGAGACCCCTTTCAAAAAACTCTTGGATAGCATTGCACACAAGAGGCCCAATATCATCCCAACAGCTCTGGAAAAAACCATTATTAAATCCATCAGGTCCAGGAGATTTGTGGCTTGGAATCGAGAAGAGAACCTGCTTGATATCATTATTGTCAAAAGGCTTGCATAAATTCAACTGTTGCTCCACATTAAGGGTGTTCCCTTTGTCAATGATCTGCATGTCAATGGGGGTTCTGTGTGCATCCTTGCTTCCCAACATGTTTTTATAGTAACTTGTGAGGACCTTTGAGACCTCTTGGAACCCCTCAAGCTTCTGGCCGTTGCAGTCTTCTATGTGATAAATGCAGGTAAGGGCCTTTCTTTGCTTGATTTTGGCCATGAACAACCGAGAACATTCATCCCCTTGCCCAATCCAATCTGCTTTACATTGCTGTTTGATAAGGAGCATGGCAGAGTGGTTAATGGCCACATAATGCTCTCTGCTTTGCTGTTCCTGAATTAATAGAGCTTGGTTTGTGGGATCCATATGCAGAAGATGCTGAATTTGAGTAAGATTGTCTCTAGCCTTCTGTTGCTGTTCATAAATGTCGGCATACCTACTCCTACTAAGCTGCTTGAGAGCATAAACCAGCCTTGTAAGGACCTGCTGAAGGTGCCCCAGGTGAGACCTTTTCTAGGGTTGGGACGAACTGACCTGACTAAACCTTTGAAGTCTTTGTCTTTTGCCCACATGTCACAAAATTGGAAGGGGTGCATGGGTTTAGGGCATTTAGGGAAGCTGACCAGAATAGGGTTGTGATCTGATAAACCTTGGGAGAGAAAATGCACATGAGTGAAGTCCAGCTGGGCATACCACAAGTTGTTGTGAAATGCCCTGTCAATCTTAGACCAGATGCGCTTATTATTCCAAGTATAGTAAGCTCCCTCAAAACTGAATTCTTGTAGTCCACAGTAAAGAATGCAGTCTGCAAAATCTCTTGTTTCATTTTCAGTGACTGTGGTCCCACCTATTCTATCTTCTAGATTGAGGATAGAATTGAAATCCCCCATCACACACCATGGGTCATCAATGGAATTGGAGATGGACCTCAAACTTTCCCATAAGGGAAGTCTTTGCTCTACCAGATTCCTTCCATAAATGTAAGAGATGAAGAAACTTCTACCAGTGGGGAGATGGGTGGCCTCTCCATGAATAATTTGGTCATTAATATGAATGATCTTCACCCTGTATTTCCTAGGATGCCAGCTTAAAATAATTCTCCCTCTTTCTTCTGTTGTAGCATTGTGAATCCAAGTCCAGTTTGGACAAACTCTGTGCATGACATCATCTATTTTGCTATTCTGAACTTTAGTTTCAAGAAATCCAATCAATCCAACTCTGTGTCTCTGCAAGAAGAGATAGATATCCTCTTGCTTATTGGGGGCATTCATGCCCCTCACATTCCAACTGAGGATGCTATCCATGGGGGGTGGAGAGTTCTTCCCCCTGACCCTGTCCTGCTGTGCATTCATGGGTACCCTCCTCTTCTAACAGAGCAGTATATTTGTTGATCTGTAAAAGATCTTCAGGCTCTCCCTCAGTTGCTGTAAAAGCCTGGTTCCTGGATATGTGCCTGGTAGCTATTTGGAAGCCTTCAACTGCACCTTCTTCTGCTTCATGAACAGTTGTAATGCTTTGGGATGCCACTACTGCCCACCATTCCTTTCTTTGTTGAGTTCTTTTCCTGCACTCCTCTTGAACATGGCCGTACATCTTGCAGTAGGAGCATTTTATAGGTTTCCATTCATATACAACCTTCTGTCTTATGATTACATTTTTTTCATTTGCGAAGTCTATGTAGTCAGGGAAATCCCCATCCAGAGGCATTTCAACGAGAAGCCTTGCATATTTTATCATGAGCTTCTCCTTAGTATATCTATCTGTCTTTAAGGGAATCCCCAGCATGCTTCCTATCTTACTTAGGCTTTGTAACCCCCAGTACTTGATGTCCAATTCAGGTAACCTCGCCCAGATTGGGAGAGTAGAAATGGCCTCTACATTGATGTCCAGCTCTGGGTTCCATGCCTTCACTATGAATGGCCTATTATCAAAGTGATAAAATCCTTTGTGTGCAACTGTCATAGCATCCTGAATCTCCTTGAAACGAACCAAAAAGAGGCCCTTCTTAACCAGGAGAATCTTATCAATTGCAAATTCCTTCCAAATTCGATTGATAAATCCAGCAATGACATCATATGGGGGATTGGCCCCTAGCACATAAAATCTTCTCCTCCCTGTGAACCCAGAGCTCTGGGCGCCATGGCCAGAGGAGGTAGAAGAGGGCGTTCGAAGGCTCTTCCTGGGCCAACGGAAGAGGGTTTGCAGTCGCCATTGCCGGCTTGCTCAGAAGACACCTCAGAAGTCCCACCACCACCGGTGTTGGAGCATTCTATCAATGACACAGTTCCTGAAGCTGACGAAATCCCCTCTAGGGCGCTTCCCACATACGCCTCGCTGGTGGATCCTGAAGAAGGTACGGCTCTTGAATTCATACAAGCACCGGAAGTTAATAGGATTAAATGTGCACATTTAGTAAAAGAGGACATAGAAGAGGAGATTAGCTATTGGCAAAATGCTGTGTTATGACATACTGTTTTAGGGTTTCAAGTTTTGGGGTTTTTAGGGTTTAGGGTTTAGGGTATTTGAGTTAAGGTTGTGGGTTTTATACGTTAGTGTTTAGTCTTTAGGGCTTAGGAGTTTATGGTTTAGGGTTTAGGGTTAGGGTTTAGGGTTTAGGGTGATGGTTGTTTGATAACAAAACCTCGTAATTTTTTTGTCAATGAACAACTTTATATGTAGATGTGAACATAGGTTTTTTTTATCAAATGAACAAAATGTTAATATCAAAATGAATAATATTTATTTGGTCCATGAACAAACTCATATCTAGGGGAGTTCTCAATTTCATAATAATGTGGAAAAAATAAAACAAAAGCTTCTAATGTCAACTTCTAATGGTGTTGTTGTTGTTGCCTTGCTCTTGCTTCCAACTTTGCTTTACGCAGTGCATCATCTCGTAGCAGGTTATTTGGATGTAGCAAGATTCAGGCAGCATACTTTGCTATTAGTGTCCTCAACAATGCCTCCTGTAATAGCCCAACCCTAAATCATATTGATTTATTTAATTAAGTCATGTAATTCATTTTTCACATTTATTTATCTCATTTAATTATCCTAGTTGGGAGAATTCATTTTGGGTCGCATTTTCCAATTCGAGTTTCAGTTACCGGACAATTTCAAAAAAATTGATAGTAGACCTCGATAATTATGGTTTAAAATATTAAATCATTTTTCATAAAATTTCAAAACTTTAAGTTCGAGCAACGAAAAATTTATCGCACTCGATTTAATTTTCTTTTCGAACCCGAACTCATTTAGGGCCAATTTTGGCCCAACAAGCTCCTAATCCATTTGTTTAGCTAATTACCACCATTAACCCCTAATTATAATTAGCAAAGATTATTTTGGAGGGGTTAAATTTTAGCGAAGTGTTTTACTTTATTTTGAACTAAGTAAAGTTTCAAGGCTTCTTCTTCTCTACCTCTTCTTTCTCTCTCTAGCCATGCCCCTCTCCTTGGTTGCTCTTCCCCCATCCTGCCGCCACTGTTCTGGTGGTTTCCATCCATCAGCTGCCACCAGGAAAACCACCATGTACAACCACCAGACTAGCCCCAACCATCATCCACACCCCCTCAAGCATTCAAGCACCACTTGGACTCTTTTCTTTCAAGCATCAAGTGAGTACGTTTGTGTTGGTTTTGACTATTGATTATGTTGGATTTGTTTATGAATCATGTTGTTTTGATAAAAACAAGAGTTATTTGGAAATTTTGATGGCTAGCTCATCTTGAGAGCAAGTAAAGATTGAAATTGTGCATGAACAAGCAAGCTTAAGTTAAAGTGATGGATTTGGATTATTTTGTATTTGATTTGGTAATCTTTATCTTCATAAATGATTAGGGTAATGTTGGTGTGGTTTTCGATGAGTAAAGAGTGATTTTATTGGGGGTTTATGTGAAGGAAAGCTTGCAAATATGTGTTGATTGAGCTGTAAATAGACATGAAATGGGGGCCACTTTGGGATTAAATTGGTACTGTATTGCATATTGAAAAATTATGATTTTTGGTGGATTGATATATCAATGCGTTATCTTTCAATGGGATTTGGAATTACTTAATTTCAATCTGTGTGGACAAAGTTATGACCAATTTACTAAAGACTACGCAGAATACATCGAAACTGGGAGCATATGTGCACAAGGGACTTTACGGAAAAACTGGTGTTGATTGGGTAATTGAAAATTTGTGATTTTTGGTGTGTAGATATACCAATGAATTATCTTTCAAATGCCTTTTGAATCACCTTAATCCGAGTCTATGAAAAACGTTATGGTCGTTTTGATAGGATTGCGTAGGTAGAACTGAAATTGTGCATATTTGTGTTCTACCCTACTTTTAGGGATCTTACTATGTGAATCATGCTTTGTGTCCTAAATAAAAGTTTTATTGGACATTATGAGCTTTTCATATTGGGGTTTTATATATGTGAGAGATAAGCAGACATTACTATTGTCACAAATCTCCAATGATATCATAATAGTCCCCCAATAATCAATTTTCTCAGTCTCCTAACTCTACTCTCCATACTCCATATCGCATCAAGAAAATCTCAACTCGGCTCTGATACCAAATTTGTAACGCCCCCAAATTAAACATGTTTCACCGCTTGTATTTTCCTTAATAAGTCCCTTAATTATAATCTAGACAACCCAATAATAGGGGCATTATCGCCGTTCAAAAGGACAAGGCTTGAAACGTGAGTGCTACAAATAACAAAGTTAAGCGTAGCTTCAATCATACACATACACACCTGATCAATCCATATATAATCAATTGTTAACCAATATAAGGTTTTTACACCATAGTAAAAACAATTCACCATATAACTCGCATCTCCATCCACTAAAGATTTCAATATATAGCTCTAAAAATATGCATACATTGTGTCAGTGTTGATCCATCCAGATTCCCTAGCTCAACTTATTCTCTTCAGCTGGTTTACTATCATGAAAACGATTCTCTGAGCAGTTTTCTAAAATAAAACATGAAAACATTTTGACTGTGAGCCGAAACTCATTACATGCATTCCTGAATTGTTAAATGATCATTGAAACACTGATTGGGCCCAGTTTGCAATTCATTTTAAGTTAAAACAGTGACTGAGATGATGTACGATTGCATTGCTAATTATTATCTGATAATGAACCCCTTGGTACTGTTACGATCTATGGATAGGTGTACACCTGCCAAGTCGATCGGGTACTTGGCCTGAACCCGTGCAGGTAACTGAAGGGTGAATGTCCTATAGATGATAATTGATGTGGTCACTAATTAACTGATCAATCACAGTGTAAGTTGATTCATTGATGCACTTACCAGAACATGATAACGTTGATAAATACACTCTGATTTCTAAAGATAAAGGCAATGGACGTACTTGAAGTCTTTAAAATGATATTTCACTTGATAATGCTTATGCACAATGGAAACGATAGACTACGCCCTGATTCTGCTAAAGAAATGTAATTATAGGTAAATGCAGTTAGTAAACAATATTTACTCTCGAAATTTGTAACTTTAATGGAAATTGATTAATTAAAGAGCTTCCACAATTTCAATAATTCAAAATAAGATAAGTTACAACAAAATTATTTCAAAAATAAATCAATTAGGGCTATTAAACTTGAAATACAACAAATTGAAACAAAATAGGCCAAATTGGAATGATTGAGGTGATAATGAAAAGATTTTGATTGATATAAATGAAATATGAGTTTCTGATATTTTCGAAATGGATAATGGAAAGTGTAATGCTTCTGAAATGGATAATAGAAGTTTTAGTGTCAAGAGAGGTGTTGTGAGCTTCATAAAAGCCCAAATAACCCCAACTGAGTCCAATAGACACTGATTTGAGTCATTACTTTGCCCACCTCTCAAATTTTATTTTCATGCTCATTGAACTCGATTTTCCAACCCTAATAAGCTTCCATACACTAATCAAACTTGTTGAACTCACTAAACCTTGTAGTTTCCTTGCAATACTCATAATTATATAGAAACTTATGATAACATTTCCAAATGTCATGATTTCTGTCTTTCGTCGTATTACCATTTGATGGTCTACTTTAGAAAATCCATATCTTTCACTCCCAACCTCCAATTGAGATATTCTTCTTTTTCAGATGGATCCATACAATATGTATTTAGTTTGATCTCAAGCATCAGATTTAAGGTGATTTTGAACAACAAGTTAAAGGTGCCTCCAATGTATTTAGGTAAGTATGGCCATATTGTCCAGAAGTCGCTCGGTATGGCCATATGAGCCACCCATCTGAATGGTATGTTGTCCTTTTAGCTGAAATTGTTTATTTTTGGGATGTAAACTCTTGTACTCCGGGCGTGTGGCCCATCTAGTGTGTAGCTATTGAGCTTGATTTGATATCCTTTTGTACTTCTAGTCAATGCAGGGGATTTGATGTAAGGCTTTAAGCCTGGAAAATGGCTAGTTTATAGGCGAAACTCTATCCGTTTCGCTCTAGCAGTTTAAGAATCGCTAACACTCCTAGCCCTAGGGTTGGGGGCTATAACAAATGTGTCCTATGAAGGGCCCTTGACTCATTTTTTTTAAGGTTAAATGCATAGGGAAAACTAAGTATGGGCAAAATACACAAGTTCAATCAACTTGACAGTTTTGATCAATGCACAAGGACCGACCTTGAAGTAACTTTTGTCCATGATCAATATGATTTACGCAAGGGTTTTCCATCCCAATTTTAAGGTTAAGGAGATATCTTTCATATGAAACAAGTTTCAAGTAGATTGGAGGTCATTTGGTTATTCAAATAGACAAATCAAAGTCTGCAAACTGGGTAGAATCCTAATGCACAAGGTTTGAGTTTAGCTCACTTGCCGCTTATGCATTCCATTAGATAGGGATGTTTTGGTTAGTCTATGTCAAAGTACAGAAAGTAAGCTTTCCAATGACCCATGTTACAACATATTTGGAGGCCAATGGTTAATGAAATTTAACCTAGAAGTCTGATGGTACAGACTGTCCAAGTCAATGGGTACCTACAACTTTGAGCTTATATTTCCTTATCATATGGGTGTTATTTTATGAGTTTCTTGGATCCAAGTGGGAACTACTTCAATATGCTTCATTGATTTTAGATCTTCTGTAACCCAAGAAGTTCATCTAAGTGAGCTATATGGGGGTTCTTGATGTAGTATCCCCTGAATTGTAGGATTTTGGAGAGGCTTGTTCTATGGTACATAAGTGTGAAACCATTGACTACCAACTATTCCATAGAAGAGAAACCGAAGACACTTTAGAGAGACTTTTTGCTTTAATCCATTGCAATTCAAGACTTGCTTAAGTTGCCCAAACTCTTGTATGCAGTCCATTGACTCCACCGCCATTTGTGAAGTAGGCATTACTCTTGAAAATATTTCACTGCACCTTCTGGTAACATACCATCTACCATTGTCCTTGTTGGATTATCAACTGTTGGATACTCCTCACTTCGAACAGGGGCTTCATCTTTTTGTCTTCATGGCATCTCCCCATCCAGTTGCATCATCGTTCACTCTCATGTTACATCTTCACCAATTCTGGTGACCTTTTTCAAGCCCAATTGTTGCTAGCAGCTGGTTTATGATTGGGTTGCACCCATGTCAATAGACGATAATTTTGTAGCACACCTGAATAGAAGGTAGATCTTAACTACGCTTTGTATAGAGGTTGATTGTTGTTCAACTTGTGGAATCCATTGCCAAGGGGAACGCAATGTGTCTACCTTTTTGGCTGATTCAATCTAAGTTTCCTTCGAAAGATCACTTGCATAAAGCTTAAGTTTGACAATCAAAATTTTTGTCATGCATTTGGATTACATTAGTGAGAAATTTTGATGGGCTACTGCCCCTTAGAAAAACGCCTTCAGTTGATTCAGACTAAAGAACTATAGAGTGGAAAGTATGACCCAGTGGAACTTGAAGAATGGATTCGAGGAATGGAGAAAATCATCCTATAGTAGAGGTTCCAAGGGATAAAAAGGTGAACATTGAAACATTTTATCTAACTGGTGAAACTGATATTTGGTGAAACATTGTTAAGAATAGGCTCTTAGGGCCTGACTTTACTTGGAGCAGATTTGTGGAAGAACTAACTACACCGCTTTGGATTGCCAAGTGGGAACTAACAAATGCACGTGGTACGATAGCCCAGAGCACTTCATTGTTTCCTGTTCCTAAAGGCACGCAGCTGTAGGAAGGGCTTATATGTTGAGTAAGAAAGAAGCCGCCACCTTTGGTATAGTAGTTACGGGAACTCTCTTTCAATTTCAAAGCCATTTTGTGTATTGATTGATTCAGTTACCACTCATTCATTTATATTCACACGATCTGCCATGCAAGTGAACCTTGAGAAGAGGGAGGCAGAAACCAATTACGGAATCAAGTTACCCAATAACTCTAGAGTTTAGTGTCCTATCTCTTATAAATTTGCCCCAATTACTACTGGAGGGACAGTATTCCCTGGAATTCTGATTCAATTTGACTCATCAGACTTTGATATCATTCTGGAAATGAGCTGGTTGTGCACTTATGAGGTCAAGATGGATTGTGGGGGCCCTAAGGTTATTTCAAGAGATGAACAAGGGAGAGAAATATGTTTCACGGTCACATAAAGGAAAAACCATGTCCTTTAAATTCTGGTATGGAAACAAGTGAGCTCTTATGTCAAGGATATGTTGTGTATTGGTGTTATGCTATTAAAATTCATCCTAAGGAAGGAAAAAGTAGAAGATATCCCTATAGTTTGTGAATTTAGAGATGTTTTCTGCAAAAGTTACCAGGACCGCCCTGTAAAGGAAAAAAAAAAGTGATTTTGAGAATGACTTAATCCCTGGTGCCTACCCTATCTCCAAAACCCCATATCGTATGGCCCCAATTGAGCTTAAAGAACTGAAGATTTAGTTGGAGGAGTTATCACAGAAGGAATTTATCAGACCATCCAAGTGTGCCACCATGGGTTGCCCAGTTCTATTTGTAAAGAAGAAGAATGGAACCTTGTGGCCATGTATTGATTACAGAGAGTTGAACAAGATCACCATCAAAAACAAATACCATCACCCAAGTGAATGACTTGTTGATCCACTACAAGGACCAAGAGAGTCTTCTCCAAGATTGCTTTGCGGTCAGGGAACCGTCAACTTAGGATTAAATTTCAAAACAACCCCAAGATTGCACTAAGGACCATGTTTGGGTCACTATGAATTCATTGTGATGCCTTTTAGCCTAACCAATGGCCTCGCAACCTTTACGGATCCTATGAATAGGGTTTCAGACCATATCTAGACAAGTTGTGGTGGTGTATATAAAAGATGTCTTGAAATACTCCAAGGACAGAGATGAGTATACTATCTATTTGAGGACAGTGTTGCAAACCTTGAAAGAACATCAATTACATAGCAAATACAAGAAGCGTGAGCATTGGTTAGAAGCATTGGTATTTTTGGAAAATATGGTTTCAAAGGAAAAGATCAAAATTGTTACAAAGTGTCCAAAACCCACCAATGCACTAAGTCTGGAAACTTTTTGGGTTTTAGCAGGGAATTATCAAGTTTCAGGGAGGATTTGTCAAATATTGTCTTCCCTAACCAATTTGTTGAAGCAAGCCACAAAGTTAGCAAGAAGATTCAGTGGTACCTTATCCCTCCCGACAGTTCAAGTCTTACGAGGGGGAAAAAAAAGAGCACCTCACCCATAACCCAAGACTAGCAGTTGTGGTTTTGCATTGAGAATTTGAAAACATTACTTATAAGGAGTACCTTGTGAGATTTATACTGATCATCAAATTTTGAAGTATATCTTCACTCAGAAAGAGCTCAATCTGAGACAAAGGCATTGATTAGAATTGCTTAAAGATGACCACTTTCAGATCCAATGTCAACAAAAAAAAAAAGAAATATTGTGGCAGATGCCTTAAATAAGAAGGCACAACATACCTTGGTTACTATAGTGATTACTCAACTGAATCTCTTGAGAGAGCTTGAGGACTTAGACATTCAAGTAGTGTCGCACAGAAAGGCGAATGTTCAATTGTCGGCACTTACCTTACAGCCCTCCCTAATGGAGGAAATTAGGATGAATCAAGATAGTGATCTTGAGCTACAAAGAATAAAGCAGACTCTTGAGAAAGGGATTCAATTTCAATGAACTTTGTCATGGAATTCCTTCAGATATAGTGTCTGATAGATATCAAAGATTTCAAGCCCGTTTTTGTTAAGCACTTCAAAGAGCCTTTGGAATTAGATTGAACTTTAGCAGTTCTTATCATCCTGAAATAGATGGACAAGCATCTAAAAATATCAATGGATAAACTCTTCTAAGTTGGAGCCTGTAGTAATTCATAACCTACAACACACATTTGCATTTGAAGACAGTAGGGAACTCCCAACAGTCAACGTTGTGATAGCACTAGCAGAGAATCCTGCATTAAACATCAGGACAAACTGATGGCAGACATTGACAACAAATCATCTTATGGGTCATGAAGATCTTCTCTAGCATTTAATAAGGTGACACATGTTAGAAGATTCCTGAAAATATCCTTTTGAAAGTGATAGAAACGCTATATGATAAAAGAAGGAGATTCCTGGACTTTCATGTATTTAGCAAAATTTTTCAGAAAGTTTCATCAATTAAGGGTGTAAGGAGGTTGAACTGCAAACTAAATTGCAGTTAAGTTCTTTTAAACCAAGTCAGTTTATTGAAAGGTTGAATTGCATAGCTTGTTTACCGAATCTGGCCATATAACTCAAACACGTACATAATGTGTTCCTTACCTCACAACTTAGGCAGTACATTTCATATCCTGATCACGCTGTCATAATCAAACCCATTGTCGTCGTTAAGGGTCTTGTATTTCATGAGCACCCAGTCCAGATACTAGATCACAAGATTAAGCAGTTAGGCATTAAGCAGATCTTTCTAATCAAATTACTTTGAGCAACCCATACCTCCTCAGAAGCTACTTGGGGAGTTGAGCAAGAAGTGTAAGCAAAGTACCGTACTTATTTGACATAACCTTGCATGTGTTGGCAAAGTTTATAAGTTTCGAGGACAAAGCTCTTTAAGGGGGAAGGCTTTAATAGCCCGACCCTAAATCATGTTGATTTATTTAATTAAGTCATGTAATTCATTTTTCACATTTATTTATCTCATTTAATTATCCCAGTTGGGAGAATTCATTTTGGGTCGCACTTTGCAATTCGAGTTTCAGTTACCGAACAATTTCGGAAAAATTGATAGCAGGTCTCGATAATTATGGTTTAAGAGATTAAATCATTTTTCATAATATTTCAAAACTTTAAGTTCGAGCAACGAAAAATTTATCGCACTCGATTTAATTTTCTTTTCGAACCCGAACTCATTTAGGGCCAATTTTGGCCCAACAAGCTCCTAATCCATTTGTTTAGCTAATTACCATCATTAACCCCTAATTATAATTAGCAAAGATATTATTTTTTTTGGGGGGGGGGGGTTAAATTTCAGCCAAGTGTTTTACTTCATTTTGCACCAAGTAAAGTTTCAAGGCTTCTTCTTCTCTACCTCTTCTTTCTCTCTCTAGCCATGCCCCTCTCCTTGGTTGCTCTTCCCCCATCCTGCCGCCACTGTTCTGGTGGTTTCCAGCCATCAGCTGCCGCCAGGGAAACCACCATGTACCACTGCCAGACCATCCCTAACCATCATCCACACCCCCTCAAGCATTCAAGCACCACTTGGACTCTTTTCTTTCAAGCATCAAGTGAGTACGTTTGTGTTGGTTTTGATTATTGATTATGTTGGATTTGTTTATGAATCATATTGTTTTGATAAAAACAAGAGTTATTTGGAAGTTTTAATGGATGGCTCATCTTGAGAGCAAATAAAGATTGAAATTGTGCATGAACAAGCAAGCTTAAGTTAAAGTGATGGATTTGGATTATTTTGTACTTGATTTGGTAATCTTTATCTTCATAAATGATTAGGGTAATGTTGGTGTGGTTTTGGATGAGTAAAGAGTGATTTTATTGGGGGTTTATGTGAAGAAAAGCTTGCAAATATGTGCTAATTGAGCTGTAAACATACCTGAAATAGGGGCCACTTTGGGATTAAACTGGTACTGTATTGCACATTAAAAAATTATGATCTTTGGTGGATTGATATCTCAATGAGTTAGATTTCAATAGGATTTGGAATTACTGAATTTAATGCTGTGTGGACAAAGTTATGACCAATTTACTGAAGACTACGCATAATACATCGAAACTGGGAGCATATGTGCATAGGGGATTTTACCGAAAAACTGGTATTGATTGGGTCATTGAAAATTTGTGATTTTTTGTGTGAAGATATACCAATGAATTATCTTTCAAATTCCTTTTGAATCACTTTCATCCGAGGTCTATGAAAAAAGTTATGGTCGTTTTGCTAAGACTGCGCAGATAGAACTGAAATTGTGCATGTTTGTGTTCTACCCTAATTTTAGGGACCTTACTATGTGAATCATGCTTTGTGTCCTAAATAAAAGTTTTAGTGTACATTATGATATTTTCATATTGGGGTTTTATATCTCAATTGGATGTCGGGAAGTGAAAGATATGGATTTTCTAAAGTAGACCATCAAACGGTAATATGGCAGAAGAAAGAAATCGTGACATTTAGAAATATTATCAGAAGTTTCTATATAATTATAATTATTGCAAGGAAATTACAAGGTTTAGTGAGTTCAACAAGTTTGATTAGTGTATGAAAGCTTATTTGGGTTGGAAAACTGAGTTCAATGAGCATGAAAATGAAATTTGAGAAGTGGGCAGAGTAATGACTTAAATCAGTGTCTATTGGACTCAGTTGTGGTTATTTGGGATTTTATGAACTTCACAACACCTCTGCTGACATTAAGCCTTCTATTATCCATTTCAGAACCATTACACTTTCCATTATCCATTTCGAAAATATCAGAAACCCATATTTCATTTATATCAATAAAAAATTTTTCATTATCACCTCAATCATTCCAATTTGGTCTATTTTGTTTCAGTTTGTTGTATTTCAATTTCAATAACCCTAATTGATTTATTTTTCAAATCGTTTTGTTGTAATCTATCTTATATTGAATTATTGGAACTGTGGAAGCTCTTTAATTAATCAATTTTCATTAAAGTTACAAATTTCGAGAGTAAATATTGTTTACTAACTGCATTTACCTATAATTATATTTCTTTAGCAGAATAGGGGCCTAGTCTATCATTTCCATTGTGCATAAGTATTACCAAGTGAAATATCATTTTAAAAACTTCAGGTACGTCCATTGCCTATATCTTCAGAAATCAGAGTGTATTTATCAACGTTACCATGTTTTGGTAAGTACATCAATGAATCAGTTTATATAGTGATTTATCAGTTAATTAGTGACCCATCAGTTATCATCTATAGGGCATTCTCCCTTCAGTTACCTGCGCGGCTTCAGGCCAGGTCCCTGACCGGCTTGGCAGGTGTACACCTATCCATAGATCGTAACAGTACCAAAGGGGTTCACTATCAGATAATAACTAGCAATGTAGTTTTACATCATCTCATTCGTTGTTTTAACTTAAAATGAATTGTAAATTGGGCCCAATCAGTATTTCAATGATCATTTAACAATTCAGAAATGCATGTACTGAGTTTCGGCTCATAGTTTGAAATGTTTTCATGTTTTGTTTTACACAAATGCTTAGAGAATTGTCTTCATGATAGTAAACCAGCGGAAGAAAATAAGTTGAGCTAGGGAATCTGGATGGATCAACACTGACACAGTGTATGCATATTTTTAGAGCTGTATATTGAAATCTTCAATGGATGGAGATGCAAATTACATGGTGAATTGTTTTTACTATGGTGTAAAAATCATATATTGGTTAACAGTTGATTATATATGGATTGATCAAGTGTGTATGTGTATGATTGAAGCTATGCTTAACTGTGTTATTTATAGCACTCATGTTTCAAGCCTTGTTCTTTTGGACAACGGTAATGCCCCTATCATTGGGTTGTCCAGATTATAATTAAGGGACTTATTAAGGAAAATACAAGCAGTAAAACATGTTTAATTTGGAGGCGTTACACTTCCTGAAAATTAATTAGATGTTGAAATAATATATATGCCATACAAAATGTTATTGGGAATTTTTAATTTTGTATATTTTAAAAGATAAACACCTTTTCTTTGTGAAATCCAGAATCACATGATTATAAATCACCATAATATGTCTCCATGTGGCACATGGTCTAGATTCCAAAATCATGAAGATTTATGTTATCCTGGTGGTCAGTTTTAATATAGGCTGTTCGAAAGTCCTTAACTTCCTCTGTTCTTGGATGACCACATTGGATTATATACTTTGAGAAGTAGCGTTTCTAAAATTGGGAAGTGATTTTGGTTAGTTTATAAATTTATAAATGTATTTAAGATTGTGTTTTAGAATACATACCAGTAGGGTATCATAATTATCGTATCTTATACTAGGCTTTCCTGACAACGTAAGGTTGTCCATGATATTCACGGTCTTATCAGCAAATCGGAATACAACAAGAAATAAGTATTCACTTCTCAGAATTGGGAAGAACACCTTTTGTGTGGTTTAATGAACAATTGTTATTAATCAAAATGAATAAAATCATGAAATATAATGAACAAATGGATAGGTGAACACACATATTATCATCTAAATGAACAAAAGCACATACTTCAATGGACATATCATTGAGTATGGAGAACCTTACTAAATCTGCTTTATTCAAGTTAAGCCAGTTTGTTCTTTAGGTTTCAAGTTGCATGACTTTGTAAAATTCATGGTACTTGAAGGATGCCTTCTATGTTTGTAAGATAGCAATCTACGAAGTAAAAACATATAATTGAAGCCAAGAGTAAGGGTTAGTTTTTACAAAGATATGATATAATAATCAATATATCTCGACAAACGTCACTTACATAGACATATATGATGAAGTAAAATCTTTTTAGACCCCCTTTCTACCGTGATAATTGGTCATCGTTCATGATAATAGACCATACATCTACAATGCTATTTTCTAAGTTGTTGTCTGCAGCAGGTATTGAAGCTATTGTTTCTCTATCAATCCACAACCTATGTGCCTTGTCGTGCACTGAACTCATACAGCTCCTCACTATTAAGAAGTGCATAAATAATAAATAGCATTAAAAACTTATTATGCATTAAATTTTTAAAACACTATATTAGAGAATTACGTACGTTTTTGGGTGGTCTACATCAAAAGGCAAAAGCGCATAATCAACCACAACCTTTTCATCGTGTGTTAGCTTATCTTTGATAATATCTCTATAATCTCGCAGATATGGTGATCAACATACATATGGCAGTTGTTTTATATACCATTTCCTCTCTTTGAGGTGCAACTTATAGAGGTTATTTGCCTTTTCCTTTTGGATTCTGGGGTACTTTTTCTTCCACAGTTTGTCTTCCATTATGGTTCTTGATCGTTGCTTTGTGCCGATCAAGGTTTGAGTATTGCATAGCAATGTTACCTACTGTATCCATTGTTGTATCCCGATCTTCATAATCACCTAAACATACTTGTTCATCATTGCAAGTAGGATAGCTTATTGTCGTATGAGTCATTTTGATTGGTGACCTTATTGCACTAGGAGTTCCCTTCACAGGAGATAATGGGATGCCAAGTTTGAAAGTTGGGGGAGTGTATTCTACTGGTGTTCAACCTTGGAAATGCTTCAATGCTACAACCTCTATTTTCAAATATGCATAAAAAAAAAATCAAGATCCTCAAAAAGATTCTCATCCTGAATCAAACCATGAACTTCAACTTCATTAGGACATTTCTAAAGATTTGTGCTTCCAAGTCTGATGTATGATATCACTTGTTGTACAAAAAATCTTTCTCCGAAGGTTGGTATTGCTGCAATCAATTTTGACAGGTACCTGCGTATCCATTCAGCATATATTTATATGTGAGTTCACATTGATAAATACGATTAATGTATATAACATTACAAAATGAACACTTAATGATGTAGAAATGAACAAGTACAATATATCACTATTAACAATAGGATGACATAAATATATACAACTCAAAGTAGATGTATTTTATTATACCTCAATTGGACCATTAGGTCCTGCTATTAGAGGTTCTCTTTCACTACCACATTTTGGACATGGTTGCTCAGGGGTTGGCGGAGGGTCATGGATTGATGCAGAAGGTTCAGTATGCTCTTGGCTTTCTCGTGTCATGTCTGTCGATTCCTCTTGCATGTAAATTTCACCTTCACGAATGATTGTCTATTAGTTTATATTTTCAATTATCTTACCCCTTCCATACTCCCCAGGGAACTCATTTTCATCTTTATTCCTTTGTTTAACTGCATAAGTTGTCCAATGTATTCCTGTTGGAAACCATCGGTCTTTGCATCTCTTTCCTCTAAACTCAACTCTACCCAAATAAAAGAGTTGTAGTTCATAGCAAGAATAATTGTTAGTTTGTATAGCTCATAATGAATGACATTGTAGACATTAGTGAACAAGCAAATGTGAGGTAATGAACAACCACATCTAAGTCAATGAACAATATTATTTTGATACGCCAATAAATCAATGAACAACATCCATGTATCATATTGAAAAAAGAATTTACTAGGGATTTCGCTAACCATAAGAAATAGCAGTGGTCCTATGAAATATCTAGTACGATTTTTATTTCCATTCCACCTTTGTATCATTCAGACATTCGGGAGATATGCACACCAATTATAGTTAGGAATTTGGTTGATATCCATCAATGACTTCAATATTTTGAAGAAACAGTTGTCATTCATACTCCCGATAATGCATGTTGAAATTATATACATTACAAAGTCTCTTTTGAATTCTTCACCATGGTCTTCTCTTTATAGAATTTGTTTAACCATCTTCCCAACTGTTGGTGTCCCTGTTCTTCCAAGATTCCACCTTGTCCTCCATTGCTCGAGGAGTTTGGTGTATTCATTTTTTTGTTTGCATATCAAGGCTACTTGAACTTCTAATGGACCCATAGGTAGTGCTAACGTTGCATGAACAACTTCCTCGGTTATTTCTAGTATTTATTGATAGAAAGCTTTAATGTATTACTTGATGGATCAAATTTTCAAGCAACCATGTCGCAAGATCTGCTGCAGACAATCAAGCTTCTCAATTAGGAATAACAGCTTATCACAAGTCATCCTATGGTTTAGAATTTCATCCCAAACTTTATTTTGTATGCTTGCCTTCTTATAATGCTTCTTTATAGTCTTCTCTAAGTGGCATTGTTCACTTGAAGTCCTAGTTTGCTGCTTAGATGGAGGTTGATCATGAGGCAAGTCAAAGCGAACATGCTTCTCAACTGGAGTGAGTTTATGAATTGTGACATTTAGTTGTTTACTTTTGCGAATGAGTGATTGTTTTCTAGCCTCTAGAGTTTGCTCCTCATCGGAATCTTCTACGATACTTGAATCTTGAATGGGCTGTTGAGTGAAACATGCTTCATTATCTTTTCTTGGGCTATCAACCCTGTTAAAAAGTGAAAACATTTAGTTATACGAAAAATAAACTACCATATCTAATGAATCATCCACGATGATGTTATGCACATAATGAATAAATTCAATTTACTAAGAAGATCCCCAATGATAATAATTTACGAACAATTGAATGTCATATTTTCTACTATCCTCTAATGAATATTTAGAAACCTGATAACTATCAATATAAATTTAATGGATCAAGAGAAAATAAATATAAAATTGTGAACAAATCAATGCGAAGAAGTAAACAATTATTGATGAACTAATGAATCACTAATATAATACGCTATTAATTATACGTTAAACACGCGTTTTGTCCTCATTCTTTAACTATCTTTAATATTGAATACATAGATATAACAATATTTTTTGTCTTTAACTTTTTCTATGAACTATTAAACATGAAAAGAAAAGAAAAGAAAACCGAGTGACACGTTACATGCATAATCACTGAACAATTGCATAGATAGTTTTGAACAATTCCAATATGCATGAATGCATGAAATAAAACTCATACCTAAGGCACTTACCTATATTTCCTTTTGAGCATGAACAACATTAACAATCATTTCAAGGAGAATGCCAGCAATTAACCACATATTTAACATGAACAACCTAATAAAGATTGTGGGCACATCCTTATATAAATGACCAAAATCTCAATAAGTTAGTAAACAATATATTATTTTGGCAATCACCAAGCTTTTATCTAAAGGTGTTCTTTGCAAATAAAACTCATGTTAACTCTATCCCAACCCCAAGCCCACTTAAGAACACACATCATCAATTTTGCATTTAAAATTCTAAACCCAATAATTTTTATTAATAAATCAATGGACAACATGTATGTGATATTCCCACAAATTTATTAATAGCTCAACAATTTTATTAATAGATGGCATTAATAGCAGAGGGTTTAGTGTGATACGTAGCACATTGAGAAACACCACTATCCTCTCTCTCTTTATAAGCCACTGTCGTTTCCCTCTCTAATCCTTCTACTTCTTTCTGTCCTCCATAATTTTAGGTAGTGTTTGGCTGGAAGGAAAATAGTTTTCCCGGAAAATTATTTTCTATGAAAAATGTTTTTCCAAGGAAAATTGATTTTCATGTCACATTTTCCATTGTTTGGTACAAAATAAATCATTATCTATGAAAAAGAAGAAAATGTCAACTGAATTGTTTAAATGACGAAAAATACTGACTGAATGATTGTAATTGAGATAAATGTTCACCTAATGAAGGAATTTTAAGGTTAACATTTATATTTGAGTTTTTTCGCAGTACTTTCTCTTGGATAATCAAGTTTCGATATAAACCGTTGAAATTATTTTAGTGACGAAAAATATCAAATGAATTATTTAAGTGGCGAAAAATATCGATTGAATTGTCGTTGCGAAGAAAAATGTTAACCAAATGAAGGAATGTCCTGTTCAAAATCTGGATTTGAGCCTATTTTAATCTTGCCTATTCGATGATCAAATTTTGATTCAAATTATTGAAATTGTTCCAGTTGTGAAAAACATTGACTGTACTGTTTAGTGAAAAATATAAATTGAATCATCATTGTGGAAAAAAATATTGACCAAATGAAAGAATATTATGTTCAAAATTTTAATTTGAGTCTATTTTGATATTTTCTATATGATGATCAAGTTTCGATCCAAACCATTGAAATTGTTTTAGTGGCGAGTTGGCTAAATTGTTTTAGTGGCAAAATATATTGATTAAATTATTGTGGTGGAGATAAATGTCGATCAAATGAAAGAAATTTGAGCTGAAAATTTATATTTGAGTTTATTTTAATCTTTCTCATGGATAGTCCAGTTTCGATCCAAACTATTGAAATCAGATTTTGCACCTAAATTTTAGTTGACCATATCATCAAAGAGTTGAAGTAAGAAAATCAACTTCCTATTTTCTCAAAAAGGAAACCATTTTCTCCAATTGGGGGGAAAATTATTTTTCTTGGAAAATAGTTTTTCATCTTTTATTGTGCCAAACTACTAAAAATTGAAAAACCATTTTCCAGGAAAATTATCCGCCAAAGAGGAAACATAATTTATCGGCACTTAATAATCAAGCAAAAGCAAATTAAATTAAGTTAAACCCAAAATCAGGTGCCACAATTCGAAACCTATAATCAAAAGAAAAGCAAAATCCAGAATTAAGCAAAACCCATGAAGCAGGTGTCATAGTTTGACCTGATTCCCTCGGGTAATTCCCACGAAACCCTAGCTTTTTGAGCTTAAATTAAGAATGGTTTTGGATTCAGATTCGAACGATTTTTGCAGATTATGGGTTTGTTCTTTGGGTTAGTTTGTTTTGGGTTGTTCAGTAGTAGAGTAAATTGTAGGTTTGTTTTGGGTTCTTTGGGTTTGTTCAGTAGCACAATCATAGTAAAAGCAAGTATCACTCAAAAGTTTGTACTCCAAACTTACCGGAATTTTGCTTAGACTCGCCAGAAATTTGCACTGGAACACTCGTCGGAGTTAAGCTTCAATGAACAACCCAAGATCGCCAAAAATCCGCACGAAATTGTAGTAATTGGCCAGAGCTAAGGGATGGAATGCCTGAATTTAAGATTGCTGCCATTAAATAGATAAAAATATAGAGAGAAAGCTTAGCCATGGATGAAACTGTAGGTAGTGATGGAGTAGGAGTAGGAGAGGTAGCGTCAAAGTTTATATTGGTTACGATTTTTATTTTTATTTGTAAAATTTTTTTGCCACCACGTCAATATTTTACATGTCAGTCTCTATGATATATAAAGTTGGAAAAAACTGACTCAACACGATTACCGACTCGAAACTGACACAAAGTTAAGTGGGTTTGGGTATAAATTTTCGACCCGTTTAATTAAATGTGTTGACATGTTCAAGCCGTTTAATTAAATGGGTTAGGTTCAGGTCGAGATTCTCGACACGAAAAAGTACCTTTTTAACCCATATAATTAAATGGGTTAAATAAGTCAACTTATTTTTTTATTTGTTATTTATCCATTTACTTTTTATTAGATAATTAGGAATATAAAAAAATTTTAAAATTGTGAATTATCACGAATCAGGAAAATTTTAAAGATTAATTATTTAATGTGATATATAAACTTAATTTTTAACACTGTAATTACATATTAGTAGAAAATATTAAATGCGTAAATAGTTAATTAAACGACTGAATTTGACTTGTTTATCTTAAACAGGTTAAGCGGGTCCACCCGTTTAAAACTTAAACGGGTATTGGTAAAAAATTTTCAACCCGTTTAATAAACGGGTTAGGTTCAGGTCGAGGAATTCTTAACCCGTTTAAGTTCGACACGAACACGAACTCGACCCAACACGACCTATTACCCTCTAATTAATATACATACTGCACATTTTCTCAAGTCTCAATGTACAGTGATGAAATCATGATAGATTGACATGGTGATGAATCGCTCATGTCGCTCATTTGGCAATTATGCATATTGATTGATTCTAATACTGTCACAATTGAAATATTTATTTTGTTAAAAATGCATCGTACGATTTTTTTAAAATTTTTGAATCTCCTTTTTTTCTTCTAAGTGATAAACTAGGCTAATTAAATACAGAATTTTTGAGTGCTTATTAGACTTGATCAACAAAGCGGGGACCCGTCCGACCCAACCCGCCTCGACCCTTGAAAATGAAGGTCATGGTTGACTTTTTTTGTCTCAATTTGCCCCGACCCTCAAATTGAGAGTACCCGACTATGATGAGGGTCAAGTTCATGCAGATGGTTTGATCTTCTAACCCAACCTGCTAACCCTCACTTTTAAAAAAAAAATAATTAAAATTTAAAATAAAAATAAGTTACTTTCGGTTCCGTTTGTTCAAAACTTTTTCGCTTTCACTTTCCTGTCTCCCCTTAACCTCCCCCATTCACCTCTTCAAATTTCATTGTTTCGTAACTTTCTAACTTCCCCTCTTTGATGTTTAGAGTAGTTATTTTAGTGAACTAATTGTTTTAATCACTATATTACACATTGGAGTGTTCATATTGCGAAACATTTCATTGGAACATTATATTATTGTTTAACATTTTGTTTTGTATGATGTTTAATGTTGAATTTTATAATAAAAATGAAACTTAATGAAAAATCTCATTTTCTATTAGACTATAAGACTATTCCTATGCCTTCAACCATTTCCTTAAACTTTTGGTTGTGTTGGTTTTTGAAAATGGTATCAGAGCCTTTTTAAGCAAGAGGTCTTATGTTCGAACCTCAGTAGTTTTCATATTTATTTATTGCGCAAGGTAAGGAAGACCTTTGCAGTATCCACGCTTCAAGCCTAAAATACATTCGCGTGAGAGGATGTATTAGAGTATAAACCTATTCATGTGCCTTTAACCATCATCTAAGGCTTTTGGTTGAGATAATCTTTGAACATTTTCTATATAGCAAATGTTTGAGGGTCGAATTTGACCCAAGTGTACCCACAGGATCAAGGGTATGTTAGCTTGTATGAGCATAGGCCATAGTGGCGAAGCTACCATGGTGTCACTCGACACCCCTCCCAAAAAAAAAAATTTATGTATGTTAGAAATTTAAAAACTCATAAGTGAGTATATATAGCAAATACGTTGAGGGATGGTAGAAAGTAATGGTTGATTCACTGGTCCGGGCTCCGTGGCTGTGCCTTCTGTGAGCCCGATATCGCGCGTTCGAAGCCTCTAGTCCTACATTCTCGAAGTTTGGTTCTTTCAATGTTTTTTTAAAACTCACGCCTGACAGATACTGACTACTTGAATACGCCCCCGTCCTTCGTATTCTCTGCTTATTGTTGCTGAGTTGCTGTGTTCTGTTTGCACTTCGACCTTCGTAACCAAAACCCAACTCCCATCCACACACTCAGCCACCAAAAGCCATCTCTCACCGCCCACCGGTGACCGGTCACTCGGCGCCGACTGCTCAGTCCCTACGGTCACCGTACAGCCCACCAGCCGCACTTCCTTCTCCAAATTTGTGAGTTCTCCTTTTACTAATACTAGTTTAAATGTTGCAATTGACGTGAATTTGTTCCTTAATCCTTCAATTTGTAGATTAATTAGTTTGTGTTGTTTGATTTGGGAGTTTGTTTGTCAATTTCAATTCCAGATTTGTTTAATTTATAGGTTCAATTTCAATTCTAGGTTATTCTCAATTTGTAGATTAGTTTGTTTTATTTTTTAATTTGTGAGTTTATTTACCAATTTCAATTCCAAATTTGTTTAATTTATAGGTTTAATTTCAATTCTAGGTTAATTAGCAATTTTTAGATTTATTTTTATAGTTTCATTTTTTAGTTTATTTGCCAATTTCAATTCCAAATTTATTTAATTTATAGGTTTAATTTCAATTTTATATAGTGTACTATTAATTCCGATATCCCTCTCCGAATTTCCTGACTTCACCAATAGAATCGGGTAGGGTCAAAATCAAGAAAATCCTGCATACCAATCCTTATAAGGGCATGTTCGGTAAAATTAGCTGTTCAAGTAATGATTAGCTGTTTTACTAACTATTAGCAATTTTACTAGCGATTAGCTATGACCCATTAGCAGTTAGTGGTTTGCGGTTCAACTAGCTATTTAAAATGAATGCGTTTGGTTAATGTAGCTGTTGAAGTAGCAGATTTATGTAAAATGACTAAAAAGGGCCCAATAAATTAAGGATTAAGGTTTTTAGTAAATAAAAAGAAGAATTTTGTAATTTACAATGCAACAACTAGGTAGAGGTTCTTAAAAGCTACTTTCATTACCTCTTTGAAAACACTATATAAATCTCTAACCACTACCTTATTCACTACTTTACCGAACACTTTTAGGTAGTGGTCTACAACATTTTGACAAGTGCAAACCATTAACCTCTAATTCAATCTTTATTACCGAACACACCTTAAGTCATAACAAAGCTCTCAAAATAAATTGGCCCTCAATTTGATCAGGTCTAGTTGTACCGACCAAGAACTCATTCTTTGCCCACAGGAATCGACGAGGTAAACGCAGAGAAAGGGTGGAGGAAGCGAGAGAGCAGACAGGGGGAAGCCGGAGCTTGCTCGTCCCTCGCAACTGCCGCCCCAAACGTCGACAACCCACCGGGCCACGCCGCGTACTGACTGACCATCAGCTAGCCTGTGAGGTCTGACCACCAGGCCCTGACTTGTAGAGGATGGCATACTGAACGCCGCCGGGCGTCCTCCAGGCACTGAATGCAGAGGTTAACCCACCAGATTTAGGAGCGAGGAAGAATAAGAAGACGAGGAAAGAGAAAGAACTAGGTCGTTAGGATTTGGTGAGTGCTTCTGTCATCTGTGTTCGATTCAACCACTTGGCTTAGAGAAGATTGATGGAAGTTTGCTCTTATTTGAATGTTTTAGGCCTTGTTGAAGTGATTTGATGTTAATTTCACTAAATAGACGTTATGATCCCTTGAGCGTTTGAATAGTTGTTGTTTCTTGCCACTTACTATATGTGCGTAAGAATGTTTAGACGGTGCTTATGAGACGTTCTTGAGCAGGGCAATGTTGTAGTATATGGACGATTTCATGTCTTTCAGAGTTGAGGCTAGGCGTTGATTTACCTTAGTAACTTTTGAGCTCAGAAATTCGTTTAGCTTCGGGAGTCATCTGTTTTGTTTGGGTATGTGGAGTTGGGTGATGCGTCAGTACTTCGATTTTCATAGTGAAAACGAAATCAGGTGTTATATGAACGATTGGTAGAAGTACTATATGACCAAAATATGATACAATAATTTGTTACACTATGAATTGTGAAAATGTGATTGAAGTGATTCTGAATATGAGTAGAAATGAAGTCAGTTGGGTGGTTTTGTGGAAATGTTTCTTCAGTGGTGTTTGGAAAGCCCTCTTCTGGATTGAGTGAGGACATCGAATGGGGAGAACATACTTGGTATGGAATAAGCATGGTTAGTTGAGTAACAAAGTGAAGGTAGAGCTTATTCATGGACTTGAACATATGTCCTTGGTGTGCGACATGCGCAACTAAATACAGTTTTCTTTTTTGCTTTTTTTCACTCCCCTGATCTTTCGATATGATTGCTTATATTAGGTGATGGATG
Organism: Selenicereus undatus; assembly: GCA_017589665.1. Taxonomy (NCBI): domain Eukaryota; kingdom Viridiplantae; phylum Streptophyta; class Magnoliopsida; order Caryophyllales; family Cactaceae; genus Selenicereus; species Selenicereus undatus. The sequence goes on along the minus strand of JACYFF010031959.1, from coordinate 51,549,778 downwards.
AGATGACTTATGGTGGCAAGTTTAGAATTTAATCTTTTGTTTTGTAAGTACATAGTGCATAGTGCATAGTTCACAGCTCACAGCTCACACAATCAAATATCTGATGAGAAGCTCGTGTGCAAAATGCAACTAAAAAGGGGAATGGATTGAATTATTCTCTAGTGTTAGAGGGCTCATGATCTTACCAATTTTAGATTTAAATAAGAAGGTATACAGAAGGCCGTTCAAGGTGGTCAGTGAGCCAGTTTGAGTCGTAGATTTAATCTGCCTTTGGGTTTTGTTTTTTGATTTAAATAGTGTGGGATACCAGATTAAATTTTTTTTTGGGCAGTAACGAGTCAAACTTTAATCTCCCATGGGAGATGGTCTGTAATTATTAAGGGCTCACTTTAAAACTGCCTCTTAGGCATATATGATTTAATACAGTGTGTCAAATTTTCTACCACTCAGTTATGAAACGAAATGGACTGAAAGTTTAGGTAATGCCATTGACCTTTGTAGATTTTTGGGTAGTAGTAAAGATCCTTCTTGCCTGGGGGAGGGGTTTATTGCACACAGGTTGGAAGATGTACAGAATTGCAGCATAAATCGGCAGAGGACGATAATATGTGTTTTCTAAATACAGGAAGCTACAAATATTTTCAGGTGCAAGATAGTAACATCCCTTCAGTGTTTGGATGATGAAGTCATTGAAATCGTGATATTGCACTGCAGTGGCTGCTTTGATTTTATTTGTTTACTTATTCTTTTTGATGTTAAATTAAGCTCTGATGATCTGTTTCTTTCTTTTTTTTTGGCTTCCTTGGGTACTTTAAAATATGAAATGTGATTCTGATTATCTAAAAAGTTTCCTTAAAATAGATAGTAATGGAGAAGGAAACTGCTTGGATTCTTCTAGACACCCAACAGTGATGTACGTCTGCAACCTTATCATTGGGCTTCTCGATCAACCTCACACTTCTCTGCTTCTGCATTAGCAAATCGTCCTTTGGTCCTGAAAGATTCCCCCCCCCCCTCAAATCAGTTTTGACCCATTGCTTTTTTGCCTCTGCCTCCGGGCTTCCATTGGATGTCTCCTCTTTCCCTCCCATTTCTCTCTTCCTCTTCCTCGTGCAGTCTCCTGGGCTTTTATCAGTTTAATTGTGGGGTCCCCTCTTAATCCATAGCTTATTTGAAATTTTTTTTGATACTATTTTCTTCTGCATCACTTGTCTTAGCTAGAGTAGCACTGACTAGTAGGGTTTGCTGCAGTTTTAGCAACCAACAACAGATGATTTCTTCATGAATGGCAATTGGTAGTTTGTAACTTCTGTTTCAATTCCCATTTGATTTCAGCAGGCTATTATTGTATCTCAAGCTTGATAGCTTGAGGAAGAACTAAGAGGATGGGAAAAGCTTCAAGGGACAAAAGGGTTAGTTTATTTGCTTGCTATTTTGGATTGTGCTTATTTAAGGTTTTTTTTTCCCTTTTTTTGTTGTTTTGGGGGGGGGGGGGGAAATGAAAATGCAAATGGGATGGGCGTTGGTCATCATTTTAAATGATATGGTCAAATCTTGCAGGATATCTACTATAGAAAGGCAAAAGAAGAAGGATGGCGAGCTCGGAGTGCGTTCAAGCTCCTCCAAATAGATGAGGAATTCAATATCTTTGAAGGTGCTTGTATTGTAACCTCCCTAGGTCAAACTAATATGTTATAACTTAAATGATATATTTGGTGATCAAGATTTGGTTCGAAATATGGGCATGGGGAATTGCAGGTGTGAAGAGGGTAGTGGATCTTTGTGCAGCACCTGGTAGCTGGAGTCAGGTATTTGCTGTATTGCATGGCTTCTTATTTAATTGACATCATTGGATATCTATCTATCTATGTGTGTGTGTGTATGTATGTATGTACACACAAACACACACACACACACACACACACACACATATATATATATATACATATACATATATACATATAAATATACATACATACATAAATATATATATATATATATATATATATATACATACATATATATATATATAGAGAGAGAGAGAGAGAGAGAGAGAGAGAGAGAGAGAGAGAGAAGGAAATATGTGCTAGCTAATTCATTGGATTTATATTTTTTATTGCGTTAGAAATAAGTAGGTCAAAACTTTACAGATTTCACTTCACTTTAGTCAGCATTTATTTTTTTAGGATAAAAAAAGGAATGTTAAAGTTCTTGTTTCATCAAATTTTCATCATTGATTGCAATTTCGTGTTGAATTGTTGATTTTTGCCATATCAAATCGAAGACAAAACTCGTACAGGATGCTTATACCCTTTTATAGTCTTGCCTGGGGGATGTGGTAACTTTTCTTGGAAAATCGCTTATGATGCTGAAAATGCCAGCGAACTTTTGCTGGTTCCTACTTCCTAGTGAAATCTTATTTCCAACTTTGATGGCATTTTTTTCTCTCTAAAAGTTCATTGGTAATGATGTGATGCTACTTGATAAGTTGCGTCTGTCCACATCTTAATCCGAACCCTATAAGACATTAACTTATTCAGATTCTTATGATTTGGAATTTTATGCAGGTTTTGAGTCGGAAGTTATATCTCCCAGCAAAGCTCTCATGTGATTCTAGGTGTGTTATGTGTCTAAAATAAAAATGTCCTTGGTGTTTGTATTATGGGTTATGGCCATACCTGCAGTTGATGTTTGACCGCATTGAGGAATTTCAACAGTTCTCCGAAGAAAATGAGGAATATATCGCATTGATATATATCTGTGATATATTAGGAGTGTCTCAAGTCTCAAAACTTTTTGCCTCTTTTCTCAGCAACTGTTCGGATTTTCAGCACGCCCATTGCATTGAATTATCTGATGTGGTGTATTGTGATTTATGGAATCTACTGAAATGATATCCCACTAGATAGTTTTCAGCTCTTTTATATTGGACCCACATGTCTCAGATTGGTTATTTTTTTAATTTAATGTGTTATGAATTCTATTCCTGACTCATGAGCAGATAAAAACATGAAGATAGGTACCTAAGCAACTGAGGTCTGGGGGGGGGCGCCCCCCCCACAATGAAAATTGTAGCTGCCTGTTAAGGTCATGGGTTCATAGCAAGGCTGTACTACACAATATATCTGCTCCGTGTCATTTTTTCCCATATCTGTCAATTCTAACCGGTGCTGCTTCATATCTTGTAAACTGATGGAATGATTGGTTTGTTCTAAACTTGGTAGTTCTTCCCTTTGGCTGCGAACTGTAGTTGACGTTCGTTACACAATTGTGACGATGTCCCCGCCAGGCCTCCACAGCACCAACCCCAAGAAAAATGAGGAGGATGAACAATTATGCACTGTAGTCTCACAGAGTGGTCTAGTACATCAAGTGTAAAGAGTCATTGGTCCAGAATACATAGATTTGGCCTTTGGGTCAAATTTAACCAATGGCATTACATATTCTGGAGGCTTTTCTGTGAACTCTGAACTTTGAACCTGTAGCAAATGCACTCGAACTAATCAGAAGGGGGGGGGGGGTTACTGATATAGGATGATGCTACAGTTGTAGACGAATCTCCTGGAAAGGATGTTATGCCATTTAACACGCATTTTCCCTCTAAATAAACCCCTTCATGCATAAAACTGCCAAAACAAACAAAGGTTGAATATTTGACCCTTTTTTTGTGATGGCTTAATGACCTTGTAGTCTTGAAAGAGATTGTGTGTCCTTTTACATTGGTTTTCAATAGTGCTTAGCTTCAGCTTTACCTTATGGAGAATTAATGACCGATAAATTGACTGCCATACAGGAATACTGATCTTCCCCTCATAGTGGCTGTTGATTTGCAGCCAATGGCTCCAATTGAAGGAGTGATTCAAGTCCAAGGTGATATAACAAATGCAAGAACAGCTGAAGTGGTAGGATTTCAATTTTGCTCAAGGATTTATGAAACCTTTGTTTTTTTTTTTTTTTGGGGGGGGGGGGCCTCATGATATTCTTATTGACTTGAGCTATGAAGTGTGATTCTAGCATTCTACTTTCTGAAAAACTAATATTTCCTTGTCAACCCCAAAAAGTTGTAAAAGACTAAAGTCGTGACTTGTGACTATGTAGTAGCTAGTTACTTGTGTCTGGCTAAAAGTGCCCAAACAAGTATGTGTCCGAGTGTTAACTTAGTTATTTTGTGAAAAGTTTGCTTGTCTTCTGTCTAAAGTGGTAAAATGAGGTATCTATTGTTCATTATATCTACATCGGACTTTCAAGTGTTTGAACTGGGTACTTGAGATGATATGAAGAGTCCAAGTAATATAGTATGCTGTAAGTGTAGCAACATCATGGCTCTTAATGGTTAGAAGTGGCCTTTTGATTTCCTCGTGTCGAGTGTAATTGTTTTGGCCATGGCGTCTTGATCTGCATATCATGTTATATTTTGGGTTAAGACTACGACGGATGGATTGTAAAGCATTTTGAATCCTTTGAAAGATGTTAAAGATGTTTTGGTAGCTGGAGAAGGGGATTGAAAAAGAGTTGGGTTCATTAGATTTGGAAGTTGGTTCCTTTGGCTATTTGGCGGTGTACTTGGAAAGAGAGGAAGCGACAGAGTTTTGAAGGCAAAGCTTCTTCCCTTTAGGATTTCAAGGTCTATTTTTTGAGATTGTTGTATAGTTGGAGTCAAGTGCTAGACAGTGGTTCTAAGATGTCTCATTTAGATTTTGTATATGAAATTATGCATGAGAGCTTGAGGGTGTGATGATTTTTGCACTTGCTGCTTTTGTAGATGGGTGTCACCCATAGGTGTCTCATTTATGTAACTCTTTGATTACTCATCCAAAAAAAAAAAAGGATTTTGAACCTATTCTCCTGAGTTTCAAGTTTGGCATGTTTGGACGGTAAGCATTGTCCAGAAAGAGCCCATGCGGTGGCATAAGGAATGTATTTTGCTGGTTTATGTGACCAGATGATCTCAGGCTGCGTGTATTCTAGTTTGTATAAGAACATGGAGTTTACATTACCTCCATAAAGATAAAGATCAGGTTTTTGGCTATCTGCACTGCTGTATTTTTAAACTTGATTTTTTCCTTTCATTTTTTTAGTTGCTCCTTTTGTCTTTGTTGATCTTGATGTCCAAGTTTCAATGTTGTTGTTCATGACACTTTTGCTTGAAGGAAAAATCCTTCCTGGCTCATGTGCAATGCATATCGGGAAATGTTTTAGACAATAGCTTGACATGTACTCTGCAGCCCCCCCCCCCTCTTTATATTGTCGTTTCTCCTGATGGTCTGATATGGTCTGGCACCTCGGAAGTATTGATAGATGCTATAAATATTGGTCAAACCACCATCTCCTTGCAAGCAGTCTTTAGAAGGTCACACCCTCATTGGGCCCATTTTTCCAGTTACATCTTTTGTCTAACTGATACTCTTTATCTTTTTTATTTGCAGGTAATCCGACACTTTGATGGGTGTAAAGCTGAGTTGGTTGTATGTGATGGTGCACCTGATGGTTAGAGACTGGCACAACCTAATCTAGTTTCCCTCTGTTAAGAAAACTATTTAATTGTTGATGCTTACCACTTCTACTTGAGATGTTTGTGTTGATTTTTGTCATCTTCTTGACGTGCAGTTACTGGACTTCATGACATGGATGAATTTGTTCAATCACAGCTCATACTGGCAGTGAGATTTCTGCAACTGCTGAGTCTCTCTAAGAATTAGTTGCTTCTGTGGATGACATTTTGAGATCTGCGGTTTTCAAACTGGCTTATTTGCCAGTTCGCAAATTGATCTCCTCAAGTTTGCACTACGTTTTCATGATTGTGGAAAGAAAGCCTTGAGCTTGCCATAAGCCTAGGTGGTTCTAGTCCTATTGTTTAGCCAAGAATGACTGGATTAATCAGAATGCGACATGAACTGACAGACCTATTTTTTGATCAGGAAAAAAGAAATTATATTAACAAAAGAATGGATGCAAAGATATCATCGTACAATTAGCTATGACAGAGCTATTATTGTTTCACTGATATAATATGTTCATCTCTCATTGCATGTGAAGTACAAAATAAAAATAACCCACATTGTAGGGGTCCTGCTTTCATGGGGGGTGGGGGGAAGTCCCAAATTTGGGCAGCCTTAACCTTGCTAGCATTTCTACAATTGCATGTAAAAATTAAAATACCCGAGTCAAGGACTTTTTAGCATCCTGTTGGGAGCTTGTTCATGGAAATATAAACATGTACAGCAGTTATGTTTTGCTTGTGCTTAATAAATTTATTAAACAGATGATCTAGAATTAAAGAGGATTTTGTCTTCAAAATTAGCTGTTTATAGAATGAGTGTATAATAAACAGGACATCTCAAGAGGGGTTAATTTGTTCACAAGTGTGTTTGTATTGCTTTCCCTAGAAGATGTTAGCTCACTTGTGAAAATCGTTCTGATGAGAAGGTCTGAACGTCAATGTATCTAGGGCTCTTCTCCACTTAACAACCACGATCGGTGGCAGAAAATTCTTTCCTTCTGATCAAGATTTCCTGACCTATGGAACCTTAATACTTTGTCCCTTGGACATACTATGACCTTTTGAGGAAAAGCTTACTATCTTGCTAATTTATATATTTATTGCTTATCAACTATCAAGTTGCCCAAAAGCAAGAGAATCATCTGTCTAGTGAATGTGTGCTTGATTCTTATCTTTTGTGTATCTTGTGCTTTTGAACTTGATATTCATTTGGATTTTGACGATTCATCCATTTTTTGAAATTTTGCCTTCAGGGTTTGACAATTGTCACTCATGTTCTAAGAAAGGGGGGGAAATTTATTGCAAAGATATTTCGAGGAAAAGATACAAGTCTCCTTTATTGCCAGGTGAATACTTGGGATTAACATTGGCTTTCTCTATTTTGCTTGATTGACAAATTTCCTGCCTGGAAAGTTTCACCTAGGTTCTTGAAATTGAAAAGATAAGGGGAGGGGAGTCTCAGGGGGTTTGAAACTTTTGCCAATTTAGAATTTACGAGAAATTGAAATGATCGGAGCTGTTATTGTGTTTTGTATGAAATATTCTTGTCATGGCTGAGTGTCCTTTATTGTAGCTTTTGCCTTCTCCATGTTTTACGTAAACATCAACCAGGACGTGGGGTGCAATAGGAAATTGTGAAATCAAACCAGCGTTGAGACTTGATGTATATATGTGTATTGGTGTAGTCCGTGTAGATAACGCTAATGTCAATTAATCACAATAAGCTTATGCATGCGCTAAGATGTCCCCCCCCCCCTCTTTCAACCCTGTACTATACTACGTCTGAGTTTATGCGTAACTTTATTTCATGATTCACCAACACATTTTTTCTTCAATTTTTTCCATCGCCAGTCAATGGGCCATCAGACTCAAGGATTTGACTAATTCACATTACCCTTACAAGATTTCAGCTCTAAGCAGGAAACATGCCTTTTTTGCAGTCACTTTTTGCTGCTGAGCTAATTGTCCCTTGCTGGACCAGTCTGGCTCTGCTGATTAGCAAGAATTTCCTGCAAAACTTCATTGTTTGAGTACATCTTCTGCTGAATGTACTACATGATAGTGAATGAATTGTCCAATTTCCTTTTTATGGTGAAATTCTACACACTACTTTCTTATTTTTGGGTCATTTCAAGCTATCATATCTTTAGATAGATATGATATCTGGTTGTAGATTAAGGTGCTCCCTTGGTCTCATGGACATGGCCAATCCTTGCAACAAAAGCAAACTCTGAATATTGGTAACCTCTGATAATTGTCAATATGGCATCTAATGGGGCGCAGGAACTTGATGTTTTTGACAATATAAATGGGTTGGAACAATTTTTTATTTTATTTTTCCCACTTGTTTCTAGGGTAGATGTGGGGAAGGAGGGGATTTCTTGCCATCGTATGGCAGGTATTTTGTAAGGAATTGTTGAAGCAAATTTGTTGCATATTCTAGTGACTGGTTTGAGGACCATTCGTATCCTCACTAATTGTACTCGTATCATTATCTAATTGATGGAATTTTCTTTTCACCCTAACAACAGGCATGCTTTACTGCAAGTCTGAATGAGTTGTACTCTTTGAAGAACATACCACTATCAAAAAATAAAAATAGTGTGATAGTTTTGCTTTAATGTCTACCCCCCCCCCCCCCCCAAAATGGTGTAAGTAGACTGTAATTCTGCATAAAAATGGAGATGCTGTGAGGTGGCTCTGGTACATATTGTAATAGATACAAGAGTATAGAGAGACTTCTAAGGGTAGGCTAACAAATGCAAAGTGTGGCTAAGTTATGGTAACCTAGTGGAGCAATAAGAGAATGGCACTCAATAATTCTTTTGTGAGCAGGGATGATGACATTACACTCATCAAGAAGGGTTCTCTCTCTCTCTCTCTCTCTCTCTCGGTTGTAGTTATGACTATTGGTAACAAGGTAGAGAGTGACTGGAGTTTTTGTGATGAATAGGTGTTGTTTGGCTGTTACTTCACTTTTTATTTTGTGGGCATTTGAGCATGTAATTTATTTGTAGATTTCTCATCATTTGCCAAAATCCTTTAATTTTCAATTGCAAGTGCAGTATTCTACATGGAAGAAAAAGAAAGAAGAGGGGGGGGGGGCCCGGGTGTGTAGCATGCACTATTACAAGTGTTCCCCTGAAAAATTATTATGCACTATGGCAAGTGTCCCATTGTAAAAATAGGTCTTATGAAGGAACAGAGATCCTTTTTGTTTGTTGGCAACCTATGGATGTTCAAGCATCTTCGTTAGTAATGAGCGTCCTAGGTATCACCTTCCATTTAATTGTTATAGGTTCTGGGAGGCAGAAGTTTTATCCCCCTTTGTAATCTGTAAACTTATTTGATGTGGCATTTACAAGAAGCACCGAAGCTTCCCTTTTCAGTATGTTGTTAAATTATCCTTTACTAGAACCTGTCAGGATTTATTTATGTCTAGATAACTTCTGTAAATCCTCTTGTAATGGTTATAATATCCTTCTTTCAATAATGATGTCTGCAGGTTTTCTGTGACTTTAGTGTTGAGCTACTTCTATCCATCAATGCTAATCTTAAGCTTAATCATGTATAACTTTGTTTACCATTATGGACCATCTGACAAAGGGACCTTGCTTTTGCCTTTGCTTCATCATTGCTGCAGCTGAAGATATTTTTCCCAAAGGTGACGTTCGCAAAACCTAAAAGCAGTCGTAATTCTAGCATCGGTAGGTGGGTTCTATACAATTTGAACTATAATCTACTACTATTGATCTCTCAGGCGTCTGAAATTATTATGTCTTCCTTGCTGAGCAAATACTTTTTCCTATGTTGAATCTTGATTAAAGTTGCTGCTGTTTTCTAACCTCAGATCTATTAATTCATAAAACCGGCATTAGGGAATAGGGATCCTTGTAAGCCCCTGTCGTTTACCGTAAGAGAATGAATTTACTTCTGTGAAGGTTGGGAACAGACTCAGATTTGACGCTTACTAGTAAAACATATTTTCAACATGGTCATATTGAAATTGAAAGAAAGGCTTTCTTTAGTTTTTGTGTTGCTTAATGCACAATTCGTCGACAGTTGATGCTGTAGTACCCTTTCAACAGCGTGTTTCTTTCCTAAAATACTTTCAAGTGTCCAACCCTTGTTAGGGTCTGTATCAGGCACTGTTAACTATCTGAGTAACATACCAGTCACTGATTCATGCTGGTCTATGTAAGAAGTTCAGAATTGCCTACATATGTTCTGCTGGAAATGTGTTGTGTGCGCTACTTTAAATTCTTTCATCACCCAAAACATTTCTGGACACCTTTTTATCAAAATTGCAATAATAACAATAGTGTTATATGGGAGAATAAATCAGTGCACATTTCAGAGAATCTGTATTGTCCAACAAAGTATTACTTACATAAAAAGTACTTTCCAATGATTTCCCCATTTTGTTTTGGCTAAGACAACAAAGTTTAGCCCTTTGCACATAATTATTTTGCAGAGGCATTTGCAGTTTGTGAAGATTACTGCCCTCCTGAAGGGTTCAATGAAAAGGATTTGTATCGCCTTTTAAAGGAGGTGGGAAGCCCCTCTGGAACAGATGATCTGGGTGAGCAGTTTGATTTTTTTATTTTTTTTTTGGGTTTTCCCCTCCTAGATCTTTTCCATTGGCCACACTTGTATGACATCTTCCATGCTTGCATCATGCCTGTTGAAACTTAGTAACCCTCAAGTAACCTGATAATTAGCTTACAGCAGTATAACCTGTCCAAGATTCATTCACAATTTCACATGCTGTTTCCAGATAATACGCACAATTTGTTTGGAAACTGATGTTACTGGATCTTAGATGTGTTCATTCTGTACAAAATCTTGCATTACTATGTGCTTATGAGCCCTTCATATTTGTTGAGTTAGACCGTTCCTCAGTGCTCATCTTTACTCATTAACATTTTATTTTGGCAAATAGCACCTCTTCTTTCTTTTTCTTTTTTTCCCCTTCAAAAAAAGGCCATTCAGCTGTGAGTAAATTTTGACAAATTGCAAAACTATAGCTCCCAGTTATGTAATCCAAGAGCTTCTAAGCTTCCTTATTTCTAGCCAGTTGAAAATATTATTAAAAATGTAGGGATTTTCCAAAAAAAAGAAATACACAACGACGTAGTACCAGATCCTCTTATATGCATTCCTGTTAATATTGGCCAATGCCAGGCTGCACTGGTGCACCTAAACAAAATGAAATTTGGATTTTTTTATTTATATTTTGTATTTTTAAATTTTTTCCTTTTGAAAAAGGGAGGCTCTAGTACCCTAGTGCATTAAGTGCAGTCTGATCAGTAAGAAGATATTAATAACTTTGTTGTATGTTTCTCTTCAATTCTGGTCTGTTTTTTGTTTGGTGAAATTGAGGTTTTAATTTATCAATGTATCTGCTTAGATTTCATTTTTTTTTTAGAAAAATAAAACTAAAATTATGTTGTACATTAAATTTTAACGTAGAAAACAATTTATCATAGTAGTTCATGTGGGTTTAAAGTTGCATTTTGCTTATGATTTTAAAGATGAGTGCCGTTTTTGATTTTGGGGGGGGGGGGGGGAGGAATGACATTCTCTGAAAAGTGTTTAAGATGAGTGGCATTCGATGGTCTAGATTTATATTGACTCAGCTGCTTCGTTGGGTCCTTATGAGGAAAGTGTGCCAAAAATATCTCACCACAATTTGCAGGACAGAGAGACTACAGAGTGCAGTACCTTTTTGTAATTATGAGGAATGACATGATTTATATATGTACCAATTGATGATATCTCTTTTGGTATTTCTATGTGCATGTATATTGATCTGTATATGTGGAATCGTAGTTTTACATGTGTAGCTCAGTTATTATATTCTTTTTACTGTCTTTTTTTTGGGGGTGGGGGGGGGGGGGGTGTGGATGAAGTAAAGTATGTGGGGATGCGGGGAAGGTAATCAGTACTCTAATGTGGGGCTAAAATAGCAATTTGCTCATTTTGCTGTACTAACTTACTATGAATGCGTCCGTATTTGCACATGCAAGCTAATGGTTCACAATTTAAGACACATTAGCCTAACTTAGGCTTAACCTAGGAACATAGATTGTAAGGGCAATCAGCGTTCCTGGCAACTATTGCCTGAATGGTTATGATGTATATGCCCCTTAATCCCTGCGAAGCCCCACCTCAAGAGCACGCCAAACTACTTCGCAACTCTTTCTCTTCTGTCCTTTTCCCTGTCCCTCATCATTCTCCAATTTTCATGTTCTACTCCTTCCCTATTGATATTGACGTCAAGGGTTTACCAAATTTTTTATGGCAGTCAAATCTAGTAACTCAGGTAAATCTGAGCGTGAATTTAACTGTCATTTTTCCTTTCTTCTCCCCTGTTCATTTGAACTCATGAATGCGCTTCATCAAACTATTGTTTCATTTTGACAGACTGCAGCAGTGGTTGGTTAGAGGGGCCAAACAAGGTATACATACCATTCTTGGCATGTGGAGATCTTAGTGGATATGACTCGGACCGCTCTTATCCCCTGCCTCAGGTTGCAGAGGGGACTTACAAGAGCTTGGATCCTGTTCAACCTCCCATTGCTCCTCCTTACAAAAGGGCCCTGGAGCTTAAGAAAGCAGCAAGTCAGGGAATTCAACAACTTGAAAAGCTCTTCCTTGATTCTTGATGCATACTGGTTGAGCAGATTTGGTTCATTCTATCTTCTCCATTGGCTTTGTGTTACAACAGTTACGGTCCTTAGTTTGTTCTGTTATTTTGCCTAAATGGGCAGATGAGTGCAACTGTGCAAGTTAGAATATTGAATTTGAAGGTTTTGGGGCAGGTATTTTACAACTTACCAATAGCTTTCAGGTCAAGCAATGGGTTTATGCTGGGAGAACAACGTGGCTATATTTTTCATAAAAACGTCTACTCATCCCTTCGACAATTATATTTGAAATGATGGCATCTAACCAAATGAAACCTATAATAATTTGAACGTGTTGTGTCGTTGATAAACAGGGTATTTGCAATACAACTTTCAAGATGGGTTTCACTTTGATAAACAGGGTGTTTGCAATACGACTTTCAAAATGGGTTTTACTATCATACAATTTAGGGAGATTTAGATGAAGGTAATCTTTATCCTTGTAGCTATGTTTGCAATTTGAGAGATTAATTTTACAGACCTACAAATTTTTTTTTTGAAAACATCTGTAGAGGTAAAATCTTTTGAACCAAACTAGAAAATTGAAGTATTAAATACTTATGTCAACTTGTCAAGTGACATCAGATGATGCAAATAAGTAAAGATATGTGAAGCAAGTTCAATACAAAATAAACATAAAAATACCAAAGGATCAAATAATTAATTTTATACAGGCCAAACAACAAGAATGCCCCCAAAAGATTAAAATTAAAGTCCAAGAAGCCAACTACTTGAGACCTACTACTTCATGTCAACCGCTAGTTTCAACTGATGTGTATCTTGTTTGACGACCTTGTTTCAATTCTGTGGTCTTAGTCTGCCTCTCTTGGATCATGAAAGGTCCATTCTCTCTCACATCTCCGCACAAATATTTGCAATGTGCCCCTGTTATTATTCAACGTTTTAATTAGGTTATCTTGGACAGTTTATCGTAAGAAAAATGAGGAGTATAAAAGCTTGTCTCCAGTAACTTGTGGTTCTTTCCCTGGAACTTGTAGGTGTGAGAGGATAACTGGCTTTGACTCTTATAGCTTGTTTGGTGAGAGATAATTTAGATGGTAATGTAATCAAAATACAACAATGAATTACATTACCACATTTGGTTATTATCAAGTAATGTAATCAAAATTATGTTCTAATCACATTTACATCGATTTATATGCAATCATAATTGTTTGGCTCTCACTAAACACTTGTGATTACATTACTTCTTATAATCAAAATTCAATTCGCTTGCAAGTAAAATCTGTTGTACATGCAGTATTTCTTTCTCTAAAGCTCCCCTCTGTCTCATTTTTCATGTCCCTTGACCTTATAACTTCGGCGCTCCTCCTTTATTAGCCCATCAACATAGCAACATGGTGTTCAATTTGGGTCTAAGTTGAGTCTTCATTTGAGATACGTCAATTTTAAGTTAACTGTGTTTGACTGTTTGGGGAGGAGCATGTATCCGAGGAAGTGGAGTTTGGGTGCAATCTGATTTGGACGATGCTATGTTAAGTTAATTCAGCTCAGGTATGGGTTGGAACTCATGTTTAGGTAGGATTTAGCCTAGGACTTGGATCAATTTCTGGTTCGATGCCACTAGGATCGAATAAATATATTGTTTGTTATGTTGTCCGTTGCTTAAAGTAGCCTAGCCATATGTCAACATTCATTAACTAAACTTATCCTTTAATCTAAATAGCTTCAGGCCTTAATTCCCGAACCCTAGCAATGTAGCCCCTTACTTGAGTAGGACAGTACATGATGTGTTTGGAAAGTTGGATTAGTGGTCAGTTCGATTGATGCCACTATAGTTTTGTTTGTATATGGGCTACGTTCAAGACAAAGGTTAATTGAGTAAAATCCGATCAATTCAGAATTAATGAACTACTGGTTTGTTGGTTTAGGTGACATGTTTGGTTCTTTTCTTATCGGATTTGAATTGGATCTGTGTGAGAGACACACATGCCAAAATTTAGTTAGTAAAAAAAAAAATACAATAAAATTTAAACCAAATAATTGTATTTAATTTATTATAAATTTATATCTAACTTTTAGCCAAATTTCTAACCCTTTACCCCTCTATTCTCACACGCACACACTTCCATTCCTCTTTATGTCCTCTCTCCACAATTATATAAATTGTCATTACAATACATATTCATGTACGGCATTGGCACCTGATTGATGAATTACATTTTGTAAACACATAAATGTGTCACCATCTTGTGAGGTGGCACGTCCCTCAACCGGGAGTCATCAAAATTAATTTTGATAGATTACTCAACCATTCCTCAGCATCAAGTGGTTTTATTTTAGGAGACTGGGTAGACAGATTAATCAAGGTAGGAGCGACAAATTATGGTGACACATCAATTTTGGTGACTGAAGCAAGAGCGTTATGAGATGGAGTTAAGAGTAGCAGTCCAAGTAGGATTCAATAATACCAATATTGAAGGTGATGATTTGACTATGATTCACGCATTAAAAGGCGATATCCAAGTTCCATGACAAGTTTCTAATATCATCAAAGATGTTCAAACTTGGTTAAAGCAAGGCATATAGGTCACCTTCAAACACATTTTCCAGAAGGCAAATATACTATCAGATTGGTCATCAAAATTCAGGTGTTCCATTATTGATTGCTTCTTGTCAGACTATTGCTTCTCACCAAACCTTTGCCAAATTATTACATATGATGTTGGGTGTACTCTTGTGAGAACAAGTATTTAACTCTTTTTTTTAACCTTTACCATTGTAAAAAAAAACATAATCATGTCCTTAGAATATAAACTAAACACATATTGCATGTTATGTGCATTAACGGTTCGATGATGACACTCACTCAACTCACTAATGGTAAAACTACTTCATTTTAGGCTTCCTACATGTCCTAGTCCTCACAAAATAGGATTCAAAATGAACATTTTTGTGAAAATATTTCAAATATTCAAAAAGGTATGCAAAAGGACAAGTAAGGGCCAAACATGTGAAGATTCAACAACTGACATCCATTTATAACTCATTTATGACCCCACGTTAGGTCAAAAGACAATTTAGTTCACACTAACACATTCCTTATTTAAAGAGATTTTCAATGGCATGTTATAAACTCAAATCCGATAAGCAATGGAGGATATATGCCTCGAATAGTGAGACATGTGTAACAAACAATACCCTCCCACCCTTAGGCTCATCATTCTTTTCAAACTTGTCCAATCTCATTAAATCTAACTCATTATGGGCTAGACTCAGTAAACTTTCCAACAAGAAAAGAATCGACCCAATCAAAAGGTTGGACAAGAAATTTATGGCCAAATCAAAATGACTGCCAGGATTAGCAGCGTCGTTGGTCTTCATTTTCTTGTAGTTTATTCTAGGAGGCATTTTTCTTGTGTTGTAGCTCCCTGCTTGTACCCCGAGGCATATGACAGTGAAATCTCTGTTGTTTCTGCAAATCCTAAGAGGGGTTACTCCTTTTCCCTACTAGCATAAAAAGGGGGTGCTCCCCTCCTCTCTCAACACATATTAACACATTGACACACATAGACAATACACATTCACCACATCTTTTCTCTTCTCTCTTGCTAGAGAGAGCGTCCTTCCTCTAGCATTCTTTTCTCTCTCTCTCTCTCTCTCTCTCTCTCTCTCTCTCTCTCTGTCCCCCCCTCTCTTTCTCGCATTAAAGAAAAAACTCTTCCCTCTAGACAATCTTCTTGTGCTAAGAGTGACAATTGTTCCTCTAATGATCCTCTCTCTCTCTCTCTCTCTCTCTCTCTCTCTCTCTCTCTCTCTCTC
>JACYFF010031959.1:51521266-51533796 GCA_017589665.1 Selenicereus undatus | reverse complement strand
TCTCTCTCTCTCTCTCTCTCTCTCTCTCTCTCTCTCTCTCTCTCTCTCGTTTTCTTAGCAAAAACTCTCCCAAAATAAATTCTCAAAACATACCAAAAAAATCCATTGTTCCTCTTTTTACCAAAAATCTTTTGGCACTAGCCTCCAACTACTCTTGCACTTGATTTGGAGCTAGAAAGAGCTTCAAATATAAGGATTGCCAAACCGGACCCAGGTGAGTCCTTAGGACTAAACAAAGATAATAGATTTATCATCTTTTTTATTAATAAGTTATTAATTTTGACTACCATGACCTTGTTTAATCCACCTTGATTTTTTTTTCCTATTGTACGCATGCACTTGTAAGGCTATGTAATTAATTAAAGTGGTCGCAAATTTTATTGATTCTACTTCTTTTATTTCTTTCAATTAGAATGTAATTGAATTAATCAAGTAGATTATCATAAAGTTCATCCCTTTGATGTTATAATCACTAAATAAGACAAATTGGCATGAATCGATGTTTTCATAGAATTACTTTGAATTGACTGCTCACGTTTGAAACCCTCACTACAAGAAATGGTGTGTTTCACAACGAGAATTCTCATTGTAAAAGGTTAATGAACTCATTGTAAAAGGATTTTACGACGAGTATTCTGCACGGTTGTGACTCATCGCAAAAGAGTTGGTTGCAAATGTTTGGGCTTTAACAACAACCGATATGAAAGGCTCGTCGTATTTTTTTCAATTTACAACGAGCTACCTGCTTGTCGCTATTGTAAGTTCACTAACGACGAGACGCACATCTCATGGTGTTCGATTTGTTGTTATTTACAATGAGCTAGGAATCTCGTTGTAATTATTGTGACATTTATGACCAATTGTGCACCACGTCGTAATTATTTTATTATTACTTACAAGGAGCTCTGTATCTTGTCATAATCAGGAAGACAATTATGACCAATTTTGCGTCTTGTGGTAGCTGTTTTGATCCATCACAACCATAGCTCTTGTTGTAAATGGATAGTTTCTTTTAGGACAAGGTACTCTTCTTGTTGTAACTACTGAGCTTTTACAACACGATGTGTAGTTATGGGCTTTATTTTGACCATCTACAACTACATTTTAGCAGGTTATGACTAGTTACAACTAGATTGTACTCGTTGCTAGTAGATATAGTTAAGTAAATGTTTCTTCAATTGCAACCATGTAGTACTTGCTGCAAGTAAATCATCTACGTATATATTCACATGAATTTTTGGATCAATGATAGAATGAAAGTAAGGGCAAACACCAACCCTGCATCCATAACTAAGCATGTGTGTACTTATCTTCATAAAGAGACATACCCAAAACATAGGTGCAATACACTGCGAATATGCTTAGCGTTTGGAATACACATATAATAATTGTCATAGCAACTTAATAATAATCTAATAAATGAAACATATAAATATAATCTTGTGCACCAAAATATGTCCATCTTCAAAATGTATTTCTCTTCCTATTGGATACCAAAATATGTCCATCTTCATGTTGAATACCAAAATATGTCCATCTTCAATTCCAAAAATCTATACGTACCTTGAAAATATCCATATAAACATCTGAAAGTGCAACATAAAATTTAGTTGTTTACACATAGGGCTCGTGTAGTACAGAATACAGAGTATTAAATGCAAATAAATAGTGATGAAAGCAATCCAATCTAACACAATAAGACAATGAAGTGCTAGACATGGAAACACATTAAAAGGAACACCATGAGGCCAACGAGCAATCAGTACCACACTAACATCGCAAAGGGAATGGCTTGTAGGAACTATAAACAAAGTCCATAAATCCTAAGAATAATTGCACACAAGAACCAAGGGGAAAGTACTAGGTGCCTAAACTGGCAAAGGAGGATTTTTTTTAGAAAAATGATTGTATAAGGTTTGCCACCTTATCCTAGGCCTCCAGCTCAATAGAAGTGTATATTTGAATTCACCATTTTCCCCTCTCCCGGTATGGACTGTGATCTAGTAAAATCAATTTCTTCTTTTATTTGTTGATTTATGGTTTGATTGAAGTAGCCGCACATTCACTTATAGGACATGACTTATGTTGTTGGGAAAAATAGGAAAGAGCTTCTTACTATGGCAAAGGGAAACAATGAAGATAGAAAAGGTTTCTGACATGTGTCATTACCTTTAATTTCCTAAGCTATGGTTTTGGTTGTATCAGATAATTGAAGATAATTATGCACTGATGGTGTTCCATGGTATTTACCTAATATTCTGTTGCAGTCATCACTTCATTCGGTCCGAGGGTCAGGATGATTTTGCTTCATGGCATTAGATTAGCTATGACATTGACTTGAAAATACATACCTTGGTTTATTTATAAGTCTTTTACCATTCTTCATAGGATCATATTATCAACCAAGGATGACGGTGGGAGACTTACCATATACAGCGAATTTGAGAAAAAATATCTATGCTCCAAAAATTTTAGAGAGGTGCAGGCATTGTGTAGTAAGCATTGACCTTTGTGAGAGTACAACCGAGAACTTAATTGAACTAGTATGAAGGTAGTCCTTTCCTATTGTTGAGGTTACTACTTTAATTCTCATATGCCGGCTCCTCAGAGGTGTTTTACATGCATAGCGAAGAAGAAAAAAAGGAAAGAAATAAAAGGCACTGACTTCTACTGGTTTTCTTTATTATGGCTCTTGCAGGAGTTACTTTATTTGGTGATCACCAAGTGAAAACAAAATCTCCATTTTCTCCCTCCAGGGTCAAGCATGCCCACTCCTCAGAGGTGTTTTACATGCTTAGATGAGAGCACTCAGCATTACAAGCCTATTTGGCCATAACAGAAGAAATATACAGACCTCCGAAATAGTTTAATAGACAATTAGGTTTTCTACATCCATGGAAATGGAAAGGTAAGGCTTACTCCACATGACTTTGCAAGACAATTGGGTTTAACAGGCTAATCTTTGCAAGTTCATGTTACAAACTATTTCCTAGTTACACCACCACAACAACGACAACAACAACTCCTAGTACAAGACAAATCATGAATTATATCTTGCACTTATGCTATAGGCTGGGCCTAAAGCTCCCAGCATCCCATACACACAAGGATGTCATGATATCAAACCAGGACAAACACCCCAACTACATAATGTACCACAATCACAAATGAGTTGCTCCATGACAGCCACTGCTTTGAGATCTAATCTCAAGCTCACTCATTATATAAACAAGCCAAGATCAATTTCATTTTCCTCCATCAAAGAATACTGCATGTAAAGTACAGTTAGATACCATGTAAACTGTTGAATTTCTTTTATAAATAAAGTGATAAGTAGAAGTCTTTGTACCAAAAATTTCCCAAAAGCTCCAACTTTCTCACTCACACATTAGATTAGCATAGTAAAAACCTACGATAATTAGTAGCCAAAAAAGGGAATAATCATTAGTTAAAGTTAAAAGCCCAACCAAAAAAAGAGAGAGAAAGGAAGAATGTTTGGGAGAGTCAATACGTACCTAAACATAATCTTGATCAGAGTCTGTGTTAGCACCAGATTTTGAGGAAATCTATTGGTTAGCCATAACCAAGTTAGCTAGCATTCTCACTTGATCCTCTAGTTTATCCATATCATTTTTGTGGGCATTTTCCATGTCATCCGTGCGCTTATGTAATGCAATATTATCTTTCTCCTTCTCTCGAAGCATAGCTTGAAGTGCTGCTATACTTGGGAGTGACCCCTTACATCATTTGGCTTCATTCTGTATCCAAAGCATGCCACATGATCTCGATCTTGTGGCCCAAAGCGTTCTTCAACCAATTCAAATGCTGAAAAGTGAGGGTTATCTTTTGAAGTTTGGATGATCTCCTCCTATAGATAATATACAAAAAGATAGAAAAATAAGTGAGAATAACAATATATGAAACAAACGTGCCAAGTCTGGCACCTATACAGTTTCTTCAAGCTATACATGGTTGGCTGGACATTTGGACAATTTGTACTACACCAACATTAACTAGAATTATAAGTGCAAAGAAAACCTAGACACCTAAAAAATTAGTGTAAGAGAGGGGCAGAGAAACTCTGAGTTCTTGATTTGGACATTGAATTGTGGCAAAGAAAAGTTCACAAACTGCATAGGAAGAATTGAAGGAAGAAATTCACATACCAACTTGCTAACAGATTCCTCATCCAGCACTCCTGACTTTAGCTGTTGAGCTTCCTTGAATATCTCAACAACAATTGGCATCTTCCCTTCTTTACCACCCTAAAAACACAAGACTTCAGTACATTGCATAACATAAAAGATGATAAGCCTTACTAGTTGATGACATATTTACCAATTTTTCATAAATTATTTGTCTGAAGGGTGTGCTGCCAGTATGATGAAGCATCATCAAATTGACTCTATTTTCAGAGTTTCGATGAAGTATCTTCTATAAGAAGATATCAATCATATAATAAATAGTTTGTAACATGAACTAGAAACCAACTTACTGGCAAAACGAACTAGAAATCAAATTACCAAAAAAGCTAAACAAATTACAAGCGCACTTACTAGAAAATCTTCATTGAGAAAGTGTTCATCTAGCAACCATTTTCAATCCTCTCGCAACATATTTCTAAGAACCTTTTCTAATGCTTTTTCATAACTTCCTGCAGGTTTTATACAATGTTGGACAAGGTTTCCCCTCCAATAATGCCACAATCTCTTCATAAAAGGTAGCCTCATGATCAAGTTCAAAGTCTTTACCCTTAAATTTGTCCTATATATTAAGATAAAGACAAAAAAAATTAGAAATATGTATAAAACAACGAAGACTGGGAATTTTATTTTCTTGGCAAAGAGAAGTCATAATTCAAAGATTAAAAAAAATTTCTGCCCTCCAGAAGACAGAGCATATGTGTATGCATAGATTTCTTCTCTTTCCCCAACTTTTGTTTGTTTTTTTTTTTTTATATTTTAGAGAAGCCAATACCAGACTTTAAATCCAAAAAATGATATGAATGAGGGCACTGGTTCGTGAGCATATGCAATTACCCTAACCGCAGCCCACATGTGTTCTTTTGCACTTTCATCAATATCATTCCAAGAACGTACACAGACAAGGCACATAGTACGATCTTTTACCAACATACCCATATGTCTTATTATGAGATTGTGATTTTTACCAACTGGACCATTGTGAAAGTAAGTAAGTTCCAACTTCTTTCCATTCTTCAAGTTTGCCAGCTGCTTACACATATTAGGACCATGTGGTTTGAAGTTGTGCCACTTTTTCTTGTTATTCATTCTTTTGGATCCGTCTATCTCTGCCTCTAAAATATAGAAACAAAACAAGCAATGAAAAAAGAGGGGGGCTTTGAAGCTCTAAAATATATAAACAAAGTATAGTTGTGGTAGTTTGAACCTGTACAAACAAAATATTTATGGCCAATGGAGAAACCAACTAATTGATTTTGTTGCTCTTAAGGCTATAGGATCAGCTGGGGGCATTAGTAAAGTGGGATAAAAACACTTTCCACTTGGTGGAGAAATTTCAATTACTTGCATCTTGCAAATGGCCGGTTGAGAGATGAGAGGGTTGGTGCTTAGTGCTTTGGGGGGGGGGATTTTAGTGAAATTCTGGATCATTAAGAAAGGAGTACAGCTGCACCCCATTCTGTTGCTATAGAAGAGTTTCGTGATTTATCAATTACTTTGCCTTAATGGATCTTTCTCTAAGGAGAGGAGTTTGAAAATGCTTGGGAGAAAAAGGATTCAATTAGTTAACTACATTATCTAAAAACACTATTAAGACCTTGAATTATACCACACGAATGGAGACTAACACGCTTATCCTATTATATAGAAACAAGGGTGATACATATAGGTATAGGTACCAAGATACTTGGTCACACTATGAAACTTGGGCAAAGGGTGATTAGAAACCAGAAAGACGTTAAGATAAAACCATTTTGTAAAACAATTCAACCATCCCAAAACGTATTTTCTGCTTATGATGAAAGAGAACAGAGCCTCATTGAATTTTACTTTAGTATACTCAAAACATAAATGAAGAAGACCACACCTGTTATAGGCTCAAAGTACCTAAAAATTCTGGTCAGAGGCCATTCTTAAGCAAATAACACTTCACAAATCCAATTCAACCCCAATGCTTAAACCAAAAACAAATACCAAACTCATTAAGCATACAAATAAACAACATATATTCCAACATTTAACTCACCATACTACTCAATATTAGGATCAACAGTCATTTCATCTTCTCTACCATCCTCATCTGGTGATGGTGTACAAACACTCTTATCAGTGGAGACTTGTGGTTCAAGTGGTGTAAGATGATCATCTTCATTAACTCCCGCATTGAAGTTAGAGTCATTCTACAGTTTCGAACTTGGTGTACCCTTTTCACCTGCTGCGTAGGAGACATTGTCTTCCTCATGTACAGATGGAGTGCCATTGTGAGAATGCTTGTTTCTAGATGAGGAAGGTCGAAGTAATGACTGTCAGTAATAAGTGCTGAAGGCATCAAAGGACTAGAAGTTGAGACTTTATGAGTACAAAATTTTAAAATGTCATCACAAACAAGAAAAATTCCTAATAACCAGACACTTTCTTAGTCAAAGATACATACCGCTCTTAGGATTGATTTTATATCTTCCTTTTTTTACTACATTCTGATATATCCACAACATCTAATTCGACATCATCCCTTTGCCAATTCAGCTTAGTATCAAACAAACTTGATTGAGCCATATCAAACTATGGATTAAATGACTCACTCTCGTGATATGCTTCATCCAATATATTAGCATTTAAAAGCGTATCAGTAGAATGATCCTCAACTTCAACTTCACCTTCACTGGGCATTGAAATATTATATACATCACGAGGTTGCACTTTGACAGCAATAAGGCAACCTTTACTAGCAACATCATCGCAATAAAACACTTGTGACTCTTGACTTGCCAAAATGAAAGGGTCATTTCTCTTAAGAAGCCTTTTGCTATTAAGACTAACAAACTCAAATTTATCCACTTTTACCCGCTCTACAAGTATCATGCACATCCCACCAATTACATCGAAATAGCATAACATGATTGCCTCCCATATATTCCAATCTGACGACCTCTGTCAAAATACCATAATAATCTGCATTTTCCGTCCCTACCCCCAATATTACCCAGTACAAACACACCACTATTTTGAGTTTGAAGGTTCTTCTCGCGACTTTGAGTGCGAAAGCTATATCTATTGGTGATATAACCACTAAAACTAGTCCCGTAATTAGTAGGATAGTGTGACAGTGATAATAGCTCATCTCCCATTGGACATTTTCCATCTTTGTGTAATTGCGCCACCTACAAAGCACAATATACATTTAAGCTGTCAGTAATAGCATCCATCATATATCTAAGTAAACTCATAAGATAAAGAAAACCAAGTCAGCAAACACATTTACCTTCTTTTTAAACCATTGGACAAAGTGCTTATCTTCCTCTTCTATTGTCAATACCAATCCACTGTTTGCAAACACCTCAGAATGTTCCCTTCATACCAACAACCAAAAAAAAATAAAAAAATCCACTAATCAGAATCATGTCAAATAGGATGCAATTGTTGGACTACAAATTTTTATGAAATTTTTTTATTTAAATAGCAAAAATTTAGTGACTCTCAAATTAAATTCATGGGACTAAAATCATGGTGACTTATAATATGATCTATGTATATTTAATTTTTTTTTTCATGGTCTTATATTAATAAAGGTTCCCAATTTCCTAAAATTACTAATGTAACATTTGGATGTGAAATTTTTTTTTGATCAAACTCAAAAAAAATTACATGGCGCTCCATGTATGAGTACGAAATTAAAATAATATATGGCCAGAATCGCTTGGTAATTATAAAATTACTAACTTTGATTTGTGGACAATTTGATTTTAGTCCATAAGGCCATATATCTCAAAATAAAACTGGTAAAATTTTTATTTTGCTCATACTTCATTTATTTTACTATGTTTGCTATCATTTGAATACTCCGATGCGGTCCATAATTTTGCTCAAAAAAGGAGTGCTTGACTGCTTGTTCATGTGAATTCCCACTACCTAGATTTGCCAACATTAAACTCAATGTGGGTATAGGAGGGGTAACCACTTGGCCATTATATTATATATATTATAAAAAGGAAGGAGTCTCTTTAAAAAGCAAAGAGAGAAAGGGCAAGAAGGAAAGAAGGGTATGTGGAAAAAAAAGAAGAAGAGGAAGAACACACGAAAGCAAGAAAGATAGAGGGTTGACAAAAAAGCAATAATCAGAGCTTCCAAAAGAAAACACAGCAAAAGGAGAAGAACACATTGAAGTGAGAGTAGAAAAGAAATGGAGAATAGAGCAGAAAGAGAAAAGATTGAAGGACAAGAGTTTGAGCAAAGAACGAAGCATTCATCCTCTACTATACCAATTTTCTAAAGATTTGGAGGTAATAAAAGAATGCAGTAAAATTAATTCAATCCCTTCCATATCTTTCATCTTTGATATTGTGTATTCCATGGTTGCCTATGAGAACCTCTACTGCTATCAAATCCGAGTTGAATCAGTAGCCGAACAAAATGGGTATTTCGTTATCGATTAAGAAGGAGCAGAGTAAGGTCCCTGATAAGTCTTGGATTCAAACGAGGCCCACAACTTTGGACCCGCAAGGAACCCGATCAAATTCGAAGTGACAAAAAAATTAGATTTACAACAATCATAGGGTCACAAGGTCTAAAATTTTGGATTCGAGAGGATCCCAGTTTGCAAAGACCCTTGAAAAATAGATTCTCAAGGATCTTGGGTTCGAAAGGATCCCAATCTTGGATTCAAGATGATAAATAGGTGTAAAGCCAATAATATGCACAAATTAATGCACCCTTCTTAATTATTATATAAATGAACCCTATATTGTGGTTTAATTTAAGGGATCAACAATACATTTAACAAGTGTGCCAAATATATTTGAACATCCTCATATATTTAGAGGATTAGGGTTGTGTTGAATTAATGCCTGCAAACAAAAATTATATAGTAAATTAATTTGATGCAGGCACGCTTGTTAATTTTTGCCCAAATATATTTGTTTGCAGGCATTCTCATATATTTGAACATTCTCATATATAAAAGAACCCTTAATTTGATGTTGTAAAGTTGTGTTGAATTATACACATCCAACCGACAAACCCAGGCATATCCAAATATTAAGATTTCAAACCACGTAAATTATGCTGAAAATTCTACATGTGATGCAAAAAGAAAAGACATTACTGAACCTCAGGGCACTGAGCGACTTGCAAACTTTCGGTTGGAGGATATGGTGCATAAAGGCGATCAGTTTTCGAAGAACAAGAAAGACGTTGGTTTAAATCCCCATGATGATTTAGATTTATGCTAAATTTTCGGGAGTAGCAACAATGATACAGTGAATTAAATATGTGTTTATTCTTAAGTCTTAAAAGGATTTAAGCCTAGTTTATATCCCTCGGGACCTCCAATACTTACGAGTTTGTGAGATGTTGATCCTTGGGGATCTTGAGTCCTTGCAAACCCATGGAGTATGGATCCTTGGGGATATTAATAGGTTTATACGATTTAGTTTCAAATAAATAAATAAACAGAAGGGACTTCGCATCTTCTTAAACTTTAGAAGTAGATCACTATGGACAAACCTTTAGCGAAAAGATGAAGAAATTATGCTCTGTAATACTCTAATAGAATCAAACGGATGTGTTATAGCAAAGTCCCTATGGTGAAAGTTTAATTGATTTTAAGACGTGAAAAGCGGATGATGAATCCATGGCTTTTATAGTCTTATGCAAGTTTGCGTAAATCAGGGTTCTCAACCTAGGAATCCCCAATAAGTGTTGGAATCTTTTTTTTTTCAAATAATTGATCACCTTTTTTTTTTTAAAAAAAACACTTTGCCTGCTCCGTCTGATTTGTTTCAAACAAATGGATACTCAAATCCCCTTAAAATCAGGGGAAGGGGAACGGAAGTGACTCATAGTCACTTTTGAAAAAAAAAAATCCGGCTAAGTTTAAAAGGTGAGGGCATGTTATATGAAACGACACAGTGTCATAGCCTTTGCGGTAAATGATGCTAAGAATACAGTTAATATGTTTGAAATTGATTAAAGAGAAAAACCCAATAATAAATTTGGCACTTTATTAAAATAGAGGACAACAATGGTGAATGTCTTCTGAAAAATGGGAGATGGAAAGAGCAAGATCCTCTATTCACGAAAAGAAAGAAAGGAAAAAAAAAGAGAGCCTTCAAAGTCGAAGTCGTTGTATCTATCATCACGTGGAGTCTCAAAAAAAGAAACAGAGGTCCTTGTGCCTAACTGGAGGAAACAAATTAGTAGGGAGGAAATATCAAGATAATGAATTGATGGATAAAAATGGGAAAGAGACAAAGTCAAACCATGGTTGTCCTTTCTGTTAAAGTGAAGACAAAAAATTCTGGAAGACATACATACTGCTCTTCAACTCTCTTAAAATTAATTTCGTCATGGGTCGTGAACACCAAATGTATAAAAAGAGGAGCGGATATTGTTGACTAAAAATCAAGTACTGATGAAAATAGATTGGACAAAATAAAACGCTACTTGCCATCTAATAATATTAGCTAGGCTCTATAAGGAGTTAACGTAAGTGGTGCTCACAAATTATGAGTGGAAGCTAATAATATTTAGGCCTCTACTTATATTAAATTTTCCAAGAGAAAAATAAAATACTTTAAATATTGATTAGAACTACGGTGACTTGATTCCATTAAGGATACATAGGAAGCTTGATATAAAATTTTTCGAGTTCAGTCTAAACCGAAATCTTCAAATGGGCTCAACCCGATACCCCCTCTCTCACAAAGGCTCAAAATTATAATCTTGTAACTCTTTGTTACATGTTACATAACCAAAATAAATAAATATAAAAAAAATGATCTTTTCAAAAATTCGAAGCCTTCTTCAAATAATAAGCATGACAAAATAGTCCAGACTCGAACCAATCATACGACAGAGCTTATTAAATTTCCCTCCTCCCATGAAGAAAGCTTAAACAAATTTTTGGGTCAAGAACTACGTCGATTTGATCCCACTAAGGGTACGCAGGAAACACACAAGTAAATTTCGGGTGCAATCGCAAGTTAAAAATGTTAATGGACTGACCCCAAATAAGGCTAAGCCGGTAAATAAAAATCGTGAAATGGCTAAAAATACAACTTAGCCATGAGTTACAAAAAAAATCCAAATATCAAGATTAAATCAAAATTACGGTCATTTTTTTTAGGCCAACATAAACAATTAAAATTATATCAAATGGTTATTAACTTAACCAAAATAAAAGATAAATTGAATCAAATAAAATTTTAAAGAATTACGGTTTGTTTGATCTTCTATAAAAGAGGTACGTAGGCAGCTCACGACAAAAAAAGTGAGTGCAAACCAAATCCCAAATCAAATAAAATTACCCGTCTCCTGACCTGCACATGAAAAATGTGTATGTATAGTACCCTTCCAAGAAGGTACCCATACAACCACTATGTGATGCAATTAAGTTTTGGATACGGGCGATTCGACATAAAAAAAAAATACTTGTCTATCCAAATTATATAAAGTCTTATTAAAGCAAAACAACACAAAAAAAAAATGATGAAACAGAA
Organism: Selenicereus undatus; assembly: GCA_017589665.1. Taxonomy (NCBI): domain Eukaryota; kingdom Viridiplantae; phylum Streptophyta; class Magnoliopsida; order Caryophyllales; family Cactaceae; genus Selenicereus; species Selenicereus undatus. Next base: position 51,522,098 of record JACYFF010031959.1, on the reverse strand, counting down.
CGAATCGGAATCAGAAGATGGTCTCCCGAGAGGGGGACGTAATTAAGGAGGTCCATCCTCTTGAATAGGGTCGTACTCAAAATAAACCAATGCACATTTTTTTGTACGTCGGAAAGTTGTGTTGTGCATATGATTTATTTTTATTAAATTTTTGCTCAATAGGAATATTAAAAACAAACTATTATGTCAGATAGTTTCACATTTACTAGAAAAAACGTTAAACTTCCTTACAATTTTTCAATACATTCAAATGAACTTGCTCCCTATCACAAGTGTCTAAATTGCACACTTTACCCGCTCCTAAAGGCCTTCCCGTATGAGAGAAAATTGAAAGCTTTTTCTTAGGTCTAACATGCCCTTCATCATTTCGATCAAGGCAATTAAATTTCTTCCCAATCTTGTGCAAATACCTTGAGCATAGAGTCATGCACTCTTCAACAATGTAACCCTTTGAGATTGAAGCTTTTGGTTGAGGCTTGTTACGAACACATGACTTCAATTTATGTGGTCTTCCCTCTCTAAAATACATCAATCGGAAACTAACAGGCCCACAAATCAAAGCCTCACCAGGTAAATGAATGAGTAAATGTAACATAATATCAAAGCGAGATGGCGGAAGACACCTTTCTAACTTAGAAAGTGTAAGAGGAATTTGCTTTTTCATTTGCTCCAAGTCCTCTACTTTCAAAGATTTAGCATATAGCACATTGAAAAACATTGACAACTCAATGAGTAGCTTGCATATGTCTTTAGGAAGAAGGCTACAAAACGCCAGTGGAAGAAGGTTGTTAGCTTTCTTAAAGCTCACATTGAGTTTTTTAATATGTTTTGA
>JACYFF010031959.1:51496422-51521256 GCA_017589665.1 Selenicereus undatus | reverse complement strand
ACCTTGAACTGAAGTTCAAGACCTTGAGCTGAAGTTCAAGGCCTTGAGCTGAAGCTGATTTTAAGGAAAGTCTAACGGCCAGTTTGCAAGAGCTCCTTCAAGACTTGGCTATGAATATAGAGCTAAATGAAAAGCTAAAGGAGAGGAGAGAGCAAGCACTCATTGGCATACACATCTCTTGAGAATTTATTGGCATACTTTGAGCTTAAATTTGCTTCTATATATTACAATTCATTGTATTGTTCAAGTTGTAATTTGGGTGGAATCATAGAGTTGAAGGGTCAACTCTACCAACGACTTGTTGAAGGGTCAACTTGTAGCTTGGAACTTAGAGTAGGTGTATTCTAGAGTTGTGTAATCATCGCTCCTAATAAAAGTTCGTGTTCATCCTAGAGTTAGGGAGCTCTAGGTGGGGATTAAGCTTGGTTGACGCTAACCTCGTAAAAAACTTACTCGTGTCTTGTCCACGTTTATCTTTTCGCTCTTTATTTGATTAATTTACGATATTGATCATCACCCTAGTCAACCCCCTCCTCTAGGGTGATTTAACTAGCCAAACCGGGCCTTCAAAGGCATTGCAAAAGAATGTGGTAATCATGACTCTTAAGACCCGAGATTTTACACTCCTTTAGGTTCACACAATGAGAAATGTTAGATGAGAACCCATCTGGAACCTTCAAGTCCTTTAGAAATTTGCACAAGACTTCAATCTGAATTTGAGATAATGAGTAAAATGCTGGAGGTAGCTCAAGTTTATTGCCTCTTTGGATAGGATGGAGTTCTAGCCTAATTTGCATAGCTTGTAAATCAACACGAGCTCTCATAGTGTCCTTTGTCTTCCCTTTCGTATTCATAACTGTTGCAAGGATAATATCGCACACATTTTTCTCGATATGCATGACATCTAGATTATGCCTTAACAACAAAGACTTCTAATAACACAACTCAAAGAAAACACTCTTTTTCTTCCAATTATCTCCCCTAATCTGGTGAGATATCTTCACCTTCTTGTGAGTGGCCTTAGTCAATGGAATATTGTCAAGATCATTGGCTTGAACAAGAACATCATCACCAGATAATGGTTTTAGTGGAGTTCCTTTCTCTTTATGTCCAAATATATCTTTCGTCCTTCTCCATAGATGGTCAATTGGCAAAAAGCACCGATGACCCATGTAAACTTGCCTGCAACAATGTTGTAGCCTAATTGATCGAGTTTCTTTATGGCAAGAAGGACAAGAAAATTTTCCCTTTGTACTCCAACTAGTTAACATCCTATATGCAGGAAAATCATTAATAGTCCAAAGAAGAGCTGCATACACAGTAAAGTTTTGGTGTTTCATAACTCTTTCAACTCTTCTATCAATGGCTGGAGATAAACATCAATAGCATCACCAGGACTATTTGGTCCTGGAATTATCATTGACAATATTATGTACTCTTGTTTTATACACAACCAAGGAGGCAAGTTATATGGGACTAGCATCACAGGCCAAATGCTATAAGGAGTACACATATTAGTGAAGGGGTTGAAGCCATCAGATACAAGGCCAAGGAGAACATTACGAGGATCTTAAGCAAAATTCCCATTAAGTTCATCAAAATGCTTCCAAGCCTTATAGTCAGCTGGATGCTTCATAACCCCATCCTTGTTCCGCTTATCATTATGCCAAGTAATGTTGGTCACTGTCTTTGATGACATAAACAAATGCTGAAGCCTTGGCTTAAGTGGGAAGTAGCATAGTACCTTTAATGGGATTCTCTTTCCATTAGATTTTGTCATTGGTTCACCATTATGCTTATCAAGCTTCCATTCAAAAGCATCACAGACCTTACACTTATCTAGTTCTTCATCTTCTTTCCAAAAGAGCATGCAATGATTAACACAAGCATCAATTTTCTTATAATACAATCCAAGATCTCGGATCAGTTTCTTTGCCTCATAATAAGATTTTGACACTAGTGAACCAATGGAAGTAGTTCATCCTTTAAGAATTGCAACAACATACTAAAAGAATCATTACTCCATCTTCCAAGGGTTTTGAGATGCAACAACTTCATAACAACCGACAGTTTTGAGCACTTAGACCCTTCATATAATGGTTGCTCTAAGTCTCTCAATAGTGTGTAAAATCTGTTTGCACTATCATTTGGTTCTTCAAGATGGTCGAAAGAACTTGTATCCATATTTTCTCCTTCAAAAGCATTTGCAAAACACTCTGTTGTTAACTCTAATATCTCATCATCACTTTGCATGCCATCGTCCACAAATTCATCACCATTATTGGGCTCTTCATTTGCCCCCTCAAACTCAATGTCCGATTGAACTTCACCCACCATATCTCTGTGATGATACCAAAAATTGTACCCTTGTACAATCCCATATGCTATTAGGTGATCTCTAACCACCCTTTCACTTTGAAAGGATGAATTACAGCACCGTACGCAAGGGCACTTAATTTCATCATTTTCATCCGTCCTTCTGAAGGCATATTTGATAAGCTTATCCACACCTACTTCATATTCATCACTAAGACGACCATCCTTACTTAAGTTCATCCAAATTTTACCAGGTGCCATTTTCTGTACTGACAAGAATATAAATAGTTAGAAAACACACAGAAAGATTAATCCTGTAACTCAAAAATGAAGATATATAACAATTAGCTCCATAAAAGTATCTAACACATATCTAAAATAGGAAAGAGACTGATTGGCCTATATGGCCTACTTAAATGATAAAAAATAATATTTTTTAATTACTACTTTAAGATAATATGAAAGTATCACAATGATATGATTAATCAATAGAACCAAACAAAGTTAGCTAAATATGCGAGCATCAAGAAACTAACAAGACAAAAATAGCATCATAGCAACAATAAGGGTAGCATAACATAGAAAGATTTAGTAATTTGGGGGGAGGGGGGTGAAGTATATTTGAATTCAGATAAACATAGACTTCACTAATCCTTGGTGGCATAACAATGGTAGAGGAGTACAATCAATTATAAACAACCCATTTGTGTTAAAAAAGAAAGCCACCTGGAAGAGAAGACAATATAAAAGAGGAAACCAGAGCATAAGAATAACTACGTTAACATATTGAAGAAGGGTTCTATAAACAAACACCCAGAATAGAAAACCAAAGACCTGAGTTTGAGACTAACTACAACCCATAAGAAAAACATTGTGTTTTTTGTGTGTATGGAGAGGGGGTTACCATACTATTGTGTGAATTTATTAATAAAGTCATAATCATGACTCAAACTATAACCCCAAATTGTAACCCTCGCCTTCAAACTGATGCTTGCAAATCAATTTAATATCACAATTGAACCATTGAAATCACATATCATACATAACTACCATGAGTTAAAGGAAAAGAAATAACTTGACAACGTTCAAAATTAACCTTATCATATGACACCATGAGTAGAAGATATCACAAGCTTTTGTTGCTGAGATGCTAGAAAAGAGGCAACACTACCAATGGTGAGAGAATGAGTTGATATGTAAAAATACATAAACATGATTACATAAACAACAAATCTCCACTGATAAAAACTTAACATTTTCATTAAAACTTTCATTAAGTTCCATCATCATCAATTAACTTTGCTATTGTAATAAAGCTTTTAATGAAATTTACCTAAGTTGGGTTTTTGAGAGGAGTTGGAAGTAGTTAACAAACCAAGAAGAAGAATTCCAACTCCACACAAACAATTCCCCTCCCCTTCAAAATCTGTATAAATAATGGCACAATCATATTCACAAAACCAAAATGAATAATTATTACACAAATCTCTGATGAAAACCCTAAACTGTGTGAAATCTCATAAATCTAGACTGAAGCAAACCCTAACATTGCAATTATGGAACCCATTTAATTTCTGGAGAAACTAGAATCGAATATCCAACTAAAAACCGAAAAAATTACAACAATGCAAGCCATAGCAGTTCAAAATCGAAGGTGGTGCTTCAATTGCTCCCTAAAACAAGATGTCATAGAGTCGAATGGCACTTGAAAATAGTCGTTAAGAAAGGACATCAATTGTAGTTCAAAAGCATCAGAGACAAAGAGGAGAAGGAGGGGGGGGGGAGAGAGAGTGTATGTGTGTGTGTCATTCTCTATACTGACCAAAATATGAACAGTAAGAAAAAACACAGAAAGATTAATCCCATAACTAAAAATAAAAATATATAACGATTTAATCCCTGAAGTATCTAAGTAACATATAACTAGAACAGGAAGGATGCAGAATGGTGTATATGGTCTATTTACATGATAAAACACATAATTTTTTAATCATTACTTCAATTAATATGAAAAATACCACAATGACGTCACTAATCAATAGAATTTTCTTTGGGGGCGTAACAACTAATAAAAGTTAGCTAAATATGCCAGTATCCAGACATGTCTATAACAGGAAGAAGTCAGAATGATCCATATGGCTTACTTACATGATAAAATACATCATTTTTTAATCATTACTTCAACTAATGATGTAACTAATAAATAGAATTAAACAAAGTTAGCTAAATGTGCCAGCACCAAGACACTAGCAAGACAACAAAAACACCATAACACTAAGGGTAGCATAACATAGAAATCATTTTTTTCCTGGTTAGGGGGGATGAAGTATATCTGAATGCATACAATCATAGACTGCATTATTCCTTGGAGGCTAACAACAATCTAGGTGGAGGAGTAGAATCAATTATGAACAACTTACCTCTGCAAAAAAATGAAAGCAACCAAGAAGAGAAGACAACATAAAAGCAGAAAGCAAAGCACAAAAACAACTAAGTTGTAACTCTGAAATTATAATTTGAATTTGTTAATAAAATTAAAATCATGACTCAAACTATAACCACCAAACTGTAACCCCTCAAATTCAAACTAATGCTTGTAAGTCAAATCAATTTCAAAATTGATCCATTAAATCACATAGCATAAATATCTACCATGAATTAAAGGAAAAAAAATAGCTCAGGGAAGTTAGAAATTAACTTTATCAAATGACACCACAGTAGAACTCACGAGCTTTGTAGCTGAGATGCTGGAAAAGAAGTAGCACTAAAAATGGTGAGAGAATGTGTCATAAATAACTCATCAATTATAAACAACTATAAAAGAAACCAAGAAGAGAAGACAACATAAAAGCAGAGAGAAAGTCCCAAGAACAACTAAGGTGGAATTTGGCTAGATTTAAATCCAAAAAAGTAAAACAAAAAAAAACTATAACCAAAAACATTTATAGATTTCAAACCTAAAGAAAAGAACGCTAATTTTTCATACTTGAAAACAAATTAGGAACTCAAATTAAATCAAGAACGCATATGCCAATTTGGTATTTAGCATTAAGGGGTTGGTTATTCCCTAATTTTCTCATCCTACAATTGGAAGGCCAAAACTCAGCGTGTACATCCTTTCTTCCTATTCTCTGTACTGCTTCCTCTTACTGTTCGTCTAGTTCAATATAATAATTACAACAGTTTCTAACCAATCTTCAAACTATGAACACACAAAGAAACCAAAACAACATCCAAGACACATCACTACAGTAATATGCACTGCAACAGCCAACATGTCACCATTTGTATCCCGATCTACGTTATTTCAAAAGCCAGTTAGCATTACACTTTAAGTACTACCGTTTTCTCATCGCATCACCAAACATAAAACATAGATATGTGAAACAGTTCAAACTCAAGAGGCAAGGCTTTCTTCAACTACAAGACAAACTCAATTACTGAAATAGTGTAATGAACTCAAAATAAGCATCCCATAAGTTTGCATCATTCCTTGTTAGATCATAGAGACTATGTATAATAATCCTTACTTTTGTATTCACCTATACAAACTAGGGTGCCCCATAAGAGCATCCCCAAAGAGGAAGGGGAGGGGGTATAGAAGCCCCTAAATGACAAATTAAACCTAAGGTTCGGATTAGGTCAAACATATATATGTCTCAATAACCAACCTAAAACAAGTTAACACTCATGTACAACTAACCAAGATAAGTTCTTTCAAGCTACAAATCCAATTCAAAGGGAAATTCTCATTGTGCTCATCACAATATCACATTCAAAAACCCATCGCTAGTGATGACACTAAACCATTGTCAACTTGCTGACCCTTCAACGGAAAGACAGCACAAAATCAAACAACCAAACTGAAGCAGAATGTTATAGTATATACGAAATTGAAGTCAAAAATCCAGCAAAGCGTATTATACAAGTCCAATTTTTCAATTGAAGAAGACTAATTGGGAAAAAAAGCAGGAATGACTAACTGGCGAAAAAGCAAGAATAACACACAGAAAGATTAGCATTTAAAGGCAAACATCAAACAACAATCATATCTGAAGCATCAGCCCAAATTACCTAGAACCAGAAATGCAAAACCCTAATCTAAAATCTAGTAGAAATCCCACAAATCGTCACCGATGAAAACCTTAAAGTTGCACTAATTACAGAACTAATTCAATTTCTAGAGAAACCAAAACCAAATATCCAACTTAAAAAGAATATTTGTAGCAAACCAAGCCATACTAGTTCTGATTTGAAGGAGGAGAGAAGAGAGAGAGAGAATCACCTCAATTTGCTTCAATGAAATCATGAAGCTAGGAGAGAGAGAATCACCTCAATCTACCATGAGAGAGCATGGAGTAGTAGTCGGCTATTTTGGTTCTAGGCAACAGGTGAGCAATGGTACGTTTTAGTTGAGTTTTAGAAAAAGTTAGTGAAACGGCGTCGTTTGTATTGAGCAAGCACAAAAATTACCCGAAAATTGTCCCGAGTTCTTTTTCCCCCAAAAATTAGATATTAAACGACGAGAGTTGGACAAATGACAATGAGATAGTAGCCTCGTTGCTGTTGCCACTACGTTTTACCATCGTTTTTCCACTTCGTCGCTATTAATAAAGCTTTTACAACGAGAAAAGCGGATTGTTAAAAATAGTTGGTTGTGATTATAGTCTTCTCTTGTAGTGCCTCTACTAGAGCCGTTGGTGAATGAGAGATGTCGATGGGTGGACTTGTGTCCCTAACGCTGGTCATCCCTTTATCCTTGGATCTAGCTCTTGGCTAGTTAGCCTTAGAGTCAAGTTAATCCTCATCCATCACTATAAGGATTGTTTTCTACAAAATTAATTTCAAAAGGTTTTCATATTTTTCTAGATATGGTGGTGACTCTATACCTCTCTCTTAAAGTTCAAACTTTTCTAAAATAAACCCAAACAGAGCAATCCCTGTACTAGAGAGCGGGATCAGGTACTCAAGTTGTAGCTCTTTCACATTTGCAATTACGTTGCACGTTTAAATTAACCAAATATGTTAATACACTTACGTTTGTAATACGTACATGGTTAATCACATTGTATAGTTGATTGCATTAGACATCCATTACATTGCATCTAACCATACACCACATTATAGATCTACTTATGTCTCAACAACTTTATGTGTCTAATCATTGGTATATTTGTACTTCTCTCGCTCCTGCAAATTTTGATGTAACCTTTTTTCTATTCGGGCAGGGTATAGAAGAGGGGATAAACTAATAATAAAGGCTTTTTTAAAATAAAAAAAAACTCTTGATTATAATCATTTTAAAGCTCTTCCATGTTTGTGAGGATATATCAAAATTAGTTTGTATTGATAGGAAAGAAGTGTGATCCATATATTTTTCAAAGAGTATGTTTTACATTTGACAATAACTTACATCTTTTTATTTTAGTTAATGTTTTATTAGGTGACTTAATAATTTATTTTGTAAAAATTTATATTTTTGTTTTTTTTCCCCAAAAAAAGGGTCTCATGAGTTCTATAGACAAACAAACACACACAGAATCTAGAGTGCTCAAATTAATTTTTAATTGCAAATGTATAGTCTTATTTGTTAGAGAAAAATCTAGTTTGTCACTTCTTCATCCAACAAACAAAAAATAACACACAATTATAAGATGATGAATATTTTACAACACATTTATCGCATTTAACATTTATCATAACAGTATAATCCCAGTAAAATAAAATGACAAGCAAAATTAAACCAAATAATTAGTTAACAATAGTGATGCAATGTGTGAACTTTATTAGTGTATGTAATTAACAACAATAGTATATACGAGTATATGACAAGCATTGGTAGTGTGTATTTACAGAGCAATATCATATGTACGATGACATTAGGACAAGCACTATACTTTGATACCATTAACTGTACACTCCTGCCTGGTCGTACAAAAATTTAGTACACTATGCGTTTAGTATAGAAATTGCATCCCCGTCTGATAATGAGTCTCTCTCTCATGCAAACACATTCACGATACTAGTATAGACCCGTGCTTTGTACGGTGATGTATAAAATAGATAATAAGTATTTTACAAAAGACACATAGTTGCTATTATTATCTAGAAAAGAAGACACAAATAAGTTACTTAGTAAGTGATATTCTTATAAGTAGAAATAAATTTTTAGTATAAAAATTTGATAAGCTTACTTATTATAGTTAGAATTTTTTAGTATTATATACTTTTTTATCCTTTTCTTTTAGGGGATTTTTATCTTTGAAAATAGATCTATTCTGGTTACAATTTCATTCAAGTTATCTCAATATGTAGTTACAATACGTCAAAATTAGTCATTCATGATGTGCTTAGACTCCTCCTTTTGAAATCATAAAGTTAGGTGGCCTTTTATTGAAAAATATGTCATCAAATTCTTCTTTAGACAACATATCTCCCTAAGGTTAGTGTTCCACTTAAATCATGAGTTGCAACACAAATGAGTTGTTGTAGATTTAGGACCATAGATTTAGTGATTTTAGGTGACTTGAATTAAGCAAATTTTATTTTTTTAGGGAAAAGGTGGACTATGAAAATAGTGGATGGATTTAGAAAAGCAATAAAAATTATCATATACGGTAGCTGGTCTATTGGTTTGAAACTACTTACCAATTTATATAAGTTGTCCAAAAGATAATGAGTTAGCATAAAGACGCATGTTAAGATATTCTAGTTAAATTATGGATCATAATTAGTTGCTGCATATTACCCACATAGTTATAACTGTTTGTTTAGTTAACTTATAATTTAAAAAAACAAAAATCATATTTTCACATTTATTCATTCAATTAGCTAACCTAAAATGGGGTTATTTTATTTCTTAAAATCAGAAGGATCCATCAAAATCTCAATTAACACGTGGTTTTTATCCAAAAAAAAAACCCAAGAAATTAAAATCTTCTATAACCTTACCTTCTGATTTGTGTCTTAAGTTATAACTATATAACATGATTAATGATCTTAAACATTTGTCATGATTTATGAAAAAAAGCCTACAAATAGTATTCAAAAATGCATTACAGTATTGTACTAAACAACAAAAACTGTCACATTGATTCAAGCATCCATTACAGTATTAAATGTATGCCATGATAAAAACAAGTACAGAAATAGTATTCAAGTATGCATCGTAATTTCTAACTAAACAATGGAAATATTCAAGCATGCATTATAGTTTCTATCTGAACAATAGAAATAGAAAATTACATTGATTCAAACATGCATGTAATATTGAACGTATGCGATGATTTTAAAAGGAAAACTGAAAAATTACATTTGTTAATGTTGGATGTATATTTTGAACGTGAATAAGTTAATCAAAATCGTTATAAAGACTTTATAAATTAGGATTAACTTTTTAATATTAAACTCATCCCATATGCCCATTAATGCAATTTGATCCTACTGCTAGGGTTCCTAACCCAATGAAATCTCCCAACACCCCCTCCGTATTGTTCTAAACCCTAACTTGACCACCTCACTCAATTTTCAAAATAGCAAAACTTTTGAAGATATAGAAGACCATACTCTTATCTACGTATGTAAAAAAGGAAGTCAAATTTTGTGGTTCTTTTATATATCTTAACAATAATTTTTGTAAATTATAAAAATCATATTATAATTTGTAGTATAGATATTTAAAAATTTTTAATTGATGTAAATAAATAGGTCACCAAACAATTTAGATACATGTGAAATAGTTTGCATTGTTGTTTTCATTAAAAATTTAAAACGCCAAGGAAGAGGATCAAATTATTAGAGTTTTTCTTATAAAAAAAACAAAAATCCATAAATGAACAACATACATAAAACATGAAAGAATCTAAATACAATTAAGTTACTAATACAATATAATATAATATAAGTAAAATTTTTTTAACCTAAGTCATAAATCGGACGGAATAATTACGAATATGAACGAATCAAATCAAACACCACCACTATCAATCAAGACTGACAAAAACTACATCTAAAAAAGTGAGATTACGAATTGTAGCAAGAAATCAATGATGACGTCAATTAGTGAAAGATTAAATATCAAGAAAAAAAAATTAAGCCACATATAGGAGGGAATTACAACAAAAAAGTACAAACATTTCAATGAAATATGATCAAACATTTTGACACTACTAATTACAAAAGCGGAGGTCACTTGCTAACGAATTAACAAATTAATACAAATAAATATATGAGGAAGGAAACGATAATTATTATATATCTGGAAGTGAGATAAAAAAGATCACTTTGACACACATGAGCAATGAGCATGACAGCATAATTGATTTGAACTATGAGACGTATTCTAATGTATAATTTCAATTATGAGTAAGAACTCCTTGACTATTTACACTAATATTGAAGGTTCAAGAATGATACCTTTTTATCTATAATTTTCATAATTATTTGTCACTAACTACTTTATAATTCATATTTTCATAATTATGGGATTATTCTTTATTGGGATTTGACTTTATTATTTAAAATAATACTAAAGGTATAGCCACTCCATAATTTTTATTTCAACAATTACAGAATTATATTTCCTGGGATTATGCTTTCCTAGGATCATTTCCTTAGTTATTAATGATTTTTTCCCACCATTACGGGATTATACTTCCTGATATTATACTTTCCGGGATTAATCTTTTTATACAATCTAGTGGTGATAAGGAGATATAAGGAATTCAAAAGGTTTAAGAAGAATATTTTTTTTTATAATTTTCATAATCACTAATTAATGCATAATAATTCTTTTTAGAAAAAAATACTCCATAATCCTCATTTCGACAATTATGGAATTATATTTCATAAGATTATACTTTCTTACGATCATTTCCTTATTAATGATTTTTTTCCTTACTACTATGTGAGAGATTTGAAAATTATATATTAATTATTTTCAACAATCAGACGGTTGTGATGAAGAGAGAGAATGAATCCAAGGGTTCGAAATCTCTAATTAATGAGAATGCAAGAAAATTTTACATCATCACAACATTGCTTTTATGTATAGTATAGATGGGTGCCTAAGAGCTCTAAGCCTGTGTGGCTAGGAGTTGTCTTGTCCAACTATCCTTTCTGAGTTTGAATTTAGAGGGAGTAAACTGTGCTTTGTGCATGGAATTTGTGGTGGATCTGATTCTTAGGCTTTGTATTTAGACTTTGGTATCCCTTACCCCTTACTCGACCTGTTAAGGCTCATTGGGTACCCTTGAAATAGAGGCTTGATGGACTAGACTTACTTTTTTTTACCATTACCCCCCAAAAAAAACATTCACGATATGGGTTTCAATTAATATTGCGATTCAATGTACGTCTTGGATGTTTGCTTCACTTAAAATTAATGATCCATGGTGATATGTTTGTGCAAGGTACTACATCGCCATTTATTTATGTGCTTTTAGCATGTTTGATTCAATATGGTACATGGTACTCACATTGCTTGGTGCTTGTTATCTTTTTCTCTAGAAAAAAAAAGTCAAATTTAAAATTAGGCTCTTGGAAGCGAACCCAATTCTAATTGTTTTCAATACCATTTGAATGATTATATTATTAATTTTATAATTTTGCCAAAATTAATATGATAAATATGATATTTATTCATTTCTTATATCTAAAATGTCTTTTTTAGAAAAAATTAATAATCCGTGGTGATATGTTTGTGCAAGGTACTACGTCGCCATTTATTTATGTGCTTTTAGCATGTTTGATTCAATATGGTACGTGGTACTCACATTGTTTGGTGCTTGTTATCTTTTTCTCTAGAAAAAAAAAATCAAATTTAAAATTAGGCTCTTGGAAGCGAACCCAATTCTAATTGTTTTCAATACCGTTTGAATGATTATATTATTAATTTTATAATTTTGCCAAAATTAATATGATAAGTATGATATTTATTCATTTCTTATATCTAAAATATTTTTTTTAGACTTTTCAAAAGGCAAAACTTAATTTTTCTCATAAATTGCTAACACATTGCACCTAAACTTTTATCACCCATTTACAACTCAATCCACCCGTTTTCACCCGTGGATGGTGGGTAGATAGATTGGATTGGATTTTTGTGGATGATGGATGGATTAGATGAAGCGGATGAAGACAGGTGATGGATACAGATGATGATTCACCCAATCCGAATCTAATCGATTGTTACCCCAACATGTAGTAATCGTTGTTACTTATAAATTTTAAGTAATAATTTAACCAAGTGCAGTCTCTAAATTAGGGTAACAAGTACAAACTGAGGATTGCTCTAGTTAGTTGAGTTTCATGCTCCCCACCGCGGCTTAAATCCGGCTTGGCAAGATTTTCTAGGTGGAATGTATGGTACTCCCACAAACTCTTATGAGCTTGTAACAGGGTTAGACATCCATTAGGTCTAGTCTAGTGATTGTGCACACCCTCCCCCTCACCCCCCAATCCCCGACCCCCCAAAAGGCCGGCGTACACCCATTACCAAACTTTCATTTAAAAGTTTCAAAAAATCACTATATTAAATTTGGGGCTGAAAAATCACCAAACTTTATGTATTGTACGTAAATAATCACCAAAATGTGGAAGTGAGTTTTATGAACTATTGCAACATGTGTCACCTTCATTTTATTTTTTTATAATCCCATTTACTTATGATTAGTAAAGAAAGGCCAAATTTCACAAAAACGGGATTCACGCAGGGGGTTGTTGTTGTATGTATAAGTTACAATATTCTTCTTCCTCTCTCGAAAAACCCTAACCTCCTTATGAAAAGCTCTAACCTTCATCTACTTCAATAAGGGGCTGCCATCAGTCATAATTGCTAATTGCAAACCACAATCTTTGTACTTCTTGAAGTTTTATTCAGTTGTAAGGTATTTACTAATATTTTTCTCTTTTTAATAAAATTTCTCTCCAGTTTGTGAGAGTTTGGTTGTTTATTTTTCTCAAAATTAGTGTGAGTTTAGTTGTTCTCACCTCTAGTGTGAGTTGTTTTCACTGTTAGTGTGAGTTTGAGTCATTGCCTTTGTGCTATTTATCGTAGATTTGGAAATTTAGAGTGAGTTTCTTGTCAAATACAATTTAGAACTTATTGTATTAGATCTACGTTTTCGATTAAAGAATAAGTCAATTATAGAATTTCATGTGATTCTACTATGAAGATCTTCCTTTCAAGTGCAATCTACCACGTCAATTGGACATCTGTTCCATGAAATTATACTATAGCTCGCCGATGGGAAAGATGCATTGACATCAACGAATGCGGTTGGTGGCAAGAATACTACTACAAGTTCAGAACTGATCGACAATATATTTACCAGTAGTTTTCTGAAGAGAATGGTTCAATTTGATGTTTTAGATTTACTTTTGTTAGGAAATATTCATTGTATATGTCATATAGCTTTTCATTAACGAATTATTCCTTTTTTTATATAAAAAAAAAAGAGTAAAGAAAGGCCAAGACTTTTACAAAGAAAAAGAAAAAGAAAATTCGATTGAACCGTTAAACCACATTTTGGATAGAACAAATCAGAGAAAGGAACTAAAGTGATAAAAATTAAGGAGTCCAGCCTTCCTATTGCCAATTCCTTATTTGATTGTGCACTTCAAAACTGAAAGATTTTGGCTCAAATGTAGAAGAAAACTCAATACCAACCAAGTTATTGAAGATACCGAATATATATAGAACACTAAGGACTACTAATGGATCTTAGTTTGCAGTGAGTTTCTCTAATTTTTTTCCCCCTTTCCTAATGTCATATTTGTACTTTTAGTTTTGCTATGCTTAGTTTTGTTTTTTTTTTTTTTTTAATTCACTGTTGCTACTGCTCAAGTAGTTGAAAAGCTTCTTAAGTTTTTGAACTTAGCTTAAAGTCAACTAAATTTCAAGCTGTGATCCTAGCTAGAGAAATGTATCATTGGTATTTGAGTTGCTTGAGTTTAATAATCAAAAGTCAAGAGGTCATATGATTGAACATGTTAAATTAGAGTAGCCCTTGTAAAACTATTTGACCAGAACTACTAACACATGCTTCTTCACCACCATATAGGAAATTAAAATTTCATGCTTTAATCCATAATTGCAACCTCATTTTTGATGGATACGAACGAGTTGAAGCTCATTATTGTTTAATATAAAAAAACCAATATAATGCTAATCTTTAAAGATGATCAAACAGTTCATTATAGACAGAAATCCAAACCTTCTTCTTGGTTGTTAGACAAATAAATATGAAATTAGAATTCAAAACAACTTTAAGTCACCCGGAATAACCAACTAAATTGCCCACAAATTCATCCAAAACTCCAAGAAGAAGTTATGTCAACACAATTGGCTCATACCTTAAAAACAGAAACTCCTGAGTTTGAGCATAAATGTCACAAGATTAGGCACTAGGAAAACATGAAGTCAACTAATTGACTATAAAGGAATATGCCTTTTTTTTTCCCTCTTGGAAACTCAAGATCCATCTTCAGCTTGGTTTTGTTCCTTAATTATGTTGCTCGAATTTCTCTCCTCCTTTGGATTTTTCGACATTCATCCTGCATTTTGTATGCCTATCATATCGTGCAATGTAAAAAAGAAATTAAGATCACTTTTGGATGTTTAATTGAGTTGTGTTGAACCATACATGTAAGCTTTTGAAACTTATGCAATGCTGTTCTTTCCATGTATAAGATGATGGATGTAACCCAAGTACTTGTGAAGGATTATTTGAACCTTCACTACTTTGTTGCCTATAAAACATATATAGGGCCTGTTCTTTTTGTTGGTAAATTGGGGTTGGTAAAAGGGTGAAATTAATATTTTTTGTTGAAGTGGGTGAAGTAGGTTGAAGTGGGTTGAAGTTGGTATATTTTTTATATGAATGGTTGAAATTGGTTAGAATAGTGAGGACAAAATTTTGAAGGAAATGGGTTGAAGTGGGTTGAAATTGGTTGAAGTAGGTTAAAGTTGATATTTTTTATTGAAGTTGGTTGAAGTGGATTGAAGTAGGTTGAAGTGGATTGAAGTAGGTTGAAGTTAATAAATTAGAAAAGAACAACGAAAAGAACAGGCCCATAGTGGACACATTTTGGCTATGCATCACCACATGTCGGTCAGATGTTGGCATACTTGGAGGTTTATGCATATTTGGAGGTGCGGGAATAACTTGTTGAGATGCATACAAATGTTGACCCATAGCAGATGTGTTATGCTGATGGACATGCATATAAGCATTGTCAAGGTTAAGAGTGTCCCTTATATAACCTGTTAACTAATAAATAAATCAAAAGAATATTAGATTTTGTTTAAAAAAATTATTCTGCACATAAATGAATACAAAGATAGTTATTGACTTGTGTTGACAAAAGATTGTCCCTAATTGTTCACAAACAACCCTATGCTAAAGGCGTCTTCTTACGCGTGCCCTTACCTCCTGCTCCTGCTCTTTTCATGCTTCTAGTTGATAGACATCTTCCTATATCTTTGGTATTCTAGCCTCTATCATCGTCTTTGTTAGTAGACATTCTACGCCTACCCTGCCCACTCATTGCTCGTCGCGTTTGCTGTTTAAGAGCATCAATAAGGATAGACGGGGATAACTCCTATATAAAGATTCAGTAAGTTCCATTTTGAATTGATATATTAGAATGTATGCTTGAGTAATATGTTTGTATAAGAACAAGAAAGTACTACAAGCAATTGAAAATAAAAAGTTAACTTGGTTCGTAATTAGCATATTCTTGCAAGCTCCTGCATTATGACTGAGCTGTTTACATTTGAAGCATTTCATTTTGTTTCCTTAGATACAATTTATTCATCTGTATTTCTTCCTTTGTTGAATGGATGCCTTCCCGACATCGTTAAATTCTGAAGGTTTGAGAGCCATGTGCTTCACTTGAAATCATAACTTATAGCCGTTCCAAGGGTTTAGGCCTTTATGGCTTGGGTGTAAGATCAATTTCTTGTCTTTCTTGTAACATGAATCCATGTACTCTTCAGGATTGTGATTAATTTTAGCAACAGTTGCACAAGCATGAGTATAAGGAATCCCACTCAATGTCCAACTTCTATGTATACATGTCTTTGGATGAACCCTGTTCATTGCCATAGTTCATCACCTTTATCTTTATAATCATAATCAGGTCATTGTTCTTTTCAACAATATTCTTTCATTAATAATTGCAAACATTCCCTCGATCTCCCACCCTCGTTTGTAGCTTGCGTTAATAGATTCACGTTATTTTGTGACAATACTTCTTTGATCACCCTCAGTATTCAACTGTTTAGTCATGTGGTTGAAGGAGTCAGCATTGGCAATTTGGCATGCTCCACAAAGATTTCAGCGACCCTATATTTTTTAGCGTACCCACACATTGCTATAATTGATGCATCACCTAACAATAACTGAAGTTCTTCAAGTATTGACTCTCTAGGCATTTTATAATACAATGCAACATACTTCTTACACCCAACCTTTTTCACCATATCACTTACTTCAAAATCTGATACTTCATCCACATGAACGTCATATTTGACTGCTTAGTACCTAAAATATTATATAATTAGGATTTGTTCGTTTCGTTAGAAAATATCAGTTGGGAAATGAGTGAAGTTGGTTGAGATTGATTGAAGTGGGTTAAAATTTGTATTTTTTGTTAAAGTGGGTAAAAGTAAAAAGTGGATCGAAGTGAGTTGAAGTATGTTAAAGTTGGAATAAGTTGGTATATTTTTTTTATATGATGGGTTGAAATTGGTATGTTTTTTGTTGAAGTGGGTTAAAGTTAGTTGAAGTGGGTTGAAGTATTCTTGGTTGTTCTTGGTTGAAGATTTAAAGTTGGATTAATTTTGTTTGTAATTGCTTCCTTGTTTATGTTTAGTTTACTAATTTTTATTGAATTTATGTTGAATAGTGGTTAATTTAGATATTTATTCATTAATTAAAAAATTAGGTTTTGCCTTTCTTGATTGAGAATTTAGAAATTAGAATTGGGGTAATTTGTTGGTTGTTGTTTGTTTATTTGTGTTAAATTTATTGACTTTAGTCAAATTTGTGTATTATTAATCTCGCCCCCTACTTTGAATCCTGGCTCCACCCTGTTAAAAAGTGGATTGAAGTGGGTTGAAGTATGTTGAAGTTGAAATAAGTTGGTATATTTTTTTTATATGATGGGTTGAAGTTGGTATGTTTTTTGTTGAAGTGGGTTAAAGTTAGTTGAAGTGGGTTGAAGTAGGTTAAAGTTGGTTGAAGTTGAATTTTTTTTTTAAGTGGGTTGAAGTTGGTTAAAGTTGGTTAAAGTTGATAAATTGGGATTTACCAACAAAAAGAATAGGCCCTTACACATCATATTGAAAATATGACAATATAAATAAGTCCTTAGCATAGAAGATTCATATCTAATATATTTTAAAATCTAACTTACCATAAACTTAGTGTGAAATTGACAAATACTTTATGTATCAAAAGAGAAAATGTAGGAAACTACTTATGTTGTGCAATTATCGAGTTTTCATCTTGGTATCGTGGAGCTAATAAGTGATTTGCATTGGATGAGTTTGGTTTTGTCATGGATTCCATGGGATTAATCGTAGGAACTGAACTTTGACTATTGAAGTAATAAGAATCAATAGCAGAGAAACGTGGTAACTTCTAGATAAATCTGAGTATGTACATCTGATTGTTCTACAACTATTTCAAATAAACAAATACAAATTCAAGCCATAGAGCTCCCACATCTTACCCAACCCCGAAAAATACGACTTTTTGATGATGTTAAAAAATACACTGAATGCTAAGGTAATTGGATGATTGGCCCGTTACTCAGCTAAATATATACGTAACAATCAATACTTGATTAATACTCATTTGTGATCCCCCCCCCCCCCAAAAAAAAGATATAGGCACAGAAGGGCAGAAAAGACATAGCACCATATTTGTAACCAACTTGAAGATAATATGAAGGATTCAAGGCAAGTTGCTGTATGTAAATAACTGATTAGTAATCAATGTGAAGATGATATGAAGGTTTCAAGGCAAGTTCTTGGATGTAAACAACAAAAAAGAAGGGGATGTTGTTTTAGCAGTTTGAACCCGGAAGGTGTTAGAGTGTTATGTTCGTATCTTTTTGGTGTCTGCCATTAGCGTACATTGGTTATTGTGTTAGCCCTAAATTGTTTTTAGTACCCTCCTTAATTATTATCTTTTTAAGTCCTCTCTTTCTCTTTTCAAAAAATTTCAGAATTATTTTTACTTTTTTTTAAAAAAAAGCCAGCACTAACAATGCATTGCGTGAAATACAATCCTCAATTTGAGTATTTGACTATCATCTTTGCCCAATACCTAAAATTATGGTGATTTCTTAGACCCAAGTTGAAATTCAGTGATTTTTTGAAACTTTAAATTAAAGTTGGGTGATTTTTCAAAATTTTTTCCCAAAAACAAGTGCAATAAGTAAGTGGACAAAACAACGAATCCTTAAATATCTCGTTAATGGATTGACCCATTATTGTTTGACCTGATACTGGTCCAACACTTTTTTTACCATATTTTAACAAACCGACACACTCAACCTAACAGGGGTGTCGGGGACCCAACCGATTGCTCAACCCTACATAACACTCATATCATGATGAAAAGTTTAGTCTTTATATTCTTTTGTAAAAAAACACAACTATTATGTTTTTGCATGAACTGCAAACAATTTTGAAATAATAAATATATGAGATTTTGTGATTGATGAAATAAAAATAAATGTTAGAAAAAAGCATTATAAACCTACTGGGTTGACCTAAAATCAGCAAAACCAAAATCTGTTAAACTATATTTGATCCATCTAGAATACACTTGATTAGTATTTTTTCGTGAATTTAAATACATTTGCCGCGTATTTTATCCCTCCTGTGTATTGATAGATCTAGTAAACTCTTACAAAAAGAGCAGATGGAAAAAAGAAAGAAAGAAAGAAAGAAAAAGGTTTAAAATAATGCTAACATTCCCTTAAAGCCTTTGTTCTTTTCAACTAAAGTTCGCTTAACTAAATTGAACTGAACTTAGGCTACGTTTGCTTAAAAATTGTAGTTGCACTGTAAATGTGTTGTAGGTGTGCTATGGCTGCGTGTAGTTGGGTTGTGGCTATGTGAAGAAGCTAGTTGAGTGTTTGCTAACTACATGTTTTTTTTTATTTCATTAGATACAGTAATCAACTTTTTTTGTTTCATCTATAGTTATTTATACATACAAATAAGATGCACATGACTATGAACAAATTTTTGTTATTTGTATCTTTTCCTTTTTATCAGTGGAAGGAAGAATATGAACATTTTTTTCTTTTTTTTTCTTTGTCATTTTCTTTTTTTTCTGGTGGATTGATGAATAAATTAAAGTATCATATCTAAGAGTTATGCTGATATAGACATTACGTCAAGGTAGGGTTTTCTTGCATATAACAACGACAAAAAATATAGATAAATAAACATTAATAATTATTTTGAAAATGATAGCTAATAACAAAATAAATGCATCATGCATAAACTAATACAATTATTTAAAATTACAAATTATCATTGTCCTACCATCAAACTATTAGCAATTTGATTCCTCAAACTCTTCCATCTCTCTAACTCTTGAAAATGGGTATTTCAGCTAGAGCCAACATCCCTATTGTCAATGTCATTATCAAACTCAATATTTTTTTGCATATGTCTCATCGGCAACCTCAAGAAAATTTCAATCACTTAGGTTGTACTTTTGTATAAAATTGTGTAACGCCATACAAGCGAGAACTACATCCCGTTGTGTTTCAAATTTGTAACTTGGTATAGATTTGACACTTCTCAGTGATGAATGTCTATAATTAAATACTTCCTGATAGCAAAGTGATTCGCATGTCTGAAATTGTGTCAAGTGATAACTTTCCTCCTTATAAGGTACCAAATACTCATACCTTAAAGGGTACCCAAAATCAACAAGATAGTATTTTCCTATACAAAATTAACAAAAAATATGAATACAACCTAAATAAGAAAATGACCTATACCTTAATGTTGGTAAATGAAGAATAATTGAGATACCTGGGTGTAATGCCCCCAATTGCTAACATCTGATTATTCTAACTTAATCACTTTTTTACTTTTGATTGCAACGGAAGTCTTTTGACTGGAGACATTTTCGTCGTTCCGTAACGGAACAAGGCTACCTAAAACGATCTGTAACATAGTGTTAACCACACAATCACCCTATTCACTAAGCATTGGAAATAAACATACATTCGATAACTTGTTCAATTCATAATACACTGGTACGTTAACGTATAACTATCAAACACTAGTGAACATAACGTCCAAAAGAATAAACAACTAACAAGTCTTTAGGGGTGCTAGCCTATAAAACACTGTGAGCACTTGGCTAGCTAACATCCAGCAAAAGCTGCAAATCTCACTTATTTCTTGCTTCCTTTTGGCTTGCCAAGAGGAGGGATGCTCACTGATCCCTTACCTAAAATAGAAAACATAAAAACATTTCAATAATGAGCCTACGCTCAGCATGTAATAGCACGACCCTAAACTATATTTATTTATTTAATTAAGTCATGTTATTGATTTTCATATTTATTTATCTCATTGAATCATCACAGTTGGAAAAATTTATTTCGGGCCCCACTTTGCAATTCGAGTTTCATTTACCAGATCATTTCGGGAAAAATCGATAGTAGGCCTTGATATTTATGATTTAAAAGATTAAATTATTTTTCATAAGATTACATTTAATCTCGAGCTTTGGAAAAAAAAAAAAAAGTTCAAGCGCACTCGGTTTGAGCTAGTTTTTGAACCCGAGCCCGTTTGAGGCCAATTTTGGCCCACCAAGTCTTGACTCTATTTATTTGCCTAATTACCCTTAATTAGGCCTAATCTCTACTTAGCAAAAGTGGCTTTTTAAGGGGAAATTTCAGCCAAGTATATTGCAAAGGCATTTTCAACCAAGTAAACTTCAAGGCTTTCTCTCTCTACATTCTCTCCTCCTTCTCTCTTATACACAGCCAGCACTAGTAGCAGCAGCATCATCACCATTTTAGCCACCAAATCAGCCACCAATAACCACCAAACAACCACCACTCACCACCCCAACCATCCCTCTCACTCCTTCAATCACCCAACATCATTTCTACTTCTCTTTAAGCACAAAGTGAGTATTCTTTTCACCTCTTATGCTGATTTTGTTTTTGATTCTTGATCTTGTTGGTTTTTGTTTATTATTTTGGTTGTTTTCATGATGGATTATGCTGTTTTTATTGTATTAAGGATCATCTTGTTGATGGATTATGTTGGAGTTGAAGCTAGGGTTAGGGTTTTATCTTAATCATGCAAGCTTCATGTTCAAGTGTTGAATTTTGATTGTTTTAAATGAGATTTTGTGCTCTTTGACATTGGTAATGAATATCAAGATGTTAATGCTGACTTATATAAGTTAAAGAGTGATTTTAGTGGGTGGTTATGTGAAGAAAAGATTGCAAATATGTGGTTATTGGGCTGTCAACAGACCTGAAACAGGGGTCATTTTGAGAAAAAACTGGTACTGTTTGGCACATCCAAAATTCATAATTTTTGGTGTCGTGATATATTGATGCGTTATCTTTCAATAGGCTTTGGAATTAGTCAATTTCGAGTTGTGTGGACAAAGTTATGACCAATTTACTCAAGACTATGCAGAATACATTGAAACTGGGAACTGAAATGGAACAGTAACTTTACGGAAAAACTGGTATTGATTGGGTCATTGAAAAATTGTGATTTTTAGTGTGTGGATAGATCAATGAGTTCTGTTTAAAATGCCTCTTGAATCTCCTTAATCCGAGTTCTGTGGAAAAAGTTATGGTCATTTTGCTGCGACTGCGCAAATTGATCAGAAATTGTGCACGTCTGTGTTCTACCCTACTTTTAGGGACCTTATTGTGTGAATCATGCTTTGTGTCCTCAATAAGAGTTTTAGAGGACACTGTGAAGTTTTCATATTGAGGTTCTATATCTCATTTGGAGTTTGGGAGTGAAAGATATGGATTTTCTAATGCAGACCATCAATCGGTAACATGAGTGAATGCAGAAATCGAGACATTTGAAAATATTTTCAGAAGTTTCTATATAATTATGGGTATTACAAGGAAATTACAAAGTGTATTGAGTTCAAAAAGTTTGTTAGTGTACAGAAGCTTATTTGGGTTGAAAACTGAGTTACATGAGTATGAAAATGAAATTTGGGAAGTGAGCAGATTATTAACTCAAAATCAGTGTCCTTTGGACCAAGTTAGGGTGTTATATGAGCTTTTATGAACCTCGCAGCACCCCCTTATGGCATAAACCTTTTGTCACCCATTTCAGAAGTATTAAACCTTCTATTATCCATTTCAAAGGCATTAACCATTCTATTATCCTTTTCAGAAGCTTCACACTTTCATTTATCAATTTCAGAAGTATCAGCAAACCATGTGTCATTTATATCAACTAAAATCTTTTCATTATTACCTCAATCATGTTCATTTGGTCTATTTTGCTTCAATTTGTATTATTTCAAGTTCAATAATCCTAACAGATTTATTATTCAAATCATTTTGGTTTAACTTGTCATACATTGAACTAAAATCAATTCAGTTTGGTTTAACTTGTCTTATATCGAATTATTGGAATTGTAAGAGTCTTTTTAAATAAATCATTTATGTCAGTGAATATGATTTACTCGGTGAGTATGGTTTACTAACTACGTTTACCTATAATTACATTTCTTTAGCAGAATCGAGGCCTAGTCTATCGTTTTCATTGTGCATAAGTATTATCAAGTGAAATATCATTTTAAAGACTTCAGGTACGTCCATTGCCTGTATCTTTAGAAATCAGAGTGTATTTATCAACGCTATCATGTTTTGGTAAGTACATCAATGAATCAGTTTACACAGTGATTTATCAGTTAATTAGTGGCCCTGTCAGTTATCATCTATAGGGCATTCGCCCTTTAGTTACCCGCGCGGCTTCAGGCCAGGTCCTCGATCGGCTTGGCAGGTGTACACCTATCCATAGATCGTAACAGTATCAAGGGGTTCACTATCAGATAATAACTTGCAATGCAGTTTTATATTTATCTCATTCACTGTTTTAACTTAAAATGAATTGCAAAGCGGGCCCAACCAGTGTTTCAATGATCATTTAACAATTCAGGAATGCATGTACTGAGCTTCGGCTCACAGTTCGAAATGTTTTTATGTTTTGTTTTAGGCAAATGCTGAGAGAGTTGCCCTCATGCTAACAAATCAGCTGAAGAGAATACGTGAAGCAAGAAAATTCAGATGGATTAGAAGTAATGCAGTATATGCATACCTTAAAGATGTCTATTGAATTCTTCTATGGATGAAGATGTAGACTATATAGTGATTTATTTTACTATGGTTTATAAACCCTTCATTGGTTAACACTTGATGTGAGTGTATGGTTAACACTTGATGTCAGTGTATATGTTTGAGGTTATGCTTAGCTATGTTATTTATAGCACTCGTGTTTCAAGCCTTGTCCTTTTGGATGGCGGTAATGCCCCTATCATTGGATTCATCATATGATTTTCCTTATGGGATATGAACAGTGAAACATGTTTAATTTGGGGCGTTACACAGCATGTACATTTCTATGTTGTAAAACAAGTTTTGTATTCAACTAGTTGGGCGTCCGCATTCCAAAGCATTTTATTTGTGAACAGAAGAAAGAGAATGTGCAAGTAAAGTTGATTTGCGAGTTATTATTTGAAAGTAGATCCTGATTGATGTCTGAAGCGATCTTGAGATAGGTACACACCTTCCAGGGCGATCAGGAAGCCTAAATTGCAGTCGTGTGGGTAAACTGAATGGTGTAAGCTTTGATGATTGATAATTCATATGGGGCTACTTGCTTAGGTGACAAAACATTGCGTCAAATGATTCATTATATGAACATTACATAAATTTTATATAGTTTAAGAAACAAGTGAGTTTTCGTAGAACACAAGCAACATATGCACTTGGTCTTTGAAATTCTCTCTCCTTCTTAATGGAAAGTGTTCGTTGGCAACTTTAAGTGACAGAGGTGGCCTCACTCTTGCTTCAAATACGTAATTTTTACGATCTGTATGAGATTAAGAAGTTTTATTAAATTTTGTGACTTAATAAATAATTTAAATTCCATCAACCTCACTTTTAATTGTTAACATAACAATTATTATTATGTTAACTTGATCCTATTTTATTTTTGTTTTCATTCCTCTCTTTAATACTGCTAATGCTCGTTCAATGAATGTTATGATAGCGTAGTAATGTGACTCGCCTTGTGTTTGTTAATAACGATGTTATCGTCATTACCATTCGAATGATTATTATAAGCTCATTCGTATCGTTTACTTTGTCTCGATTGCTAGGATTAATGTTGTTGTTGTTGTTGTTGTTGTTGTTATTATTATTATTATTGTTATTATTATTATTATTATTATTATTATTATTATTATTATTATTATT
>JACYFF010031959.1:51313816-51494973 GCA_017589665.1 Selenicereus undatus | reverse complement strand
ATTATTATTATTATTATTATTATTATTATTATTATTATTATTATTATTATTATCATTTTCCAAAATTAGTGCCTTACTAATTAGGCTAATTTTATTTAGTGGTCGTGCAAATATTTATTAGCGGTTGACTGAATTATTTAGGAGTGTAACAAAGTCCATTTTAAGGTCAATCTACTGATTCAACCTGCAATTACATAAATAAACATACATATATAAAATACTAAATTGAAATATGACACCCAACTTGATCAATTTATGATTAATATAATTCAAGGTAATTAACATGATTTTATGTTCGGAACATTACACTAGGAGAGGCTTGGGAAAATATGAGCCTTGCCAATAATTGCCTTTTCAAATATATAAGAATCATGGCATATGCCCGGAAAACCAACAATAACAAAAGTAAATTGCATGCATATCAAAGTTACATACGACCATAACATTTTGAGTTGGTACACGTTTCGCTCAATATATTGAACTTGCTTCTCATATAATATGACAACTCGTATGTGAACTTCATCTATAACACTAATGCAATCCTATAACATAGTGATGATTTAATTGTGGTTAAGTCGAATGATATTTCCCAAATAATTTAATAACTTGGTAATCTTACCTTAATATAAGGCATATATCTTGCATCTTCACATATCTCATGTGGTATATCTTTAAAATTCGAGTCCATTAGGAGGAGAGCTTCACTTAACACATAGTGAAAGTATCAACTAATAGTTTCCCTGAAATGTTGGTATTTTTCTTAAGAATCTCTTTTAGTATTGTCTCGTGCCAAAGTATCCAAAAACAATCCTAAAATCTCAGTAATTGTAGTTCTCCTACTTCCTTTAAGTTCGTATTTTGATTCTAAAGTATGCAACATCTTAAAGAAGAGTTCATGCTAAAAAATGCCACTAAACTTTTCAAAATATTTATGAATGCCACTCAACTTTTTTTCAGTTAAAAATATCATTAAATTTTCAAAATGTTCCAAAATTCTACTATGATAGGGGCATTTTTCAACCATTTTAAAAAGTTAGGTGGTATTCTTTTATCTTTTAAAGTAAGTTCAACGGTATTTTTTACTTAAAAAAAGTCAAGCGGCATATTTGAATATTTTGAAAAGTTTAATTGCAATTTTTAGGAAGAACTCTCTTAAAGAATGTATTGTTACTCATTCTAAATGCATTATAGCATCATACGATGTGCCCATCTAAAACCTCTCTCACCCACTTTTGCCCCGTTACATTGTATTGAGAAGTCATACAAGGTTCCTTATGTATATACTTCTTGTAGTAGATCTCTATGCAACGAGCAACTATACAAGTAATTCCATTGGTTATGATATCTTCTTTAGAAGAATCATCATAGTTAGTAGAGTTATCTTGATCCATTACTTAGAAGCTGAAATATTTAACCATAAGATTGCTTCATTATAAACAAAAGTCACCCCATAATCACATAAACCAAATAGCTCTTCATGAACCAAATCAATCTTCATATAATCCTTATTCAAATATAAATGAAGCACAAAGACACATATTCCAAAAAGACAACTATTGTTCAGCAAAAAACAAAGCAGTACTAGAATCTACTCCTAAAAAGAAGGAAAGGAAAAAAATACTAAGATTCTAATTTATTGTTTTTAATCAAACTTAAAACCAACTGCATTGACCTTAAGCTTAAGCCATTGAAATCTTAAATTAGGCTTTAGGGTTGTAAATGCCTCTGTCTTTTCTTTCACCATTAAGGTGTTAGGCACAGCCAAAAGGGGGGTGGGGGCGAAGAGCTCCCCACCTTGTGCTATATAAGACATTCCATCTAATTATTCAATCACTTCAGGCACTACAATCAAGTATGTCTCGTTTACGTGAGGTGTTCCCACTCTCCATTACATCACAGCTGAAGCGATCAATCTATCCTAATAACTTTGAAGATGTTAGAGTAATGGTAATGGCAACAAGGCTTTCAACCCTTTCTTCCTTTTTTCTCTCTCTTACAATTGTCCCACATGGAACTTTTGGGGAGTGTTTTGAGGGGTTTATATATCCCATTTTCCTTACTCTTGTTGAATAACTCAAGATTATGGTTTATGGGGTTAAGGGTGTCTTGCGCGACCACATGGGCGTGGCGCGGCGTGGCGCGGGTCGCAGGTTGTGGCCCTATTTTATCTTTTGGAAGAAATCTGTTTAATATTTTCGTAACAGATTACATTAAAATATTCCGTGAATCACTCCCTACCGTTATGGTCTTCCTGGTCCTCCTCCTCCCCTTGAATGCTGTTAGATATTCTGCATTGTTATGCACCATTTTAATAGCCCCTGTACCAGCCATATTTTCCCTATAAATAGAGGGTTTAGCGGCATGGCTCCATACACTAGTTCTCACACTTCTCTCCTTCATTCTTCTTCTTTGCGTATTCTGGATTTACATACTGCATACTCCAAACTCTTGGCCACGAAGTGCACGTATTCAAGAGTACTGAGTTAACCTTGTGGAGCAACCGGCTGTATCGATTTGCACCATAGTTGAGCCGTAATTGCTTTCAAGACAGTGATTTATCCACGACTCAGTCTGTTCGGTTGTTTGCTAGCCATTGTTCACCTTATAATCTCTAACCGAAGCTCCTCCCACTTTTTTCCTCGTACTTGTCCATCATCTACAATAGTTTTTCTTTTTTGTTTTCCACCTTAAGGAGCTTGTGTTGGTTTAGTAGATGGTGGTTGTGAGACGATAGCTGCAAGGTTTAATGAAGAACTATGATTTAAATGTATAC
Organism: Selenicereus undatus; assembly: GCA_017589665.1. NCBI lineage: Eukaryota > Viridiplantae > Streptophyta > Magnoliopsida > Caryophyllales > Cactaceae > Selenicereus > Selenicereus undatus. Next base: position 51,492,200 of record JACYFF010031959.1, on the reverse strand, counting down.
TTTCTAAACCATTTGTATTGTTATCAACAACCTCTTCATTAGAACCAAGATTTGCTACTATTTGGTTGTTGCTATGAGGAGGAGACACTCTTGATGTAGGTGTTCAGACATGATCAAGTTCAAAACTATAGTTGAAAATATTTTGTGGAACTTTGCTTCTAACTCATCAATCCCTTGAGTCTTAAATTTTTTGGCCTTTGGAACTACCTACAATTATAACAACAAACGAAAGGAGCCAGACTCATTAATATATAATTCTAATTAAGATAATATTTCAATTATCTCAATGTTGATACAAACCTCAAGTCTAACCTTCCACAACTCTTCAGTTGCGTCAACAGTCCTTTTAATCGGATCTCATCCAAGAAAAGTAGAACCTCTTTCAAGATTCCTCCACAATTTCTACTTTCCTTCAAGTTGATCCTACTTGTTTTTGAATTGAATATAGTCATATATAACATTATATAAAGCATTGAGCTCAGGAATTATGTTGTCCTAACCTTATTTATTTATGTATGTATTTGGATGATTTCCTAATTCGATTTGCTTGATACATAAATCGCAAACAATATCCACGACATATTTTAATCTAGACGCTTTCACCTTTTTAGTATCTGCATTATCGTTTTTGGTATTCATCTAAATACAATATGACTCATGTGTAAGAAAAGCTATTCTTGCATATAGCACAAACTACAAAAAGAAGACTTAATTGTACTAACTAGCTAGATGCGCATCTATAATTTGTTTTTCTATCCTATCACACTTAGGTGACTCCTTAATTATGAATAATCCGTTTTGAAAAATACAATTTAATTCATAGAAACTTGAATTTATGAATTTCTAACAATAATTTCTTTTAGATCTATATTCTAGCAGCCTCATGTTAAAAATTTGAACAATACACCAAACAACATTAAAATATATGGATCAAAGAACCAATAAGTAATGTCACTTTTCTTATTTCTTCAATTACCCATTAAAAACGTTACTTTGTATGTATGTGATCATCAAACCGTCATGCTAACTTAAATTACATGATCGATAAAAAAAAAAGAAAATAAAGATATGCTAATTTCAAAACAATGATTAATAACAAAGCCGAGTTAGACAATAGAATCGCATTGAGTAGCTCAAAGCACAAAGTTCTAGGCAAAGTACTTCACTTGTGAAGTAAAATAAACAAATGAATGATGGATACATGTAGAACTCGGCCTCCATTGAAGAAGAAAATATATGCAAGTATGAATAAGGTGACGTATCTTATGTTTGCTACGTACTTTGGGGGGCATCTTATTAGTAGGTTAATTAGGGTTATATAGGTTTGGGTGAAATTTTATATCATATTTAATTACAATTTAGAATAAAATGGAGGCTAAATTTTGGGTTTTAAAAAATTTATTAAAGAGCTCTCAACTGGCTGTAAAATTCAATGCAAAAAGTTGCTTTCTGTTTTCGCTTCCAAAATTAGATAAGTTGTCTTTTAACAAAATTAGCTTTCTCCATTTTTTGTACCAAACATCACAATTGAAAAAAGCTAATTAAATTATTCTAACAAGTTCATCTAAACGTTTTCCCAAACGCGCTCTTATTTGTTGCCAAATTGAACTTATTTTGTTGATAAAATAAATTGGCTTGAATTGAACTCATTCTTTCTTTCTGAACTTATCGTATATCATATCATCATATCATATATCATATATATCATATATACATACATATATATATATATATATATATATACATATATATATATATATATATATATATATGTATGTATGTATGTATGTATGTATGTATGTATATTAAAAGTTGGATAGGACTTACGAAGGTTCTACCATTGTTTATTTTTTTTTCAATTATCATAGTTGAAACTGATAAGAGTCCTTGATTTTATTTACAAAATCTAAACTGTTGAATTATTTAAAGGAAATTGGTTATATGGTAAACAAAGTAACTGCCCATATTTTCCACACCCACCACCCCTCCCATTTCTCTCTCTATCTCTCTATATGTCACACACTTATCTCTCTCCTTCTACCTCTGCCCTCACCGATTCCTCGCTAGCTATCTCCTTTCGCATGTCTCCTCAATGATTTCTTGTCACTGGTGTGGCACCATAGTAGAGAATATCAAGGTACTCTGAAATCTGTCTCTCTCCACCCAAGTGGTTCATTGCTACTGTGTTCGAACATGCCTGAGTTGCACCTTCCATCAAGCATGCATCAGTAATCCTTCAAATTAAGGTTAGTTTCTGATTAAGCCCACGGTAGAATGAATGAGATTTGTATCAGGTTGTGTAACTTGTCATCAATTAAACTGAATTTCAATGAAATGACTGACTTGAGGTTTTTGGGGATGGGGATGGGGATGGGGGAGGGAGGGGAATGGCTGGCCTACTGGTTTTTTTTAGGGGGGTTTGATGAGGTTGCTGTGACATAACCTTGGCAGGAAAGAATAGGTGATTGGCTGAGGTTAAGCGGGAGAAAGGGCTTTGTTTTTTTTTTGGCGGGGGGGGGGGTGTGGTCTTGGATGATGGCTTGCTAGTGTTTGACAGTCCCTCTCTCTGAGCTTGATGAACATGAAAACTCTTAGACTTCAATAATCAAAGCAAGCACTGGTAATCATCTGCATATATTTCCATCAACCAAAACCTTAGCAAAAAAGCATAAAGATTCAATATGGCTTAACCAACTCATAGTCCATGCAATTGGCTTGTTCAGTAAAAATGAATTACCTTTGTATGTTTATATCACTATGTTCATATTCATGACAACACTTTCATTAAGAAACTCCATTAAATTTGTTGAAAACTCAAATACAATATTCATGACCTTGCTATAATTCAAATTGTCCATAAGAAACATACACAAATTCCAAATTATACCACTCTTTTTAGGATATGACCGTAAATGGAAAAGAGAATTTTCAAATTTATTAACATTAAGGCATATAAACACAATGAATATAGTTGTTGAGTACCCTAATCTACTTGAAGATGAATGTATAGGAAACCATACCCATTCTCATAAGATATTTATATTATAATTTTAGTGACAAGCCATGAGCAATAATAGCACAAATCCCTTGGTGTTAAACCTTTTCAGCATGCTCCAATCCACATACATACTATGAGAACTTGAACCTCTTCTATAGAATCATTGTTAGAATTAGTGTCTGCTCATTGATTCTTCTAACATTATCACATAACATAGAAGAATCAGTCTCTTGCAAACACTAGCTCAAAGTGAAAATCAACACACAACTTAAAGAGAATAGTAATGCCTTCTTCATTTCAGATGAGGTAGATATTGCAAAACCTATGTGTTACAACCATTGGGTTCAAAGTTGCTAGACATATATAGATGCAAGTACTAGAAAATAATTAAATTGGCCCAACAGAGATCAAGAACATTGTTACTCCTATGCAAATATATCAAATATTAGGATCCAAAGCAGCCTTTAATTGTACAGATCATTAAACATCTGACTCAATAATAGGCTAGCCTATAGGAGTAACCTTCAACTTTTTGGGATGTACAACATAGCAGATGTAGCATTTTTGTATAGCCAGCCTTCTTATTTCTGCACCTATGTTTATAATATTGCAATTTTGTATTTTTAGTTCCCTCAAATTAGTAAGGGGACTTGCACTCTATTCTATAACCCTATTTTGCTCAATTTCCTTTGCTACTACCCCAGAAATACTATGAACCTATATAACCTCATTTCACTTACTCCTATATACTCTCTTATTGTCCTTCACTTATAATTTACATTTCCCCTCCCCCATCCCCAAAAAATGCAAAGGGAAAGGAAACTGCTCTTCACTGCCTTCCTCCAAGTTCTCTTGTTCCTCTGTCTATTTAAGTGGTTTGCCTGCAAAATTCCACTAAACACAATTAAAAAATGCACACAATTCATGATGCATTACCTAAAATCACAAAAGAATTGGAACTCACTCAGCAGGGATGCAAGCAAGATGTTTAAGTTCAAAATAAAATCAATGAGGTGCAAAAGAGGAAGAAAAAAAGGCTAACCATGTGGGAGATGGGAGGGGGCAAACACGGTAAAGTCGACTTGCCATTTTTATTAGTATCATTAAGGGAATAGCTAAGGTTCAACAACAATTAGTTCAGGTATCAACATAAAATGAATCAACTAACAAATAGTGGATGTGCATGTACAGAAGTTAAAACCCAAATGACCTTTCAATTAAGTACTTGTCAAACAACAATTCAATAACGCTTCCTTGAAGATACTATGTAGGAAAATGAAGTCAATCCAATCAAGCAAATTCCTAGAAAAGAAATATACCAACAATTCCTGAATCAAAAGAACTGCTAATCTTCAAGCAATTTAATCTCCAAGGCCCAAGCTGCTCCTATGAATGGAAATAAACCAACTAAAATCCATGGAAAAGAAATAACCACACTAATGGACATAAAACTCCAATCTTTAATAACCCCTCCCCCAACAAAACCAAAATTTCGAAAACACCATCCCCTCAAATTCTCTCTCTGGATATGTATAGAAAAAGGAGATAAGATGACAAAACAAATTACAGAATTAGAATGCAATAATTAAGAAATCAGATATTTGCAGCTAGAATTATAAATCAAAGTATCAAAGGTGATTGTAGGAAGAGATAAAGTTTTGAAGGAGTCAGTCATAAGTTGGAAATTTATAGATTAACTACTTGTATCGAGCTTTTTAAAGTTCAATCGGATTCACCAATGACCAGGCCATAATAAAAAGAGAGATAGAAATAGAGCAAATTAACCTCTTTAGACTCCAATTTACTCCAGTTCTTCGTAGACCCCAAAATCAACATTGAAATTAAACCTGCTAATTAAAAAAATGACCGCAACTACAAAAATTCAGGAAGTTATCAAGCTATAGTTGCATACCCTCGCCATTATTTGGACTTGTTGCACAAACTGCATTTCACAATTGGTCATTACTGAAAACAAAAAAGGACATGAATACTTTGGGGGAGTGGGGAAGACAGAGGGAGGGAGAGAAGAGGAGGAGCGGAGAGGGTCACAAAGGAGTTTCCTGGAGCTTGGGGAGGGAAAAGTGTGAGCGTGCATCAGTTATAGAGTTAAAGAAAGCCGAAGAGACGTGTCAAGTACAATATTTTCCTATTTTGTTCTTTTGGGCCAATGTAATTTAAAGATCATGTTACACATGAATATTGAGAGGGGGCAGAAATTATGAAATACAAACGTGGTGTTGTAATTTTTTGCAAGCGTATAGTTATCGTCAGAGCGTTTACGGGCGTCGTCCTCAGGGATGGTTTATGAATTTAGGTAATTGGACGTTGAAACTAATAAACCTTAATCTATGAGAAAAACTCTTTAGACATAAGCAAGACTAAAGTCATACTTCTACATTTTTGTAATCAAGTTCAAGTTGAAAACTAATAACTCAACACCAAGTTTAATCCTTCATATTGTCAGTCAACAATAGGGCCTAAATTTCACTAGTAGCAATCATGTCTGTATAAAAGCCCTCGACAGCTTGCAACAAAAGAACCTTCAAACCTGGAATTAGTGTGGGGAGAAAGAAAGTGAAATTAGAATGGTAGCTCTCAGTCATTCGAAACCCATGATGGAGACTTTTCACAGCTTGATTTCGTCTCTGCCCAAACCGCAACCAATTAAGCTCCAAAAATCAAAATAGGTGAAATAAACTTAAACAATTAGAATCTAAACTGAACAACTTTGATATCAAATCTTCCATTTATGCCCGAAATGAATGAGGTACATCACTAAGAACAAAAACCTAAAGCTCGAATTGAAAAAAAAAGAATGAAGAAAAGCAACAACGTAAGTTCAATTACATGAATTCCTGAGGAAAGCCAAAGTCGGATCTGGAAAGAAAATAAAGCAATTCAAAGACATTAAATGCTACTCTCTACGCTCCACGTTGTGTTCTTTTTTAGTGCTTTGCCTTTTGAGTTCTTTTTAAGGCTCCCCAGAATGCTTGAAGCCGTCCCTTTGTTGATGTCAATGAAAGACAATGGTTAGTACAATTAATGGGATAAATGATGGAGGAAGATGAAGGGAAAGAGTGGTGGTTATGGCAGACGAAGGGGCAACCGCCAGGAGCTCTATTTTTTTTTGGGCTTGTCTGGCTGGAAAACAAGAGATGAGGAATAAGAAGAAGAGATTGGGGCGAAATCAGTGCACGTGCATGGCTTGTGCCGGCTTAAATGAAGGTATAACAGTTTGGGCATGAGATAGGCGCAGAAAACAGATGAAACAGGGCCGTATGGAGAGACTTGGGCTGACCCAGCGAGAGAATAGGGGAGGGGAATGCAAATTGGACTGGGAAGGCCTAGGCATGCAGAGACGGGCCACGGAGCTAGGCTTCAATCCATTGCCTGATTCAATCCATCCTTTCTTCCTTTTGGCAAGCCATTTTCTTCAAATTGCCAAATTCCTATAAAATATACAAACTATTTATTAAAATTCTAATCTAATAATTTATTTTGAGCAAATATTAGATAATAAAAGGGTATAAAATATCATAATTTCAGTTTTAATAAATACCCGCACACTGAAGTTTTGCTCGTCCTTGAGTAAAATAAAACTAAAAATATTAGAAAATAAAATAAAATTCTAACCCACTTTCGTAGGAATCACGGTCGCACTTAACATATGCAACAAACCCTTTAAACTCCTAGGTCACCCCTGGTGGACGAGGAAGGTCTCGTGAGGATTTGTAGAAGACGTACCCACAACATCTATAACAGAATATGAAACAGGAAAAAAGAGGCAAAAACAGAAAAATAGTTTGGATTTACAAACATAAATATACAAGGGAAAAGACTATACAAATTCGAACTAGCTAAATCACCCATGTAGCAATGATATTGGCCTATATATAAACAGAATGTACTCATCAAGGCTCTCTACCCCATGGATGACATTAAAGCACTAACTTTTCATCCCACTATACATCAAAACTTTGAATCCATCCCAGTGCTCGTGTGCAAGTGCATCATCATCCTAGGGCTTAGGTTTACCATAATCAAACTCAATCCTACTTGACTGACACAAACTTTATTATTGGATTATCAACATAGAAAGCAAGCTTTTCTAGTAGGAATATTGCCTCAAAGGGTAACACCCAATAGCACCTGCCTCAAAGGGTAACACCCATTAGCGCATGCCTCAAAGGGATACTTGTCATTCCTAAGTTTATTTATGATGGAGATCTCTCCATGCCCTTTGATTAGAAATAATCAAATCAATTAGAACATGTTAATATGCTGGCTAAAGGGTGATTAAATCATCCAAGTTTTGTTTTAGTTGTTTCATTGTAGGACAAAAGGGAAGAATCCAGCACTGACCCTCTTTTGCAAGCAGAATTCGACCAGCATAAAAATGGTTTAGGCCTAATGTTTTTGCATGGATTTCAAGCTTAAGATGTCATTTTTCCAACAAGACAAGTTGCATCCAATTTAGAGTTCATTTGGTCGTTCAAATCAGACATTTACCAAGATGTGTCAAAACTGACAAGCAAACCAGAAACAACCCGATTTTGATTAAGTCATAACTTAAGCTATACTAATGCTTAAGTGATGAATTTATACATTTTTGGAATCCTCAAGATGTTTAATTTCAGGCCCAAGCATCAATTTCCAATTATGCACACAAGAGGATGAAGAAACAAGGAGTTTTCCAACACTGGTCAGATTAGGCTTTAATCTGCACGGTTTAAGTTTGAGTTCATTTAACCCATTTAAACTCACCCTAACCTTGATTTATTGGTTGGGGGTGATTATAGACATCCTAAATTTACCCCCCTGATTAAAATCACCATCATACTCGCTTTTGCTATGTTCAAACGATGCACCAAAACCGGCCAAAAACTGTTGCTAAACCCGGTTTAGTATAAACTGAAGTAATCTAAGCTCCCAACCATTTTTCTCCACTTTCAAGCTGCTTGGCACGTCCCTCTATTCTTGGCACATGTCCCAAGGTGCCTTGGGCTGGTTACTACCTAGAGAAGAACAACCAATGAGGGCTAGATTGGTGACAATGTGTTGCTTGCTTCCTATTGGCCAGCCGCAAAGTGATCTTCTAGAAGGTGGCTGCAACTTGCACTCTCTAGTAATATTCCCAGCATATATTAAGCCTCAACATGATGTGTAATGATGTATTAATAGCCTAGACATAAATTAGATTTGTATTTTAATGTATTAGATTAGTTTAAGATGTTTGTAAACTAGATTAGTACAAATCAGCTTGTAATTAACTCCTAATCCTTTTCCTACCTAGTAAGGAAAGGGTGAGGTGTTTTATTTTCTTGTGTACTAGCTAGGAAGGCCTTGCTTGCTGCTTATTTAAGGTACCACATGACCAAGGCAAAGAGAACCAACCCCTTTTGAAGTGATAAAATCAGTTTAGAAAGCTTGTGTGCTTTCTTCTCTCAAACTCTTACTTGCTTATCTTAGTTTAGGCCAAACTAAGTGGTGATCAAGTGAGTCTTAAGCAAATGTTAAGTGGTGTTTCTGTATCTTAACACTTTGTTTAAGGGCCCTAAACTTAGCTTGGTGGTGTTTCTGTATCCTTGCCTAAGTTTAGTTCTATCAAAATCGATGCTATACTCAAGGTGTTTCAAGGAAGGTTAAAGAGGATTCGATAGCTTTAATTTGAAGTTAGTAATCCTTAATTAATTCTTCTTTCCATTTCCACACATCCATAACCCTTCCCATGTCCATGTCCATGCTTAATCCAAGCTAAAGCTACCCTCTTTGGCTTAGCTTCCAACCTAAAACACAAAAACACCTCAACCGTGCACTTTGAAGAATGCTAGGCAAAGAGGGCAGCAAAGTGGCACGGTCACCCCGTGCCTAAGGGCACGACCGTGCCACCCCACGGCCTTGCAAACTAGCCTACTTTGAGTTGTGTTCTTGACTTGGTTGGCTTGGGTCCATTCCTCCCTTGTGCTATATACATCTATTCACGACAAAGATCATTTACTTTTTCACTTAGAATCACTTGATTCTAAGCTTCATCTCTCCCTCACATGCTTGATGCTTCACAACCATCATGATATGTATCCATTTTCCCTTGGTTTCCCCTTGATGTTATCTTCCTTTGGTTGCTGAGTTAGTTGTATTCTATTGAACCCTAGCTTGGTCATCGGCAGGTACATCAATTTCATTTCCTTTTCTTTTCTTTCTCTTTCATTTCCATTTTTTTGTTTTTTTGGAATGCAAACAAAAACCAAAGTAATCGTGTTAAAGACATGTGGGAGAGCCAATCATGGAAGACTAAAACCTTAAGATAATGATGAAGGGATAAATAAGGATTGGATAACACATCGACAATGAACAATTAGGGTTAGAATTAGGGCTTGGAATGACACACTAAGGATAGAGACCTATCATGCACATCACTCTTACATACAAGCTCAAAGTCAATGCATAGGGGATTTAAGTTGATGAGAATAGTAAGAAGCTTCCTGAGAAACAAAACACAAATCTTTTGGGATTTTTAAAGTTTTTTATTTTTTTTTTCTTTTTTCTCTTTTTTGTAAGTTTCCGCACCCCACACATAGATCTCACTATGTCCTCATTGGGAGTGAAAGGAAACAAAAAACACTAAAATGAAAAGGAAAACAAATATACAAAAACAAAAACAAGACCAAAAAAAAAGACACGATTCTAAATTCAAAAAGAAAACAAGAAAAATGAAGCAACAAATATATACAAAAGAAAACAAAATAAAAAGAAAAGAAAAAGAGGAACGAGTATACCAGGTCAGGTGCAAAAGTACACCTAAACTATGCCTTCCTTACGATCAGGAATTTATGGAGCACCAGCCACTCCATATCAAATTGAAAAGTGCTACTTAAATCAAAACCCATTAGCGCATGAAGTAGCTTATCAAATACAGAACACCAACTTTCAATAACATAGAAACAATAAGAAGTACAGAGTTCGATCCAAAATGAGTACATCCACCATGGAAATAAAGCACAGGTAAGGGCCCATTTCAACTTGTCAAATAGTTAGGCCCAATCATAAAGTGGATAGACATACTCATAACGAGCCAATATAGAGGTCATTTGCCTAGAAATTGTACCATCATGACTTAGCCGTCTAGGCAAAATAGTGGATCCGAAATCTACAAGTCTTTTAATATCAAAATGTGCAAGAGTCAGGTCTAAAGCAAAAGTCATAGTGATAGTGGGCTCAAACTCAACAATTCCAGACTTGCGATATTCAAAAAGAAGGTCAGTATTGATGGGGTCAAAAGAGAAGCATTCATATTCAACACAAAAACCCTCATCAAAACTGTCATTGATATCAAACCCATAAGAAAAAGACTCATATTCCACAAAAAGAATGGTGTCATTAAAGTCCAATTTAGTGGGTTAAATTACCTCCACACATGTCTCCTATAAAATACTTCTTCTGACTCATCTATCTCATGATGCTCAATGTCAGACGTGATGCTGACATCTAACTCACTAGGAGTCTCAAGGTCTTCACCATCCTTAAACTCAAAAGAGTGATTAAAAGGGGTGGGTGGGTCGGCAAAAACTAGGACATCTTCAGTGACATCCTTAAGTGAGCTAGTGTGGGGTACAAGGTTATGAGATAGTGACAGATGGAGGTCACCCTCTCGTTCTAAACTAGGCAAAGGCATGTCTTCATTCAAGTTAGGCCTAGCAAGATAGGAGGGCTCAAAATCATCATAAAGACTAACTTCAGGTTTAGAAGATCTTAAACTAGAGTTAGACTCTTGCAAATTAATATCCTCCCTACTTTGACTAAAACAGTGAGAATATTCAGCAATTCTCTTTTTCATGTTCTCTATCATTTTATCAGTCATATCATTAATCATATTTTCCACACTTGCACAAGTAGCATCAATTTAATCATGATATGAACAATTACAAGCATCATGATTAGAAGACTCACAACAATCACATAAAATAGGAGACATATAAGAGTGAGATGGGTCATATGAGTTCATAAAATGATCCTGGTGGTGAGGAGTAGCATGGAAAGCAGACTCACCATGAGTTAGGTATCTAAAATTCTTTTTAGCTCGTTCAAATGCATAGGTATCCCAAGCTAGTTTTTCAAAGAAATCCCAAACTTCATCTTGAGTTTTAGTGTAACACCCTAACTGTGGCTAAAAATGATCGAAGTGGCTACTTATATCACCAAAGGTGCACCTTTCTTTTCTGGAAGCTCACTCTTAAGAACTCCACAGTTAAGCGTGCTTGCTAGGGAGCAATCTTGGATGGGTGACCTCCTGCGAAGTTTCTCAGGCAGTGTGTTAGCGAGGACGAAGCATGCCAGAAAGACTTGTGGTGATTTGTGGGGACAATCGACAATCCTTGGAGCCGTTCCTGGTAACTGCCCACGGCCCTGGAGGGAGCCAAGATATTACAGATTGTATCAGAGCCAACCCGCGACTGTGAGCTGCGCTAGTGAATGGAGAGCTCATGGGCAGTCACCTAGCAGAGCAAAGATACTGGGTGTAGACCGTTGGTCAAGAGGACTCGTAAGTCGGTCGGTTAGTGAGGCACAACAAGGACGTTGTGCGATTCAAGTGGGGTTGATTGTAATACACCGAGTGTGGCTTAAAAGGATTGAAGTGACTACTTATATCACCAAAGGTGCACCTTTCCTTTCGGGAAGCCCACTCTTAAGAAATCCATAGTTAAGCGTGCTTGCTGGGAAGCAATCTTGGGATGGGTGACCTCCTGGAAAGTTTCTCAGGCAGCATGTGAGTGAGGCCAAAGCATGCCCGAAAGATTTGTGGAGATTTGTGGGGATCCTTTAAGCAATTCCCAGTAACTGTCCGCAGCAGAGGAGGGGGCCGGGGCATTACATTTAGACAATAATCCTAAGAAACCTTTAGGGCACATAGACTCTACATAACCTCTAATTCAACATTTAGACCCACAGTAATGACCTCACAAATTTTTCATTTTTGAAAATTCTAATTCAATTGAGCACGATAATCATTAAGTCACGATAAATAGCTCCAGAAAGGTTCATGCTCAAATTATGGGAAATTAAAAACTCACATTCTTGAAGCTCTTTTTTTTTTTAATTTTAAGAATTTTTCAATTTATTTTTGGATTTTCAATTTTTGATTTTTTGTGAGGTTTTTTATATTGAAAGAAAAAAAAAAGAAAAAGAAAACAATGACTCTAAGACAACTAACTATGACTAATGAATAAAACATGACTACTCAAATAATCAAGTTAACAAACTAAACTAACAAAAAGAAAACCATAAGACCAAAAGAAAAGAAAGACCACAAAGACTCAAACATCAAAAAGTAACCTAATACAAAAAATATAAAATAAACACAAACACAAAATAAGAGCATTTTTTTCGTAAACAGAAAAATAAACACAGAAAAATCTGCACCGATCAATTCTGTTTCAATTCCTGCACAAAAATCAAATGAAGTCAGTATTATAAATCAAAATGAAATCGAAACTAAAACAAAAATGACGCAAACGACTAAATGCAACCTAATTTCACAATGTCATCCCTGGCAACGGTGCCAAAATTTTTTTATAACTTTCTGCAAGTGTACGGTTATCATCGTAGCATTTATGGGCTTCGTCCTTAGACATGATTGCTACTAGTGAAATTTAGGTAACTAGACTTTGAAACTAATAAAACCTTAGTCTATGAGAAAAACTCTTTAGACATAATCAAGACTAAAGTCACTACTTCTACGTTTTTTTTAATCAAGTTCAAATTGAAAACTAATAACTCAACACCAAGTTCAATCCTTCATATTGTCAGTCAACAATAGGGCCTAAATTTCACTAGTAGCAATCATGTCTGTATAAAAGCCCTCGACAGCTTGCAACAAAAGAACCTTCAAACCTGGAATTAGAGTGGGGGGGAGAAAGTGAAATTACACTTGTTGCTCTCAATAATTCGAAACCCATGATGGAGATTTTTCACACCTTGATTTCATCTCTGCCCCAAACCGCAGCCAATTAAGCTCCAAAAATCAAAATAGGTGAAATAAACTTAAACAATCAGAATCTAAACTGAACAACTTTGATATCAAATCTGCGATTTATGGCACTGAGAACAAAAGCCTAAATCTCAAATTGAAAAAAAAAAAAGAATGAAGAAAAACAACAACGTAAGTTCAATTACATGAATTTCTGAGGAAAGCGAAAGTCGAATCTGGAAAGAAAATAATGCAATTCAAAGAAATTAAACTCTACTCTCTACGCTCCACGATGTGTTCTCTTTTTATTGCTCTGATTTTTTGAGTTCTTTTCAAGGCTCCCTAGAATGCTTGAAACTGTCCCTTTGTTGATGTCAATGAAAGACAACAGTTAGTACAATTAATGGGATGAATAATGGAGGAAGATGAAGGACAAGAGCGGCGGTTATGGAAGACGAAGGCGCAGCCGCCAGGGGCTTATTTTTGGGGGGGGGGGCTTGTCTGGCTAGAAACCGAGGGATAAGGAAGAAGAAGAAGAAGAAGAAGAAGAAGAAGAAGAAGAAGAAGAAGAGATTGGGGGGAAAGCAGTGCACGTGTGTGGCCTGTGCCGGCTTAAATGAAGGTAGAACAGTTTGGGCATGAGATGGACCGCAGAAAACAGATGAAATAGGCCCGTATGGAGAGGGAAGGAAAAGGAGAAACTTGGGCCAGCCCATCGAGAGAATAGGGGAGGGGAATGCAGACTGGACCGAGAAGGCCTGGGCATGCACGAGACGGGCGACGGAGCTGGGCTTCAATCCATTGCCTGATTCAATCCATCCTTTCTTCCTTTTGGCAAGCCATTTTCTTCAAATTGCCAAATTCCTATAAAATATACAAAATGTTTATTAAAATTCTAATCTAATAATTTGTTTTGAGTAAATATTAGATAACAAAAGGGCATAAAATATCATAATTTCATGTTTAACACATGCATAAGTCAAAAGTTAGTTCTTTACATTTTTTTAAATTGTTAAGATATTAACGGTTGGGAAGCAACAATAAGTGAAATCAATGGTGATACTTACGGGATGCTCCGCAATGCATGCCCAGCGAAGTCAAGTAAACATTTCTCTTTATAATATATAATAGATGATAGAATACTCTTTCTTTTTTCTTTTCTTTTGGGGGGGTGTTGGTATTATAAAAACTATTTCAAGTTTTTGAAGGTTTTTAAAATTATTTCACAATGCCTTGGGTGGGTGGGGCTTTTGTGGATGTGAATGCCTCATGAGATATTGGATTGAACCCATCATCCCTACCTAGTTGCCTATCTTAGAAAAGGGGAGTCAATGGATCTGTTTTTGAGTATCACCCGCAGGGCACATATCTGTAGTGGCTTTGATTCTCCAAAACTGCCCTAAGATGAAATTTTGGTTAAGTTAATTGAATATCTATGAATTTTCCATGTATTGATTCTTGATAATTCCCTGATGGAGAAGATGTTGATACCTCCTTATGATGTCGGCTTTGCCTTGCTGTGCTACTCCTGTATGTGGATGTGGATAATGTTGGACTCTATTTGCATTGTTGCCTGTGAAAGTTGTGTTTCGCTCTCTATTTTATATGTTTCCCAACTCTTGGATGTCCACCATCAAGCATTACATGTCTTCGGGTGTGTATCTTTAGTGAATGTGTGCATGTGTATGTGTGTGTGCGTACGATTGCAGTTATGCACATGCAAGAACCAAGGTTGGTTTAAATCTGAATATCTAATGGTGTCTACCCTGAGGATTAGGTGAAACAAAAACTCAAGCATTGTGAGCTTTCATCGTATGGCTCCATTTTGATTATTCTTTGGGATTTCAGACTAGCTATAAGAACTATTTATTATTGTTTATGGCATTTTTTGTACATGGAAAGTTATACTGGTCTTTTTTAGGATACATTGTAAAGGTCAAATGCCTTAGCTAAGTTGCATTTGTGTTCATGGAGTTACCCCCCCTTCACAAAAAAACTTATTTGCAGTGTGACATCTTTGGTTGATTGTAACATGCTTTGTATTTCCCTTATTTTCTCTGGTTATGTTGTACCAAGGCATTTGTGTTCATATCAGTATTTTAGGATCAACAAATTTTTGAATTAACATTATCATTAGTTGATAGGGAGCAGGGGTAGTAGTTGATGAGGGAACATATCGAAGTAACATGGTAGGTTCTTTACTTGTTGAGCTTAGGCAAAGCTAAGAGGCAGTCATGATTTGTAGGCGAAGGCATCTGTTGTAAATAAGGTGAGCATGTGACTTATTAATATAGTTGATGATATGTCTTTATTTTTTGTAAACTACATATTTGTAAATAAGGTGAGCATGTGACTTTGGTTTTACTTATTGATGTAGTTTATTTTTGTGCGGCTTTTTTAGAAGAGGAGTTGGGGGTTACAATTGTTTTTATATTTAAACCATATATTTTCGTTTCGGAAACAACATTGGGTAATGCTCTTCCCAATGGAAGCTTCCATTGGTTTGAACACTGGTGAAAGGGGTTGTGAAGATGCAATGTAATATCCTTGGTTTGTTACTTCAGAATTGTAATGTTTCTAACATTCAATACTGTACATGGTATGGAAGGAGTTCGTCCAATAGGAATTGTCAATAAAAATCAATGTGTTGAAGGCATTATGGATAACCTAGGTAGTGACAAAAAGCAAAATGAAGGAATTAGCTTGAATTTCATAGACAAAAGGCTAGATGACCTGGACGAAAATGATATGAAGAAGTTAATCTTTAAAACACTAGTTGAGTGCGAAGTGTTCTATTTTACTTATGTTAAAACAATTGGATTTGGGGTTAGAAGAGAAACACTGTGAATTAATGATCATGGTATGGTAACATCATTGCACTTTTGTTGTGATCGCGAAGGTGTGAGATCCGAGAAGGATAAGAACCACAAAGATAAGAAAAGGAAAGCAAGAGATGAAACAAGGTGTTTTTGTAAGGCCTTCATAAGTATGAAATACATGAAAAAGAACATGTCGGTATGTAGTAAAAGAGTTCAAGAAGGAACACAATCATCATCTTGTTCCACCGCAACAAGTGAATAAGATTCGAGCTTTTAGGGGTATAGATGAAGTAACTAAAATTCAAGTTAGTGAGAAGTATGATTTAGGAATAAGTCAGAAGCAAATTTAGACCAAAATTGTATATGATGCTGGAGGCCATGATAATTTTGGTTGTGTAAGGAACGATGTATATAATGTTGTGGATCAACACCGGAGGCGATTACAGAATGATGCCGAAGCAGTTTTAGCGTACTTACATGGAAAGCAAGAGATAGATCCACTGTTCTTTGTGAGTTACACTATTGATGGAGATGGGAAATTAAACAAATTGTTTTGGTGTGATCGTAGGTCCCGAATTGACTATGAAATTTTTAGGCATACATTGGCATTTAACACTACCTAAAAGTCAAATAAATATAATAAACCATTTACCGTTTTTGTTGGGATAAATCACCATTTGCAAACCATTCCATTTGGATGTGCCTTGCTACTTGATGAAACGAAGGAGACATATATTAAATCAGTTGGTGAAAGCAATGGATGGACGAAAACCCGTAACAATTATAACAAATAGAGATAATGCAATGGCATACGCAATAATAGAAGTGTTGCCAGACACATGCCATAGCATATGCTTGTGGCATTTAATGAAAAAATGTGGTTACACATGGTGGTAAGCGAGTTGCACATGGTTTAATTAAATGTGTGGATAAGTATAGAAGGCCTGAAGATTTTGAAAAAGGGTGGCAAGAGCTATTACATCATTATAAGATTGATATGAAGGAACATAAATGGGTTGCTGATATGTATAAAACTAAGGAAAAATGGGCAAAGGCTTATATGCAAGGTTTTTTGGGGGGGGGGGGATGAGAAGCACACAACAATGTGAGTCGATGAATCAAACGGTGAAAGCATTTGTCAACAAAAAGATGAAATTATACCAATTTATTTAAAGTTATGAACTTGGAATGAGAGAAATTCGATACCAAGAGATGCAAAATTATTATATCTCAAAATATAGCATTCTTGAAATTCACCATCCACTACCGAATATCAAAAGAGATGCTGCCTAAGTATACACAGGAAGAGCATACAACAAGTTCCAGCAAGAGCTACTGTTTGAGTCAGCGTACGTAGTAAAAGAACAGCAAGAAACAAACAGATGTAAATTTTACAGGTTTGTTACTCCATAATAATACACGTAATTTTTCTTAGTAACATTCATTAGAAAATTTCTTATAATGCATATGTTTCCACTACATGCATGTTAGGAGAGTCCGATAAAAAATACTCCTCATACATTGTAGTGTATGTGTCTTCCAATGACACTATGAGCTATTGTAGCATGAAGTTGGAGTCCGTAGGTTTTCCATGTCGGTATACGATTGCTGTGATGAAACACGAACAATTCGATTGAATCCCTAGGGGGTGCATTCTAAAGAGATGGACGATTTACGCAAGGCCAGATTTAAGTGTGAATAAGATTGCAGTTTTTAATCAACATGTGACAAATTCAAGATACATGTACCTTATATCACTTTTTACTCCTTTATGACTCATGGCTTCTAAGGAAGATGTGTATTACAAGGAGACAATGGATTGTGTGCAAAAGCTTTGGCTCAAGTATAAACATGCAAAGATTGAAGGGAGAACTATTGAAAGAGATAGTTGATAAGTGCTTTATATGTACACCTTTTTAGGGCTATTTTGCGTCGTTTTTAAGAGAATTTTGTACTTAATGATGTTATTACTCTCCTATTCTCGATTTATGCTTGGGTGTAGTTGTTTCATATGTTTTGTAGGATTTCTAGTCTTTTTACCCAACATTTGCCCTTTAATGGCTGTGTTTTGGCCTCCCCACGGTCGTCCATATTATGCCACGACCATCGAGCAAAGAAAGAGCTAAATTCCAGATCCAGCACAAACCACGATCAGCCCGTGGTGGAGCCGACGGACCATGGTGTGCCTGTAACTGTTGCCTCTTCGTTTTTCCTCGACTGTGTGGCTGATATCAACTGAAATTCTCTATAAATAGAGACATTCTGCAGCATTCCAAAGCACTCAACTTCAACTCCAAAGCAAAGCAAGCAAGTAGTTTAGTTTAGATTAGTTCTCTCTCAATTTTTGTTCATAGTTTAGTTTTGAGTGGGTTTTGAGTGTGAGAGTTTTGATCCTGAGGCTGTTCCAAGCCCTTGGTGAAGGCCATCTCAGTCGAGTCCCTTCCGCTCAAGATTTTGTCGATCATTTTTGGTTAGTTCATCTTTTATCATGTTTGAGTAGTTTTCTTAGTCTAGGGATTTAGTAGTTTTTGGAATTGTTATTGGATCATGGTTTGATTTTTAAAGAATTGTGCTTATTTTCGTTATTGGTTTGATTTCGGTCTATCAAGTGTTATTCATGTTGTGAGTTGATTTTTGGCCAAACTTTGCTTGCGTATTTGAAACAATCGAGTGAACATTCAAAAGATGGCATTTGGTTGTTGGACTGCTTGAATAGACATAGCATAACTTCGTCTCGAAAGAGAGATTTCTTTGTTAGGAGGGCTAGTAAGTAATCGAATATATTAAACTTAGATTAAGTCAAATTAATTTGAAAGAACGATGTTTGCTTAGTTTAGGTGAATTTGATTGATTTTGAACGAACAAATTAAGTTTCTTGACAAGATTACAATTCCTCAGAACTAACCACTTAGAGAATAGCACATGTTTATTCATTTTGATCCAATTCTCTTCCGTAACTATGAAAATTCTTAGACGTTTTTTATGTATGTTGAGTTTTGCAAGCCTGGAATATTAATAAAGCTAACAACTCAACATGGAAGATATGAACTGGCCTAAAGGAAGTATTTCCACCAACCATAACTACAAGATTCACCACTAAGCCCCTCAAAGCTAAATGAACCAGGAGTTAGATAAAGAATCACTCTCAACACCACCTGAACAGGCTAAAGTTAGAGAGATTTTGAGAGATTTTTGCTTGGACCAGCAAAGGGAGTCTTTCATTAATCATCATCTGAGTGTTACAAGTGGAGACAAACCTTAAATACTCGGTTACAATCAAAAGATCCAACGCCACAACTGATTCTAGTCAAAATAAGAAAACAGATTTGAACTAAACTAGCCTAAAACAACAACAGGTTGGATTCTTGACACCTAAACCCTTTGCTTATCTCCATTACTGAGGCGTCAACCCTTAATAGCATCAAGGTACTTGCTAATGATGGCCTTGGGAGGAGATTTGCAGCTAATTACAACATGTTTAAATCGGCCTGCCAATAACTACAGCACACTGAAATCCAAAGGATAAAAGAGTATTTCTTGCATTCTGGTGCCGATTAAAAGCTAATGCTAGAGGATCTAAATCTGCAACTTTAGGGCCTTGTTGGATAAATATTTAGACACCTTTTCAAGTCCATAAACTTGCCAAAACGAGCTGCTAAGTTGGAGGTAAAATTTTCCCTTTAAACTGCTGCTGACCTGCTGCTTCCAGAATTAATTCCAGGGTAAAAATCAAGTAACCTTTATCATTTAGGAGCTGATTATGAGCTGATAAATGAGTTAGGGTATTGATAAAAAAGGATTGGGTTCCTTAGGCATACATGAGTTACTGAAAGCATGCAAAACAACCTAAAACATGCTGATTGCAGGATGTTCTTTATTTGAGCTTAATTGAACTAAGGCTGCTATTTGAGCCTCAAAATGACTTGGCTTGGCCTAAAGAAATGCTAGGGTGTCCAGAAAAGCAAGGATCTCCCTAAAATAGCCTCCAAATTGAATTGTAAGGCCTCACAGAATTGACCTTGATGATGGTTAAGCAGCAAAGTTTGCTCTGGTCTAGGGTGGGGATCTTGTTCTAGCCCTTGATATGCACCATCCTCCCCTCCTTTGAGAGGATTCGCCCTCAAATCCCCAAACTCATTCTCATCCTTTACATAGGGACTCAGATCCCCTACATTAAATGTGGCTGAAATAGCTATGTCTCCTGGAAGCTCTAGTTTGTAAGCATTGGCTCCCACATTGACTAAAACCTTGAAAGGTCCATCCCCTCTAGCCATTAGTTTACTTTTCCTCCCGGTGGGGAATCTTTCCTTCCTGAGGTGCAACCAAACAAGATCACCAGGCTGATACTCCATGTCTTTCCAGTTCTTGTTTGCCTTGATTTTGTAGGTTTCATTGACCTTCTCAATATGAGCTCTAATCTGCTCATGAAGTTTCTTCATTTCCTTGGCCCTCTTTTCAGCCTCAAAGCTAACCTTACTATTAGTGGGGAGAGAAATAAGGTCAATAAGAGCCAGGGGATTGATCCCATATAATGCCTCAAAAGGTGAACAACCAGCAGCTCTAGTTGGTGCTCTGATGTAAACAAACTCAGCATAAGGTAGCTTGAGATCCCATTCCCTCAAATTCTTCTGGACCATGGTTCTAAGAAGGGTGGACAAGGTACTGTTGGTGACCTCAGTTTGGCCATTAGTTTGAGGATGGCAAGTGGTGATGTATAAGAGCTTGGTACCTAACAGGGGCCATAAACTTCTCCAAAAATGAGACAAGAACTTATTGTCCCTGTCACTTATAATGGTCTTGGGCACACCATGCAATATGATGATTTCCCTAAAGTATAAATCAGTAATGTGATATGCATCATCAGCCTTATGACATGCCACAAAATGATCCATCTTGGTGAATTTGTCTACCACTACCATAACTGAATCCTTACCTCTTTGCGTCCTAGGCAAAGCAACAATGAAATCCATATTGACATCTTCCCAAGGCCTTAATGGAACTGGAAGAGGTGTATAAAGGCCTTGATGGAATTGGCTCTTGGATTTATGGCAAATGGAGCATCTGGACACCAATTTATGAACATCTTCCCCCATTTTTGGCCAATGAAAATGCTCCCTAAGAATATCCAACGTCTTGTTCATCCTAAAATTCCCAACAAGTGAAGCCCCATGGGCTTCTCTTACTAATAAATCCCTTAATGGACAGGCTAGGATACACAACTTGTTCCCTTTGAACAGAAAGCCTTCTTACATCACATAAGGTCCCTAAACTGCTCACCAATTCTTGAAAGGCTAGGTCTTCAGGGTAGTACGCCTGAATAGACTGCAATCCCAGTAGCTTTGCAACTAAAACAGAAATCAAGGCATACCTCCTTGAAAGTGCATCTGCTGCTATATTCTCAGTTCCCTTCTTGTGCTTGGCAGAAAAGGTGAAAGCATGTAGGAGCTCAACCCATTTTGCATGTCTTGCAGTGAGCTTGGGCTGGCCATTGAGAAACCTTAATGTTTGATGGTTTGAATGCAGGACAAATGCCTTAGGTTTCAGGTAGTAACTCCAATGACTCAAAGCTCTTACTCTGGTAGAGAATTCTTTGTCATAGGTTGAGTAATTGAGTTTTGGACAAATAAGCTTCTCACTAAAATAGGCCAGGGGCTTTTTCAGTTGGGTAAGAATAGCTCCAATGCCCACCCCACTAGCACCGCACTCTACCTTAAATAATTCTTCAAAGTTAGTTAAGGCCAGGACTGGTGCCTCACATAACCTTTGTATGATAGTCTTAAAAGCTTTCTGTGCTACTGGAGACCAAGCAAAGTTTCCCTTCTTCATGCATTCAATGAGAGGAGCCATGATTGTACTGAAATCCTTGATCAATCTCATATAGAAGGAGGCTAACCCATGGAAACGTCTAACTGTAGTGATTGAGGTAGGTACTGGCCAGGATTTAATTGCGTCCACCTTGGCTTCATCCACCTGAATACAATCACAAGAAACCACATATCGAAGGAAGACAACCCTTGGTACAAAGAACTCACTTTTTTCCAACTTCCCATACAGTTTCTGGCTTCTAAGGGTGGAGAAAACTTGCTTGAGGTGTTGAATGTGATCAGGTTCAGTCTTGGTGTATACAAGTATGTCATCAAAATATACAACCACAAACAGACCTATGTATGGCCTAAGCACTTCATTCATTAACCTCATGAAGGTGCTAGGTGCATTAGATAACCCAAATGGCATGACAAGCCATTCATAAAGCCCTTGTTTTGTCTTAAAAGCAGTTTTCCATTCATCCCCTTCTCTCATTCTGATTTGATGATAGCCACTCCTTAAATCAATCTTGGAGAAGATCTTTGAACCATGAAGCTCATCCAACATGTCATCAAGTCTAGGGATAGGATACCTATACTTGATTATAATACTATTGATGGCTCTACTATCTACACACATCCTCCAACTGCCATCTTTCTTTGGTAAAAATAAGGTTGGAACTGAGCATGGACTCATGTTCTCCCTCACATAACCCCTATCAATCAGCTCTTAAACTTGCCTTTGCAGCTCCTTGGTTTCAGCAGGGTTGCATCTGTAGGCAGGTTTGTTAGGTAAGGGGGCTCCAGGGATTAGATCAATCTGGTGCTCAATACCCCTTTTTGGAGGGAGGCTAGGTGGTAAGTCTTGGGGAAAAACATCCTTAAATTCCTCTATCAAGGACTGAACATAAGGGTGTGCAGTTGCTGGATTTAACTTAGGGGCAGATTCCAATATAAGCACAGCAAACACAGGTTTTCCCTTGGTAATAGCCCTCTCCACTCTTCCCCCATTGACAAGCAAGGCACTCTTCTTGTGTGTACCCCTCCCAGTTTCAGGTTTATGTGTTTGGTTAGGGGGTAAAAGAGTTAGTGTCATTGTCTTACCCTTCAGTTTGAAGGAATAAGTGTTGCGTTGACAATGGTGAATGACATCCCTATCAAAATGCCAAGGCCTATCTAGGAGCAAGTGGCAAGGATCCATTGGCAAGAAATCACACAGGAACTCATCTTGATATTCACCAATTAAAAAAGGAACCAAAGTTTGCTTGAAAACTATTACCTCATTGCCTCTCTTAAGCCACTACAAGGTGTAGGGTCTAAGATGGATGATGGTGGCCAGGTTCAGCTTGTTGACCATTTCAGTTGAAGCTACATTTGTGCAGCTACCCCCCATCTATAATCAGGTTACATGTTTTGTTGGCTACCTTGTATCTGGAGTGGAACCTTTGCTCTCTTTGGTTAGCTTCTGGTGGGGCTTCAGTAGCATGGAGAACTCTTTTAATCATGAGCATCTCACCTTCTTCAAGTGGCAGGTAAGAAGTCTCACCCTCATCAGCAAATTCTTCCTCCTTATTCTCCTCTACTTCCATGTGATCTAGTTCTTCAATCTCTCTGATTGTGAGTACCCTTCTGTTGGGGCAATTTGCATGAAAGTGACCATAGCCATGGCACTTGAAACATTTCTTCTGGCCCTTAGGAGTGTCCTTGGCCACATCCTTTCTTTCCCCTTGTCCTTATCATCCTTAGGGGCAGGTTCTGACTTGTAAAAATTGAAGGTCTGCACTGGTACAACAGGTTTAGGAGGGGCAGAAGAGTAAGGCCTCCTTGATTTAAGTTGTTTCTCAACCTTAACAGCTAACTTGCATGCATCTTCAAATGTCCAGAAATGCTGCAGCTCAACCCTTTCTAAGATGGTAGGGTTTAAGACCTTGAGAAACCTGGCAATGGTCTATTCAGGTTCTTCCCTTAAAGCACTCCTGATCTGCAGTTGCTCGAATTCGCTAATGTATTCTTCAACCTTTATGCTTTCTTGTTGCAAGAAAGTGACCTTCACGTACCGTTCTTGCTTATAGGTAGCTGGCAAGAACCTTCTATCCATGTGTTTCTTCAATTTAACCTAAGTTTTGATCTTAGGTTTGCCTTCCAAAGCCTTGGTTCTCTTCAAATTTTCATACCAGAGTGAGGCATACTGCTTTAACTTCATAACAGCAAGCTTAAAAGCCTTTTCTCCAAAATAGCCTTTGATCTTTGTGATCCTTTCCATGGCTTGGACCCATTCCAAGTAGTCTTCAGGCTTTAAACTTCCATCAAATTCAGGGGCCTCTATTCTAGATCCTTAAGATCATCCCTATGCATTCTCCTTCTGCTAGGCCTAGTATCTCCAGTAGATGATGACTCACTACTAGTATATCCAGTAGATGACTCACTACCATACTGAGAATCAGGAGGGGAATCAGAACCTTCATTAAGAGGGTCCTGAGGTGGCTCCCTTTCTCTTCCTCTAGGTTAGTTCATAAGTTACTAAATTTGGGCTGCAAGGGTTCTGATACTTTCTTGCATTTCCAGTATGGCTCGATCTCTCCTAAGTTCATGAGCCTATTCCAGATAGAGACCTCTAGGAACTCTCACAGGTTGTTGAGGTGGAGGGGAAGTGTTTTCCCTCTTAGCCATGCTGCTTGGGTAAGGAAAATTGGTAGGTTATGGCTGTCTGAGGAGTTTGGTCCTTTATGGTTGGACTTGTGTTTGGGTTGGTAGGGTTCTTTTGTGGTTGAGTAATAAGTTCCAGTATGGAAACAAGTGAATGAGGCTAAAAAGGAAGCAACAAAGAGCAATAGAAACAACTTACCAAGAATCAGGCTAGGCTCTGATACCAGCTGATCTTTGCTAAATTTTGCAAGCCTGGAATATTAACAAAGCTAGAAACTCAACATGGAAGATATGAACTAGCCTAAATGAAGTATTTCCACCAACCAGAACTATAGGATTCACCACTAAGCCCCTTAAAGCTAAATGCGCCAGGAGTTAGATAAAGAATCACTCTCAACACCACCTGAACAGGCTAAAGTTAGAGAGATTTTGAGAGGTTTTTGCTTAGACCAGCAAAGGGAGTCTTTTATTAATCATCATCTGAGTGTTACAAGTGGAGACAAACCTTAAATACTTGGTTACAATCAAAAGGTCCACGGCCACAACTGATTCTAGCCAAAATAAGAAAACTGATTTAAACTAAACTAGCCTAAAACAGCAACAGGCTAGATTTTTGACACCTAAACCCTTTGCTTATCTCCATTACTGAGGTGTCAACCCTTCATAGTATCAAGGTACTTGCTAATGATGGCCTTGGGAGGAGATTTGCAACTAATTACATCGAGTTTAAACCGGCCTGCCAATAAGTACAACACACTAAAATCCAAAGGATAAAAGGGTATTTCTTGCATTCTGGTGCTGGTTAAAAGCTTATGCTAGAGGATCTGAATCTGCAACTTTAGGGCTTTGTTGGATAAATATTTAGACACCTTTTCAAGTCCTTAGACTTTCCAAAACGAGCTACTAAGTTCGAGGTAAAATTCACCCTTTAAACTGTTGTTGCTGCTGCTGCTGACTTACTACTACCAGAATTAATTCCAGGGCAAAAATCAAGTAACCTTTATCATTTAGGAGCTTATTATGAGCTGATAAATGAGTTAGGGTACTGATCAAAAAGGATTGGGCTCCTTAGGCATACATGAGTTACTGGAAGCAGGCAAAACAACCTAAAACATGCTGATTGCAGGATGTTCTTTATTTGAGTTGAATTGAACTAAGGCTACTATTTGAGCCTCAAAATGACTTGGCTTGGCCTGGAGAAATGCTAGGGTGTCCAGCAAAGTAAGGATCTCCCTAAAATGGCTTCCAAATTGAATTGTAAGGCCTCACAGAGTTGACCTTGATGGTGGTTAAGCAGCAAAGTCTGCTCTAGTCCAGGGTGAGGGTCTTGTTCTAGCCCTTGATCTACATCAGTTTTTCTCTTGTTGATTTGAACAAGTTTATTTATAGTAGTTAATCGAATCCACTTGAAATTGAGTTTTGCTTAGCATATTCTGGCAAGACTAGGCTCGATAGATTACTTTAGTCCCTGAGGAATGATATCTTTATCGATACTACAAACACCCACGCGCTTACGACAGTGTTGATCAATAGTTCATTGAAATTCAGCGGAGTTTGAGATCCTGATGTTGTGTCCACAAAAGCGCGTGATAAGAAACAAAGTTTAAGAAAATGCGGGCATTGTGGCATTTGAGGGCGTAATAAGCGCAAATGTCCTCAATTAGAAGTTGGGAAGAATGTACACATTAATGCTTGTGAATTCTAGTCTTCCCAATTTTCTCGAATGCCCGTTTCACCACATGAAGTATCATTTAATCTGAAGGAAACACCTCTCGAAGATGAGGACAATAGCATAAACTTGAATACCTCTCCACCATCACCTGAAGAAGCTTCCACTTCGCGAATGGAACCACCATCTTCGAATAGATTGCTACATTGTATGCCTGCTTTGTATGAAGAAGAAGAGGCCTCAATGGTAACCATTTCATATTGGCATTTACATTATCAACTCATATGTTGGTATTTCACAATTTTATAAGTCATATTTCCTTGCCTTATGATGCTCTAATTTTTATTGTTCTTCATTATGCACATAGGCTATGTATCATCCGCACGTGGATATGGACAAGTTAGACAATGATACTCTTGTGGTGGATTGGGTCCCAGATTTACATTGATAGTGGTCTTTGTATGCCTTGTTGTGCATTCTAACTTTTCCTATGTTTTTTGATGGATTTGTAATACTTTATTTTGCCATATTATAGGTGACTTGCCTTATAGCTCTTATAGGGTTTGATTGTTTTGAAGTGATAAAGAACTAGTAAGTATTGTCAAACACCCATATACCGCTCAATTTGTGGTTATGTATGGGTAAAGACTAATATCTCCTCATATCTCTGTTAAGTCAAAAATCATGCATTGTTTTAATAATTATTTTGATTATATTATATATATTACTTTGTCTAATTTACTTTATTTTTTTATATTTTTCAATTTAAGCATCAATAACATAAAGAGGAGAAGAGAAGACGTCGAAGTTCGGATTTTACACTCTTAGCTATCAAGTCGGTCCAAAAATAATAATTTATGAAAAATATTATTTCCATGATGATTTATTTGGACTAGGGTTACAAGAGTTGAAGAGAAGCTAGAAGACTTGGGAGAAGGAGTTCAAGGGAAAAAAACTAGTAGCTAAAACCCTACCTCACCTTCCTCTCCTCATCATCATATAATCACCTTCATCATCTTCAAATACCACAACCCCACAGCAGCCATCACTCTTCACGCCTCTTCTCATCATCATCATCATCATCATCACACTTCTTCTCACACACCTTCATCATCCCCCCATCATAAAAGCCAACGCCCTACCTTCATCATCCCCCACCTCCTCACGCCACTGCCTCACCAAACTCCTTTAATCTCCACGCACACCAAACGCCTAAGCCTTTTTCAACATCATCATCATCTTCATCGTCACAAACCATCACGCCCCAACCCACGGCTGCCTCCTCCAAAAACCCATCCCACGGTTACTTCAAGCTTCATGCCATAAGCCCCAACAACCTCCTCACCAAGTAGTATTGTGTTACACTTTTTTTTATTTTTTTTTGTATTCTATTTTGCTAGGTTTGAAACATGAATTATTTGAGTGAATTTTGTGATTTTATTTTTAATACGAGTGAGTAATTTTTTTGTGCTTAGTATAATCTACTTGAAACCATGCTAAATTAATTATTTTGAAACAAGTTTTATGCTTTATTGTCTAGTTGATTTTTATTCATGATTCTATAGCGATTAGTATTTATCGTTCATGATATTCGTGTTATATTAATTAGAATGCATGCTAGTTAGTTTAATACGAATTCATATGATATTTTAAAAGGCTTTAATACGTAAAAGTTATAGTCTTTTAGGCAATAGTATCACCCTATTTAATCATGGATGGCTCAAACCCATCTCTTTTAATTAGATGATCGTTATAGATCTTTGTTAAATCAATTTGCTGATAAATTGGTTACAAGGCGTTAGATAATGTTTTTCTAATATGTAATGCTCTAGTTTGATTAAATTCTTACGGTGGTGTGAGGGTTATCAAAACTAATAGGGTTTATATTAGGGCTTGACCTAAATAAGCTATAATATAAGGAAAAATGAGGAACATCCGCTGGTGGGTGTCTTCTACAGTCTAACTCATGGATAAAAATCGATTTGTGTGTTAATGATACATATTAATTTGCATGGTGGATATAGATTATGCTAAGTATTTTTCATAAATTTGGTATCTTTGATAATTATTTGTTGCTTTTTTATTAATTTGTTAGTTTGTCAATTTGTATTCTTCAATTTATAAGCTTTAATTAAATTTTGTTTATCTCCCCCCCCCCCCCAAAAAAGAGTAGTCTTTTAGGGGTGTCTTGGTAATATTAGATCAGTTAGAGTTCGATTTTTAATGTTATTATAATTTTCAGATTTAATTTATATTCTGTTTGGCCTTTTAATTACCGGTTTGTTAGAAATTAGGTTAAAAATAGTTCCTTTTGTGTCTTTTTCATGTTTTAATCCATTCTAGGGTTTATATAGTGTCCTTTTCTGCCTCTATTTAATTTCGGAGTTTTTGGAAATTATTTGATAATTTTTCAGAATTATTTCGTGACTTGGATATGTGCAGGTTTTTATTTCAATAAATCTAAAAATTACGTTTTAAATTTTTATTTCATGTTTTTCTAGGTTTTATTAAGTCTAGAAAATTATATCCAAAAATTTGGGTAATTTTGTTAATCAATTTTGTATTTATATTAGTGCAGTTTATTTTTTCTCTAATTTCATATTTTATTTTCTGTTTGCATTTTCTGGAATTAATTTTCTGTTTTGATTTTTATGAATTTAATTATATATAATTTTGGAGTTTTAAATTTATAAACTTGAAGAATATTAATTTGGATTACTTTTTGTTATTTTTAATATTAATTTTCTGCTTGTCATTTTCTGTTTTAATTTTTTAGTTTAATATTGTGTGTTTTTATTTTCCAGATTATTTAGGATAGCTATTTACTGTTTTATTTCCAGTATTAAATTTAGAATATTCAGGAGCAATATTAAGTATTTTTCCAGATTTTTATTTATTAAATTTGATTTATTTTAGAAATACGAAAAGAAGTTATAAGAAATTAGAGTAGTAAAATCATTTAGAATTAATCTAGCTTATTGACATAATCTTTTCTCATGGAATCGATTCCTACTTTACTATACTATAAATATTATTTATAAATCAAAGTAGTGGTTTAATTTGTAGCTCTACGACAAGCTCTACAAATTTTGGAGTCGTTGCCAGGGAAAGAAAATAAAATCGTTAGTTTACTTCTATTTAATTTTACTACTTTTATTGTTTTGTTTTAACTCTAGTATTTTAATTTTTGTAGGCTGCCTTTAATTTATGAAATTAAGGAGTGGTAACGAGATTGGAGAGGACAAGGAACAAACGTTGAAAACTAAAAATAAAGAAGGTTATTCTAAACGAGTAAGTTTTAAGATTAAAAAGGTAAGAATGGCTACTCTTCGGGAACTTACTGCCCCTAATCTGAAAACCCAACCTTTGTCCATTATTTATGCTGTATTAGATAAACCTCTAAAACTAAACTCTGGATTCATTAATCTGTTACCCAAGTTTCATGGATTAGCTGGAGAGGACCCATACCGTTATATTAGTGAATTCCTTATTATATGCTCTGCTATAGTGCCTGAAGGGATTCCTGAATACCAAATTAGGTCGAGAGCTTTTCCTTTTTGTTTGTTTGGTAATGCTAAAGATTGGTTGTATTACATGCCTGCTGGATCTTTCTCTACATGGACTGCATTGCATAAATCATTTTTTGGAAAAAAATTTCTAGCATCCCGAATTGGATCTATTAGGAAGGAAATATGTGGTATCAAACAAATGAATGGAAAAACTTTTTGTGAGTATTGGAAAAGATTTAATAAACTGTGTGCCAGTTGTCCCCAACATCAAATAACTGAACAGTTGTTGATTCAATACTATTATGAAGGGTTGCTTCCTATGGATCGTGATATGGTTGATGCTACTAGTGGGGGGCTCTAGTTAATAAGACTCCAGTAGAGGCTTGAGATTTATTCAATTTAATGTCCCAAAATACTCAGTTGTTTGGTGCTAGGGAGTCACAAATTAAAAGGGTTAATGAGATTGGTTCTAGTTCATCTATAGAGAGTCAGTTATCTCACATTACTACTATGTTAAATAAGATTGCCATTGGGGGAGTACAAAAGCAGTCATATATGGAATTTGTTGTCTAGAGGGGCATCCTACTGATGCATGTCCTACACTTCAAGAGGGAAATATTAATGCTGTCTATTCTAACCAAGGTCAAAGGAGGTATGATACATATTCTAACACCTATAATGAAGGATGGAGAGACCACCCTAACCTTAGGTATGGCCCCAAAACCAACCCACCTGGTTTTGACCAAACTTCTCGTCAACCTTCTAATCAGGATAGGACCAACTTCCTACTAGAACAAGTCCTTAAGAAGATGGATGATAGGTTCCAAAATATGGAGACAACTCTTAAGCAAGTTCAAGAGAGACAGACATCAACTGATACCATAGTTAGCAATTTGCTGGCTCAAATGCAAAATAGGTTACCATCTCAATCTTACCCTAACCCCAAGGAGAATGTTAGTGCCATGATACTTAGGAGTGGGAAAGAGCTAAAAGAACCTAGGAAGAGTAGAGAGGTTGAGCCTGAGTTAGAGGTCAAAGGAGCTGAACTAGAGTTGGATACAAATTCTAATCTAACTACTAAGGAAATAGGTGAGAAGAAAAGAGAACCTTTTAAGCTAATACCACCCTTTCCTAATGCCATACTTCTAAGGTGCATAAGTCTAACTAAGATATCTTAGAGACATTTAAGAAGGTAGATATCAACATACCTCCCCTTGATGCCATTAAATAGGTGCCGCGCTATGCTAAGTTCTTGAAAGAATTATGTACTACTAAAAGAAAGTTAGTAGGTAATGAAAAGGTAAGTATGGGGGAAAATGTGTCTGCAGTTTTTCAAAGGAAACTTCCCCCTAAGTGCAAAGACCCAGGTGTTTTTTCTGTTCCTTGTAAAATAGGAAACATTTACTTTGATAGGGCTATGCTTGGCTTAGGTGCTTCCATTAATGTTATGCCTAGGTCTGTTTATGACAAACTGAACTTAGGATAGTGAAAGAAAACTGGTATAGTGATTCAGTTAGCTAATAGGAGCAGTACTTACCGAGATGGAGTGTTAGGGGATGTCTTAGTCCAAGTGAATGAACTTGTGTTTCCTGCTGATTTTTATGTGATGAACATGGGTGATGCATGTCATGATATTCCCATCTTGCTTGGTAGGCGATTTTTGAAAACAGCTAGGACTAAAATTAATGTGCATGAAGGAGCATTAACCATGGAATTTGATGGTGAAGTGATTAAATTTAATATTTTTTATGCCATGAGATTTCCTGCTGATGTGAATTACGTGTATGCACTTGATGTTATTGATGAGTTGTCCCAAAATATTTATGACTTGTCTAATGAAGATTAATTGTTTACTGTGCTTACTAAGAGTCTTGATCATGTTGAGTTTCAAAAAGTGTCATACCAGGTTAATGATAATCTAGTTGATGTGATAGGGTCTTTGTTCCACTTGCAAATGCATAATGGACCTAACAAGCTTGAATTGCCCGAAAATCATGCTAAATTACTTCCCTCTAGCATTTTACCCCCTAAACTAGAATTGAAACCTTTACCTGATAATTTAAAGTATGCTTATTTAGGGGATAATGGGACTTTGCCTGTCATCATCTCTAGTGCACTTACCCTTAACCAAGAGGAAAAACTTGCTAAGGTGCTTAGAGAACATAGCAAAGCAATAGGGTGGACTTTCGCAAACCTCAAGGGACTTAGCCCTACTTTATGCTCACACAAGATCACATTAGAGAAAGATGCTAAGACTAAGAGGGATCCCCAGAGGAGACTTAATCCACCTATGATGGAGGTAGTCCAAAAAGAAACTCTTAAGTGGTTAGATGCTAGAGTGATACACCCCATTGCTGATTCTGAGTGGATTAGTCCTATCCATGTGGTTCCTAAAAAGGCGGGAACAACAGTAGTGCAAAACAAGGAAGATGAGGCGATATCTACTAGAGTCCAGAGTGGTTGGAGAGTGTGCATTGACTATAGGAAGCTTAACAAGGCCACTAAGAAGGACCATTTTCCATTGCCTTTTATGGATCAGATGTTAGAGAGATTAGCCGGGAGGTCACATTATTGCTTTCTAGATGGCTATTCAGGTTATATTCAAGTTCCTATAGCTCCTGTGGATTAGGAAAAGACCACCTTCACCTGTCCTTTTGGCACTTATGCTTTTAGACGTATGCCTTTTGGTCTATGTAATGCACCTGTTACATTTCAAAGATGTATGATGAGTATCTTTTCTGATTTTATCACCAAGATTATGGAAGTTTTCATGGATGATTTTATTGTACATGGTGATTCATTTGATGTGTGCTTACATCATCTTACTCTAGTTCTTAAGCGTTGCATTGAGACCAATTTGGCACTTAATTTTGAAAAGTGTCATTTTATGGTGGAGCATAGGGTAGTACTTAGACATGTAGTGTCATCGAGGGGATTAGAGGTAGATAAAGCAAAAGTTGACATCATTCAATCTTTACCATACCCCAAGTATGTCAAGGATGTGAAATCATTCTTAGGGCATGTAGGGTTCTATAGGAGGTTTATCAAAGATTTTTCTAAGATTGCTTCTCCTTTATGTACCTTGCTTGCAAAAGATGCTTCATTTTATTTTAATGATAATTGTATGAGGGCTTTTGATCAGTTGAAGTTGAAATTGACTACTTTACCTATTGTGCAACCCCCAAATTGGGCCTTACCTTTTGAGTTAATGTGTGATGCTAGTGATAAGGCAGTGGGGGCAACTTTAGGTCAAAGAGTTAGGAAAGTACCTCATGTGATTTACTATGCTTCTAGAACTCTTGACTCGGCACAGTGTAATTACACCACTACAGAGAAGGAGATGTATGTTGTTGTTTTTGCTCTTGAAAAGTTCTGTCCTTACTTGTTGGGTGTGAAAGTTACTGTTTACTTTGATCATTCAGCTCTTAAACATCTGCTAGAAAAGAAAGATTCAAAGCCCAAATTGATTAGATGGATGTTACTATTGCAAAAATTTCAATTAGAAATTAAAGATAAACCTGGAGCTAAGAACTTAGTTGCTGACCATCTTAGTAAAGTGAAAACGGGAGAAAGTGGTAGTCCTTTTAGTGATTATTTTCCTGATGAGACTTTGTATGTTGTCAGTAGAAGATTTCCTTGGTATGCTGATATTGTGAACTACATAGTCACCACAACTTTTCCCATTGACTTGTCTAGAGCTGAAAAAGAAAAGATAAGAGCTCAATCTAAATACTATGTTTGGGATGACCCATACCTGTGGAAATTTTATGGTGATCAAATAATCAGTCGTTGTGTTGATGACAGTGAAATTCATTCCATTCTAACCTTCTGTCATTCTTAAAAAAGTGGGGGACATTTTGGACCCAAAAGAACAGCACATAAAGTTCTGGAGTGTGGATTTTATTGGGCCACTATTTCTTGTGATGCTTGTGATTTTTGTAAAATATGTGAGGCATGCCAAAAGATTGGAAATTTATCAAGAAGGAATCAAATGCCCTTATATAATGTTTATGTTTGTGAAATTTTTGATGTATGGGGTATTGATTTCATGGGACCCTTCCCCCCTTCTTTTGGTTACACTTACATTCTTGTACTTGTTAACTATGTGTCCAAATGGGTAAAAGTTGTAGCTACTAGAGCTTATGATGCTAAAACTGTGGTGAAACATATTAAATATCTCATTCTGCACAGATATGGAGTACCAAGAGCAATCATCAGTGATAGGGGGACTCATTTTTGTAATAGAACTTTAGGTGCCTTGTCAGCCAAATATCATGTGACTCATAAGGTCTCCAGTAGTTATCACCCCTAAACAAATGGCCAAGTTGAAATATATAATAAAGAAATCAAGGGTATACTTGAAAAAGTAGTTAGGCTAGACAAGAAAGATTGGAGTCTTAGGCTAGATGAAGCTCTTTGGGCTTATAGGACTGCATACAAGACCCCTATTGGTATGTCACCTTATAGGTTAGTCTTTGGGAAGCCATGTCATCTTCCTGTTGAGATAGAACATAAGTCATATTGGGCTGTGAAGCAATTTAATCTTGACTATGAGTTAGCAGAAAGAGAATGTGAATTGCAGCTGCAGGAACTAGAAGATATTCGCTTGGAAGCCTATGACAATTCAGTCATTTACAAAGGTAAAGCCAAAGCATTTCGTGATGCTAAACTTGTCAGAAAAGAATTTCAAGTAGGTGAGAAAGTGCTATTATTCAATTCAAAACTAAGACTCTTTCCTGGTAAGTTAAACTCTAGATGGCTAGGACCTTTTATGGTAGTAAAGACTTATCCACATGGTGCTGTTGAGATTAAATCCTCTGCTACTAACAAGATTTTCAAGGTAAATGGTCACAAGCTAAAGCACTTTTATGAAGGAGATCAGGTATGCTTAGTGGAAGAGATCCAACTAGAGGATCCATGAGCTCGCTTGCGTTGAGCCAACGACTGTAAACAAAGGCGCCGGTTGGGAGGCAACCCAACGTTTTTAGGGAAGTACCCATTTAATTTTGCTTTTATTTTCATTATTTCTATCTTTTTGCATGCGTTAGGGACTGTGCGTGAATTAAGTATGGGGGGCTGTATCCTGCATTTAATTCCTGTAGTATTTATTCTTAGAAAAAAAAAAGAAAAAAAAAGAAAAAAAAGGGAAAACAAAAAAGGTTAGATTACCAACATGGGTAGGAATAGGTGGTTCGGCACCTTTTCCCCTTAAGTTTAGGTCTCAAGTGAGCCTTATGTATGGAGTAACCCATGACTGGGAGAGTCATGCCCCTTTTTAGGCCGATCAATGACTCGCCCCAAAAATAACATTCAAAAAGAAATAAAGATGCGAATGAATTGTTTGCTCTAGCACCTCTATTCGGGTGAGCGTGAGACAGGGAGTGTTTCATTTCTAAGACCCTATATGGGCCTCGAATATGTGCGCAAGTGGAGTTTTAAAAAAAACAGAAGAAGAAGAAGAGAAAAATAAATACAAGGCAAGTTTAGAATCAATTCAATGAGTTACTCTACCTAGTTCAATTGTCTCTATAGCTATACCGTACCTCAATTTTTCTATCATTAATTTTTTAGACCTCTTGATCGGTGTACGCATATTTAAAAGAGATGGATAATTATTGATCTTGCTATTTCATTAAGGAAATGTTGTGAGGTTGATGAAGAAACTCTTTGATGCTAGTTGGATGTCTAGTAGTTATTCACTTGTTGGAAGGAAAACTAATTAATTTTCAATAAAACTGTTTTTGAAGCAAGCCAATGCCTAGGATGAATATCATGGTTATGCATGACTTTATAAGAAAGAAAGAGGGTCAGGCTTTAGGTCGAGTCTAAGATTTCTTTGCACGATGACGTCCAAAGTCTAAGTGTGGGGGAATTTGTTCAATCAAAAATCATGCATTGTTTTAATAATTATTTTGATTATATTATATATATTACTTCGTCTAATTTACTTTATTTTTTTTATACTTTTCAATTTAAGCATTAATAAAATAAAGAGGAGAAAAGAAGACGTCGAAGTTCGGATTTTACACTCTTGGCTATCAAGTTGGTCCAAAAATAATGATTTATGAAAAATATTATTTCCATAATAATTTATTTGGACTAGGGTTACAAGAGTTGAAGAGAAGTTAGAAGACTTGGGGGAGAAGGAGTCTAAGGAAAAAAACCCTAGTAGCTAAAACCTTACCTCACCTTCCTCTCCTTATCATCATATAATCACCTTCATCATCTTCAAATACCACAACCCCACGGCAACCATCACTCTTAACGCTTCTTCTTATCATCATCATCATCACGCTTCTTCTCACACACCTTCATCATCCCCCCATCATAAAAGCCAACACTCTACCTTCATCGTCCCTCACCTCCTCACGCCACTTCCTCACCAAACTCCTTTAATCTCCACGCACACCAAACGCCCAAGCCTTTTTCAACATCATCATCATCCTCATCGTCACACACCATCACGCCCCAACCCACGACTGCCTCCTCCAAAAACCCATCCCATGACTGCTTCAAGCTTCACGCCATAAGCCCCAACAACCTCCTTACCAAGTAGTATTGTGTTACACTTTTTTTTTTATTTTTTTGTATTCTATTTTGCTAGGTTTGAAACATGAATTATTTGGGTGAATTTTGTGATTTTATTTTTAATACGAGTGAGTAATTTTTTTGTGCTTAGTATAATCTATTTGAAACCATGCTAAATTAATTATTTTGAAACAAGTTTTATGCTTTATTGTCTAGTTGATTTTTATTTATGATTATATGGTGATTAGTATTTATCGTTCATGATATTCGTGTTATATTAATTAGAATGCATGCTAGTTAGTTTAATACGAATTCATATGATAGTTTAAAAGGCCTTAATTCGTAAGAGTTATAGTCTTTTAGGCAATAGTATCACCATAATTAATCATGGATGGCTCAAACCCATCTCTTTTAATTGGATGATCGTTATAAATCTTTGTTAAATCAATTTGCTGGTAAATTGATTACAAGGCGTTAGATGATGTTTTTCTAATACATAATACTCTAGTTTGATTAAATTCTTACGGTGGTGTGAGGGTTATCAAAACTAATAGGGTTTATATTAGGGCTGGACCTAAATAAACTATAATATAATGAAAAACGGGGATGATCCGCTGGTGGGTGTCTTCTACAGTCTACCTCATTGATAAAAGTCGATTTGTGTGTTAATGATAAATATTAATTTACATGGTGGATATAGATTATGCTAAGTATTTTTCATAAATTTAGTATCTTTGATAATTCTTTGTTGCTTTTTGGTTAATTTGTTAGTTTGTCAATTTTTATTCCTCAATTTATAAGCTTTAATTTAAATTTCGTTTACCCCCCCTCCCCCCAAAAAACGAGTAGTCTTTTAGGAGTGTTTTGGTAATATTATATCAGTTAGATTTTGATTTTTAGTGTTATTATAATTTTCAGATTTAATTTATATTCTATTTTGCCTTTTAATTATCGGTTTGTTAGAAATTAGGTTAAAAATAGTTTCTTTTGTATTTGTTTCATGTTTTAATGCATTCTAGGGTTTATATAGTGTCCTATTCTACCTCTATTTAAAATCGGAATTTTTGAAAATTAGTTGATAATTTTTCAGATTTATTTCATGAATTGGATATGTGCAGGTTTTTATTTCAATAAATCTAAAAATTACATTTTAAATTTTTATTTCATTTATTTTAGGTTTTCTTAACTCCAGAAAATTATATCCTAAATTTTGGGCAATTTTGTTGATTAATTTCATATTTATATTAGTACAGTTTATTTTTTCTCTAATTTCATATTTTATTTTCAGTTTGCATCTTCTGGAGTTAATTTTCTGTTTTGATTTTTCTGAATTTAACTATATATAATTTTGGAGTTTTAAATTTATAAACTTGCAGAATATTAGTTTGGATTACTTTTTGTTATTTTTAATATTAATTTTCTGCTTTTCATTTTCTGTTTTAATTTTTTAGTTGAATATTGTGTGTTTTTATTTTTCAGATTATTTAGGATAGCTATTTACTATTTTATTTCCAGTATTAAATTTAGAATATTTAGGAGCAATATTAAGTATTTTTTCATATTTTTATTTGTTAAATTTAATTTATTTTAGAAATACAAAAAGAAGCTATAAGAAATTAGAGTAGTAAAATCATTTAGAATTAATCTAGCTTATTGACATAATCTTTTCTCGTGGAATCGATCCCTACTTTCCTATGCTATAAATATTATTTATAAATCAAAGTAGTGATTTAATTTGTAGCTCTACGACAAGCTCTACAGTGTCATTATCAAACCCTTGGCAATTATCGATGGGGATGGTGTCCACGCCAATCTAATTAAGATATGTTCTCTTCATATGATTTGTTATTGCTTATGCTCAATTATGGGG
Organism: Selenicereus undatus; assembly: GCA_017589665.1. Lineage (NCBI taxonomy): Eukaryota > Viridiplantae > Streptophyta > Magnoliopsida > Caryophyllales > Cactaceae > Selenicereus > Selenicereus undatus. Next base: position 51,454,393 of record JACYFF010031959.1, on the reverse strand, counting down.
TACATATGTTGCTAGATTAATATAATTCATTTACTCCATTCAGTATATTTTGTGTACTTCTTTATTGGCTTATTGTGGAAAATCAAGTAACAAATGGATGCATTGGAAGAGACTGTGATTACCATCAAAAATTGGCATATGCAATGACCCATCTTAAGGTAATGACCTAATTCATTTGCTGGATAGAATGTTAAAGCCTACTTTAGCACACTTAGAAGGAGGAACAATGGATTTGCACCACAGGTTATGACTATGGAGTATGTCAACTACCAATCTTCACATCTTGCAGTGACAGAATATGATAGAATTTGACAATGCTTGTTGCATTCATTTTTGCATATGTGAGAAAAGGATGCGATGTCTCCACGTTTGAAGTTGAATTCAATTCCGCCTAAAAAATGAATCTGCCTACTTCATAAACATTGCCAATGATTGGTAAGATTATATTTGTTTTATGTTTTGAGTGATGGGTTATTGGTTTCAGTTATGTTAGTTTGTGACGAATTTGGGCTGTGGTGTTTGATTCATTTATTTCACGTGCAGATTTGAGTGTTTGATTGATAGATCTAGGTGTCCAAACATGCAATGTTTGTTGGCAGATGATCTTTTAGGCTTTAGATGGCTTAATACTTTTTACTAATTTCAATTTGAGCTTATTAAATAGTCTTTTTTCAAACTGTGTGGCTTTTACATCAAACCTCTAGGTATATAAGCAAGTAGATCACTAGAGGGTTTTCAATGTTAGTGCATACTATGTTATTTTAGGTAAACATGTATGTAGATGTTAGCAATGGCTATGTTAAAGTCGTGGACATTCTATCCCTTCATCCCTGAAGTTTTAATGCAATCATTTTCATTGTAACTTTTTCATTTCAGTTAATCCTGATGAATTTGGATAGATGGAGTACTCTTTTCTATCCTTTGAATATCTTTTAGCTAAATATTTATGCACTTGAATCAAAATGATGAATGTGTACTTAGCATTGATCCTTTTTGATAAATAATCTCAAAACCCCATAAATTATGAAGCGAGAACCTTTTTTGAATAAGTGGGGCCCTATGTAAGTTGAGTTATTAGAGATAAAGCCATATGGTAGGCAATGGCGAAGCCAGGAAATTCGAAGAGGAGTGTCGAAATCAATAATACACAATATAAAATCTAACAATAGTCATAAACTGAAATTAACTAACGATTACATTACATTCAATCTAATTGTCCTCGAGGAGACCTCATATTTTGAAAGTGATGCATTATTATAAGTATATACACTTTCAAATAAATCATCCTTATGGTGAGTTTTTGAATTTCAAACTTGAAGGTAACGACGACAATTCCTTAGCTATCTTTTTGAAATATCTCTGCATTTGATCTAGAATTGAAATTAAACCTATAAATTAAACAGATTTAGAATTGAAATTGGCAAATAAACTCACAAATTAAACTACAAAAACAAAACTATTCTACAAATTGAGAATTAACCTAGAATTGAAATTAACCTATAAATCAAACAAATTTAGAATTGAAATTGGTAAATAAACTAACAAATTAAACAACAAAACAAACTAATCTACAAATTGAGAATTGGCCTAGAATTGAAATTAAGCCTATAAATTTAACAAATTTGAAATTAAAATTGACAAACAAACTCAAAAATCAAACAATACAAACTTATTAATCTACAAATCGAAGAATTAAATAACAAATTTAAGTCAATTACAACATCTAACCTAGTATTAGTAAAATGAGAACTCACAAATTTGAGAGGGATGTTGGGCCAGTCACCAGTGGGCAGTGAGAGACAGCTTTGGTGGCTAAGTGTGTGGGTGGGGGTTGGGCTTTTGGGTAGTGAAGTGCGAGCAGAACAGGCAACAACATACAAAGCTAGGGGATATCCGAAGACTGAAGGCGTAAGTAAAAAAAAAATTGAAAAAATAAAACTTCAAAGATGAATTTTGGAAGCCTCAAACTCATGACATCAAACACACAAGACACAAACATAGATCGTTTGAACCGCTGAGCCAAGCACTATTTCAAGCCTATCTTCAGCTTATTTACCAGACATACTAAAGTCCTAATTTTCTTAATTTCAAACATATATATATTTTTTTTTAGAGGGGTGTCAGGTGACACTACTGGCACCATGGTGGATTTGCCAATGACTGTAGGAGGGAGGCTTGGCAGGGAGTCACTATACTATTGGGGTAGGTTTTCATTTCTGTACTCATGGATTATATTTGCTTATCAACAAAGTCTAAGGAAAAAGCCAGCAACATAATTTATGGAAAGGCTTTCGATTTTCGTCTGTTTGATGGTTGTATAAAATTTAATATTTGTGATGCCATTTTTCGTCTATGCAACGTCCATTGTTAGAAGGTAATTTTCAAGTTTGAATTTGTTTTTTTTTTGTATGTAGAAATGTTTTTTCTTTGGGGGGGTTGGATAGTGTGATTTTTGTATGCAAATACTTATGTCAATGTTGGAAACTATGTATCAAAGTTCATTTGAGCTTACATACATATATTTTCAATAATGTATCAAGATGGGTGACATAGTCATGGCATATGACAGAACTGTACGCAATGCATATGGAGATCAACTTATTCAGTTTTCTTATGTTGTTTTAAAGGAGAAGTCTTTCACACATGATAGCAGTGATGGATCATTTAATGAGAACATTGATGCATTTGATCCTATTGGTGGCCATCCTATTGGTGCACTTGCAGCTTGTGCCCTTTTTGAAGCAGCATATAGTGCCCTGGACCAGCCAATCAGCATTCTTGAAACATCACCTCTCTTAACTTTTAAGATGCTGTTGTTAATCCTTTACAGGTGTCCTATGCACACTACTCTTCCTCTAGCAGTATTTGTGCATGGTGTGCATTTGTCTGTCCATTTGTTCCACCTCTTAAGTATATGTTTATGTTTGCCTTTTTTGGTGAATATAAGTACAGATCTTTTGGAAAATTCTCTGGGGTTATTCAATGTCAGCCCTCAAAAAAATAATATCTTATGAATGGGTGGTGCCTTAATCACATTTTTCTTAAGTAATTACCAGTCTAATTTTGGATAATGTTTTACTTCCCAAGAACTGCACTATTTTGCAATATGCAAATGTAAGGCATGGACAATTTGATCTAGACACAACAGCCAAGCGTATAAGTCTATGCTTACAGCAGCATGAAGTTGTACTTTGAGCTGTTTGCACACTAATTTTGGGTGTTTGGTGAGGTGCAATACAACATTTTGTTGAGTTGAAAAATTAGTTTCTTCACCGACTAATTAACCTGTTTACTTCCTTTTAAAAAATTAACCTGTTTAACTGAGCTTTCTTGGTTCATGATTGAGTCTCAATGAAGATAGATTCTGAACATAATAGGTCAGCCAAATGACAACAATGAAGGTGTATGTGTGTATGAACATAATAGGAGAAAGGGTGATAGAGAGTTGATTTTTGTGGTGAAGATAATCCATTATTATTTAATTTCCTAACAATTAAAGTGTCTACTTGATTTTTATTGGTTCATTAATAACTTTATTAACATACAATAACGTCATTCAGAAAGCATTGGAGAGTGGTTCAAGAAAAAGCAAAGGATGCTTCACTATATCTATCTGACAAACTTAGAAGGTTGCGCTATGGGTTTGAATACGGGGCCTTAGAAGTTAAAAATCATCTCAAGAAACTTTTGTTTTCAGATATTGTTTCAACAGTCATAACAGTGTGAGTTTGCATTTATTACCTCATCCATTTATTTTATTTTCCATTTATTTTCTCGTTCTAGTAAGTTTATGTGCATTTATTTTACTACATTGTGTTTTCTACAATGGTGATGCTGACTGATATGTTTTTCACTGTTAGCTACTCTTCCAATTCTCCTCAGAATTGTCAAGCGTACACATGCCCTTGGGTTTTCCATTTTCGTCTGTGCAAGGTAGACATGATCTATCGGATCAACTTATATCTCAAATTGTCGTTCTCCTCTATTGATTGTGTCCATCGATTTTGTTCAGGATATTGTGAACAGAAGGAGGCTGAAAGTTATTTCCATTACTGATGCCCTCAGCAAGTGTTGTGAGGCATTACCCTCGCTTGTTAATGTGCAGATAGCGAGCAAGTAAGACTCATTAGCATCCACTGTAGAATTTCATGATACATACTAGATAATTTATTTTACTGTGTAACCCGCAGGCATCATATCATTGTTGTTCTTATTACATGTTATATTTCTTTGAGCTCTATACTGATATTAACTAGGCTAATCAAATTCCAGGAGTGGTTGTTTAGCTGATGTTAGAAATGAGAGTCGTAACACATTGTGCATTACTGTCACAATTAGTGAATCTCTCAAGAGGTCATGCACTGATTTGCATTCAGTTCATAGTTGCAACATCTCATGACTGGATACTAAAAGAATGGAGCTTCGACTGAGGAAAGATATCAAATTCATCTGTTTCAGGGTCATACAATTGGTTCTTTGTGTCACAGGGTGCAATGTTCTTTGTAGATATTGTCTTTGCAGTGAGAGTGTTTTCACACTTCATGTTCAATTCTTGATTTGTCTTTACAGAGACGTATTAAATGAAAGGGAAAATGCAACATCTTGATTTTTGGTTTGCAATTTTGCACTATTATAAGAATCTACTCCCCCCCCCCCCCCAAATAAAACACTACTACAAGAGTCTCCTAAACTATAGAATGGCATGTTGAGTTTGCTCCTTGTTCACCAGAAGCCACAGATGTTGGGCACCATAATTTTGCTTACTGCTGCAAAAGCTAACTTGGGCCTTGCAGATGCATTCAGCAATGGGGACCTTACAGTCGTCGATAAGAATGATGGCCTTTTAAACCTTTTCGGGGTAAATCACAACCTTTTCAGGCCCTGACAGAAGTTGGCGTAAATCCACTACCCCAGCCCTTTGGTGGTTATATTTGTAGATGCTTTTGAATAACAAAAATACATTGATTTGGTAGCAAAGCTATTAAACTGAAAACGTTGCTTCATGCAATCATATCCCCCCTACATAGATGTACATGTGTTTACAAAACCTCACTTTTGATTTGTTTTTCCCGCCTTAGTATATAGCCAAGCATGCCCGTGGTTAATACTCAAAAATTCAAAGAAAAAGGAGAGATTCATTTTTTTTACTGTATCATTGTGATTAGGCCGATTTGGTTTAAGTTGTATTCATAATAGGATTGAATTGCAACGCAGTTAGAAATTGAAGTATGTTGAAATGAACTTATTGTCTATATTGAACTCAAAGTAAAAGTGATTCGTGTTATTTGCAATACCACTAAAAAGAAACAGACATTACTTTGGTGAATTTTATGTAGTACCTAAAATGGGGCATGCCATTCCCATTCATGAGTAGCTTCCATATATTTAATTATGTACATACCACAATTATTGATCTAGTAAATAAGGGGAAAAAATTCATAATAAAAATATTGATTTAAAGAATGAAACTTTACTAGTTGGTTGGGGGATGGTTTGTTATGCATACCTTATTAATTGCGTAACCTCATTTTCAACATGTATGGAACAAGTATGAACATTATGAACGAGATGGTTGAATTGAGTATGATTTCCAGCAAACCTACAAGATTGGTGTAGATGCAAAACAAACATTATAATTTTCATTCTCAAATGTATTATACTTTCACGAAAAATAACTACCATATATAACACTTACCAAGTCTTTCACTAAAGTTATTCAACTACCATTTGCTCCATTCTCTCGTAGAGGGTCTAAAATATGCACTTTTTTTATGTAAATGATCAGCAACAATCAGTAACCAGTGAACTTTTCCATCCTTGAAAGGAATGTACACCTATAATAAATAAAAAAACCCATCACAAAACATTCACTGCTCCGAAAGCTTAAACATAAAGATTTGTTCTTTGTGGCACAGATGTCTACCTTTTCAACTTCAGTAATATATGTTGGAATCATCTTAAACATAACATCCATTTCAAAATCTTCCAATTTTGTTATCTTCATTCTACCCCCGTCACGGGGGTGATCACATTATGCAACCCATAGATATATCCTTGGCCACATCAAGTGTGGTAGTCAGCATATTTACCTCATTTTAAAACCTCAAACAAAGTGCATAAATTCGTTGAATTCACCTAGAAGTATGTCGGCAAATAAATTCGATTTAGGTGTCTTTTACGCGATTCAAGTATTAACTCACCAAAACCCATATCAACAACCTAAAAAATTTAACTGCAGCCATACGAGTACAAAAATTACAACATAAAAGCAAACAAAGTAAGAGAAGAGTCAATATATTATCTTACAAAATTGGTTAGACGGTCCATTGGAAACAAACTAGTAAACTCTCGCACTGTTGCACTTATCCCAAATTCTTGATTCAAGTATACAATCTCATCTTTTGTACTCTTGTGCATATACAAAGTTCATTATAATGCACAACATTTTCGCTCTTCATCATTGAATGTATCCACTATTGATTGTGGAAATGTATATTCGGGCTCAATTTCAACCTTGTCATAATCCTGCAATTGTAGCACTAAATAGTACTGTAACTAGGATCTTAACTAAAATGATATATTATAAAAAGCAAGTAATTTGACACATGAGGACGTATGTCGAATTACATAACACATGATATTACCTTGTTAGCTAAATTGCCTCCTAATCTTGAAAGCAACTATACAAGAAGGATTTGATTTGTCAAACATATCAATCAGAAGTTCAGAACAACTAACAATAATGATTTGTACAATCATTAACTCTCCAAACATATTCAAGGAGTTCTTCATAGAACTATCATCCTCTGACAAATCGGCATTTTTGTCCCATAATGTGTCCATAGCAGTGATATTAACAGTAGAGTTCTTTGTAGCCTCATTCGTTTTCCTAGCGCTCATCAGAGTTTGTTTTAAAAATTTCATGGTTCAGAATTGTTTTATGAATGCAATACGTCCATGACGAATCACATAATCATATCTTCAATGAACAAAATGTGTAAAAGGTTTTCATGTCATTTATGTCATTGTTAACATTCATATGTAAATCAACTATCTTTCTCAACTGCTCTACTTCCATGTCCTGCATTAACAATGAGTAATACTAAGATATGACTACATATCTCCACGCGTGAATAGAAAAGGGCACTACTGCATTTGTATGCATTCTTACCTCACAGATAAGAGACCAATCATATTTAGCTCAGCTTCATTATACTAGATAACATGAATCCCGCAATCATTTGACCTAATATTGAGAAACATAAGTCATAATTCAACAAAGACATCGTTTTTCGAAGTACACGAATAGGGTGTATTATACGAACTAGTTTGCTTCTCTTGCCATTTGTTCAACATGAATGGGAAATTTTGATGCAGCAAAAAATAAATTATTTAGGTTGGTAGATTGTATTGAGTACTCAAGTGCTGATCTTGACTAGAAAGAAAAATGTTGTCATACTTGATAACTATTCATAACATTTATTAAAGCCAAGTACAATACGTATCCAATTCTTATCAAATCTTTTGCTAACTCCCGCCTAAAATTATTACTCTTGTTCAATGGTAATGAGTCGAGAAGAGGAACACATCTACGTTTCAAATCCACAACGATCAAAAACCAGTGAACTGCTCAATCATTCATAGGGATGTAGACCTATGTAGGAGAAAGGAATGTTTTTATAACCCATTTGAAAACAGAATTTTCAAATTTGCTTGCTATTTCATTTTTCGTAAAAGAAATAGAGCAGCCACCTTCTCACATCGACTAACACCATTGGAATGGATTTGGAAATTAGCTTCTTTTGAAAATGAATGACACTTCTATTACATTTTCCATCAAGTAACCTCCATGTTGTCATCACTTGCTACACAAAATATATGTGTTATTACAATTAAACCATAAATTCATAGCAGTTAATTAATCATACAAATTTACCTGAAAACAAATTGGCAAATAGACTCGATTCATTCTTTTCATACGCACTTCAATAGTGAGCTCGCAAGCAGCCAAGTAAATTATCTGCATATTTATGCGAAAAGCATGAAGGCCTATTATGAAAAACATAATTCAATTTCATGTGAAACTGATACTATATGCATACCGTATTGATTAAACACGCCTTTGGAAAAAGTGTCAAAAAATCAAATGGAGGTGCACTGAAACCAAATTCCTGATTGTTATAAATGTCAACACAACAATTATCACTCTTAGCCAATTGTCAGCACTGGGTCACTTATGTTTTCTCCTCAAGTCTCAATCTGCCTACTACCGTATGGGGGAAGCGAAACATGTTTCCAAATTTTGTTATAAGGATACTCTACATGGGGAAAAGTATGTACGTAGTAAACTGCTGTAATGGTTGAGCAACAAACAAATTAAATACATAGTATAAGGTACATAAAATTGGACTATACCTCGTTCAACTTCAAGTTGCCAGCACTTGGTCACATATGCTTTCTCCTCAAGTCTCAATCTGTCTACTACCATATGGGGGAAGCAAAACGTGGTTCCAAATTTTGTTGTAAGGATACTCTACAAGGGGAAAAGTATGTACATAGTAAACTGCTGTAATGGTTGAGTAACAAAGAAATTAAATACATAGTATAAGGTACGTAAAATTGGACTATACCTCGTTCAACTTAAAGTCCGTTTTCGCTTGCTGCATAATATCCAATCCACCCTCACTATTTGATTGAGCAACATCATAAAGGAACATTTAATTAAATATATTTACTAACAAAGTATTAGGCACAGTAACATCAGCAATTTATACCTTATTCACATTGACTTTCTTATCCTCTTTATGCAAAAGTTCAACCCACCCACACTTATTGACTACATAACATTATATAATGAAAATTCATTAAAATATATATAGTATGATCACAACATACATTACGTACACAGTAACATGAACAATCGTGTATACCTAATTCGTCAACCAAATTAACAAAAATTTAAAATTAATTACCTTTGTCAATCTATTTGCTGCTCATGTGTCGTCCTTTGAGAAATTGTGTTAAGCTACAATCCTTCTCTTCCATTTGCTACAAGGATGTGGGGTTAAGGTAGTAACCCTCAACTGGTTTCCCCCACGGTGAGAATGACACTTGAACATAGACTTCAGTGGGTGCTGGTCAACTACTGGACTATTGTGTAAATTCAATAGACTTGGGTTTCTAGGTCCACCTAGGTCAAATTCAAATCCCTTAGCAAAAGGGATTTGAATTTTTCAAGACGCCATTGTAGTTTTGCCAGGTGTCGAAGAGTCAACAACCGTAGAAAGACATTGTCTTTTCATTATATTTGGTCATCTATCTGCATACATCTCATCAGCATTCTCAAATTTTATAGGTGACTCTTTTTTCTCACTTGACTTCGATGGGTGAGCAATGTATGTTCAAGCACATGTGTCAGTCATGTGCTTATTCGATTTTGTAGTTTCATTGTCAACCACATGCTTCATAACCCTATTTACATTCATATTCAACATCTTCAGTGTGTCACTATTTTCTTTGACAACACTCGTAAGTGAAAATATGTCACTTGATACCTTGACCACTAGATTCTCAATAAAACCCATACGTGCCTCAAGTGAATTTTGCTATTCACCATTCCCTTTGCATGCAACTGGAGCACCTTTATCTTCCAAGACAATTCGGAGCAATTGTACTTTCTGCATATTATGAGTAGAATTCTCCATCACCTTCATAAGATAACAACATTACATTTGTTGACAAAACTACACATACACTGACCAATACAACTGAATAAACATCTTTATATTTTTTGTGCAGCTTTAATAGAATAATAACTCATATAAATGATTACAATATCATGAAATGCAAAATTATCATCACGCCTATGATGATCATTAATCATGGTTTTTTTTGGGCTAGAGATGAGGAGCTAGGCTCGTAAACTATTGTGAAGCATGTATGTAACAACAGTGGCGAAGCCAGAAATTTGGATGAGGGATGTAGGAAATAAGTTGGTGATTGTGGCTGAGTATTATCGTTCCCACCTTCTTCATTCAATAGTGAGTTTTCAAATTAGAACTTGAACGGAATGATGATTCTTTAGTTATTTTTTTGAAATATATATATGAATTTTGAGTTAGAATTCAAATTAATCAAATTAAACAACTTCAAAATTAAAATTGGCAAATTAAACTCATAAATTAAAACTAAAAAGCAAATTAACCTCAAGTTATAGGATTAATCAAGAAGTTAAACTACTGAAGTCAATTAAAGTGCAATCTTTTTGAAATATATACATATGTTGACCCAAAATTGAAATTAAAACCACAAAATCAACAAATTTAGATTTGAAATTCACAAATTCAACTTATACATAAACTTAGAAACAAATTGATTTGCAAATTAAGAATTGAATAACAAATTAAAGTCAATCATAGTACTAATTAGTAGACTTTCAAATTCAAATTGGAGAAAAGCCACTAACCAAAAACATAAAGAAAAAAATTAAAGGGATTTCTGCAATAGGATTCAAACCAGCGACATCCGCAATCGAAACCAACAATACAGGCGCTGATATAGCCAAGCTACACACATCCTCAGTGAAGAACTACGCCACAAGATTACTTTATATGTGCTTCTAGGTTTCAAGCATACTAGTGTATTTTTTTCCTGGTGGGAGAGGGGTGTCAGTTGACCCCCATTGACACCACGCTCCCTCTGCCCTTGTGTAGCAACACATGATACAACAAACATTACCCCATAAGACGGGTCTAGCTAAATGAGCTGGAACTGTTGACATTTTTGAAGAGGGAGACTATTGACGCTGGTATTTCCAATATAAATAATAATCATAGTAGCTACTAAACGTCAATGGTGCAGTTACACCAACATTTTGCTTGTACGACTACGTATCCACTTATGGATTGTTTGTCACTCATAATTGTATCTTTATTTATGTGATTATCGACAACTGTAAAATAATTATTTATAAATCTAATTACGTAGCTAATTTATATCATACCTATTTAAGTACCTTAAGTCCCCTTCCAATTCTTAAAAAACCACATCATGTTGATATGTACCCAAGGTATATAAATATAAATTGGTGTTATAATTCCGATACTCTATGAAACCATTGGCAATCAAGTACATCAGAATAGTTGGCAGCAGATTTTCCATTGTCAAGAAGCCACAAGATTATAAGGCCATATCTTTACTGGGTCGATTTGTACACCTAACGACTCTAGTATGAAACCTACAATTGATGTGTTGAAGTTTACAACAAAATATGGGATTTTGGTTTTGAATAAAAATTTGACTAACTGGTGAGCATATTGTAATGTAACTACACAAGAATGAACAATGACCACACAAAACTACATGCGGTGGAATGTCAATGCTTACAAACTAACAATCCCCATATACCTATTTTCGAAACCAAAAAGAAAAAATAAAAAAGCATTGCATTAAAAATTTAAGAACACTTACACACTTAACTTGTAACACCCCAAATTCTAATTCCATTCTTGATTACTAATTATTAACCTATGTGGCAACGGGAACCTAACTAGGGTGTTACTGTCGTATTTCCTTCTTGGAAATACCAAGTTATGTATCAATTAAACTTTAATGCAAAAGTTTCCTCAATAACACCTCAAAAAAAAGTTCAACTACTGTTAAGCAACTACTAAACTCAAACAAAGCTCAATACAAGTCTCCTTTTAAAACAACTACTTGATGAAACTATCAGTTTAAACATCGGAGCCTCGCTCTAATTTTGGTTCCCCAATCCCATGCGCAGTCAGTTCACCTAAAAACAAAACATTTTAAAAAAAAATAGATAAAACTCAATAACAATCACTTCTAACAGTCAAACTACGCACACAAATTCATTTTAAAACATTTTAGGGGTAGGGAAGACAACAAGACCACACTTATTCGTTCTCAGTTGATGCAATAGTCCACACTTACATATTCTTAGTGATGCACACATCCATACCAAGTTCCATTTATAACTTTCGGATTTTAGGGGTGAGCGACCCCACTGGGCCTCATGGCCTACACTTGGATGTAGCACAGCCATTTAACTTTAACTATGGCCTACCGTCAACTTGGACGGTTGCCGCTTAACCATTTCCTGGCCTACCATCAACATGGACGGTTATCGCTAACCTGACCCATGTCCCAACAAGGCATATGGCCGCTCATATGCATGCACTTTTACCCGGGGAAGGATAATGGTCTTCAACAACATAACATATCTTACAGTCTCACCCATATCAACCTTTACTCAGACAACCAAGTTTACCCATTTTAAATGTTAAATCAACATGTACAGTTCATTCAGATTCAACCCGATGCCTAAGGCATTTCCATAACACACATACTTTCATTTTCAACGTAAGCAATTCAACGCCCAAGTTCATTGACATAGCAAAATAATTCAACCCAAGCCACATAGTTATGTTCAATCAGTACACTCCATAATTTCATAAAACAAACATTCAAAGCAGCTCTTACCATGTTCATCACACACATTTTTCAAATAACTTCGGGGAGGGTTAGGGCATGATTGTCACCTAGAATCTGTATAATTACGGGCTCGGTTACTTAATTGGGCCTACTAATCAACACCTGGACCAAAACAACGTTCATACTCAGTTCAAATCCTTATGGACCATAAGTATAGCCCATGCCCCACTTACAAAAATGTTTCTACAATTTTTTTAGACACCCTTAGGGCTCCTAAAATTAGCCAAACCCTGAGTCGAGATTCGGTCAGAATATGAGCTCAACTTCCAAAACCCATATCTTTAGTTCCTGTTGTTGAAATTCCAAGTTCTTACCTATTCTGAAAAGGTCAGTCCGTCCTCTATAAGTTTTGTGTTTACCCTAGAATCTGCCCAAAACTAGGTCATTTTTCTCAATTACTTTACGTTGTCACTGGCTGCCCAGGTTTGGGCAGCCCTCGATAATTCGGTCATAACTCACGCTATACTGCTTCGATTCCCTTGATTCAAAAACTAGATTACTCACACATCCCAAACTACCTACCATAAAAATTTCATGATTTTTGCAGTAGTACAACTCCATGGCTGAATTTTTAAAGTCACGACCAAAACTGTCCTCCCAGCAGTAGTAATCTGCCCCACCGCTAGCCCTAACATGAGCCCCCTTTGGCCACGGTTTTCATAAAATCACATCCACAACTATGCCATAGCCATCCCAACGACCCTACACCCCCACTAATCCGAGTTAAGTCGAGATTTTTAACCTTCAACTAAAACTAAATTCAAATACGCCATCATACTCACCTTGGCTCAGTTTTTGGGAGGGAAGCGGATGGACTGTCACTCCCTTGAGGGTTAGAATTTGAAAAAAAAAAACCAATTAGAAAACTTACGTTACAAATTGCACACTTGAATCCTATACTCAAAAACATAATTCACACAAAGCTTGAAGAATTTTGAGTGCATGGGGTGCGTGGACTGCACCCCATTACTCACACTACGACAGAAAGGAGAGAGGGGGAAAGAGAACGTCGGCCACCTAACTCTTCTTCGACGATAGCGAGGCCGGTGTGGGTGGCGGACGGCTGCTAGTGCCTCACGGACATGGAAGAGAGAAAGAGATAGACAGAAAGGGTCGTGAGTTTAGAGAGAGGGGGAGAGCATGAGGGTTTAGGAGAGGGAAAAGATAGAAAAAAAAATTAAAAGAGAGACAGGGGTGGTAATCGGCTAGGCTACAAAAAGGAGGGGGGAGGTTTTAAAATATCTTCGGCCAAGAATCATTAAAAGATCCACCAAGCTTAAACCAAGATTTGGTAATTAAAATTTTTTTAAGCCCAAGAGGTAATTAATGAATTCAATAACCGATAAATCGAGGGAATATAAATCAATAAAATTTTTCAACCCATTCTTTTTATGAGGCACACGAAATCTTTAAAAGAAATTATGCAGAAAAATTGATTGTTGTAACTTGGATTATGAGGAACGGTCCATGTCCTATGATTTTTCCTATTTGAATTTCCGGGGCTTTACATACTACCCCACTTAAGAAAGGTTCGTCCTCGAAACTTCAATTGACTGCGACAACCCTATCAGTACAAAATGGAATTTTCGGGGTTTCACATACTACCCCACTTAGGAAATTTTCATCTTTGAAACTTGTACGCACCTGGTTATGGGAACAAGTGAGGGTATTTGTCTCGCATCTCCTGCTCTGGTTCCCAGGTTGCTTCCGACATCTCATGATTTGCCTACAGGATCTTTAACAAGGGCACCGTCTTCCTACAAAGGTGTTTCTCTCGCCGATCCAGGATCTGCATAGGCTGCTCCTCATACGACAGATCTTCCTAGAGCTGTATGGGGTCGGGCTCAATTGTGTGAGACGGATCTAGGATGTACTTTAGTAGCTGTGACACATGGAACGCATTGTGTACCCTTGGAAGTTCAGGCGGTAATTCTAACTGATATGCTACCTCCCCAACTCTTTGTATAACTAGGTACGACCCGATGTACCCTGGGCTAAGTTTTCCTACCATACCAAATTTCGCGATTCCCTTGGTTAGGGATACTCTGAGAAACACCTCATCAGCCGCTTGGAATTCTAGGGGCTTACACCTTTAGTCGGCGTAGCTTTTCTGGCGGCTCTAAACGATTCTCATCCGTTCTTGAATCACTCGGATCTTATCAATGGTGGCTTGGATTAATTCCGGCCCAATGGTCAACACTTCGTCAATCTCATGCCAACAAAGCGGAGTTCCGCACCTTCTCCCATACAGTGCCTCATACGGGGTCATCCCAATACTTGCGTGGTAACCATTGTTGTAGGAGAACTCGATCAGCGCCAGCTGTTTGTCCACGCTTTCTTGAAGTTCAGGGCTAAGCCCTCAGCATGTCTTCTAGTGTTTGAATCGTGTGCTTAGTTTTCTCGTCCATAGTTAGATGAAAGGCAGTACTGAAACGCAGTTGTGTTCCAAATGCCTCCTGTGGTTTCTGTCGCAAACCCTACTAGAATGTGCTATCCCAGTCCGACGGTATGGAGCTGGGCACTACGTGTAGTTGCACTATCTCTTCAAGGTATGCTCGAGCTAACTGGTCTAGGGTCTAGGTATTTCTCATAGCTATAAAATGCGCCGTTTTTGTGACCACTACTACCCAAATCGCGTTGTTCTTTCTTTGAGTCAGTGGTAAGCCTACCACAAAACCTATGGACACTGAATCCCACTTCCACTCTGGGACGTCCAGTGGTTGCAGAAGTCCCGCTGGTCGTTGATGTTTAGTCTTCACCCTCTGACAGGTTAGGCACTTTGCCACGTAGTTAGCTACTTCTTGCCCATGTTGCTCCACCAGAATGTCTGTTTAAGGTCTTTGTACAGTTTATTTCCCCATGGTGCACAGAGTGTGGAGTATTGTGGCCTTCATCTAGGATTTTCTTCTTAAGTGCCTCTACTGCGGGAACACACAACCAATTATGGAGCCGTATGTTGCCATCCTCATAGATCACGAACCCGGGTGCTTTCCCCACCAATATCTCCTCCCTAATCCGTTCTAGTTGAGGGTTCGTAGCATGTATTACTCGAATTTCCTCTATGAGTGTCAGTTGTGCTTCCAAGGTGCAAAGCATAGGCTTGGTCTCCGGGGTGACTGCATTAAGCTCTAACTTTCGAAACTCCTCGCACAAATCACTGGGTGGTTTCAGCAAGCAGTTTAGTGTCGAGTATGACCAGCGACTCAATGCATCAGCCATGACATTTGCTTTCCCTGGGTGGTACTAGAAATGGACATTGTAGTCCTTTAGGAACTCCAACCATCTTGTCTGCCTCAGGTCAGGTCCTTTTGCAAAAAAGGTACTTCAGGCTCTTGTGGTCAGTGAAAACCTCACAGTGTACCCCGTACAAGTAATGCCTCCAGATCTTATGTGCAAATACAACGGTCGCTAACTTTAGGTTGTGAGTCAGGTAGTTCCGCTCATAAGTCTTCAATTGTCGCGAGGCGTAGGCTATAACACAATCCTCCTGCATCAGCACGTATCCCAACCTACTCCTAGATGCATCGCTATACACCACAAAGTCCTTATCGGTGGTGGGTAAGGCCAATATCGGCGCACTCGTTAGTCTTTTCTTAAGCTCTTGTAATGCTTTCTCGCATTACTTCGTCCATTCATACTTAGCGACCTTCCTTGTCGGATTGATGAGTGGGGTGGTGATCTTTGAGAAGTTTTGGACAAACCTACGATAGTACCTTGCCAAGCCCAAGAAACTCTTCACCTCTGTCGGATTCTGAGGTCTTGGCCAGTTCGTTGCGGCCTCTATCTTTTGAGGGTCCACGTACACTCCATCGTCAAAAACTACGTGCCCCAAGAATGCCACTTTACTCAACCAGAATTCACACTTTGCAAACTTAGCATATAGCTCATTCTTCCTTAACACTTCTAGGATGGTCCTCAAATGGTGGGTATGATCCTTTGGAGTCCTCGAGTAGATAAGTATATCATCTATAAACACCACCACAAACTGGTCCAGATAGGATTTGAAGACTCTATTCATGAGATCCATGAACGCTGTCGGGGAATTATGAGTCCAAAGGGCATCACTGTGAACTCATAATGTCCATGCTGGGTACAGAAGACAGTCTTAGGTATGTCTTCATCCTTGATTCGGAGTTAGTGATACCCCGAACGAAGGTTTATCTTGGAAAAGGTCCCCGCACCTCTGAGCTGGTCGAAGAGGTCGTCTATTCTGGGCAAAGGGTACCAGTTCTTGACCATTATCTTGTTCAGATCCCTAGAGTCTATACATAACCTCAAGGTCCCATCCTTCTTTTTCATGAATAACACTGGGGCTCCCCATGGGGATGTACTGAGCCGGATATATCCTTTCTCTAACAGGTCATCCAGTTATGTCTTTAGTTCCTTAAGTTCTGCCGGTGCCATGTGATAAGGTGCCTTAGAGATGGGGGTGGCTCTAGGTGTCAGATCAATACAGAACTCTGCTTCTTTAAGAGGTGGCATACCTGGGAATATATTTGGGAATTCGCTCACTACTGGAATATCTTCGAGGGAAGATTTAGCACCCTCGGTTTTCACTACATTACATATGAACCCCTCGCATCCTCCTACTAACAGCTTACGGGCTTTCATCACAGAAATTAGCCTCACTCCCATTCTTGGTCCTTTGCCTTTGTGTACTGCCTTCTCCCTATTGGTCCCCCTTATGGGGATTCTTTGTTTTGGACAATCTATTTGAGCTTGATATTTTGCTAACCAATCCATCCCCAGAATGATCCCAAAATCAGTTAACCCGAACCTATATAGGTTAGACAAAAACTCATGCTCATACATTCGAATATGGCAGTCCTCATATAGTTCCTCACACCTTACGGTCTTCCCATAAGGAAGAATCACATACAGTAGAGAGGATTTACAGGTTGGAACTAGTTCTAATGTCTCAACCAATTTAACAGAAATGAAAGAGTGCATAGTACTCCAATCAAATAAAACATCTACTGGTTGAGCTTGGATAGAAAATGTACCTGTTACGATGTTTGGAGCATCCTCCGCTTCTTCTTTGCGCATCATGTAGACTCTGCCTTCGTTGTTTTGGGGCAGCTAGTTGGGAGGTTGGGCATGAATCTGCTAAGGCGCTCGGCCTTGCTGATTGGGGTTAGCCACCTGTTCACCCCGGTTCTGGTAGTGCTGTTAGGACTGCTGTCCATGTCCCCCATGAGCTTGACCGGCAAGAGGTGGGGGATGTGGGCAATCCCGGATCTGATGTTGAGGTCTTCCGTAGTGGAAACACCTCTTGGTTAAGCAACACTCCCGCATGTAATGTCTCAGCTTCCTGCAAGCATTGCAGGTCAACTTAGGCCGAGTGTTGGGGTGCTAACCTCCACGCGCTTTGTTGTTGGAGTAATGGTTCCCATAAGGCCTCTTGCATGGTTCTTGCGGTTGGAAGTTTCCTTGTTGATCCCCCTTCCTCTTAAGTCTACACTGCTCGTTCAAGTAATTGCTTCTCTCCTTCATTACCCTCTCTACAATGACTGCGGTATCGTACAGGTCCACATAGGAGCTGTACTGGCGTACCGACATCTTTTCCTTGATGGTAGGGTTGAGTCCGACCACGAATCGGTTCATTTTAAGCCTCTCATCAGCTATGAAAGCCGGGGCGAAACGAGAAAGCTCCATAAACTTCGAGGCATATTCCAGTACGCTCATGCTTCCTTGTTGTAGCTGCATGAACTCGTTCTCTTTGGCCTTATTGAGGGAGGCGGGATAAAAGTGACCCTTAATCAACTCCTTGAACCTTTTCCATGTGAATCCTGGCTCGCGCTGTCTCTCTCGCACCGTGGCCCACCATAGGTCGGTCTTATCTTTTAGATAAAATACCGCAAAGCCCACTTTCCACTCCTCAGGGCATTAGAGTGCGTCGAACAACTTCTCCATGCCCCAAATCCAGTCTTTAAAGGCTTTAGGGTCAGGGGTGCCATCGTAAATAGGTGGGTTATGACTCTCAAATCTCTTGAACATGTAGGAGTTTTCCTTTTCGACCTTCATCTCCTTAACCTCCATCAGCTTTTGTAGATGTTTGTTCTGGCATTGCAACTGCTCTTCTTGCTTCTGCAGTAGCTCTAGCAGTAGGAGATTGGTAAGGTCTGCTCTAGTAGGTGGGTTGGTTTCATCCACCTAACTGTGAGACCCATTCCTGTTCCTGGGGCGAAGGGCTTGCAATCGTTCCCTGAAGTTAGACATAGGAACTTCCAAGTTCACAGGGACCATTGCAATGGGGTGAGGTCCGGTCTGAGACTCATCATTGTTTCCCACCATCCTGTTTGGGAAGTAAGTTGGG
This sequence comes from Selenicereus undatus, assembly GCA_017589665.1. NCBI lineage: Eukaryota > Viridiplantae > Streptophyta > Magnoliopsida > Caryophyllales > Cactaceae > Selenicereus > Selenicereus undatus. Next base: position 51,435,564 of record JACYFF010031959.1, on the reverse strand, counting down.
TTTAGTTTCTCTCCTAACAGTTCATGACCTACGTACTACTATAGTTCAATAAAACATCATATACTAGTGCATCATACAACATTTAACATAGGTTTTCAATCACATTAACATTGCCACATTCACGTGGTCCAATCACTGCATCACATGCTTCAAACATGACATATCATGCAAGCAACACGTTCACTTATTTCACATACTTCACAAATAATGAACACTGGCATCCAGGTAACTCAAAAGATTTTATTGTATTAATTTTAAAACCATAGGCGTTCCACCCTAATACTCTTTGTTACATATTAATCAACAACTTTATTAGCTCATGGTGGCTTAACAGAAGAACAGAAAGATAACTAAACAGCATTGTCCTAGAAAGCAAAACTTCTAATCAACCACGAGCTTCTACTAATCAGGGGCGTCCATTGGGCAGGTGCCCTGACACATTCAACCACATCTGCCCCGCTTCCAACGGGTGGCTTCAGGCTCGGGTCGCTACTTGTCTAGGCCTTCCTCCGGATCTTCCTCCATCAGTTGTTCCTCTTCCAGGTCCTCACCCTCTAAGGGGTCCTCCTCGGGTTCTTCATCCTCTAGAGGCTCTTCCCTAGGTTCTTCCTCGGGGTCTTCTCCCTCTATGGTGTCCTCCTCAGGGTCACTATCCTTTAAAGGTTCCTCCTCGGGGTCTTCCTCTAGATCTTCCTCAGGGTCTTCTTCCTTCATGGGTCCTCCTCGGGATCACTCTCCTCTAACGAATCTTCCTTGGGGTCTTCCCTAGGTCTTCTTCGAGTTCATGCTCGACTAAGGGTTCCTTTCCAGGGTTTCCCTCCTCTATAGGTTTCGCCTCCAGCTCATCCTCACTACCCTTAAGCTCATTCTTCCCAACAAACTCATCATCCTTGACATCCTCCTCTGGTGGTGGTGGTGGGGTGCCATCCTCAGTGTCTGGGTGAGAGGCTCATTATAGGGACCTATGTCTATAAGATATTCCACTAATCTCTCCGTATTCATTCCCATAGGTTCCCATTCACACAAGCAACACCCTCCAGCAAAATGAAATGGCCTATTCCTAGGGTGTAACTCCTTAACCCCATAACGCTATAGTGGGTCAGTCGAAAAGATCTTAAGAAATAACAGGGCTTGGTTGTGGTCAAATCTTAAGTAGTCGTTCAGGATTTCCAGTAGTCTCTCCTGGAGAAAGGTATGAATTCGCTCTAAGTGGATTTCCAGACAAACTCCAGGCATTTTTCCCATCCTCTCATAACGACAACGTCGCCTCATACATCCACAATGGCGAGTCGGGTTCATCCTAGACATTAATAGGTCCACATCAGATACACGATTACAAACAATTAAGCAAACATATATATATATAAACATGCTCCCCCTCTATCCCGTCCTACACTTACACTTCGAGTAGTCTTAGGTCTACAAGTTTTAGTTCTTAGATAATTACAGTCTTTTAGGAGTGCCTTCAGATCAGTCAACCTGAGCTCTGATGCCATCTGTAACGCCCTGACCCCCTCTCGAGTTGGGACAGTTACCAAGAACAATTTCAAGGATCGTCGACTGACCCCATAAATCATCACAAGCCTTTTTGGCGTGCTTCGTCCTCGCTCACACACTACCTGAGGAACTTCCCAGGAGGCCACTCATCCCAAGATTGCTCCCCAACAAGCATACTTAATTGTAGAATTATTAAGAGTGGGCTTCCTGAAAAGAAAGGTGCACCTTTTGTGATATAAGTAGTCACTTTGATCCTTTATGTTACACTTGGGGTGTTACAATCACCCCCACTTGAAATGCACGACGCCCTCGTTGTGCCTTACCAACCAACTGATTTACGAGTCCTCTTGACCGGCGGTCCATACCCAGTATCTTCGCCCCGCTAGGTAACTGCCCATGGGTTCTCCATCCACTGGCGTAACTCACGGTCGCGGGTTGACCCTGATATAATCTGTAACACCCCGGCCCCCTCTCGGGTTGGGACCATTACCAGGAAGAGTTTCAAGGATCGTCGACTGGCCCCACAAATCACCACAAGCCTTTCCCACATGCTTTGTCCTTGCTCACATGCTGCCTGAGAAACTTTCCAGGAGGTCACTCATCCCAAGATTGCTCCTCAACAAGCACGCTTAACTGTGGAATTCTTAAGAGTGGGCTTCCCGAAAAAAAAGGTGTATCTTTGGTCATATAAGTAGTCACTTTGATCCTTTCAAGCCACGCTCGGGGTGTTACATAACTTCAACAAATGAAGAGTCCTAACCTTGCTTATTCAAGGCCACAAATTGATGAATGTAACAAATCATAGGGCTAGAGACTTTATGTGCTATCAATGATTTGAAGCGCCAGCACCCCCCCTTCTGATTCTTATTTAAATAATATAATAACAACTTCAAGATCAATTATCTTGTTATAATTTTCAAATCACTTGGATTATCTTGTTTTTTTTCTTTAGTTATGGGGATTATCTTATTGAGAGGGAATATAGTATTTTAGTTGGATTTAAATTTGTAACTTTAGAGTTATTTTGAATAATTTGAAAACTATATGTAAAAGTATAATGGATAATATCTACTAGTTTAGTGGTTTGTTTTGGAAATGAGATAAATATTAGCAATGGGTTCAAATCATATTATACTAATCTTACTTATTTTCTTTTCATATGTTATTTTCATGACATCGTTAACCAACTCATGTTATTTGTTCCATGCAAACTATATACCTAGGTTATCATATGTGACTTTATTTGTACATTTCAAAACCTACCTCTTGTCTCCACGGCCCTTTTGTAAACAAGATGAAACCTTTGCGATTCAAATTATTCCTCATCACAAAATTTATACAGCAACATTTACCGTGTACGTGTTGTTTATTTATTACTCTTTAGTTTTTCTTGCTCAATCTTTCTCTATCGCTCCCCGCAATTCGAACGTGAAGATTTTGTGTGGTTAATGGGAAATTTGGCTTGTGCGGATACATATGTGTGTGGTTTTATTTATTACTCTTTAGTCTTTCTTGATCAGAGAATGGGAACTTATTTGGGCCAATTTGGCCTATTGTAGAATCGGTGTACAATCTTCTTTTATATCAAACTTTTGAATCACCATGATTATCATTCTCACTGAGTCCTAAAATGTTGGTCAAGATCTGTTCTTAGTATTCCTTCTTTATGAGAACTTTCTGTATTTATGAGGTTTTTGGGGTCCTTAGTAGTTCTAATTCAAAAGAGGAAGTTGTAATTGATAATGTAAAGGTATTTGTATATGTTACGATAAGTGCTTTATCTCTACATTTGGTCATTGTTGTTGTTGTGAATATAACAGTAATTATTCCAACTTCAATGCCAATACTTACACATTCCTGTGTGCGCGTATTAATCAAGAAATGTGACACTGAATGTAATGTTACAATTATTATGTCATGTTTATAAATTGGTTCATTGATTTTGTGAGAGCCTTTAGAAATTTCATGTCGTAAATTGGCTTTTGTGAGAGCCTTGCTTGATTAAAAGAAGGGTAATTTATTTGTTTTCTTTGCAACTAGGTTAATGACGGAGACTATCGCCATATTTGGCAATGATAGACCATTAGCTCCGCGACTTTTGCTTATCAAGGTGTTCTCCAGGTATGACGGTTGCTTATTTTAATTTTTCTAAAATTATGGATGCTTTTGTCACAATGTTATTTGTATTTCTACTGGATTTTTCTCGACAGTCGATATTATACAAATTGTAATAGACTGTTATTTGGAGTTTCAATGACCAGAAAGCTCATGGTGGGAAGTGGGGTTCAAGTAGGTGGAACATGAGACTTGAACGAATGTTAGTAGAAGCTATTAAGCTCGCTAAACTTGATATTTTCTTTGTAAAATCCATAAATGACTCAAAGCTCATAAACAAGTTTCCAAATTGTATACTTGTCTTCTTCTTTCTCATTAATCAAGCTAAAAGCTCCATGAATATTCATTTTCACCTTAAATGACCTTACTTGGCCCAAAATATACAAAATGAGTGCATGATTAATCACACTCAATCTTTATTATTGCTCTTTATACAATTACTCAAAATGCTTCCAAAAATCACCAAACTCAAAATACTCAACCAAAATTCATGAAATCTTATAGGAAATTCAAAAATAATATGGAGAATCTACATAACTATTTTCTGAATTTTCCTCCAAATATACGCTGCACAGAAATTGCAATAACAAGTCAATTGCACCAAAGCAGGTCAGTTCACTTCAAAAATTCATAACTTTCACCCTTGACCTCAAATGGAGACCTAAAACCCCAACATGAAAAGATTAAGAAGTCTTGAAAAGCTTTAATTACAACACAAAACATGATTCCCACAATAGGGTTCCCAAAATGAACCTAAACACAAGTGTGTTAGTTTTTGGTCCATTCTGCATAGTTTTGGTAAAATGACCATAACGTTTTGTACAGTCCTCGGATTAAGGGGATTCAAAAGTCATTTGAAAGCTAACACACTAAACTATCTAACCACCAAAATTCATAATTTTCCCATTGGGCTGATCATTACTAGTTTAATCCCGAAATCTGCCCTGTTTTCCTGAAATTTTCAGCCCTTACTGTTTTAGCTTTTCCCTCTCCTTTCACATAAATCCTCACTTGGAATCATTCCAAATCACCACAAACATCATCATAATAATCAATAAAACTAAGGATTATAAAATCAAATACAAATCAATCCATAAACATAGTTTTAACTTAAGCTTGCATGAACATGATCATCCCTAAATTCTAGCATGATTCAAGCTCAACCTCACCATGATCAGCACCAAAATAACTTTTATTTCCTATCAAAACATCATGATCAATGATCAAAAACATCAAAACAAGAATCAAAACTAAAATAAAAATCAAAACCAACAAGATCAAGTTTCAAGATTACTCACTTTGCTTGAAGATAAGTAGAGATGGGGGTGTTGTTTAGTGGTTTTGATAATGGAGGATTGTTGATGGAGGTCCATCCACAAGGTCCACTAATGTTCAATTGATCCAAAACAATCACGAAATCAAGTCCAAGTGCACGGCCATAGGCTGTTTAATGAAGGATATTTAAGTTGATGCACTCGGTCATCCATCCGGATTTTTACCCAGTTTTTACTACTTGATTTCTCAAGCTTAATCCAAGTTTAAGCGCTCAATTTTTGGTTTTCTTACAATTTTAAGGTCTTAGCTTTCAATTCCAATTGGAATTAACTGGTTTGGAGTTCATTTGGTTAAGGAACGAAGCTACTTTTCAGTCCAATGCTGTTTTGCACCCGGTTATGCACGGTTTGGGTATTCAACCTTTTTCAAGGGGAAAATTATGTCCAAATGCTTTGATTCCAAATGGAGGGTATTCTAGACATCTTAAGGTTTCCTTCCATGCAAGGAAATACCATATTACTCAACATTTGAGGTGTCAACTAGACAGCACAAGATCGAGCAGAATTCGGCACCTAGATACCCGGTTACTTAGCAAGTTGGTTTGCCTACCTAGGTGGGTTTGCTATAGGTGTGTGCTTGCCTACTTGTTCATTTTTGAGCTTCTTGGTAAGTTTCCACCCATCCACACACGAGCCAAACACGTGGAGCAAGGAGAAACCTACATTTGGCAAGCATTGAACTGGCCACTCAAGTACCACATGGCAGCCATGTATTCTTCAGCTTTTTGAGGTGGTGGACGTGAGGAGAATACCTCCCTAGAGAGTAAATTGAGTCACCAAGGTTCCTTAATGCTTAGGAAAGGTTTTTGATAGTGTAAAATTGTATTTTGTACCTTAAACTTTCGGCTTATAATTGTTTTAGTTCTAACCGTGTATTAGCTTAAGTTAGTTTAAGACTTTCCTAGCTTAGAAGGAAAGCTCCTTTCGTGTATTAGAAGGCCATATAAAAGCCTTAGTAGTTCATTTTATAAGATACTTTTCGACTTTGAATGAAAAGAAAAGACTTTGTGTCTTGAGTTTCCTTAAACACTTTCATTGCTTATCTTAGTTTTTGGCTGAACTAAGTGGTGATCAAAGAGAGTCTTAATCTTTGGTTAGGTGGTGTATCTTATCCTAATCCAAGATTAAGGGCTCTAAGCTAGTGATTAGTGGTGTATCTTATCTAATTATCTAGTTTAGTACTATCCAAATTCACTTGAAAACACTTGAAGTTCCTTAAGTTAGCTTCGGGTTCTCCTTGAAGTCGTGAGCTCCCTTAAGTTCTAGCTTGTGTTCTTCATTCCTCCTTGCTTTCCCTTGCACACTTCCATAAATTTTGGTATCAGAGCAAGTTCAACCTTGCCTGGAACCTACCACACGCCTTTCCCAGCTCATCTCTGAATCCAAAACTCAAACACAAACTGTTCCATTCACACTTCCAAAATGAGTTCCAACATGACCGTGGAAGAAAAGCTTGAAGTCGTGACCAAGCAAATACAAGAGATGTCTATTGCTCATCAAGAACTTAGAGCTCAGAATGAGTACTTGAGGAAACAGCTTGAAGATCACATGAAACAAAAACAAAAGCTTTATGAGGTTGGTGAACGAAGTAGAACGACGTATAAAGGTGAAGAAGAACTTAGCAATGCGTCATCTTTCTCTGATGATGAAGTACCTTTTGAGAGGATAAGAAGAGAAGCACGGCCTACTTTCAACTCAAGTGATTTCAAAGTTGAAATTCCTGAGTTCGAAGGTAAGCTAGATCCAGATGAGTTCCTTGAATGGCTACAAACTGTTGAACGGATTTTCGAGTAAGGATATTCTTTATGAACGAAAGGTGACACTGGTTGCTCTCAGATTGAGGAAATATGCCTCCTTATGGTGGACTAACCTCAATGCTAAGAGAACTAGGGAAAGGAAGAGCAAAATCAACACTTGGGACAAGATGAAATCCAAGATGAAGGCATGGCTTTTGCCATCTACATACGTCCAAGATAACTACATGCTCTTTCACCATCTTACTCAAGGCAAAATGAATGTGGAAGAATACACACATGAGTTTGAGAAACTCATGATCAAATGTGACATTCATGAGCCAAAAGAACAAACCATGGTTTGTTACCTAGGTGGGCTTGATCCTAGGATAGTTAACGTGGTTGCATTGCAAGCTTACACCACCTTTGATGAAATATGTGTCCTAGCACATAAGGTGGAACAACAAAGGAAATCTAGGATGTTTGTTCGTGATTCCTTTAAGCCATATTCAGCACCAAACCGTGGGCAACCCTTAAACAAGGGGAGTACCACACCTCAACCTAAACCATCTACCCTTTTCCCAATTAATCCACAAAAGAACCAAGCTCCTCAAAGGCCACAACCGAATCCCCAACATCCAAACTTATATCCCATAAACCAAAGAAGGTGTTATAAGTGTCAAGGCTTAGGACATATTGCTTTTGATTGTCTAAGTCGAAAGGTGGTCACTTTAGCTGAATGGGAAGCCATAGAGGGAGAATTTGCGGAGGAGAAGGAGGAGCAAAAGGAGGAAGATGTTGAAGAAGATCCTGAAGAAACTCAAGAGGAGTTTGCAAAAAATGCAGATGAAGGTGAGATGTTAGTAATTCGAAGGGTAATGAGTACTCAACGAGTTGCTAAGGATGAACAATGTGAAAACATCTTTCATTCACGGTGTACAGTCCAAGGCAAAGTTTGTTCTTTAATCATCGATGGAGGAAGCTGCGTCAACGTGGTTTCATTGAGTATGATTGAGAAGTTGAACCTTCAAGCCACGGCACACCCACACCCATACAATATTCAATGGCTAAATCAAGGCAAGGGATTGCAAGTTAACTCTCATTGCTTGATTTCATTCTCTCTTGGTAAGAACTACCAAGATGAACTTTGGTGTGATGTTGTTCCCATGGATGCTTGTCATATTCTGCTAGGGAGACCATGGATGTATGATAGGAGATTCATGCATAATGGTTACCTTAATACCTATTCCTTTACCAAAAATGGCAAGAAGATTACCCTTAATCCTATGTCACCATCCGAACTCCACAAAATAAAACCACAAAAAAGCCAAACCCAATCTGACTTGCTCTTGACAAGTGGAGAACCACTTTTAAAAGCTTCTCAACATGAGTTTGAAGCTTTAAAAGAGTGGATATTGCAAGTGCAAGATGAACTAGAAACACCACTTCCATCCCATCCCATAGCTAAGGTCATATTGAATCAATTTAGTCACTTGTTCCCAAAAGAAATACCTTTGGGTTTACCGCCAAAACATGACATTCAACATCATATTGACCTTATCCCCGGATCCATTCTACCAAATAAGCCAGCCTATAGGACAAATCCAAAAGAAGCCCAGGAGATTCAATGCCAAGTTAAAGAGTTGATATCCAAGTGGTTGGTACATAAGTCCTTGAGTCCGTGTGCTGTTCCGGCTCTATTGGTTCCCAAAAAGGATGGTAGTATGAGGATGTGTGTTGATAGTAGGGCCATAAACAAAATTACTATCAAGTATAGGTATCCTATACCTAGGCTTGAAGATATATTGGATGAGTTACATGGCTCTAAGGTGTTTAGTAAGATTGATTTGAAGAGTGGTTATTATCATATTCATATTAGGGAGGGTGATGAGTGGAAAACTGCTTTTAAGACCAAAGGAGGATTGTATGAATGGTTGGTTATGCCATTTGGTCTTTCCAACACCCCTAGTATGTTTATGAGATTGATGAATCAAGTATTTTGGCTATACTTGGGCAAATTTGTGGTCATTTACTTTGATGATATCTTGGTGTTTAGCAAGAGTGAGCAAGAGCATCAAGATCACTTGACTCAGGTGATGCTCGTTCTTGAAAAGGAGAAATTGTTTGGTAACCTTAAGAAGTGTACCTTTTTTACCCATGAAGTTACCTTCTTAGGTTATATCGTTTCTGAAGATGGTATAAAGGTGGATGAAAGCAAGATCGAGGCTATTCAGACCTGGCCTATTCCCAAAAGTATACATGATGTTCGAAGCTTTCATGGCTTAGCTTCATTCTACAGGAGATTCATACGCAATTTCAGCACTATTTTAGCTCCTATGACTGAAGTTCTCAAGGGTTCCTCATTCACTTAGAATCCTAAAGCCCAAGCTGCCTTTGAAGAAGTGAAAGAAAGACTAACTCAAGCACCAATCCTAGCCTTACCTTGATTTGAGAAAGTCTTTGAAATTGAGTGTGATGCTTCTAGCGTTGGTATTGGTGGTATTCTTACTCAGGAAGGACGTCCTTTGGCCTTCTTCAGTAAGAAACTATGTGATACCAGAAAGAGATATTCAACTTATGATAAAGAGTTCTATGCAATCGTTCATTGCTTAGAACATTGGAGCCTCTATTTGATTGCTAGTGAGTTTATTCTTCATTCAGATCATGAGGCTTTGAAGTATATTCAAGGCCAACAGAAATTAAACTCACGCCATGCCAAATGGGTTGAATTTCTCCAGTCCTTTCACTTCACTATCAAGCATAAGTTCGGCAAGTTAAACCAAGGAGCCGATGCACTCTCTCGGTGTTGTCTATTATTATTTCAATTAGATGCCTGTATCCTTGGATTTGAGCATCTAAAGGCACTATATCAAGATGATTATGACTTTGGGATGTTACATTCTGAGTGTACAAAACATCCCAAAGGGGATTTCTTAATTCAAGAAGGCTTTCTCTTTAAAGGTGCTCGATTATGTGTCCCTAGATGCAGCACTCGTGAGTTACTGATTCGAGAAGTCCATGCTGGTTCATTAGCTGGTCATTTTGGTAAAGATAAGACCCTAATCATGCTTAGGGAACATTATTATTGGCCATGCATGGAGAAGAATGTTCAAGACATCATTAGAAGTTGCAGTACATGTCAAATTGCAAAGAGTCACTCACTTCCACAAGGGTTATACACGCCACTTCCTATTCCCACCATGCCTTGGGTAAACGTAAGTATGGATTTCATACTTGGTTTACCAAAAACACAAATAAATAAGGACTCTATCTCCGTGGTGGTAGATCGATTTTCGAAGATGGCTCACTTTATTCCCTGCAACAAAACTAATGATGCTACTCATGTTACTGAGCTCTATTTTAAAAAGATTATGAGACTACATGGGATTCCCCGTTCCATTGTTTCAGATCGAGATACCAAGTTCTTAAGTCACTTTTGGATCACTTTATGGAAGAAACTTGGTACTAAACTCAAGTATAGTACCACTTGTCATCCACAAACAGATGGGCAAACAGAAGTTACTAATCGAACCCTTGGCACTCTTTTAAGGGTTTTGATTAAAAATCAAGCAAAGGCTTGGGATCTGTTACTTCCACATCCTGAGTTTGCATACAACAAAACTCCAAGTAAGGCTATTGGTCTTTCACCCTTCAAAGTGGTCTATAGGATTGATCCCCTAAACCCACTTGATCTTATTGCAAGACCATTAGATCAAAGGCCTAGTGCAGATGCCGCAGCTAGAGTGGAAGAAATCCAGAAGTTACATGAGTTAGTGAAGGCCAAGATTGAGAAAACTACACTATCTTATGCGGCCCAAGCTAACAAGCATAAGAAAGAAAAGCTTTTCAAGCCAGGTGATCTAGTTTGGATACATCTTCGCAAAGAACGTTTTCCTTCCAATAGGAAAACCAAGTTGATGCCAAGAGCAGATGGTCCATTTGAAATTTTGGAGAAGATTAATGATAATGCTTATAAGGTGGATTTACCAGGAGATTATGGAGTATCAGCTACATTCAACGTTGCCGATTTAAGTCCTTATGAAGTAGATGATTATCTTTCAGATTTGAGGATCAAATCCTCCCATCAAGGGGAGAATGATGGAGGTCCATCTACAAGGTCCACTAATGTTCAATTGATCCAAAATAATCATGAAATCAAGTCCAAGTGCACGGCCATAAGCTGTTTAATGAAGGATATTCAAGTTGATGCACTCGGTCATCCATCCGAATTTTTACCCGACTTTGCTACTTGATTTCTCAAGCTTAATCCAAGTTTAAGCATTCAAATTTTGGTGTTATTATAAGTTTAAGGTCTTAGATTTCAATTCCAATTGGAATTAACTGGTTTGGAGTTCATTTGGTTAAGGAACGAAGCTACTTTTCAGTCCAATGCTGTTTTGCACCTGGTTATGCACGGTTTGGGTATTCAGCCTTTTTCAAGGGGCAAATGATGTCCAAATGCTTTGATTCCAAATGGAGGGTATTCTAGACACCTTAAGGTTTCCTTCCATGCAAGGAAATCCCAGATTACTCAACATTTGAGGTGTCAACCAGACAGCACAAGATCGAGCAGAATTCGGCACCTAGATACCCGGTTACTTAGCAAGTTGGTTTTCCTACCTAGGTGGGTTTGAGAGAGGTTTGTGCTTGCCTAATAGGTCATTTTTGAGCTTCTTGGTAAGCTTCCACCCATCCACACACGAGCCAAACACGTGGAGCAAGGAGAAACCTACATTTGGCAAGCATTGAACCGGCCACTCAAGTACCACATGGCAGCCTTGTATTCTTCAGCTTTTTGAGGTGGTGTCCGTGAGGAGAATACCTCCCTAGAGAGGAAATTGAGTCACCAAGGTTCCTTAATGCTTAGGAAAGGTTTTTGATAGTGTAAAATTGTATTTTGTACCTTAAACTTTCGGCTTATAATTGTTTTAGTTCTAACCGTGTGTTAATTAGCTTAAGTTAGTTTAAGACTTTCCTAGCTTAGAAGGAAAGCTCCTTTCGTGTATTAGAAGGCCATATAAAAGCCTTAGTTGTTCATTTTATAAGATACTTTTCGACTTTGAATGAAAAGAAAAGACTTTGTGTCTTGAGTTTCCTTAAACACTTTCATTGCTTATCTTAGTTTTTGGCCGAACTAAGTGGCGATCAAAGAGAGTCTTAATCTTTGGTTAGGTGGTGTATCTTATCCTAATCCAAGATTAAGGGCCCTAAGCTAGTGATTAGTGGTGTATCTTATCTAATCATCTATTTTAGTACTATCCAAACTCACTTGAAAACACTTGAAGTTCCTTAAGTTAGCTTCAGGTTCTCCTTGAAGTCGTGAGCTCCCTTAAGTTCTAGCTTGTGTTCTTCATTCCTCCTTGCTTTCCCTTGCACACTTCCATCAATGGTAGCTTGTGATACTAGGTTGTTGGAGGGTCGAAAACCACCAGGGCTAGCCGAAAAGCTAGCCGAACAACACCCAAAAGCTACTACTATGCTGGCTGGTTGTGAGGAGAGAGAAAGGAGATAGAGAATGTGTGTTTTTTATTGAGTTCTGTTTTTTGACTAATCAAATATCTTGGCTGAGTTTTTAACTAGAAAATGACTATTTGATTAACCATGGTTAAGCTTAATCTTGGTAATTAGTTAGGTTAATAAGCAAAGTTGTTGGGCTTCAAATTGGGCCCAAAAAATTGGATTCGGGAATAAAACGCTTCGTAATGGTAACGACTTTGCGTAACTCAAAATTAAATTTTTGCAAGATTATAATAATAATAATAATAATAATAATAATAATAATAATAATAATAATAACAACAACAACAACAACAACAACAACAATAATAATAATAATAATAATAATAATAATAATAATAATGATAATAATAATAATAATAACTTCTTAAACCATAATTATCAAAGCCTACTATCGATTCGCCCGATATTTAATTAATTAACAAAACTTGAATTAACAATCAATGAAACTTGAATTGCAAAATGGGACCCAAATGAAATATCCCCCAACCAAGATGATTAAATACGATAAATGAAAGCGAAAAATTTAAATGACATAAGGTAATTCGGTAAATATATAAATTCAGTGCAATTGAATTAATAAACATGATTTGGTTAAACAAATAACCATGAGTGATTAAATCCATAAACATGATAAATTAAATGAATAAACATGATTAATTAAATAAATAAATATGATTTAAATAAATAAATATGGGTTAGGGTCAGGTTATTATAGTCTTCCCCTCTTAAAGAGTTTCGCCCTCGAAACTTATGACGCCTGCCAAATGTATTCAATGCTGCTTTAAAAACACATGGACTATTAGTTCCCATTGCTTCCCTCTGACGAGGTATAATTTGCCCAATGTACTCCGACCAAGGATGTCTACATATTGTATAACTGCTTAATCCCATGTTTAAGTAGTAGATCCGGATACTTCTCACACAATAGCCTCAATGAACTCAATTACTTTGATTCAAAATTGATATTCTCTTCGAAAGAAAAGAACCTTGTTACTAGTGAGGAGGTGCGTACTACTGGTTCATCACCTTGTCCACTAATGGAAACTGTTATATACCCTAATAAGTACTCTGATACTATTACGAGCTATAAACCACGTTATATACGTGTTCGCGTTTAACAGGTAGGTGCAGTCAACAAGCTACAGGATTTAACCTTTCAATGAATCATAAGGCCCCATGTAACTAGTCCCTAATTGTCCTTAGATAGTCGGTCTCTTACTACCTTGATTAGAAAAGCCTATTGAAATACTTCATAACCCATTTGAGACTTTGGTTATTTCTTTGTTTTGCCAGCACAACTCTTTTGTCGACCTTGTGTCACCTCAATATGTACTTGAATTTTCCCTCTTAATGCTTATTTGGGTTAACTCTGACCTTATACTCAATGTTTCTTCTGGCTCACTCCAATATAATTAGACAGTGCTTGAGAATATGCCCTTGTCAAAATGTCCTCATCTGATATTCCTAATGCATCACATGACCTCCCGTCATCAGACTACTCAAGGATCTGCTCCCAGTCGATAATGGGCAATGAAATGACCATGGTTAGAGATGAGAGTGATGAAATTCTTAGCCAAGCGAATCATTGCATACAAAAGAAATGAACAATAAGACTAGAAAAGGCTAATAAAGGAGATATTATCGTGGGGTGGTTAAAATAAAGATAACCATAAGTGTATCATGAATTCTGAAATATAATGCCACAAGAATTGTGGTTTATAAATATGGATCATAAAGGGTCCAATAAATAATCAACAAACGAGAAAGATAACATGGTTATACTCGGGTTTAACTGATGAATTGGAAACAAGATGACAAACAACTGAGCTTCAACTAGGTGACTTTATAGCCACAAGTAGCAAGATAAGTGCAATAAATAGATGAGATAAGCAATGTGCAATAAATAGATAAATAGATTGGATGAGCAAAGTGCAATAGATAGACAAATAGATCGGACAAGCAAAGTGTAAGGGATAGATAAATGGATTGGACGATCAAAGTGCCAATGGATAGATAAATAGATTGAGCAAGCTACAATAGGAACATACATTTACTCATATGAAGTCAATTTGAGTACAACAATAAGATTAAATAGAGAATGCAGAAGTTTATTTATCATAATGTAAGATATATGTGTGGGAGTTGAAGTTCAAAATAAAGAGAGTAAGGGGATTATGACAATCGCAATCACCCACACCAATGAGAGTTGAATTACATTATGAATTCAGAACAAGTTATACGAGCTTATCATTATGAATAAACGAGATGTAAGGTAGATGTGTGAATCGGCTCTTAGCGGAATGAACTACAACGCATGATCATGAAATAAAGATGGTGAAGCTCGAGAGCACTGGAAAGTTGACAACTATATAAGGTCGAACAAAAAAAATGTATTGCACATTTAACAATGGGTTTGCAAAGGTATAAAAGATCATGCTAATAGGAAATATCGGGTTGAGAAGCAAGGGAGATTAAATAACATTGGATAGTATCAAGTTTTGAAGATGAGACAAGTAAAGAATTTTAAGAATTACTATAAGAGGGCATTCTTGTAAAAGATAAACTATGGTTGTATGGTTTAGGTGTGATATTTGGACCTCAAATCATTCCTAGAAAAGACTTTTTTTGTTGGCGGTTAATCCCATAAATCATTTGTTCAAGGTATAGGGCATTTATTTTGATAGTGATCTTGTGCAACTTTCTGTACACAGTACATAACCATAAGGTTCTGTCTTTCTTCTTCATATAAACATGAGGTTCTCCACGGGGACACACTTGGTCAAATAAATCTCTTACAACTCATCTACTGAATCTTTAATTCTTTGAACTCTGTTAGGCGTCATATGATAGGGGTTTTGAAAATGGGTTGAGCATCAAGAGTTAGGTCGATATGAAAATCAATATTTCTTAGGGAGAAACAGTCCTGATAGTCCTCAGATGAAACATCCCTAAATTCACAAATTGTAATTATAGATATTAATATACTGAGTGTGGTTGGCATAACACTAATATTCAATGCATTAATGACATGATAACGCACTTGCTTGCATGGTGTAATTAGGGCGAAAATAAGGCTTTTCTTCCCTCGGCCCATAAACACACGTCTAGTCTTTCCACATTTCTCGAACTAGCCTTAAGACCTTTACAAGTCATCTTCAATAAGTACACAATCAGTTCATCCCTATAATGACAACAAGGTCTGCCAATCAAACTGGATTGAATACCTAATGAATATGGTTCTAGCAATACTAATAGAGGCATATTTATAAAAGATAACACATTCAACTGCTTACTTGTCTCAGTAAATTTAAAAGATAAGAGAATGATCTAACGTGTAAAGAGATGCAACCACACCGTGAACTCTTGCAAAGATATTTCTTTATTGGTGATAAAGGACAAGCATGTAAGCTAAATGAATGAAAGGATGAAGATTCGTAATGAAAGAGGCAAGGCATATAAATGTCCTGCATGTACAAGACATGCAGTTTATTCATGATGGTCATGATAGTAAAGTAAATGAACAATGTTATGAAGTTGAGATGGAGTTTTAAGTAATAAAGGTGAAGAAATGTAACATATTACTAAAGCGACTTTTGAAAAGTCATACGGTATCTGTATGTGAGTAAAATGACGAAGATAATGGTGAACAGTACCAGAAGGGAAATTTTATTCATCTGGTGTTTGAAAGGACAATACGTCAAGATAAAGGAGTCGGCATTATGATTGAACATAATGACATCCATCAATAGCACATTTTGCAGTTAATAGAAGTCTTGGGTAGGCATATAAACTTCGAAACTGCTGGCAGATAGAAATAGCACAAATCATTGTTTATCATTAATAAAATAGGTTGTACTAGTAAAGAAAGGATTGCCAAAATAATTTAAGTAACAACATGTAATCACGGCCATAGAGTAGTATGCCAACATGACGTTACGGTGCTATAGAAACACGAACAATATGAATACATTTAATTGTTGAAAAGGCGTTCAATGACTGGGTCTGAAGCAACCAAAGGCTTTACAAATAAATGAATAGTGCCTAAATAGAAGTACGGAGTTAAAGTAGGTGACAGTAAAAATATGAACATAGTGATGACTGAACTGCAAGTAGAATGGGTCAAATATGCTTAAGAGCTGCAAATCACACAGTAATGCATACCGGGGGTCATTATAGGCTCCATTATGAAAACAGAGAATTAAACGGTTATGATTATCCGTGTTTGAATCGCCTATAACAAAGGTTGCTCAGATGTGTTTGAAGAACTCCCCACAGACCACATATGAAAATTTCTGTAAACACTCTATTATAAATCAAGAGTGTTAGTGGCAAAGAAATGATGCATCTGAACAATTCAAGGTAACTAATGCAGAAATAAGTCAATGATAGGAAGTAATGGGAGCATTGCTGATGTAAGGTCTTAGTGTCAAGACCAGATAATTCCTATACAAGCCAGCTTAATCTTACTTGTAATACACATATAATGCTAAATAACACACCATAAGCTACTAATTGTTATCACCATACATAAGCACTCATTGTAGTGTTCATCTCATACTGGTTTACCTCAAAGATATTGCCCCACAAGGCATTTTCCCATCTAGAGGTTTACATCTAACTTGACATTGCATTAATCCCTTAAGAAGTTGCAAATGGCATCTCCACATTGGGTTTCAACCATCACTGTACCCAAGATCAGGTATATTAACACACCTCAATAAGACTCTCAAATCCTGAGGAAAAACGGATAGAGTTATGCCTAAAAACTGACTAAAACCTAGCTTAAAGCCTTGTAATAGATACCTGCAATGAAGAGAAATACTTCAATAGCTCAACGACTACATGCTGGAGTTCATAACTCAACAGGTCACACACCCAGAGTGCACGATTGCAAAAATTTAAACAAATGAGATAAATGAAACATACAATACAACTCCCAGATAAGTGAGAGCATGCCACACTAATAGGTGACCCAAATGGTTCCACACTCCACTTTGCTAATGCTTGAATCTCAGGGATTTAGGATATTACCAAATGATTGAGTCACCTAAATAGAAATGGTTCCTCTATATATGCTGATACATATGAACTTATAGTCAATAGCTCATTTAACTGCTCTAGCATAACTCATACACACCTTGATAGCTAACTCATAAACAGTTGATAGCTCATAGTGGCCCTTAAAACCTTAACTCTGATACCAAATCTGTAACGCCCCCAAAATGCTAATGACATGATTTACGGAAAAACTACAGCGAAAGACTTAATGATAGAAGGCGCTATTGCCGCCCTGATAAGGACAAGGCTCACTGAAACCATTTGATCTTGCAACTCATGTTCAAATCATAACATCTATTAAACTGAAACACTCCAAGACCAAAGTCTATAATAATTCAACTTCAATACAATCGACTTAATCATACCATTTCTTAACTCCACTCACACTACACAAATATATTGAGCATAGACCCAAGTTGACCCTAAGGTCGATCCCAGCATTCATGATATACTAAATCCACTGTGAGCATCTAATAACTTAAAAAAGGTCTTGCTAAAAGGAGAAACATGTGATACTTCATCGCCTAAAACGGAAAACATGAAAACAATTCGAACATATGAGCAAAAACTCAGTACATACATTTTCGTATTGTAAAATTAGCATAAAAATACTGTTGATTGGTACCCGCTTTTTGCAATTCATTTAGTTCGCAATAACAATAAAAATGAAAGAAACTGAATTGCTCATTATTATCTGGATGTGAACCCCTTGCAATGATATGATCTATACATAGGTGTATACCTGCCAATTCGATCAATAGTTGACCTGAAACCGAGCGGGTGTCTGACGCCCTATAGATGATAACTAACGGGGTCACAAATTAAATGGAAAATCACTATATAAACTTATTCATTGATAAACTCATTAAGAGTTGTAACTTGATAAACATGTTCTGCTTTCTGAAGATATAGGCAATGGACGTACCTTAAGTTTTTAAAAATGTCATATGACTTGATAAAATTCAGTTGTTTCATAAATGTCATTTGACTTGAAAAATATGTTCTGACTTGATAATACTTATGTATAACGGGGAATGATAACTAGGCATCGACTCTGTTTCATAAATGTCATTGTAAATATGTGTAGTCAGTGAATGATCTTTACTCACATAATTGAGTAACTAAAAGTATGTGTAACGAAAATTGAGTAATTAAATGGTATACATAACGTGGGTAGTTCAATATAATTTCAAAACTGAATTGGTGAAAGCAATTAAATTTGATACAAAGTAGATGAAAGTAAAATAGTTCACGATGAGATAATTGAGATTACAAAGAAAAAAGCCTTGATGGTAATAATTGAGAGAGTGGTTGTGGCCTTTTCTGAAATATGTTGCTGATACCGGTTTAAGGCTCGTTGATGTATAGCTTGGTTCAAAATAACAACAAGTACACTAGATTGGCTTGATAAATACATTTGATACATTCTCAATTGAGTAAGTACTAAGAGTTTGAGGCCAAGAGAGATATATCTTGGTTCAAAATAACATAAATTGCAATAACTTGGTCGAATAAATATGGTTCCTGAGTCACAACTCTCCCCACTTCTCATATTTCATTCATAAATCCATTAGATATCGAATTCTACCCCAAATGAATCATTGAACTCAATAGAAGATATTAAGCTCACTAAACTTGATATTTTCTTTGTAAAATCCATAAATGATTCAAAGCTCATAAACAAGCTCCCAAATTGTATACTTGTCTTCTTCTTTCTCATTAATCAAGCTAAAAGTTTCATGAATATTCATTTCCCCCTTAAATGACCTTGCTTGGCCCAAAATACACAAAATGAGTGCATGATCAATCTCACTCAATCTTTATTATTACTCTTTACACAATTACTCAAAATGCTTCTAAAAATCAGCAAACTCAAAATACTTAATCAAAATTCATGAAATCTTATATAAATTCAAAAATAATATGAAAAATATACAGTACCATTTTCTAAATTTTTCTCCAAGTATACGCTGCACAGAAATTGCAATAACAGCCCAGTTACACCAAAGCAAGTTACTTCACTTCAAAAATTCATAACTTTCACCCTTGACCTCAAATGGAGACCCAAAATCCCAATATGAAAAGATTAAGAAGTCCCAAAAAGCTTTCATTTACAACACAAAACATGATTCTCACAATAGGGTTCCCAAAATGGGGCTAAAATACAAGTGTGTCAGTTTTGGTCCATTCTGCACCATTTTGGTAAAACGACGATAACCTTTTCCACAGACCTCAGATTGAGGCGATTCAAAATCCATTTGAAAGCTCACGCACTGAACTATCTACCCACCAAAAATCATAACCTATCATTACCATTTAAATCCTGAAATCTGTCCTATTTCTCTAAAATTTTCAGCCCTAACTGTTTTAGCTTTTTTCTCTCTTTTCACATAAATCCTCACTTGAAATCATTCCAAATCATCAAAAACATCATCATAATCATCAATAAAACTAAATATTATAAAATCAACTACAAATAAAACTAAATATTATAAAATCAACTACAAATCAATCCATAAACATGGTTTTAACTTAAGCTTGCGTGAACATGATCATCCCTAAACCCTAGCATGATTCAAGCTCAACTTCACCATGATCAACACTAAAATAACTCTTATTTCCTATCAAAACATCATGATCAATGATCACAAACATTAAAACAAGAATCAAAATAAAAATAAAAATCAAAACCAACAAGATCAAGTTTCAAGATTACTCACTTTGCTTGAAGATAAGTAGAGATGGAGGTGTTGTTCAGTAGTTTTGATGATGGAGGATAGTAGCTTCAGGTACTAGGATGTTGGGGGGGTCGGAAACCGCCAGGGCTGACCAAAAAATTGGTCGGAAAACACCCAGAAACTGCTGCTATGCTAGCTGGCCGTAAGGAGAGAGAGAATGTGTGTTTTGGATTGAGTTGTGTTTTTTGACTAATTAAATATCTTGGCTGAGTTTTTAACTAGAAAATGGCTATTTGACTAACCATGGCTAAGCTTAATCATGGTAGTTGGTTAGGTTAATAAGCAAACTTGTTGGGCTTCAAATTGGGTAAAAAAAAATTAGATTCGGGAATAAAATATTTCGTGACGATAACGATTTTGCGTAACTCAAAATTAAATTTTTGCAAGGTTATTAAAAAAAATAACAACAACAACAACAGCAACAATAACAACAACAACAACAACAACAACAACAACAACAATAATAATAATAATAATAATTTCTTAAACCATAATTATCGAAGTCTACTATCGATTCACTCGATATTTAATTAATCAACAAAACTTGAATTAACAATAAATGAAACTTGAGTTGCAAAATGGGACCCAAATAAAATATCCCCCAACCGGGATGATTAAATACGATAAATGAAAGCGGAAAGTTTAAATGACATAAGGTAATTCGGTAAATATATAAATTGAGTGCAATTGAATTAATAAACATGATTTAGTTAAACAAATAACCATGAGTGATTAAATCCATAAACATGATAAATTCAATGAATAAATATGATTAATTAAATAAATAAATATAATTTAAATAAATAAATATGGGTTAGGGTAAGGTTATTACAATACTGATAGTCCAAGGGTCAGGATATACCTTCAAAACCTGTAGGAAAGATAGGTGATGATGTTATTCAAGGAGGAATTTGCTGCATGCTGCAATAGGAGCTACCAAATGTGGAGGAAAGAGTCAAGACACTGTTATGGAGGCTACAGTGGCTATACTCACTTACATAACAATACATACTAAAAAAATTTTCTTCTATTAATAAATCAATGGGGTTTAATCTTCGAACCATCTTATACGGGAGTCACACAATTCCATTCCATTTGAAAATTTTAAACTTCTACCCTATGAGAAACCATTCGATACGTTTGTATAATTAACTCTCTTGTAAACAAACGTACACATGTTAGACCCTCAACATGAGGGCCAGAGAAACAAAATGCCACCTTATAGGTTGAAATTACACAACACTGCATGGAAATCTGACTGCATAGAGTACCACCTTAGAAATAGAAGCCACATCCCTAACTAAATCACTTTCTCACTCTAGCAATCCAAAATAGTAGCAGCACCAACCAAAAAATGGGTTTGGGCATCAATAACTTTCCAACAAAGACAATGCACGGTACAGTGGCAATGACAATATAATAGTACTACCAAACAAATCCATCACCATTGTTAGATTTATGAGTCTACTTCCACAAGAGGGGGGGTGAATTGTGGTGTCTGATTTTCGCGTTATAAGTAATAAACACCCTGACTGAGGTTGTTCTTAGATGACGAACACCCTGTTGACTTGTTTGCAGGGGGTGTTTTCAGATATTGCAAATACGAAAATCACCAAGATAAATGCGGAATTAAAGCACACACAATTTTTACGTGGAAAACACCTCTAGCCCAACTGAGGTGTGAAAAACCACGACCTACCTCGTGTAGGCTTTTAACCACTTCACTATAACCGGGCTTAACTCGTTACAAATGTAACACACCCTGTTACAACTTGCAACCACGTAATCTCCTTCTCAAGGCAGATTACACCACGTCCAAATCTCACCAGATTGGACACGTCCAAAGTCCACACGACTAGGACACACTCACTCACTTTTGACTGATCTGAGATCAAGGTCAAAAATACCTTACTGGGGTGCTTCTCACTAAGCAGATGTAAGGTACAAATGAAGATCCTATTATGCCAATATATTGAAAGCTTGCTTTAAACACAACTTGAACTGATTTTTCTTTTCTCAAGTGAAGCTCAAAAATTCTTTTCACTAGAAAAACCTCTTTTGAAATTTTGCCTTTTGGGAATGTTGTGTTTCAAGATTTCTTTTTTTTTGCTTTCTTCTCTCTATAGCTCAGTATCTGTCTCCTTTTCAGTGAAAACGGAGCTGTTTTTAACCATAAATTCCAATGGTCAAAAACCAAGGAGAGGAAAGGAAATCACCTAAGTTTGGAAGGTGATTTTTCAAGAGAAAAAACTCCCAACGGCTAGTGATAAAACATTTCCCAAAATCTAAGGGATTTGTTATCTTAAGAGATAACCTTTATCTCCTTATAGTCGTGGGTAAGCTTTAAATAAGGCAACCAGAAATCTTTAGCATTTTAAAAACTTTATCACATCCGAAGATATGGGCAGAGAAAATCTTCCAATTTTGGCAAATCTCCCAAAATCTATTTTCCCAAATCTCCCATAATATATTCAAGAAATATATTTTCCAGAAGAATAACATTTGAAAATATTCTGGAGATTTTGGCCAACCGAAATAATAATTTCAAGGATAATCGGGTATGACCACTTCAGGTCAGAAACACCCTAGGCACCCTGTTTGCAAGGTTGTTCGCAGTCTGGTGTTCTGAAGCACTTAGCGCAAATACCGATTCAAGAGATGTTTAAAAAGCTTTTTCAATATTGGCATATTAACAAGAGTCTAAATAAATAAAGCCTATATACCCAAGACTTCTTGTTTGAATCTTGTCCAAGATCCGTAGAGCTGCTGTGAACATCAAGGCTACCTTGTTTACTGGGGTTGTTCTTTGCATCGCTAGAGAAGCTGCTGGGAACATCAAGGCTACCTTGTTCGTTGGAGTTGTTCTTTGCATTGCTAGAAGAGCTGCTGTGAACATGCCTTACAACCAACTGTAAGATGACGTTCTTGACTTAATGTAGAATCACCAATTTAAAACCTGTTTTAAGGACTTGTTCTCACATGTAGCAAACCAGTTAACACAGTAAAGATTACAAACACCAGTTAGGCCTGTTTGCAGATCATGTTTGGAGCAACACTACTTGGACACATTTTTACACTTGGATTTGTTATCATCAAAACTTGAATATAATAACTCAACAACCATCAAGTGTATTCTTCCTCTATTTGGTCTCCCTAATTTATTACCAAAAGGTTCAATTCATATACTAAAAAACAAAGCCAAAATATTTCCAGCAATACCGTCAGTTCTTTTACATCAAAAATGATATTAAACTTCATATGTCCTATGATATCAATTTTGTATTTTGCCTACTATACTAGTAGAGAACCCAATAAGCAAACCATATGAAAGACTTTTGCTAAAAGATTTCCCAGCAATTGAAAGAAAAACTTGCCCACTTAATTGTAAACGACAATTGGAGAGGCTTTTTTTATTCACTCGTATATAACATTATGAATCACAAAAGAAAATCACCCTCGAGTCTTTTCTAAAGAGTAAAGGCTAGTTATATAACAAACTTTCTTGAATTGAAAAAATGTCAGCAAGCATGATATCTTTAGTTGCACCATCTTGTCGATTGTGAAGTGTGATCATAAAGTGCCCAAAGATGCATATTACGATGGTGCATGTTATATTTTGAATGTCTAGAGTAGTCCTTACTAATAAATCAACATAAACTTTTTAAGGATTAGTGGGACATCAATTGTGACATTTTTCCTAAGCTCCTAAAAATTGTGTACAATAGCAAAAATATCATTTGCTAATTATTTTAGCAAAAATTGTAGTCCTTGCATTCCCAATGTGTGTGGTGGTTTTGCCTTGCCCTTCAGGATCCTTTGCACCTTAGTGCGCTTACCGCTTAGAGACTTCGAAGACTAAGGCAGCAACACAAAGTGAGCCAACATATCATTCCCAAAAACAGAAGAGGCAGTTACGTATACACTGTACCTTGTAAAAAGAATGTCATAATGTGAAGATTTTCAAGCCTCCCTGCAATTTCTACATCTTATTTTATGCCTTCTCGACATCCACTCTTCATTGGTATATTTAAGTTCTCAACACATCATCTTCCCATAATTAGTGTCAAAGCAAAGTCACTCGAGCCCTGCTTTTCTATATTTACATATCAGGGATAGAAACAACATTTATTTTCATTCTTTTGTCACATCCAAGCTAGAGTAACTACCTCATTTCATGTTAAAATAATAAAACAAAGAGGAACAAGGCAGGCTCGCTTGAAACTTAAGACAGAAATGTTAAAATGATCCTTACCTGCTTCAGAAAGACGACTCCATTTTCAAGACTGTCAAGATCTTTCTTGTTTTCGTCCCCAATAATGTCACTTGAGTATGATGAAGAGGATTTAAGACCACCCTCCTCAATCGTATCATATCCATCAAAAGCAAAAGCTCTAGATGAACGGTTCTCCCCAAATTCAAAGATCATACCAGCAGTTAACTTTAGCCGCATCTGAGAAAGTAAATTGTTCAGGTGGACATGCTGAGTGACTCACCGACGCCAGCGATGCATCGGACGGAGATGTGAGTCTTGAGGCACCAGGTTTAGACTCCGATCGCATGTCTATGGTTGTCCGACAAGGTGAGGTCAATGGCGGCGACAAGACGACAAAACGGATGGTCTCTGCTTGGCAGAACCCCATTCACGACAAATCTGGGAAGGAATTGTGGATGAACACGCGAATTCAGGGGAAGGAGATAGAAGGGGAGAAGTCAGTGAGGATAGACGGGAAGGAGAGAGAGAGCGAGGAATCAGTAAAGAGGGAATGAATTTTAGAGAAACACGCGAATTCTGGGCAAGTAGAGAGAAGGGAGAAATCAGTGAGGATAGAGGGTAAGGAGAAAGAGAGTGCGAGATATTAGTAAAAGGGGGCGGATATTTCAATGCGCAAACATTACCTATTTTTTCTCAATTAGGGGTTGAGATTTCTGTAAATCAGATCAGCACCCAAAACAACTTCAACAATGATAATTTTTTTCCAATTATGGTTGAATTTTCGTTGAACTTATGTATGTGCAACACGTAAGCTTGCCATGTAGCATGCCACATAGGAGAGAATAGTCATACGAGATGTTTTAATGCAACATTAGATGCTACATGAGATTTAAAATAAAAAGAAAAGACAATGTAGGATGGATGTAAATTTAATACAATATTAATTCTATTTGATAAGGTAACTTCTCACATACCTTTCTATTATTCAATAATAAAATTTAATCGTAAAATATATATGATTTAATGATGCAAATACAAAAAAAATGTGAATTAGATATTAATTAAGAATAAAAAACTAGTTATTAGTAGGAAAAAAAATTAAAGAAGACTCGCTTTACTTTTGCTTTTTTAATAGAAAAAACTATTTTCCTAATAGTATATTAAAAAAATTAACTCACACCCTTATATCGTAAGGGTGTAATCTTAGTACTGATAAAATTTGTAAAAATTATTGTAGATTGTGCATACAATAATATTTATATTTTATCAATTTTTTCTATTAACTTTTCTAGTTCACTCATAAATTCTACGTTACCTACATTATTACATGCAATTTATACACCTAGTGATGATAAACTCTACTGATTATTACCAAACAAACAATTGCTCATCCACTTGTATTAAAGGCATTGTTGCACTTATTGGATGCTTCGAAACAACCTTCGAAAGTTCAGCATTATCTAAATCTTCAATGCAAAATATCCCATCGACCTTTGCTGCTACCGATTCAGTCGTATGGATTGCTTGACATTACCGGAAGGCACTCACGTTTTTTTATACTCTTTTAACTTGCCCTCTGTCTCGCTTGGTGTGTAAGAGTATTAGCAGTTGCATATGCCTCTCGTCTTCCAACTTGCTTTAACTGGTGTATTAGTATATTGATAGTTTGTTGTTCTACCTTTATTTTCCTCAAATAAATTTTAATATTTAATAGGAATATCATCTTACCATTTCTGGTCGCACTTATAGGAATACCATCTTATCATTTCTGGTTGCACAAAATTAACATTTAATTAAAATTTTGTATGTTAAACATGTATAAAGCATTCAATTAGAGGAGATGTGAAGAGCATTTAATTAAGTATCTAAAATATCTATATATATTTAATTAGTCATTACTATCAACTTTCAAATTAAACAAAATATATTATTCAATATGTAATATATTGCTTAATATATTTTACAATATAATGTAAAGAAATAATAAATTCCTTGAAATTCAATATTATGGCGTGTGTTTACTCGTTTCATAACATCACTGAAGATTTAATCTCCCATTTTAGTTCAAAAAAAAAAAGATTTCAACTTTGGTTGGGATGCAATGACTATTCTAGTTAAATTTTACAAGACTGATTAAAATTACATTGAATGAACAGTAGAGGATAGACAATTATAATAAGCCAATACGATCCCTTGTGCAATTTCAGCAGCGGCAAACTATGCAAATTCAGTAATAACGAAGTCAACGGTATATGGTATTAAGTAGTAGTATTAGAGGCACATTGGAGGTAGATGAAGTTAATAGTTAAAAAAATAGAAAATTTTAATTGTGGACCTCTATTGTTATCCACTTATCCACATAATGACATCATAATTATATAGAATTATAAATATAAAATTATTACCGCAACTAGCCCTTACATAATAGTTTTAATTAAGGAGCATAAGATTGTCCATGCTCACATCGAGTTGAAGTGCACTCACTTTTCATGGAATTTTAAAGTAACCATTTTCTTCCCATTCATCGCCCCCATGAGTTTAAACATTTTCAGAAATGGACCCCATTTTCAGTTCCGTAATCGACAATTATTATTGTATAACTTAAAAGGGACATGCAGACCATCCTTTAATAGCTTGTATTGAAGATCACTTGGTGTTGGGCACAAAATACCCTAAACAAGAAGTTAAAGATTAGATTTTTTTATAGGTCTAGTATAATATAAAACTGGATGACATGAATAGGTTGATGATAGATTGATGAGTGCCACATTATTATTGACTACCTTGTATTTTTTCCTTTCATTTTCTCTTTAATTCCAAATGTCATAATAACAAGAATTCAATGTGCTCTTTTATTTCTAAAACTTAAAAGTAAAAAATAGTTTACAATAAATAGCTTTGAGAGGTCAAAAATAATTTTACTATAAAATAATATAAAATAATAAAACTATCATTGTTATAATAAAGGTTTCATGTACTCTTTAACTTGTGCATTTTGACAAGTCAAAAACAATTTTATAATTAAATTTAGTTTGCAAGTAGTAATAACTGTAGATTTTATAATCCTTTACTTATAGAGTTTCAGATCCCATATAGGATTAAGATCTCAGATCGCAGAGAGTTAGCCTCGTAGTTGGTCTCTCGGTTGCAGTAGAATGAATATGGTTGCGTTTTCTTCGTTTGTTATGTTTGTATGCAGGTAGTTCATGTGCCTGGGAAGAGACATTGTTTGCCTATTTCTGGTTGCTAAGGTACAATATCTCCCTCTGCTTTATTGCACTTATGAACACATAGTTACTGCCGCCTGATTTTGTCGTATTTATTAATTCATTCCCAGATACTCATCCTTAGTTTTCCACTTAAAATGTTTTCGCAAAACCTTTCTTTGAGAAAATGTTTTCTCAAAATTTGCTTTTTGTGAGTCTCTTGAAATCAGCTTCTCTATGGGCAAAATTGTTGGTAGAGGTAAGGATACCTACATCTAGATCTCCCCGGTTCCCACGAAAGCAGGACCTACACTGGGAGTTGTTGTTGTTGTTATTGTTACTTGTGGAGTTTCAGAAGGAAAAAAAAAGGTTAACAATATATATAATTAAATAAAACAATAAAATTATTAATATTTTATGCAATTATTTCGGTAATTTTGGACATTAGTCGACAAACAATACCACAAAAAATTAATAAGAATTTAATATACTCTTTAAAAATTGTTTGCAAATTTTACACTCACTTTAATGTTAATAAACTCAATTTGACCATGTAAAACTGTATTGTAAGACAATACAATTACTATTTAAAAATATCATCGACTATTGATAAATGATAATTAGGAAATTCAAATAATTGTCGAGAATAAAATGCTTACGCTTAATTATTTTATAAGTATCCTAATAAAGAGTGAAGTTTAGATAAATAAAAAATAATATTTATTAAAAAATAAAAGTGAGCGTAATAATAATAAAAAAAATTTGGTTAGCAAACTTTTTCACTATATATTACAATTTCATAAATTATTTATGCATATTTTTTAAATAATACATATGCATGAGTCGTCGACCAAAATAAAAATTATAAATTCATGCTTCTATTTAAAACAACTACATATAAATTATATGTTCATTTTTATGTTACTATTTTCTTATAATTTATACAAAATCTGATATTTAAATCAAGAACCAATAATACTAAAAATACTATGTGAAAAATTAATATTTAAAATTAATTAATTATCATAATTTTATTTATATTTGTTTTAAAAAAATTTATTTATTTCAATAATTATTATATATTATAGTACATTTTGAATGTCCGTAATAATAAATTATTTTTATTTTATTATTATCAAATAAACATTAATAAAAATTCTTCCAAAACGCGGATTGATGCTAATTCTAAAATAAAAAAAAGTTGAAGTAGACAAGGGATAAAAAAAAGGAAAATAAAAAGAAAAAGGCAGTCACACTCGTCCCGGCCCCTCGCCAACATTCCCTCGTGAAGAAAGTGGGTCTTGGCTTCTTCTCCTCTCCCCTGTCTCTCTCTCTTCCCTAGCGCACTGAAAACCAGCGAGAGAGCAGAGACATAAAATGAGAGAGGGGAAGGAGGAGGCCAGAAACAAAGAGTAGATGTCTTCAGTCCGAGTTGCGGCGAACTGGAAATTGAAGTACGAAGATAAAGTTGCATGCTAGGGTTTTTCTGGGTGAGTAATTTCTATTATCCTTGTGCAGAATTCGTTTAGAGGAATTGATGTGCAATTAGTTTTAACTGTAATATCTTAGTCATAATTGAAAATATTTGGTATGAGCAGCTGTTTATTGGACTGATCTTTGATGTTCTGTGATGATGTATTCAATTCCTGTAAGAGTCTACTATTGCACTTTTAATCGTACAGTTTTGTATGGTCCTCATAAGTTGCATGATGCAATGTGGGTTCATCGGAATTGCTCATTTGGGAAATGTGTTTGCATGGTACTGGTAAGAAGCTTTTCTGTATGAGACTGATTGTAAATTGTGAAAAAAGGGGCTTGATTTTCCTCATGGGGTGACAAATATAAGAAAGAGCTAACTTGATGTTAGCTGAAAGAATAAATAAATAAATAAATAAATAAAAATCTCTATTTGAGAGGGTTTCCTGTGACTATGGACTGCATTTGACCGCAATAGTGATACATTGAATAGGTTCTTATAGTTTTATATGTAAAAATGCAGTTTGTATTATTTTGAATATATCATACACAGCAGGATTATTTGACATTTCCCCCCTTTCTTTCATACAAAATTCATTAATGGTACCTGCTTGCAGCAAGGATGCTCATGTTCTGCAGTTTGACATACTCACGAATTGGCCATATTAAGTACTGTTGTTGTGGTTGTACTTCATTATGGTATGTTTGCTCTCTTGCCTGTTAGATTGATTCTAGCTATGACTCGATATATATGTGCTAATTTGCTGTACCTCTTCTGCAGCCTAAGGTTTTAAACATCTCAGACACAGAAAGTTTATCTGATCAGGAAGATGAGAATGAAAGCATGGATAAAGTGAAGAAATTAGAATCTGAGATGGAATCTCAGCTGGCATGCTCAAGGCACACTGGTGTATGTGGGTTGTTCTTTTACTATGGCTGTGAATTTTAGACATGAAGCATATCTTCTGATGGATTTGCTTGTTGTGGTCTAATTTATAACCTTTTCTCTACCACTTAACATACCTCAGTTTTATTTGGAGCAGTGTTATGCATAATATTAAGGGTAAGATAGGACAAAAAGACCTTGTTTAAACTCTTTTTTATCATTGAAAATGAATTTTCAACTAGGACGTCCTGAAGAAGGAAAAGGTACTTTCCCCCTGTTCTTGTGACATAAGCAATGTAAACCTTTGACCAAGTTAAAAATATGTAAATTCACTTGTCCCTAAAATGATAATTCATATGTTATTTATTGATGAATAGATTAACGTTGGAATTATAAGTTCACTTGTGGAGATGTTGCCATAAAGTATTAGGATGATCGTTACTAGAATTTTGGGAAATGAATCTCCCAGAATATCAATCACTTTATGGGAATACACTTCCTAGTTGCACTTAAGGCTTCCAAATCAAGATCATGTTTTATGGATTGCCTTGGCCACGAAGATAGAATGTGAACCCCCCCCCCGGTGCTTTTTTCAAGAGTGTTTTTTGGACTAGTTTTGTAGGATGAAAAGAGGGGAATGGTTGGTAAAGGTGGTTGGTCCATGGAGGAGGAGATTGAAGAAGAGTTGATCCCTTTGCTATTTGGTGGGGTACATGAAAAGAGAGGAACCAACGGATTTTTGAGGGCAAAGCTTTATCCCTTGAGGATCCTAAGCTCTATTTTTTTGGGATGTTGTATAAATGGAGCCAAGTGCTTGATTGTGGTATAAAGGTGTCTCTTTTGGATTTCAAAGATAAAATATGTATGAGAGCTTCAGGGAATATATGTTTGCACTTTTCCCTTTTGTATATGGCCAGCACCCTCTTGGTCTCTCTTTAATATAACCTTTTGATTGCTCATCAGACTTACCCATAATTGAGCTGTTTGACTCATAGTTTTAAATCATGGGCTATTTCAGTGTTTATACTTACATGTACATGCGCCACACGCCCACAAATGCGCGTGTGTGTGTATGCTTATCTGATTTAATTTTATGATGAGCAAGCCTTTGTCGTATTTAACTAATTAGTATCCATTTTCTGATAAACAAGTAATTTATATTGCAATTATTTTTGTCAGGTTTTCAGTAAAACCTAGCATAAAGTTATTTTTTATTGTAGTGTATGAAAGGCATGTACTTCTTAACTTGCAAACTAACAAGAATTTTTCTTTTTTGGATAAGGAAAAATATGTATTATGAAAAGGAAGAAAAGATGGATGCGAAGATAGCATATCCTACAAAAGATTATATACATGCAGTATGCAAGCTATCCGCAATGTCAGCCGCATCAGAAGATTACGTGCAAAAGTTCCCTTTATCCCAAAAATGAAGAGTCTTAATGAAACTATCTTTCAATCTCTCAAGGGACATTTCTTCTCCCTTAAGGACTCCTCGATTGCTTTCTCTCCTGATGCTCTAAAAAATGACATGCAGAAGAGCCAAGGCCTTATTTTTTTCGCTTTCCTACCAAAGTAGCCTTCCAAAGCTAACAGATGGTTTCTAATAGGATTATGAGAAACCCAAAAAACACACAAGCAACTCACTAATAGGATTTATCCATTATAAAAGCAAAAATGCATGTATGCATTCATTATTCTCCATAAAATAGGGGAAACATAAACCATTAACAATGCCACTAAACAGTTTGGTAATTCATATTGGAAAAAAGTAACTACATACTAACAAATCCGCATACACTAATTTGGTGCAGCTGCTTTGATTGAGCATTAGCTTGAATAAGTGTGATGTTGAGGCTATTTATTCTACCCATGGTGAGCATAGAATAATTGTTTGTGCCTCTCCTCCACCCCAAATAAAAGAAATACGTGTGTTTTTTTGGGGGGGGGGGGGGGGGGGCCGCAGCTAGAATGCCGAGTTTGTTTGCATGGTTATTGCGAGTCAACGAGGTTTTGATTTGTTCATTTGTCATATGTGTTTCTGGTGCCCATGGACAGATAGAACATGCAAAGAAACCCCTGGCCCCTTTTTGGGTCACATGGAAGATTCTAATGTAGAGTGGTCAGTAGGAAACTCTTAAGGGGCCTTTTACCATTAACGCTGTTTGTACCACATATTTTGAAGTTTTGAAAGGCCTTGGGTTTCCTACCAAGTCCGTTGGAAATCTAAAGCTCCTGCAAAAGCTTACTTCTTTGTTTAGGTGGCAACTAAAGGAAAGAATGCTGCAGAGAACACTCTTTAAAGAAGAGGTTTTAGTGGTTCAAGTAGGTGTTCTATGCGTTTTGAAGGGGAAGAATCGGTTGATCATGTTCTTGTTCATTGTCGGCAAGTCTCTTCGCTTAGGCATTTATCTTCTTCGTTGCTGGGTTAACTGGGTCCAACCATCAAACATCAAAGATGTTTTGGCGGGTTGGAGGAGAAGGACGGAGAAGATTTGAGTTCTTGGAGTTTTGAAGATATTTCCTTTGGCTATTTGGTGGGCTACTTGGAAGGAGAGAAGTCGACGGATTCTGGAGGACAAAGCCATGTCCTTTCAAGAATTCAAGCTTTACTTTTGAGAAGTTTGTGTAGTTGGACTGTTGTGTTTAATGGTGGTAGAAATTTGAATTTTATGGATATTGTAGACAAAATATTATGAATGAGAGCTTGAGGACACAAATTTTTTGTAATTCCCCCTTTTTATATGGGTGACATCCCTTTGGTTTCTTTAATATAATTCTTGTTTACTCATTAAGAAATCAAATATATCAGCCATTGTCTACCTAATGTTTTGTTTTCCTCAATATGCGTGTGCGAGACTTAGAAACATAAATGAAGTATTCACAGCGTGAAGCCTCAAGCCTCCTGATCTTCGTCATGTCTTGCAAGGTTTTACGTGAATGCTTGTACAATTAGCATCAAATTTCATTTTTGACATATATTTTTCAAAACACAGCTAATTTATGGATATTCTTAAGCACATGTGAACATACAATGGCTTTCATCGTCTTTTATGGACGCTTGTGTGTGGAATTACTGCCATGCTAGAAATGAAAATAATATTATCGGCAGCAAGTATTCTTTCTTTTTTCCCCCCTTTTCATCTGCTTGGTTGTCTTCACAAATGGTGCAATTGTTGTCCTTTTAGCGCACTAAACTTTCCAATTGAGCAAGTGTGATCTCCGTGTTTCCTTGATGGGAATTCTCTGTTCAGCGAACCATGTGAACTTACAACTATAGGTAATATCTATGCTGTCTTCGTTTTTGAGTTTGAATTGCGAAGTTACAAGAGGCATACATAGATTCTTATCCATGTAAGGATGCAAGTTGATACTGTGGATAGATAATCCAAAATCTAGTCCTTTTGCTTATGAATGGTGAATAAGTTGGAGGACATCCAAATCTGATCCAATACCACGTGGGCAACATACCAGACTCTTGCTCATGGCACTTGTTTTTTGTTTGTTTTTGTTTTTTGGGGGGGGGGGGGTGTCAATAGTTGTGTTTAAATGTATGCAACTCCAATGCAAGGAGTCTTTTGCTCATGGCAAGGAGTCTTTTGTTCTGGACTCTTGGTCGGATAAGGAATGACTAACCTTCTTCACTTGAGAAGAAGTAGGACAGTTTTGCGGAGCATGGTAATCCAAGTTTGAAAGTTTACCCAGTATATACTCTTTTTAGCTCTGTTAAAAATTGGCACCGTGGAAAGAGCTTTCTTCTTAATCCTTTTTTTTTTTAAAAAAGAAATATTATGGGGATGCAGAGGTCTTCTAGTCATAGGTGATTGGAAACAATAACCTGGAAACAACATCCGAGGAAAAAACGAAGGTTTTTTTTGGGGGGGGGGGTTGCAGTAACATGAATCACCATGATGTTTCACCTCGAGGCTTTTCACTTCATGCTTTGCTGCTTTGGAATATCCTGTTGATGTTTGCATATGGCTATGTGGTTCATCTCTTTTTTTTACTACTTTAAATGTGAGGATTTCACTGATGATGTCATATCATAAGGTTCTCTATTGAAGACTTAACATCTTTTCATCTTGTTGACTATCTTTTTCAGGATATTGTAGCCAGTTCATCTGGAACTAATTTGAGAGCATCCCTCATTGGGATGGGATTTTCACAATCTCTAATTGACAAAGTGATCAAAGAAAAGGGTAGGCTTTGCATGGGTACTTTTTGGCTGTTCTGAAGCATATTCTGCAAACTGCCATGCCAAACCTAACGAAGCCACTGCCCTGTAGTGCCACCTAGGGAATAGGGATAGTGTTTGTCATAGGCGGTTAGATGGGTAAAGCCTTGGGTTTGATGAGCATTTGCTGCCTACTGCTACAGAGCAAAATATGTAGAGGACATTTGAGAGAGGCATTTTGGTTTAGTCCATTGTAAACTAAGCCTGAGAAACTTGCTGGAAGTTGACTTTTAATAACTTCATTGAAGTGGACAAAGGAGTGAATGCTGCAAACTGCCAAATTAAATTGGAAAGAATAAGTGCATTTTGGTTTTGCGGGTCTCTTCGAATCAGTGTCTTTGCGGTTAAAAATGTTTTTTGCAAAGGTAAGACTGCTTACGTCTGGAATTTCTCAGACCCTGTGAAAGAGTGACCCATACTGGGAGCCGTAGTTGTTCTTGAAAGAGCAAGTTGAGGGACACACTTAATTCTTAAGAACCTGCTGTTATGCCCAACTTCCTTATGACCTAGCTTCTAGAAAACGTGTTATTAATGCGTGTAATTGGAATCTACTGACTGAAATTACTTTCTGATATATACAGGGGAGGAAGATACTGACTTGTTGTTGGATACCCTCTTTGCGCATTCGGTAAGTAGACACGTTTCTTAGTTCTTTATTCTGTTTAATTTGTATAAGCTGAGAGGAAGCTCATCTGTTTGGTGCACGGCAGTGCGACCCAACACAACTCAAAGCACACAGGTTATCACTGCTGTTGGCAGGTTCACAGAAGGTCATAGACACATTAAAAAAGCCCTTTTCATCTATTTAGAGAACTTGATCATGATATCTGATGTCTACGGGCAGGAATGCTGGTAGGGGTAAGGTTGCTTACAGCTGGATCTCCCCAGACCCCGCGAAAGCGGGACCCACACTGGGAGGTGGTGGTGGTGTTGTTGATCATGATATCTGATGTGATTTTGACAAAATTTTATTCTTGGCTGTGAAGTTGTGTTCAACTTGTTCATGAAGCGCTGCCCTGTAAATTGACTTTCTGCTCCTCTTACATTGTTCATGCACCCTCTCTATTTAGCTGTGACTCGCAACGTGTTGAAATTTGAAAATTCTGTTTAATGGGAAGGGAAAGTTACAGCTGGATCTTTATGCACCTATGTAATTGCATACGAAGTTATTAAATTTACCCAAAATATCAAAATCTTAATTGGAGGTATGCAAATGAGTTTGATTAGGACTGAAGTTGAGTTGCTGCGAGAAATGCCCAAAAAAAAAAAAGGTAACATAATCTAATGCAACTCTTGCGTAAACTAGAAACCCAACAAAGATTGGTGTAAAGGGATTTTCTTTTTGCTTTCTCTTTTTGGGGGGTGGGGGCGAATCTTCACTTGATGCTCTGAGAGATAAAAGTTCTGAAAAAAGCATGAGAGGCAAAGTGGGCATAACTTTGTTAAAACATGGGATATGTAAGATAGACGGTATCCAGTTTGAGGTAGTATTATATTTTGCCAGGAATGATATCTCATTGCAAATGCCAGCAGTTCTGCCCAAATGTAACCCTCATACATCAATTTTTAAGATATCGAAATGATAGCCAAAGCAAAGAGTTATGGGTTCTGCTGCCAACTCAAAACAAATGGATGATGAAAGAGTTAATTTCCGATAATTCAAATTTAAATAATTCACTTGCCAAATGGATATGGGAATACCAAAAGTTACCGAGTTTTAAGTACTTGGGTTTGATAATACAAGGCAATGGGGAGATATACGACGACATTAGCCACCTTTTAAGGTGGGATGGCAAAAATGGAGATGTGCATTAGGAGTGTTGTACGATGGGAAGATTCCATTAAAGTCAACGGAAAAATATACCGAATGGCGGTCAAACCAGCGTTACTATATGGCTTAGAATGTTGGCTAATAAAATAGTGCTAGGTTCAAAGATTGAAGGTAGCAGAGATGAGAATGATCAGGTGGATATGTGGTCACACACAGTTGAATAGGATTAGAAATGTAGTTATTAGAGAAACAGTTAGGGTGGCACCTATTGATGATAAGATGAGGGAAGGTAGACTCATTGGTCATATCAAGAGATGGAATACAAATTCTTCTGTAAGGAGGTGCGAGAGGATTGACCTCCCGACATGCAAGAGGGATATAGGAAGATCAAAAAAGAGCTGGAATAAGGTGATTAGGCAAGATATGATAGCACAGAGACATGACTCAGGATAGAAGCTTATGGAGGTCTAGAATTAAAGTAGTAGATTTTAAGTAGTTAGTTGTTCACACTTTGTGTTTTATTCGCTTAGCAGTTGTTGTTGCTGCTACTGATGTTGCTGCCTTATATATTGTCTCTAAATATTAATGCGGTCCTTTTTAGGTGGTCCTTGCTATTTTCCTGCACCTATTTTCCATACTGATTACATATTTGTTTGTTATCTATTGGATCTTATTAACTCATTTTATAGCTTCTACAATCAAAGGTTTTCTAAAGATTTCATTTCAACAAAATGATTTTTGAAATTTTGTTGTGGGTCTCTTGGAATCGGTCTCTCTGCCAACAATAATGCCTACAGGGGTAAGGTCAACTACACCTGGATCTTCCCAGAACCCGTGAATGCGGGACCCACAATGGGAGTTGTTGTTTTACATAATTCACTTGCCCTTTTTCACCTCTTCCCTTGGTACTAGGCCAATAATGTCATAGTCAATAGTTTTTGAATATTATCTAAGTTTCTAAGATAGATCGATTCGAACTAGAGGCAAAGATGGTATTGCAATTTCCTAGCATATAACATTATGTGATCTAGTAACCAAATTTACACCCGAACTTTTGAGTTTGAAATATTATGGTTATGAGAGATTGGAATATGCTTATAGTTTGTAGTGTGTTAAGGCTAGAAGGCCTCATGTGACATGTCAATGCTACAAAGAATTTTCGACTATTTGACAAGGAAAACATGGATGTAATTCTTAGTGTGAATGGCACTTTTTAGAACAATAATCTACAGCTCATTATGGAGTATGGACTTAGTTCCTCCCATATGATCCAGTAAATCTGCCATATCTTGAATTTTTGTGAATGTCTATCGTATTATGAGCTTAATAATATTGAAGTTAAACCATCACCTTTGTGCGCTTGATATTTTATAATCTAAAACAGAAAACTGGTGGGTAAAAATTGGGAGTTGTGCCAACATATCCTGTTTCCCAGTGTAAAATGATATTGTTGGAAAATTTTCTTTACTTTCTTATGGAATACTTCAATTTAATTGGTGAACTCTGCTCTATTAATGCTGAATTGGCTGATCATGACTTCGTTCATTTGGTGCTGTAGGATCACCAAAAGTCCAATTCTGAGTCATCAGATTCATTGGGTCCATTTCTTAATGAGGACCAGAATAATGGACATCTTGGATATCCTGTGCAGAGTCACTTGGAGCAGGTATATGGTGGGACTGTTGGTCCTGAATTGTGATGTGGACATTTTGAGTATAGATCATGGTAGTTACTTAGCAAAGTTGATTATGTTGAAAGGTATCTCTTGCTTAAATGAGAGTACTTTAATTATATCATTGTCAGTGACCCAAACTCCGATACAAATTTACTTAATGGTACTTGTTATACCTCCTGCAGTCGTATTTACCCCCCATATAAATGGGCTTATTGGTAGCTTGTTTTGCCTCTTCTATCCATGATTTATTGATTTTATTTCATTGCTTTTAATCACTTGTTTCTTAATTTTAACTTAGTGATACAATATAATGACGAGTTATGCGTGGTAATTGTCATTGTGGAGGGGAACACTATTTTAGGGTCCTACCTATTAAACTGCTTATTTACTTTTTTCGGAGTGTGGTTTTTTTTTCCGGGGGGGCGGGGGGCGGAGGGGTTGCAGGGGAGATAGGGCATCTAGAGCCTTGTCACTTATTGAGGCACTCTTGTGGGGGGAGCGTTTGGGACTGAAGAGCGGAACGGGAGAAGACCTCTTTCAATTCCCTTATGGCATTGCACTTGAGGCGGCAACAATTCATGTTTGGTTTCAAACTTTGTTCACATTAATTGCAATTGGTGGATGAGAAAACTCGGATGTGTTTTCTTCTTCCGATGTCATTTTACTTGAGGCTGGACATATTAGACAAAGCTAAATCAAGGTCAAAATCGGATTTGGATAGTAGAAATGAAAAACAGGGCAAATTTCTGAATTTGAAATTCAAGCAAAATTTTCACGAATATATCCAGTTTCTTTCTGGTCAGAGCATTGGACAACAGTCGTGGGCAATAGTTTGCTAGAGCCCTCACCTCTTTGATAGGAAGCTGGTCAAGTGCTGTTAAGCCAGTACTTGTTTGTAGTTATTTCAACGGAACTCTATTTGCTTGTGGAAATTTTTTCTGTTGAGTGTTCACTAGTGAGCTTATATTGAGGCCTGAAGCTATTGGGAGTACCCTAAAGTTAGTAAATGTGGAAATTAAGCTCCTCCAATATTTTTTCTCTGCTCCTTGCTTTATCATTTAGTATTTCTTCAAAAAGTGTGATGCTTGACAATTCTGCTGTTGTGCTTCTACCAGCCAACCATTTATCATGTAATTCTTAAAGAGGTTGTTTATCCTGTGATACTTCATCGTAAGATTACTACAGGAACAGCACTACCGTCATGTGGTGTGGAGGTTTCAGTAGATCCATTAGTCAAACTTGTTCATGCAAGCTGAGGGGATATTCCCAAAACTTCAAAATTTTAAGGGTTGTGAGGTTCACCAATGTGCAAAGGGTCTGAGGTATGGGGCACGTGGAGTAAACATCATGGATGTGAATATTTTTAATGCGAAGATGTTTTAAAATCGTTCACAAAACATATACAAACAAGTTAGATAATTGCATCAGAAAGTTGGTCAGACATGCAGCCTTTTTGGTCATTTGATAGATGATATGTTCTATTTTCCTTGTGTTAAAGGGTTGATTTGAAATCAATATAGGTATTAAAATACTACAAATAATCTTGAGATATGATGATATAACATCATAATTCTGTGAGGGAGAACTTTTATGGGGCAATGAAGGTATACAGAATAGTTGTTGGATCAATTGTAAAGAGTTTTGGACATTAGACCATTGGGGCTCTTGGTGTTGGATCTCTGAACAGCATAAATGTGGCCCTTAAGTAGCCTAGTTTTGCCTACAACGAGGAGTTGTGGAAAAATGCAATGAAGAAATGTGATATGGGGAGCTTAAGATTGTGGAGAAATTGTTTATGATGTACGCATCTAGAAATGTATTCAACTGAGTTGTTGCACGTTAGTTTTGTGGGCTTTCTGGTTGCGAGGGGCTATATTCCTTCTTTGGCATGATATCTGCTGTGGTGATAATTTTTGAAGGGTCCATGTCTAGAACTTCTTAGGATACCTCCTTTAAAATGCCCTGCATCAAGCAGTTGATGGGTATGATGAGGATGCATTGATACTTAAACTTCAAACTTCATAATCATTGGGGAGAGGAATCGGTAAGATAACATGTTGCTATAGATGCATGATGGAAGAGGTAGTATTCATTTGCTAAAAACTTCGGCAGCTGCTTGGTTGGGCAAAATTTCCTACTTTCTTTAGGAATACTTGGAGGTGGAAGACCACACTGAAATCCTAGTTTTAGCTCAGGCAGGTCCCAGGAAGAAGATTCATAGTGGGAATATGCGTTAAGAGGAGAAATCTTGGTTTGGCAAGCAGGTAGGTTCTTTTTGAAGGTGTTGAAGAGCCTTCTCATCTCTTGCCAATCACTTGTTCTTCATCCTTGGATTCTTGCTCTTTGTTGTCTGATTTTGTTTTGTGGGTTTTGTCAATAGCATTCTTAGAAAGGAGGTTCATTAAGTTCTGGCTTTGTAGTGTATGGAAGCCAGTGTAGAGGGTCAAAGCTCTTTTTGGAGCATTAGTTTTCCTGGTTGAGGCTTTTTTGCTGCTGGAACAATTGCTACATGATGAGTGATAGCTTGTCCTCCCTAGATGTGTATATGAAGTCATAGATGATTTTTGGATCGAGGGCTTGATGGCCTTTTGTGCCCCCTTGTTGGACTAATAAAGGTTTTATTTTCTTTTGGTTGGATTATGGAATGGCCTGGTACTATATCAATTTCATGTTATAGTGTTCATAAGCCGTTTCTTCTGGTTTGGCTGAAAAATCTTTCAGTACGTGTTTTACATTTTATATGTGATAAAAACATATCGTACTTCTTTGTATTAGCATTTGGTTGAAACTGATTTCCTATGGAGCAGGTTTCTCAAGTAGCGAAATCTATGTCATCAGATTCGCTGGATAGCTTGCTCAATGATGAAAAAGATACTGAACAAATAACATCATCTGTGGATTTTCACCCAAAGCAGGTAACCTGCTTCATAGCATAGGTTATCATTCTAGGGTTTACTTTTGTTTCTATGATGGAATAGATGAATGCATAGTCATGGGGCGAAATTTTGTGTCCAATATTCTGGTGAAGGAAGCACAGACAAATTATACCATCCATGCTGATAATGTGAAAGGAGAGATGATATGCTTATTAAAGAGGTTGGATGCCTTATATTATCATCCATGCTGATGATGTAAAAGGGGAGATGATTCAAACTTTCATGAAGATTGACATAGAGTCTGATTTCTCTTGTGCAGAAATTTCTATCAAGTCATTCTAGAATTGGACATTTTTGTATCCACACCCTGAATCAGGTCTGGTGGTACTTCTTTTAGGGTACCCTGGTGACTGGTGTTAAACACAAAGTACATCGTGTACAATTGGTGATGTTCCAAACCAATGGATGCCCAACACATTTCTTATAGGGTTCACATTAACCTTTGTTGCTTTAATCCAAGACTAGAAAAAAGAGCTAAAAAGAGTCAGCACAATATTCGTAATAAAGAAACATGAAAATTTATCTGCCATTGCATGTACCATCGCAACTCCCAATTAAAAGGGGAAAAAGGATGGAGTCCCTTGAAAACTGTTAGTAAATGCATTCTTCTTGTACATAGAGAAACACAACTTGACTTCTGCCACTAATTTATATGGGGCGGGTTGCTTTGTCTCAAACCATCTTCAGACCAAGAAAGAGTAAAAGAGTCGACAAAAGGCAACCCTTGGACAACCTCCTTCACACTTTGAGAAAAGTACAACTTTATCCCACGAAACTCAATTAAAAATGAGACGCTATTACCCTGTTCTATCATCAGCCACCTTATTGGTTTTATGAGCTTGCCTTATTTTTGATAAGTTGTGAGCTTGCCTGACTTTGCTTAATGGTACCATCCCAAAGGTCAATGCTAATTTGATAATTTAGAAGCTTAGTCAAAGTCTTTTAAACATACTCAATGAGAGTGATGGCCTGTTCTTTAAGCTGGAAGGAACTGCAAGTAGCTGTAGCCTGTAAGCACGCAAAAATCCTGTAGAAAATTATATAAAATGCATATGTAGCATAAAATTTAATTTATTAAGATGACACGATTTTGTTATTTTGCTCTGTGGTCCAAATTTTCATACATATCTTTTTGGTTTTGAAGTGTAGAAAAGACTATTATTATTAGAACTTTTTTTTTTTTGGTTGTGTGTATGTGTGTGTAGTTCTTTCTATTGGCAGATCGTAGTGTTGCTATCGTGGTGTTGCTATTATTGCTATACCAATATTGGATTATTGATGTGTGACCCATACATTTAATATTATTACCTTACATTAAAACGATTGTTTACCTGTTGAAGTTGAATCTTCATATACGTGGGAAAGATACCAACATTTGATTAGCGAGGTTAGGCATACTGTTATTCCCCAAAAATGTAGAGTTTATTTCTTGAAATATATAAAAAAAGCTTGTATAGGTTTCCTTTTTTGGGGGGGGGGGGGTTGCAATGAATCTCATAAATACTTTGGATTGTCTAAATTCAATATTTCTTTACTCATCAAAATGAGATATCTAACTTCACAAGTTTACATTATATCCCGTACATTTTAATTTACATAAAACTACTATCCACAATTAAAAGTTTCCAAACTACCTTTTTGTCGAGGGGGAAAAAAAAAAGAAAAACGGAATATAAAAAAGTGTAAGAAATTAATAAATATTGGAAGGAATTGGAAAATTGTAAGGAGCTGTAAGAAGCCTTAAGGACTAAGGAACTGCGAGGAGCCATAATCTTAAAGCTGCATAAAGTTGAAAAGAATAGGCCCTAATATGTTTAGAATCCCCAGCCTTTAGAGCAATGCACTGAATAGGACACAGTCTTCAGGGTAAAATTCATACCCTCACCCTCAATCATAGAAATCTTAAACGACTTTACCGAGTCATTGGGCTGGTAAGTACGAGAAAAAGCTATTCTTAACCAACTAGGACCTGGAGATTTATCAACCTAATCACATCCTACTGATTTCTTGGCTTACCAGTTCATATATTGGACTGCTGATTTATTAACAATATTTAACGTCAAAAGGGCTTCTGGCTGAATGCAGTGAGCCCAGGCATTAAAGCTCCAATCTAGACTATCAAGTTGAGGCCAGGTTTCTTTGCATTATTTTCTTGTTATTAATGCTTGGCTGTTCCTTTTCTTTTTTTACTGCTTCCAACTTCACTATGTACTCTGCTTTGGTTGGTATCCCTTCTTCGTGCTATAACATGATTTTTTTTTATTTTTTGCTTATAACTAAACATATTTGGTTGTATTATATTTATCTCCTTTGGTTACAGTTTGTTCTGTACTGATTGCCCACAGGAGGCTGGTTTAGTGGATGATATTGGTGATGACAGGCGGGCATCACTATTGATGATGAACTTCTCTGCAGATAAAGTCGATTTTGCGATCGAGAAGCTTGGTGAGTTGAGTCTTATTCTTATTCATGTTTCAGTTTGTGGAGCAGTGCAGCTTTTTCCTAGTTTCTTTTGCATTATATGCAAACTGTATTTTCCTGTCCAGCTTTGCGTTTTATTCCTTCTGATGCTAAGAGCTGCTAAAAAATTCTCCTGTGCTATAAGCATTTCATAATTGTTCTAATTCTACGATTAGTTCAGCTCATTAACTCTTTCAATCGTTTGAATTTTTGCTCAGATGGCCTATAAGATCTAATAGGTTGATCTTACATCTGAACTTAGAAACAGACAAATCCATGTATCCTTATGTGCGCTTGCTCTACTTCTCTGTTTCAACTGAATTTCCTTTTAAGATCTTCCCATTTCAAAAGCCTGGACCATCTTCAGATCATTTTAGGAATTATCCTTAAATGTGAGGGCTTTGATATAATCTGATCAATACAATTTTTGTGATAGTAGGTACTCTTTTCACTCTTTTTTTTGTGTGGGGTTGTGTGGATTGTGTTGATTTTTTGGATGGGTTCTGCATAACCTTTTGATAATGGTATATACTATTCTATTTTCCTCATCCAACAAAATAAAAGAAAAGGTGGGCTTTGGAAGCCTCCTACCCCCAC
This sequence comes from Selenicereus undatus, assembly GCA_017589665.1. Taxonomy (NCBI): domain Eukaryota; kingdom Viridiplantae; phylum Streptophyta; class Magnoliopsida; order Caryophyllales; family Cactaceae; genus Selenicereus; species Selenicereus undatus. The sequence continues at coordinate 51,392,118 of JACYFF010031959.1, read as the reverse complement.
TCTTCCACACGCACACACACACAAAAAGGGTCTTATCTTTTGGGGCTTGTGGAAGACAGAGAGCTTTTGTTAAGATGTAAAAAAAGTACTAAAATGTAAGCATTTCGGGTTGAATCTTCCCATTGACAATATGAGCAGAGGGAGTACTCGTTCATATTAGGTCCTCTGTGAAGCTTGTAGTAGTGTGCTTGATTTCATACTTTTTACTTTGTGATTTTGTCTATACTTGCTACTTAATATACAACTGCAGCTATTTGATGTAAAAGATCCTCGTATTTCTTTGCATTTGCAAGAGAAATGATTTATAAATCCAGTGTGGATTAATTTAAAATTGTTCTAATTCATTGAACATTCAACTTAGTTTACTTTTGGTTGTATTACAGGTAGGTGTGCCCCAATCAATGAACTGGTGGACTTCATAATGGCTGCTGAAATAGCTGAATGTGAAAATGGTGATGATTTAGCAAATGATGATCCAGCAGCGAGGAATGAGGTCTGTTGGTTGTGTATGCTGTATGATCATCTTTGCTCTTAGTCTACTTGGAAAAGTCTAAATTGTTGTGTATGCTGTATGATCATCTTTGCTCTTAGTCTACTTGGAAAAGTCTAAATTGTATGTTACATGCTTCTGTACGTTTGAATTGCTCATATTTAGAGGTACTTGTAACTAACTTACAGTTAATCAAAGTGGTGTGCAGAACTCCTGGCACATTCAATCTCTCACTTCTTTTAAATTCAAATACCCTTCTTATAACTACATTGGATTAGTCTCCCAAATGGACACACATGATTCCAAACAACCTGCTCGTGCCCCCTCCCCTCAACCAAAATAAAAGCAAACTACATCGAATTCTTTGTTTTAACGAATAATTATTCATTAAAGTAATGTTTTGAGTTTGGATTATGTGCCACTTTAGACTGTCCTCTCCCTTAGATGGAGAACTGTGGAACGCTGTCGTTGATTTTAACCTATGCCTAAAGGATTCAGCCTTGCTACAAGTGGTTATGTTCACTAAGTGTGCCACATATGACCCCCAACACCTTGGCTAGGGTGGATCTTGGGGAGTGGATTTGGATTTGAATGTTGAATTTCTTCATTCAAATGTCTCCCATTAGGTGTAGAAGTGCTCTCATACTTGACAAAATTATCTGTTCTTGAGACTTATCATCAATTAAAAATTAAAATCAAGTGCGTTCACTTGTCTATGAAATACTTTTTTGATAGTTATTTTTATTCTTTAATTTTTTGGAAGGTAGGTTTTAAATAAGTACTCATCATCCCATATATATAGTCAGATCATCCTTTTTTATGATCCAATGATGTTGGTGTAGCTCAATTTCAATAACCTGTACGTGTTTAAAGCCATTGTCAACCATGTTTCTGAACAATGGCATTTAATGCTTGTTTTGATGCATTCCAATTTTTAACAATAGCTATGGATAGGAGATAGTACTTTAAATGGATTCATCTTTTCGAGTTCAACTTCTCCCCAAATTTATAACTTATTGAGTTAAATGGTATATAAATGTTTTCGGAAAATCTGTGTCTATCTAGCAAATTTGATTAATAGTCGACTGTTTCCAGTTAGCATTACTGAGAAAGCAAATAAGACTTCTTTTTGTACTTTGTTTTACACTGGATTGAGCAAACTCTTTGCTTTCCTTTTCTTTAGCCCATACTGATCAACGAATTCTTCTACATCAACCATCAGATTGTGGATTAAAAGGTCCAATAGTTTGACGGCTATCTGGTGCTTGTCAAATTGTTTGCAGGATAACAATACGGAAACTTTATTTGGAACCATGGACAAGACACTTCAATTGCTTGGGATGGGATTTAATGAGCAGGATGTTTCATTGGCTATTGAAAAGCTTGGTAAGTTATTATCATCATTATTTTGGATTCAGAGAATCTTTTTTAAAGCAATGTGCTCTTTTCTTTATTCCTCTTTTTCTATGTTTTCCCCCCCGGGGGGGGGGGTGGTTGGGTATTAGCTCCACAATGATGATCCCAAAGATTCTGCTTGTTGCCTCTTAACGTTTGTGCTGGTTGTCTGTCTTTTAGGTTCTGGAGTGCCTATCACAGAACTTGCCAACTGGATTTGTGCTCGCCAGATGGGGGAATCTTACCCTACAAATGCCAAGGTTTTCTATCCCTTTTGCATTATTTATGTCTGCAAGGCAACTTCAACCTGTGGGTGTGTTGTGACCTGTCGTCGTGACTTTAGTTGAACAATTCTTAGTGTTAGCAATGGTAAGAACTGTATACAGATTAAGTAAATTGATGAAGCATATTGATAGAGTTGGCTAGGCATTGCCAATAAAATTTGAATATTTGCTCTGTCCTACAGTAGAAGACCATTGTTGTGGGTAATATGTGATTGCTTCCTGTACTCGCTGAAGCGTAAGGTGGTATATATCATATAATATAGGTGCACAGTTACAATTCTTATAAATTTGCATTGATTACGGCTGTGTTTGAGGGTGAATAGGATGAAGCCATGTCTCTAGCCATGTCATATCTTTTTATTTTCACCCCATCCATGTTGAATTCTAAGATTATCAATCCTTCAAGTTGGATGTACGAGGCGAATGAGGATTTTACATTTTACGACATTTTACTTTGGGTGGGCCTGGCTGTGCTGTTTTCTTTTCATGGGCCCTGGATTTGGTCTTGAGCTGTCATACTTCTACATTCATTTACGTGGTACTTGGATATCCAGTATCCTTCTCGATTTCTGCTTTGTCAGTTATTTTCATGTATTCCCCTGCACTCTTTTTGCGCAAACCATGCCAGTGGCCAAATAATGGAAGAACGAAACAAAGCTCCAAACCCATCTGTATGGGATACGAAGTTAATGGGAAGATCTATACCAAGTTTATTGAGGAAAATACTTGAATAATGAAAAAGCCAAAGGATCTGCCTGGGAGATAGTAGAATATGATGTACTTTCTTCATGTATGATCCGTAATTTGCCCTGTTTAAGGTTATCTATTTTCATTTATTTCTTGACAACTGATACATAATTTGCCCTCTTCGGATGGGTCCTGTATGATCCATAAATTCACTTAGAGTCCTTATCTATCATAGAATCTGCGAAATTTGCTCCTCTTGTTTCTGAATTGTTAGTAACATTTTCAAGCATTTTATATTTGTCTAGTGCATCTTACCTCTCTCTGGACCTATGCTGAGGTCTAGGTGGCTCTTTTTAGTTCATAAGTTCGCATTTGTAAGAAAGGCAAGTGCATTGAAGGTAACACATTTGCTATGGCAATAATCGCTTAAGATGGGAGGTAGAGAATGCGAGAGCTTGAAAACCTAGAAACATATCAGCTTGTTGACTAGGGAAGTGTTTGATCCATCTTTATTGCTATTCTTATTTATTATTGTTGCTTCTCGCTCTTGTATGCTTCCTTTATTGAAAAAAAGAGAGTATATCACTTGTTCAAATGATATAAACACTGAAAGAAAGTGTAACAGGAACATGTATTAAACAAAATAAAAGAAGCCGCTATTGTTTTGGAGAAGTGATTCTATTTGGATAACCTAAATGGAGAACTGTGATATTGTTTTCAGGACTGCTGGGAAAGTATGTGTTTCTAACCTTTCATGTTATTGCACTTTCTCATAGTCTAATGCTGGAGAGGTTATTTTGATGAATCAATGTTTGAAGCAATTTTAACTTACTAAATCCTTCTGCCTGGATCTCACAAGCCACAAATATGTTCTATTTTGGTCTAGATTTTGCAGCATGCACCTGTGTCCTCCAGAGGAAAGCATTCAGCTCTTGATGGTTCTTGGTATCTTAATAAAGGAATCCCTAGTGTTCTTGATGATGCTATAGCAGTGAAGACCGAGGAATCTGACATAGGACATCTGTCTCAATCAAGAAGCGTGACTTGTGGACCTATGACACCAAAAGAGGAATATAACGAGTCAACTTCTTTCTTTGAGGATTTTAACATAGATGATATCAAGGGAAAAAGGCCGAAAGAAGAATACGAAGATGACTTTAGCTCTTGTAATGGTTCTGTTTGGAAGAAAAAATCCAAAATTCGAATTGTTGATCATCCATTGTCATCCAGAAAATACTTGGGTGACATTTCTGGGGTGCCTGAGGTACCACCTAATCCCAATGCTGGAAGAAGCCTTGATAAGATGGTTTCAGGGCGTCCTTATTTCTTATATGGGAATGTTGGAAATCTATCTACTGGTAGTTGGCAAAAGGTTTCTCAATTTTTGTATGCACTTCAGCCAGAATTTGTCTATACTCAGTTCTTTTCAGCCTTGAATAGAAAGGAAGGGTATGTACATAATCTTCCTTCTGAAGACCGCTTTCACATCCATCCAAAATCACCAATGACTATCGAAGAGGTAATACCACATACAAAGAAGTGGTGGCCATCATGGGACACGAGGAAGCACTTGAGCTGCATCAGTTCTGAAGTAAATGGGATATCTCAAATATGTAGTAACCTGGAAAAGATACTGAAGGAGTCTCGTGGTGTGCTCTCAGGGGAACAACAGACAAAAATACTGTATTATTGCCGTAAATTAAATCTTGTTTGGGTGGGCCAGCGGAAACTAGCTGCTCTGGAGCCTGAATACTTGGAGCGTATATTGGGATATCCGATGCATCACACCCGAAATCCTGATGCAAGTTTAGTAGAGAGGCTTGAATCCCTGAGGAATTGCTTTCAAACTGACTCATTAGGGTATTATCTTTCTGTTCTGAAGCCTCTGTACCCTGGTGGAATAACCGTGTTGTCTCTTTACAGTGGGATTGGAGGGGCAGAAGTGACTTTGCACCGACTTGGCATTTATTTGAAAGGTGTTGTATCTGTAGAGTCTTCTGAGATGAAACGGAGGATTCTTGGGAGGTGGTGGCAGAACACTGACCAAGCAGGGGAGTTGGTACAGATAGATGACATTCAAAAGCTAACTAGTAACAAGCTTGAGTATCTTATGAAGAAGCTGGGTGGTTTTGACCTCATAATCTGCCAAAACCCATGCACATATGCTTCTAAAAATGCTAAGTCGCTGCCTGAAGCTAGTGATGTTGAAGGATTGGACTTCACATTGTACTATGAATTTGTTCGTGTCCTACAGCGTGTAAGAACCATGGCGGGAAGGATGTGATGATCATGGGAGGAGTTCCTGTTCTGCAGTGATCAAATAATTTTCAAGTGGCTGCTTTCAACATAAATAGGATATTTGTAATGCTAAGTGCATAATATGCTGTAAAAGTCAATTTACAGCTGTGTGATGATTTTTTTTTTAAGTATGAATAGTTCATAATGCAAGTTTGTAGATCTCTCATGTTTTCTAGTTGGAGCAGTAATATTGTATGTTAGGAGTTCTCATTCTCTCTTTGGTCGCCATTTTCAATTTACTAATAAATCTGAGCCTAAATAATAAGCATCCTCTTCAATCAAACCTAAGTAATAAGTATCCTCCTCAATCTGTATATTTTCTTTCATTTTTCTGTTTTACTGCTGGATATGTTCGGTTGGCCATTTGTTCAAAGAAAGTTGTGGATCTTAAAACAGCATGTAGTATTGTGGATTGGGTATCTTCTTACTCCTGTTTTGGTGAAGTGCGTTTTGGGTCTAGTGAGTGCTTAGAATAGGCAAGAGCTAATTGGTGAGGGCAGGCAATCCTATGTTTGGATGTTTTAGTAAGAATGGCTTGGAACTTGGCGCTCCTGCCATGCAGGCCACCTGGGTTCAGTGCTTGTTTGCAGTAAAACTGACGTCGTGAGATTATTAGGGAAGTCTTAATAAGCCTTGGACGCAGTTTCATATTCCTCCTCCCCGACCCCCCTCGGGGAGGGCCCAACACAAAAAAAAGGGGGGTCTAATCTAGGTCCTTTGGGATTTAGTGGCATGATGTTTGGTCTAAACGCTGCCTTTATTGTATAGAAGCATGTAAGTTTGTTCAGGGTGAGGGCGGGGGGGGGGGGAGGAGAAGGAGGATGTAAAAAGTAAATAGATCTAGTTGATTATTACAATTTTAGGATAAGTTTCCATGTACGAGTTCATGACATGTTTGAGACTACTGCATTTTCATTTTATTCAATTATTGGTAAATCAATTGTCTTTTTGTTAAATGAATGTGGCGTATTTGTCTTTTTGTACGTCCAATTGAGTTGCAAGAAAAATATAGACTGAAAAAGGGGTTGATAGGAGAGTGACATGTGTTAACACTCATGGAACCTCAGAAATGAGAAACAAACAGGGGTGACTGTTGTTAGTACTTAGCTAATCCTATAACTTCTTGCTTAAACAAAGGTGCTTCTAAATGAGAATTTTCCAGCAAGTGGTGGATGAAAGGAGTATTATTGTTAATTTATTAAGGTCTTGTGCTTCTTCCAAGTCTTTGAAGTTCACAGAATTCTCTAATTTTGTTATGCGAATATCTATTGTTTCGGGAAAAACTCATTTGAATGGTGGTGACACCCAGACTTACGTATGACTGATGTATCGATTAATTGCGCGAGCTGACGTATACTCCCTTCGACAACATGCACGAAGGTCGATCCCGAGTATTTTTCCCGAGGAAGGCCCCTTCGACACTTAAGTCAGTCTCATGAAGAATTATGGAAGCAAATAGAGAGAAAAAAGCAGGGAGAAAGAGAGAGTTTACTGTTTTGGGAGAATGTTTAGTGAGGTAGTCAAGTTGTCAATAGTAAAAGCTTCCTCAAAATGGGAAATATTGAGGTATTCATATCCTTGGGGATAGCACCCAAGGGCAAGAAGGTAATTTCCTCGTTTAGGGAATCAAATTACCAATATACCCTTACAGCATCCTTCTATCCTCCTTGTGGTCAATGCTGACTCTACGTTGACTTGGTCACCGCCATGTGTCGCCTCCCTAGTAGACGGGCTACTAAAGATCCCAATCATTTAGCCTCTCACATCTTAACGGAACGCCTACAAAGGTGTTCGTGTGAGATATGGATTGACTTGGTTCGCCTTTTCGAAGCATTACAAATATGCTCACTGCCTCTGTTTGAGGCCCTATTCATTCACATATCTAAAATGTCCAAGCATAGATTTCCCTTTCTTGGGAGCAAGAAGGATGCCGAGCTCCTCATCTCGCGGTTCGATTTTAGGAAATTTCATGCGAAGCCCCTAATCCGTCTGCCAAACCTCTCCTCCCCACTGGTCGTCGATCTACCCTTGCTTCGCAAAGGCCAAAGTTGAGCTACGCATATGATTTTGGGATTGCTGAGATAATGTAGATAGTCTTCTATGCCTCGGTTCTTCAAAAGGCGATACGTTTTTGGATTGTCTCTCCCTTTGTAGCCCAAGACTTGAATGAGACTCTGGAGAGGTTCCGCTAGGAGAATTTTGAGATTTGGTTGGATACCAGTGGCGATTGACTAGCTTGGAGCTATCGGCAAGAGGCGAGTGCTAATGCCATGGTCAGTTGTGAGGGCGTGGAGAGTTTAGACTCCTCGTCATTTCTCCTTCGTCTTCCCCAGGGCACCCCCCTTGCAAAAGAGCTTCCTATTAAGAGAGAAAAAGAGGAACCTTCCCATGGAAAGAGAGATCAGTCTCTTGAATGAGGAATCAAACGCCACCCTGGAGCGGGAACGGCTCTTTCCAAAGGCAAATGATGAGGTTCTCCTAGGGTGGAGACGTGCCCCCATTTGTTGACCAAATAAGGCTCCTTTATAAGGAGAACAATAGTCTTCCTTCACCAAAAAAGGAGTTCAATTTAGCTTCATGGTCTTAATGCCATGTCAACTATGGCTTCCCATCCATCATCGATGAGTTGACACCTTAGCTTCTTTAACTTTTACTCTTGTTTACTTGTAACGAGTGTCCTCGTTTGATGTGTATTGATCCATGGCATTGGTATCTTCGTCATTGTTTTTGATTGTTTCCGTCATGTATTTGAGGTTTTTGTTATCAATGAATCATTCATCATTGCTTGTTTGACTTTGCATAAAGTTTCAATGCATCATAATTCATGGGCCCTTTATGTATTCGACTTTTGTTGTTCGTTCCGGTGGATTTCTTTTCATAATCCGAAGCATGGGTGTCATGCGAAGATATTCTCACGTTACCCACTTTGTACGCCCGATGGATAAGCTGATTTTTTTTGTAGGCAAATAGAGGCTAGCCGAACGGGAGAGGGGTTACCTCCCTATTTAGCGAGGTCGAACGGGAGAGGGACCTCCTCTCCATTCGGCCAATCCGAATGAAAGAGGAGTTACCTCCCCATTTGGTTAGCCAAATGGAAGAGGTCCTCTCCTCTCCATTTGGCCAATCTGAATAGAAGAGGTACCTCTCCATTTGATTTAGCCAAATGGAAGAGGTCCTCTCCTCTCCATTCGATTGGGCCCCTTTCGTGCCATGGACCCGACACTTTTCAAGGCCTTATTTCCCTTGTTCTAGTTGGCCTATTTTGGATTTTGATACTTGGCATTTTATCGAATATAAACCATCAGATTTTCGCACACACCTCGAGATAGTTCAAGTGCATATATATGCACCTTGTCTCCAAATCATTTCTCACTCCCATTCACGCGCCCTCCCTAAATTCTAGAGAGAGAAAGCTAGAGAGTGAAACGCTAGAAAGGGGACTTTCTTGCTTCAACCATTGCTAAGGTATCAATCCTTTCCTCCTTCCTTTGTTGTTCTTGTATCATATCTTTGTCGTTGTACACTTGTTCACTAGAGTCATCCTCTAGCCCCTCGTCAAGGTTCAATGAAGGTAAGTTTAGTAATAACTTCAGCGATTCACACCCAACGTCACCCATTGAGGAAGGCCTCGACCCCTTAGAGGATTATGTAAATAATTTCGAGTTGGACACTCTTCACCCTCGGAGTTAGCCCGTGGCGATTCCATTGCAGGATTTCCTTCGAACTAAGCAGAATTTCCTTGAGGAGAGCTCTAGTAGCTCGTCGTCCCTCAACTCCTACTTCAGGTAAGCCTGTATCATATCCGTGGGAGGTATCCATAGCTAACCCACTTTCTAGGCGTTTTTCTAGCGTAGGCGTGCCGCCCACAAACATAGTCGAGGAGTCAGAGGAGGATCCAACCCCTTCTAGCGGCCCTGCCAGGTCTGACCCGGAGGATGGGTCTGACTCCCACTATATAAACTTATCCTACAGAGTGAGCTTAAGAAAATCATCGAATTTGAGGTGAAATATTCTTTTCGATGCAACTATAGGGTGATCATCACCTCACATGTGGACACTGTAGATAGCACCCCACCGGGATGTATAGGTGTGTACTTAGAAGCCTTAGAGTATGACCTTCAGTTTCTACTTCCTAAGATTGTCATGAAAATCCTCTAAGTATGATATTACGGTTGCCCAACTTGTCCTCAATGCTTGGGTGTCCATTCTATTGTTCTTCGCAACTTGGAAACTCAAGCATCTCGAGTGCACGTGCACATCATCCAATGCAACAATCAAACGTGGGGGAGAGGTTAGCATCGTATAGTTAGCCGACCCAGCTATATATCTACCTTAGACAAGCCTTCCTCCGTCCACAGATGGAAGGACAGGTTTGTTTATGTAAAGAAGGTGAATAGGGATTCGAACATCCCCATTTAGTATAGGCGAGACCTGAACAAGACTTGGAATAAGCCTCGTACCACTTTGGGCGAAAGAAGATGGGTAACATAAGCTACTTCCGACTTATCAACTCAATCCATCCCTGATATGAGAAGGCCATCAAGGTTCCGACAAATTGGCTCCTTCGAAGGGTGCTATTTAGTTATGGGTGTTTCCTTTGTGCCACCAGGCTTACTTCGGCTATTGGCTTCGATAATGTGATTATTGCTTTGTTGATTTGATCTACATTTTTCCTTGCTAACCTTATTCATTTGATATTTGGTTCTTGTAGAGGAAGCGATAGACATATTGCTCAATTTGAACGGAAAAGCTGACAAAGGAAGAGATGAGGCACCTTGACAAAGCAAGACGAGAGAAGCAAGTCAAAGAGCACGATATTCAAGAGGTGCAGGACCTTCCTCCGGTATATTCTTCTTCTCGGCCATGCAAGCTCGGCCTCGCTAAGCATGTCTCTCCCCCAAAAAGTGTATCTCCCCTTCGTAAGATGATTATTGCATTGGAATCGCATACTAAGAGTCAAGTGCAGGAAGGGATGAAGACTTCAATGCGCCCCGAGCGAGTCGAAGGGACATCTTCCCAACTTGCTGATGTTCCTTCCATAGGGGGGAATGAGTGGTGCACCCTTAAGTCTTCCTCCTACTCGTACTGAGAAGAGAAGGCCACCTCAGCGACTCATCACCTCTCCTGGCTCACCTGATTATCGCTCCTTCGAGGGTCAGAGCTCTTTCCTTTCCACCAGCTATAAAGGGAAGGTGGCATTGCTTCAGGAGCTCGCTCCCGCCTCAGGCCACCTTAGAGGCTACCCAAGTCTACTTCATAGAGGTATGTATCCCTAGCATTTGCAACTTATTCTCTCCTTTGCGTTTCATTGTAACCATCTCATTTCTTGGTTGCAGGGTATGGTTCCTACTTTCTCCACCCTTTGTTCGGTTCACTCTTAGCATGTTGCTAAGGCTGAGCTCATATCACTTAGGGAACAAACAAGGTGCGATAAGAAGGAGATATAATCCCTTAGGGAGAGGATCTGGGCTGAAGGACACAAGCACCAGGAGCTGGAACATAAGCGAAAGGAGTTAGAGAGCAAGTTCGAGGCCGACAAGGCTGTGATGAAGAGACAAGCCTACCAAGCTTAGCTTGATGCCTCCAACATTTCCTACAAGAAGGGGCATGAGGCCATGATGGGCCTGATAACCCAGGTTGCCCGAAAGTATGATGGGCATAAAGGGGAGTTGATGGCTAATTAGGAGATTCTCTTACAGTGGGCCGAGGTAATCAAGATGAGGGATGCTAATGCTCATGCCCAAAGGAACGAGGAGGCTCACCTAGAGATTGTCCGCTCCCGCTCAAGCGTGGCATCTACTGCCCATTCATCCTCCCCCAAGTATGCCCTGAAGGATTCAGCTGAGGGTGATGCTAAGGCGACTAATGCTGCTGGTGAGGCCACGGAAGATGCTGCCGATGATGATGCGCATCCTTGACTTCTCCTGTCCCCTTTGCTTCACTCTTCTCTAGGCCATTAAACTTTGCTCTTGTGAGCGACGGTTTCTGCCTTGGGCCTTCAACCCAAGGATGTATGGACATCTTTTTCCTTTGTTTTGTTTATTCAGAACTTATTAGGCGTGTCGTGACACTTTATCTCATTTGTGTTTATGACATTTCTCATGTGAGGATGCTTTGTTTCACAACATATCTTTGTGTTTCTTGCCATTGCTATGTGTTGGTATCATGTATCGAAAGATTTACGGTGTTTATCGATTTAGGGGGACCCACCCTTCAAGGGGCTACAGGGAGTTTGCCCCAGTCCCTGCAGAGGAGGGGGCATGGTTAGCTGAGCGTGGCCTCATCGTACATCCATCCCTTAGCCCCTGAGGGCTAAGGTGTTCGTATGAAGAGTTTGGTTGTAAGACCGATGCTCTAACCCCATTGCCTACCATAGCGTTCATGGGCCAAGTTTAGATACCAATTGAACTACGTTGATCCTTGCATCAGCGTAGCGTTTAACCAAACTGTCACACTTGTCTAGAACCCTCCTTTAAAGGGGGTAGGACGAGTTCGGTTGCAAGGCCGACGTCCTATCGTTCCCATCACCAACCATAGCATTCATGGGTTAAGCTCGGACATCAGCCAAACAAGCTGATCCTTGCATTAGCCATCAGCATATCATTTAACCAAACGGTCGTGCTTGGTTAGGTTCCTCCCTTAGGGGGATAGGACAAGTTCAGTTGCAAGACCGATGTCCTATCATTCCCATTGCCTACCATGGCATTCATAGGGTAAGTTCGGATGCCAGTGGAACGAGTTGATCCTTGAATCAGCGTACCTCATCGTTTGTATTTGTCGTTAAGTTTTTATAATTTTGTTGGGCCTATTATCTCATTTTAAGCCCCTATGCCTCCAAACTTGATGACAATGGACTAAAATCAGATTCAAGGAAACAATCATTCATTAATATTCATAGATGATAAAATCAGGGCCAACCGAACATGCAACCGACATGCTACAGTGAAACATGCCTTTCTTTTATGCAAAGAATGCAACTACTTTCTACCCACATCATATGATATGTAGTATCTCCTAAGGTTGTTGGAGTTCCATGTCCTTGTATCCTTTCTTCTTGAAGGTTAAGAGGCAAAACGTCTTGGGGCGTACTTCTTCAATAACCATATAAAGTCCTTCTCAATTGGGTATAAGCTTCCCTTGAATTGCCCCCTTTCTGGTGGCCTTCGTTTTTCATAGGACTAGATATCCCTCCCTTAGAGATCTCTCTTTGACCATATGGTTGTAAAACCGAGCCATCCTGATTTTCACAATCTCTTCTCTGCGATATGCATCTCCCCTTACCATGGGCAACAAGTCAAGAGCCTCTTAAGGCCCTGTTGTTAAGGTCCTTCTGGAAGGAGGTGATTCGATGTGTGTGGATAGCAACCTCAACCAAAAGCACTGCCTCAGATCCATAGATGAGAAGAAGGGAGTTTCCCCATTTTCGCTCTGCTCAGTTGTCCGAATGAGCCATAGTATAATCGGGAGCTCATCAACCCACAACCCCTTTGCATTATCCAGTCTTTTCTGGAGCCCATTCAAGATTTGTTTGTTAGTAGATTCGGCTTGTCCAATTATTTGGGGTTTAGCGATAACTGTGAACCTAGTTTGGGTGTCATACTCGGCACAGTAGTCTCGTACCTTAGCTTGTCCGTATCGAATTGCTGGCCATTATCGAATACCATTGCCGTTGGGACTGCAAACCTTATTATGATATTCTTCCATGTGAACTTGCAGACCTCCCTCTCGGTGATGGATGCTGTCGCCTCCGCCTCCACACACTTGGTGAAATAATCCACCAAGGCAAATAAGAACTTTCGTCGTCCTGTTACCTTTGGCAAATGACCCAGAATGCCCATGCTTCACTTTGCAAAAAGCAATGGGGAATGCCTTGTTGTCAAAGGGGTGAATGGCTGATGGTGTAGGGGGAAAATTTGTTGGCACTTGTCATACTTTCTAACCATTTCAATCACATCCAACCGAAATGTGGACCAATAGTAGCCCATCCACAATGCCTTTGTGGCCAAACTTGTCCCCCAATGTGCAATACACACTCTCCTTCATGTATCTCGACCAAGATCTTCTTACCTTCTTTTGGTGAGGTGCATCGCAGAATGGGATGCGAGAAAGCCTTCTTGTAAAGGAGCCCTTCATACAGGAAGAACCATTCAAATCTCTTCTTAATGCAGTCAACCTCGTTTAGGTCTTGCGGTAGGGTTTCCTCGTGCAAATAACTCATTAGGGGCTCCATCCATGTCTCGCTTCTATCGATCCAAACTAGTTCCTTGGCGTGAATCGTAAGCTCTAATAAGATCTCCTAATGAATGATCTTGAGATATCCATCCGAGAAGGAACTAGCGAACTTCGACAAGGCATCAACTTGTCGATTCTTTGATCTAGGTATATGTTCAATCTCAAATTTTTGTGAACATGGAGGATTTCTCCTTTACGTTAGCTAAGTAAGCTACCAAGGCTGGATCGCGAGCTTCATGTTCGCCTCTTACTTGACTCACCACTAGTTGGGAGTCAGAGAAAGCCTTTAAGTACCCATCCCCTAGTGTGTTGCAAATTTCCATCCTAACCAATAGGGCTGCGTACTTAGCCTTGTTGTTGGACGTCTTGAACATAAACTTTAACGCATGCTTGTATGAGTGCACTTTAGGCGATACCACGATCAGTTTGGCTTCACTCCTTACATTTGTTATAGACTCATCGACATATAGCTTCCATATTTTTCCACCCATCTCTTGGGGCTCATCTGGGATTGAGCATTCGCCAATGAAGTTAGTAAGGGCTTGAGCTTTGATTACTCTTTTTTGTTCATAGTTGATGTTGTAGGGTGCTAACTCGACTGCCCACTTTAACACTCTTCCAGAACTTCCATCCCTCTCAAGAGTGTTTCATAAGGGCTGGTCGATGAAGACAACAATGCAATGCAACTTGAAGTAACGGCATAGCTTCTGACTCGCTATTAGCAAAGCATATGCAAACTTCTCAATGAGGGGATATCACTGCTCGGCCCCGATAGAACGTGACTGACATAGTGAATTGGTAACTACTGCCCATCTCTTTTTGCCAATAGCGTCGTGCTTATTGCACGATCAAAGACGGCAAGGTATGCTAATAGTGGCTCACCTAGGTAGGGCTTACCATATGAGGGAGTCCTCCTAAGTATTCCTTGAGGGTTTGGTAAACTTGTTCACCCTCTTTATCCCACCCAAAGCACGTCTTCTTCTTTAGGACTTTAAAGAAACGAAGGCACTTATAAGTTGATCTTGACATGAATCTCCCAAGCGTGGCTATGTAGTTGGTAAGCTTTTGTACCTCCTTCACAGTTTTTGGAGACTTAATATTTAGCACCACCTTGATTTTATTATGGTTTGCTTCAATGCCTCTTTGATCGATCATGTACCCCAAAGATTTTCTACATTTGGATACAAAAGTGCACTTCTTAGGGTTGAGCTTCATTCCATAATGCCTTAGTATCTTGAAGGTCTCTTTGCGGTCTCTCACATGATCGACTTTTTGACACTCTTATGATCGTTGACATATACCTCCATTGTCTTCCCTATGAGTGCTGCAAAGACTTTATTCATGATACATTGTTAGGTAGCTCCGACATTCTTCAACCCAAATGGCATCACATTGTAATAGAGTAGACTAGTGTAAACAATAAAGGCCTTGTTTTCTTGGTCTTCCTAGGTCAAAGGAATTTGGTGATAGCTTTAGAAAGCATCCATAAAACTGAGGAGTTCAGGGCCAGCTGTACGATTGACTAGCTTGTCTCTTTTTGGCAATGGATAACTATAATTAGGGTATGCTTTGTTTAGATTAGTAAAGCTGATGCACATTCTGCATTTCCCATTGGGTTTTTTTAACCAAGACAACATTCGATACCCACTTGGAATATTGACATTCTCTTATAAATTCTGCTTCCAAGAGCTTTTGGACCTCGACTGTTGTGGCCACGCTCCTTTCTGCCCCCAATTGCCTTCATTTCTGAACGATCAACTTATGATTCAATTCCACCCATAGTCTGTGTTCCATTATGTCAGGAGCTATGTCTGGCATTTCAGAAGGGTTGAACGCAAACACATCCCTGTATCACTCCAAGAGTTTAGCGATTTCATCCCTTATCACTGGATTAAGATCCTTAACAATTTGTAATGTCCGTTCCGGGTGCGTGGGGTCTAAGGGTATGGGCACCACTTCGGAGGTGGGTTCCGGATGGGGCCTTCTATGTTTTTTCGCCTAGATCGAAAGCACTGCCATTGCTTCTGTGACCACCTTCTTTTCAGCCTTGTTTGGTCGAGGCGTCTCGCCTGTTGGGGGGGTCCTTCCTTCCTTCCTAAGGATTTCAAACTTAGATAGTAGTATTCCTTTGCCATCTTTTGGTCTCCATAAAATTTTCCTACCTTTCCATCATCCAGTTCAAATTGAATAAGTAGGAGGTAAGGTGCTACAACGGCTTTGATGACATTAATGGTCGGTCGTTCCAGGATGACATTGTATGTAATGGGAATGTCCACCCCCAGATAGTTTGTCTCTATAGTTCGTCAGTTGTCCTTGTCGTCCACTCGGACAAATAGTCTTTTACTTCCGAGGGGGGTATGTGGCCTGTCCCCCGAACCCACAATAGGAGTCTCGACAACTTCCAGGTCTTTTTCGTTGTATTGCAACTTCGTAAGGCATTCAAGGGTGATGATATCAACAGAACTTCCAGTGTCCACAAGTATTCAGCAAACCATGGCGGTCACTATATTAAGTTGTATCACCAAGGCATCATTGTGAGGAGTTTGTAAGGGGCGCATGTCTTCCGGACCAAATGTCATGGTTGATCCTACGAGCAGTTTCCACTCTCTAGTTGCCATGACCTAGCTGAGCTTCCAAATCTGAGCTTGCCGGTAACCCGCATTCAACTCCTTATCATCAATCCCTCCAATGATGGTTGTTATAATATCTGTGTTGGGGTCAGCATCATTGTCTTTTTTTCCTTTCGGGTCGTAGCGACTGCGATCCTCACCTCCTTCTCTTCTCAAGAACTGGTTAAATTGTCCCTGATCTACCAACTCGTGGAGGGCTTTTTTGAGTTCACGATACTCGGAGGTAGTGTGCCCTTAATCCTTATGGTACTTACAACACTTGTTCTTGTTCCTCAATTTCGCAAGAGGCTTAATGGGTTGTGGTCGCCTTAGCATAGGGTTGCCCTCGATTTCCATGAGGATGTTTCGAGAGGTGGTGTAGAAATGCCCGAATCTTTCCTCATCCTTCCTGGGATGCTTGTCCACTTGAGGACCTTTATCCTTTACTCATCTTTTCCGAATTATCTTGTCGGACAAATTCATCCCCAACACATCTCTATGTGGCCTGCATGAAGTCTTGAGCCCTTCATAGAGCTACTTCCAATGTCGTTACCTTACTCTTGGCAAGGGAGAACTTGAACCTTCCTAGGAGCAATCCGTTAAGGAAAGCCATGTAGACTATCCCATCATGTAAGTCTAGGATTAGGACAGCTTCACGGTTGAACCTCATCATGTACTCCTTTAAGTCTTCCCCCTTGGCTTGTCGGATCTTGGCAAGATGAATGCTAGTCGTCCGTTCTCTTCTGCTCGCTATGAAGTGAGCGCTGAACAAGTCGACCAACCAAAGGTAGGAGGTAATGCTCCCATCGAGAAGACCTCAAACCACTTATGCACAATCCCCTTTCAACGTGGCCAGGAAGTATCAATAGCAAGTTGCGTCGTCAACGTCCTGTATGTACATCTATACCTTATAGACATCCAGATGTTTGTCAGGATAGTTAGTTCCTTCAAAGGGATCGATAGTTGGTATCTTGACTTTCTTGGGGCGCAGTGCCTCCATAATGGCTCTATTGAAAGGTGTTGAGAAGGAAGGCAAGGACCTTCTCTTCGAGGAGTTACCGATCCGAAGCACGGGAGGCCTAAGATGGCTTAACTCAATCACCAAAGGTGATCCACAATGCCTGGATGATACCCCTCGCTTTTTCCCCTCTTGGCTCTGGCCATTCGGAGGGGGGACAAGTGCTACAGGGTGCCAGAGATCCCGCCGGGGTCCTTCCCACAGACCTAGCCGGTGAAGGAACTCTTTCTTTGGAGCCTCTCCTTGCTGATTAACGGGGGCGAGAGGACTCCTCTTGCTCCTCATAACATCCGGCTCCACGGCTCTTGGATTCGTAGGGAATTGTGATGGACTGTGAGGAAGCGAAACTATTGTGGGCTTTATTGGAAGCTCACTTAGCTTAAATGATTGTCTTAGCATCCCCACCATGCAAAGCGCATGCATCCCTTTGGAGGCGGTGGCTCCGAGCCTGCTGGTATGAAGGGGTGTATCCAGGTGTTGGTTCATATTCGAACCCTCGAATAGGCTCGGGATGATGCTCAGTTACCTTCATCTTTTTGCACACCCCTCAGATCACTGCCTCTTGCACTTACTTTAGCGTCTGCCCCAATTGTTCTAATGTGACAAAATATTGAGCAGAGGTGCGATCCACTGAATTCTCTCCGGAGGTCTAAGGTGGAGAGATGTCATGCCCCCTTGGGGGGGGTATTCAGCTCTCCCACGCTTACTCTTATCTCCCTGCTTTGACACTTTAGATCGAGTGTCAGCCATCCTGATGATGCATCCCCACGGACGGTGTCAGTCTGTTTCGGAAGAAACTCACTTGAATGGTGGTGACGCCTGGACTTATGTGTGGCTGGCGTATTGATTGATCGCACGAGCTAACGTATACCCCCTTCAAAGACCTGCACAAAGGTCGACCCCGGGTGTTTTTTCCGATGAAGACCCATCCGACGCTCCACTCAGTCTCCGACAGTCTCCGGAAGAATTATGGAAGCAAATAGAGAGAAAAGTGCATAGGGAAAGAGAAAGTTTACTTTTTTGGGAGAGTGTTTAGTGAGGTAGTCAAGTTGTGAATAGTAAAAGTCTCCTCAAAATGAGAAATATTAAGGTATTTATAGCATTGCGGTTAGCATCCAAGGATAGGACGGTAATTTCCCCATTTAAGGGGTCAAGTTACCATTATACTCCTCCAGCATCCTTTTACCCTCCTTATGATAAACTCTGACTCACGTTGATTTAGTGAGCTCCATGTGTCGCCTCCCTACTAGATGGGCCACTAAATATCCCAATCATCTATCATTTAATAACGTCTATACTATAGTCCTTAAAATATGGACTTTAACCTATAAATTGTTCATATATGGCTATAAAAATGCCTGAAGAATTATGTCCAAACAATTTATGGGTGGGAATGCATGTCATTTGCTGTTATTGAGTCTCATTACGGTTCCTTGTGAACACAATGGAAGCAATGGGAAATTCTGTCGTCTTTTGCACTCTCTAAGATTCGAATTTCGTACAGACAAATAAATTCATGCTATCATTAATTTTTTTTTAAATTGAATCACTCAAGTTATTCTATGAAATGCTTCACTCAATCCCTATTTAGAAAAATAGTTTTAACATTCATTTGATGCATGATTAAGCAACGAATACGAGCAAAGGCAATTAGACTGTAACAGTGGATCTTTAGTCTGAAGGATTTTTATCAAAATCGTTTTTCTTTGATTAAACCCTTTAGCATCCAATCCAGCCTTGTAACACCGACCTGGAACTAATTAACATGTGACATAATGAAATAGAAAGTACTACTATGGCAGTGCGAGGAATTAAGATTAATGTTAAAATAAACCAATTGAAATATATTGGTATACTTGAAGTGTAAATATGTTCGTACAAATTTGATTTCTCGACTACAAATTGGTACGTTGCAACTCGCATTGCATATATACTTTCTTTCAAGGATCCCCCCTCTCTATAGGGGGCTACAACTAAACTTTCATTAATTTAAAGAGGTCCAAGGGGCGTAAGTGATAATTTTCAAAAGTAAATCTCGGCAAAACTCTACATTATCAACCTAATACATGCCACCTCATGTGAGAGAATACAACTCGTGTTACAGCCTGTCTTGTTAGCTAATGAAGATTGGCCAAATTTAAATCTAGGCCCCCCCCCCCCCAAAAAAAAAAAAACCTTTGCAGAGGGCGGGAATCCTAAACCACATTGGTTCAGTCTTCAACATCTTTAGCCGTTTAAAACTAGAGCGGCTACAAACACCATTTCTCACTGGACCACTGATTTCATGACTGAAACACAACATAGAGCGCATCCAGCTGCACTAGGTGCACATTGTGGGTAAACAAATTCACATTTGAATTGGCAATGATGAAGCAATTACTCTCTGTACACTGCTATTTTCTTTTCTTTTTTCCTTTTTCCAACCAGTCAATCCAACCCACTATGTTCATTCTCAAGGAAAAAGATAAAGAAAAGTTTGCGTGGATGACATGCTAAAGAAATAAAGAGACAAAAACAATAGTAATCATGCACAAATTTTCAAGCATCTACGTAAACAGTAAAAGTTTCAACCCAAATGAGATGAGATCTTCAAACTAACATAAACTTCATGATATCAGAGAAGTTGCCAATCATCCTCCTGTACATTTTCAGCATTACTAGAATGCAGCATATCGTAAGAATCATCAACTTGAGGTTGACTACCACTGCTGGCAAAATCACATTGACTGGCAGCCTTTCGGGATTTGCGGCAATGCGTCACAGTGAAAAGCGGAGCACCATTTGATTCTTCTGCTAGCTTAGAAGCTCGGCCGCAGAAATCATCGAAGTCATCTGGTGGCAAAGAAATAATGAAGGAGCATGAATCACGATTGCATGAGAGTGCATTCAATGGACAGTTGGTCACACAGCAGAAACCCAACTAAGCAACCAGCCAAACCACATATTTTTGCATGTGTGACGCCCTATTGAGAAAATGTAGGTGCAAAGTTATATTTCAGAGGCACATTGAATGTAACTTTCTATAGGGACTCAAAGTAGCAGACCTTGTCGACTTTGATCTGGGACAATGGAAAACGAGCACTATTGAAGCAATCTTAAGACCCTGCGATGCCGAAATTATCAAGAACATCCCCCTCTGTTAAGCCTGGCCTAATGATACCTACATATGGCACTTCAATCCAGACGGGAAATGCACTGTCGGGTCAGCTTATCACCTTGCTCGATCTTTTAAGTCAATTCACTCTCCCTCTACTAGTTCAGCAAATGGCACCAACCCATGGAAGCTCATCTGGGCCCTTGACGTCCCCCCCAGGATCAAGATCTTTGGCTGGAAACTTAGTGTCGGAGCTCTAGCTACTTGCAGCAACATTGCCTGTCGGTTAAAGGACTTCAACATGGCTTGTCAAATCTGCAGTGCCCTTGAAGATTCAGATACTCACGCACTCCTCGAGTGTCCCCTTGCTAGAGATTTGGATGCCCGGCCCTTTCCATTCGGATCTTTGGGGTAGCAGGTTCCCCTCTGCTCTGGACTGTTTCCTTGGTGCATCGTTATCTCTGGACCATGCGGCCTTGGGAAATTTTTTGGGCGTGCTCTGGGAAGTTTGGAACTCAAGGAAAAGATTTGTTTTCGGTTCCCCTGATCTTTCTCCTGAAAGACTTGCTAGTAGAGCCATTGCATTCATTCAAAGCTTCCGGGACACCAAGCTACACCCAAGGACGTCTACCCAGGCACAACAAACAACATGGAAACCGCAAGAAGCTGGTTGCTGGAAATTGAACTTTGACGTGGGTAAACTCGGAGATTGGGGTAGAGGTCTGGGCTTTGTAATTAGAGACTCTGTGGGAGATGTGGTTATGGCAGGTTCGAAGCAAGACAGTGGGTTCCATGGTCTAGATGTCGCAGAGGCCGAGGCTTGCCTTTTCAGCATCCAACAGGCCCTTTTTGCTGGATACACCAACATCATCATCAAGGGCGATTGTCTCACAGTTGTCTCCAAATTGCGCAATAAGACTCAGCTCGATTCTGTTTTAGGTTTTACATTTCAGAAATATTGAAGGTCGTTAATTTTCCTTATTTAGAGGAGCGGGAACAAGGTGGCCCATGAGGCTGCCCACCTCCAACCTTATGATTCCGATGTTCGGATCTGGTCGAAGGATATGCCACAGTCGATCATAGACTTGGCCTCTGTGGATATGTGTAATTTTTTGGATGAAAATCTATTATAATACCCCCCCCCCGGCCCCTTTTACTATCCAAAAAAAAAAAGCCAGAGCGGACATGACATGTATCTGAAACTTGCTATTCTGGTTATACTTATGACCCCTTCATAATGATTTCGAACAAATAAAAAATAAAAAAATCGATTGCCAGAGGACATCAGTTTGTAAGTTGATAAAGTACAAGAAGAATAACAACACCCATCCCAACTAAGCAGGGCAGGGGATCCAAACAAACAACCTCATCCAAAGCAGAGAAACTAATCTAGAAAGCCGATAAAATTTTTTTTGCACAAACCAATGCAGGGGGGTTAAACATATTATGAAATAGTATATACATCCTATATTCTCTCATGCCTATAGGCATAAACATAGTTACCGGATTCTCTCAACCCCTCAGCGTATCACAAACCGATTCTCGCAAACCAGAACGCGATACTTTAGCATACCAGTTCCCCAAATCTGGCGAATTCAGCGAACCCATCTCCTATCACAATGGTATTGCATATTTTTGTGATTCATAGGCCGAACTTTGAAGAAAATGGAAGGATTTTTGAGATTGCCATGAATAGGCAAGCCTTTTATAGAGCAAAACAAGAAGGAAGAGAGAGGGAGAGAGAAAGAAATAGGGATTAATTTGAAAATGATGCCCATGTGGCGGGACAAAGGGCGGGAAGAGAAAGAACCCTGATGATTAAATCATTTTGTGATTGTCTACAATATGTGGAGTTTTGAATTGGCAGACTAGATGTACTGGTAACGATCCTCGCCTACCAGATTCTCCACTAGGCGGCTAATCACGTACCCGAATCTGTACCCCGTACCAGAGCGTACCGCGTTCCAAGCAACTATGGGCATAAACAGCTAAAGACATTATACTTTCAAAAATTTTGCTCATCTGACAACTTTATATCCATATAGCAGAATCAACCCCTCCGCCCCAACCCCAGGGAGTGGGGGTGAAGCAAAAAAAAGCAGTTGCAGCAGTCGCTGATAACTTCTGTGCTCCAATCCCATCCAGCTCCCCCCCCCCCCAACCCAAAAAAAAAAGAGGAAGCAAAGCTACTCAAAACGTAGCATAAATTTAAAGGAGAACCTTCTCAAAAGGGACCCTTGCTGCAAATTGTTATATGGTGCTGCCAATCTAAAACAAGCAAAACACTCTCTCATCAGTAGTCAACATAAAAGTTTCACCCACTTCTGCCTAATGTCTGACTACCATGCACCAGGAACATCAACTGTCCCATAAATTCAATAGTTAGCTCATTATATGGCCTCAGATATCATATATATCTCTACCTACTAGAAGTACCAAGCCAACTTCAGACATCAAGTCAGCTTTCACCCACGGGGACTGCTGATTTGTATGCAGCGCCGCCCCCCCCCCCCTCCGGCCCCCTTGTGCAGCCCAATCCAAAAGAAATTACCACATAATCTATGTCAGTCACTCTTCATTTCACTCAAGTTTCCATGTTTGATACTCAACACTATGACAAGACTATGAACAGTCAACATTTCATTCCAGGAAAAACATAAAAGTTCAGACGTCAGACTATTATTTGAGTCTGACACCTAGACACATACCCATGCTGGATGCTTGTAGCAAGGCCAAGCAATACGAAAGTTAATTTTAGGAAAAATGGCAACAAGGAAAACCCTTCAATTCAATATACCGGATAGATGTGCAAGACATCTGCAGTTACCCATCTCAGATGGTCATAGCCTAAGATCTAGATACCAGAAGACAGTGCAGGGAGCGAGTTACTCACTGTGGCCAACTTTTCAGAATCTTGATGACAAGTATTAGTTTAATGCTTGTCATTACCACATTGAGCATACTGGACTATGCTTTGGAAAGCTTCAAACAAGAAATCGGTCCCTCATGGTCAGATAAGCAGCAATTTTTGGTATAATTTATGGCAGTACTTGAACTACATTTTTTAAGATAGAAATGAACTCATCAGTTAATCCAGCATGCGTAATTTCATGTCTAATGATCCTAAACATTCATCTGGGAGCTGAAGCCCAAGATGCAGATGGAATCTTTTTTTTTTTGGAAATCTTTTAAGTTCAGCCATTAACTGCAGGATAGTATACTAGAAGAAATTCCTCTGATAACTAACATCAGACTTCTGTTTGCTCAGTTTTTGGGTGGGGGGGGGGGGGCGGGGGGTCAGAGCTGACTGATGTGGGACTACGGTTCATCAGACTATCAGTACAGCAAAATTGCTGATCAGACATTCACCCAAGCCAGGACACCATGAACTGCGTCGTCATAAAGGTAAATCCACAATATGGAAGTGAACAATGAAAGCCAAGGAGCAGAACAAGAGAGTCACCATGAAGATGACCAGAATACATTCCATAAACAAGTCTAGGGCTCATACAGTGTCACTCTTTGTCCGCTTCCATGGCATGGTATGTGTCCATCACAAATGCTAGTCCACTTTGCAGCCAAATCCCCCCCCCCCCGGGAATCATTTCACTTTGGGCAAAGCATGTTTTCACTTTTTTCATGCCTAAAGCGTCTCAAATCAGTTTTTTAAGATCAACCAGCTCTAAAATCATAGTGTCTACTAGTAGACAAAAAGTCATGGGTGCACTTTGTTAGTAGTTATTATTATTTTTTTCTGGCTATAACTCTAAAGGTAACATGAAATCCTCGCACAAATGCTACAAGTAGAAAACCCTTGCCCCCAAATTTTCATATGTTATGCGGCTCATCCAGCACTTGCAAGGCAGCACTACAGAAATAATTGGTGGATCAGGCACACATGTTACAAGTTTCAGGTACGCACTGGCTTCACCACAGAATATAATTTGAATAGAGACTTGAAAAAAAACCCTCTATTGCCCTCAAGTATGAGGCAAATCATATGTATTCAAAAGTAAAATCTACTTAATAAGAAAACCACATCAAATTTCATTTGAGAAATGAATACGCGTGAAATAAATGGTATCTATCAATAGATAAATAGTGACAAACTACAAAACTAAATACCTCTGTCCCTGCAGTAAAATCCAATTGCCAAAGAAGGATCGATAGATTCCAAAGGTATGTGCCGCACAACACTGGAGCACATTGAGAGAATAAGGGAAGTATCTATAAGAACAGCAACAGTATGGAAGTTCAGTTCAACAGTACAGAAGTTCAGCTGATACAAAATCTTACCTGCAGTGATATGTTGAGGTATCAGCCTCTAGGTCATCCTTCTTGATGTTAACCACCTGAAAGTCATACCAGGCCAGTGAGGATGGTTATAAACCCCTATTGTAGACAGTAACAAAATGAAACATAAAATCAATGGCAGATGCATATTAATGTTTGAAACGGGAAAGGACAACAAAACAATACAAGTAGAAGCAAAATCTGGGCTGTGAGCATTCTATAAATGTGAAATATGGTGCTTTGAAACAGGATTGTGATATTCTATGTGTTCTGCAATCATAAACACAGAGTCGTCGGCCACTCTATCAAACCAATATCCCCTGACCCCTCTCTCCGGCCTGAAAAAAAAGAAGAAGAGAAATCAGAAAGGTAAGGTACAAGCAAAGAGACACTTAGACCTTCTGCACTAAGAACCTTCGATAAACAGAATCTAAGGGAGCTAATGCTCTGTTTGTTTTGCTTTGTTATCAGAACATTTGGCCCAGTCCCATAAAACTCAACATTAAAGGTATGTTCTTTTCGTTGGGAAATAAGGTTGTGAAAAGGATTGGGAAGGAGTGGAAAAGAATGTGAAGGAGTGAGACTTTCTTGGGAGGAGTGGGAAGAAATGGGGAAAAGTTGGAATTTTTTTCCCCATAGGGAGTGGGAAGGAACAGGAAAGAATGGGAAAGATTGGGAAGAATTGGAAAAGTTTGGAATTTTTGGAAGTGGAAGGGAATGGGAAAAGTCATGAAAGCCTTATTTATCAATGAAAAGAACAGCCCCTGAACATAAGATCAATCTTTATATCTAATTGTCATGATTCCTTATTTTCAACATTTTGCTCTCACTACTCAATTTTGGAACTCTATCTTTGGTGAGAATCCTATATGTCTCCTCCTTAAAAGTACAACTAATAGTTCCCAATAAATAAAAGATTCTCTCTATCCATTGTGAAGAAAAAGTCATGAGGCTCTCTTAACCTGAAGCATCACTGCAGGCATTACTCACCTACACCAAGACCTATTTCTAGATAGCTTATTTGAGTAGCTGATGTGTAGAGCCTTATGAGCTCTTATTTCTTCACAATTCACATTCCCCAACAAGAGGACAATGCTGTGCTCTAGTGCTAACATTTTATCTGGTCATTTCACTTTTGGGTAGCAAACTGAATATGTCACATGCACCAAAACACTCAAGCTGAAAAAAAAAAAAAAAAAACAGGAGGAATAGGGACATTAGGTAAATGCAAAAAAAACTATGGACTGTTTTGCTGACACTAGTATGCTCTTCTTAAGCTTTGAGAGGTTAGGCATTATATACAGGTGACTCGTTTGCTTCAGTTTAGGTAGTCCTACTTCTGGAGACCAATGGCTGAGAATAGAAACCGCCAAAATTTATTTCTCAAAAATTGATTTCATTTTTCAGAGAACAGGACCTTGTAAATAGAAACTCAGAATGACATCACATATTTAAGAAGAAAAAGCCTATAATGTACCTGTAGGGCACTAAACTAGATGCTCCAAGATTGTTGTGGATACACTATATTCTTTGGGGCATGACATAAAATTCATTGGCTAAATTTTTGAAATTTCCCGAATAAAGCCATCTACACAGCACAATACATAGCTGATTATCAGACAGCTTACCTGAAATACTGTGCTCTGTTAGGCAAAAAATATCCCATAATTACCTTTTTTCTGGAAACAAAAATATCCTCTACTTCACTTAAAAGTATGTGGCATGATCTACCCATTGCATTCAATATTTTATAATCCACATTCCACCCACCCCCGGTGAGGGGTTGCAAGGAAGTTAAGGTTTTAAAAGTTGGTGAACACTACTTTGCATATATCACACACAGTGGCGTAGCCACCATGGGGTCAGTGGGGTCAGTCGACACCCCTCCCAGAAAAAAAAAAAAACAAAAAAAATAATATACATTTGAGAATTAAAAAAAAACCTAGAAGTTCACTATATGTAGTAAACGCGTTAGAGAAGAACACGAAGCTTCCCTTGCCTCAGCGGTCCAGGTGCCTAATTTGTGATATGCATATGCCTTGAATGTCGAGGGTTCAAGTCCCCTTTTTCCGTTTTAATTTTTTCAAATTTTTTTTACATATGCAAAATTCGGATATCAGCAGCAGCAGCAGCCTTGTGTTTTCTTCTCTGTTTGTCGACTGTTGAGTCCTCAGTCCTCCAACCTGCGATGAAACACATACCTCCACACACACACCCAAGTCCCAACCACCACCATTCTAGCAAAACAACCGCTCACCGGTGACCGCCGGCACACCCCCCACTTCGAAACGCCTCCGGCCGGCACGGCGGACAGCCAGTGCACCACCAACGACCACGACCTCAACTCTCTCCAAATTTGTGAGTTCTCCACTTCTCCTTTTACTAATACTAGTTTAAATATTTAATTGACTTGAATTTGTTACTTAATTCTTCAATTTGTAGATTAATAAGTTTGTATTGTTTGATTTGTGAATTTATTTGCCAATTTTAATTTCAAATTTGTTTAACTTATATGTTTAATATCAATTCTAGGTTAAATCTCAATTCGTAGATTAGTTTGTTGTATTCTTTAATTTGTGAGTTTATTTACCAATTTCAATTCCAAATTTGTTTAATTTATAGGTTTCATTTCAATTATAGGTTATCTCTTAATTTCTAGATTGCTTTGTTTTTATAGTTTAATTTGTGAGTTTATTTGTCAATTTCAATATAAAATTTGTTTAATTTATATGTTTAATTTAAATTCTAGGTCAAAATGCATAGATATATATATATATACTGTTATTACTTATTTTGAGGATGATTTGTTTGAAAGTATATCTACTGATGATATTTTGCATCGCTTTCAAAATATGAGGTCTCGTCGAGGACAATTGGATTAGATGTAATGTAATCGTTGTTTAATTTCAGTTTATGACTATTGTTAAATTTTATATTGTGTACTATTAATTCCGACACCCCTCTCCGATTTTCCTGGCTTCGCCACTAATCACACATATACAATACTACCTTTAAAAAAGTTATATATTTAGGACAGCTTATTTATGGCAACAGAGCCAAACAAGTCTCGTTTCTTTATGTTCTCTAGATAGCCTACAATGCTGAACTATTATGCTAAGGACTCACCTATAGTTTCATTTTAGCAGTCAGAAAATTAATGTGTTTTGGGCCTTCGGCCATATACTTGCTAGTACGATTGCTGCAGTTAGCATTGGCTGGCTAAAATAATTAGTTGGCAATCAATAAGAACAATACCCTAACAGAATAAATGGATTGCTGAGAGCAGCTACAGTGGGCAATGATAATCAACACACCACAATCATTTCATTCATTCAAATGTCTCCATGAGGTGCAACTATAAAGAATTGCAAACCAAATGAATATCATAGCAAGAGCAGAAAACTGGTTGGAATCCAACATAAGTTCAAAACAACGGCTTTCATACTTCAGTCTTCAAAAGTTATTATCAATCCCTGCTTCGTCCCGTACCTCTTTGCCCTTGTCCTATGCTTTACCCTCCCTAATTCAACTACAAAGTATAGAGTCCTGATCCTAGAGTCCATAGCAGGTGGATTGAGTTGCTGATTAGCCTTTACAACAAGTCTACAGGCATTATGCATGTACAGATGCAAATAAGGACTAAATAACATTGAAGTATGCACTCACAGGCTGTACTTCATGTGGATCCAAATAGAATGCCTTTTCATCTTGCACACCCAAAATGTAAGTAGAGACACCAGGTTTTCCACCTAAGATTCCAAGACTCTGTGGAAATGTGAACGTAGCCCTCAACAGCGGCACATACCTGGCAGCAGCATTTAGCAATATAAGATAACTACTATCCAATGGAACCAGCAATCTTAAAGACAAGACCATCAGTTAACAGTCCCATTCTAGATTGGTCGTTATGTTAATGTGTGTTTACATGTGGTTCAGAGTCATATATTGGTACATAGAGGGCACTTGAACTATCACAAAGCAGATCATGAAGGCAACAGATCTACAGCATCACCAGAAAGGAAGCTGGGTAGAAACAATAAGGAATCGTCTCCATGAGAACTACCATTCTTACAAGCAGATCCATGGAATTTTACCCCACAAACCACATGGAAACCAAAGACATCATCAGGATCCCCCAACCACTGCTGTGAAGGGAGGCTCAAAAACCAATGCAAGCATGATTTGAACCAAGGTCTTAGGTACCAAACCCAACAAAATATACCACCTAAGATAGCTAATAGCTGGGCTCACACAGATCTAACTATTATGATAACCTTCATATCCACCAACAGGTCAATTGATTCCTAATTTGATTCTTAGCCGCTCTCAATCCAAGTGCCAAAGAGGGGGCAATATCCAAACATAATTAAGCGTGCATGAATTCCTCAGCGTTCCCTTTGGATTAAGCTTATATACGGTTTAAACAAGAGTTATACCCTCCAAGATGCATAATTTTAAGGAAAGAAAAAAATGGAAGGAAAGTCTTACAAAAAGTAAACTGCTACCATTTTTTAGGTAAACATTTTTTCCAGATAGCCCAGAATACATAGTCAATTCATATTATATAGAGGTAATCTTTGAAACCCAAAGCATATAGCAATCCCACTGCCAAACGTGGATCCCACCTCAGCAAACTCTGCTGAGATCTAACCATGACCCCCTTTAGCAAAGAGGCTGATTTTGCGAGACACAAAAAAATAGCCAAAAACATGTTTTTAGCAGTTCTAAAATCTTCTTAGAAAAAACAATTAATAAAAAAATAAAATAATATTTACAATACATACAACCCCTAAGAATCACTGCAGACATTTTTTTGGGGCGGGGGTGGCGTGGATAAATGAATTTCATCAATAAAGCATAAAAGGTTACAAACAGGAGCATAAGGGGATCTCCCAGAAGAAGAGAAAAAGCTAATACAATAAAGCCTCCCAAATCTCTATATGTCACTTAGGATTTTTCATGAAACACCTTGCCAAGGAGAACCAAAATAAATCTAAGTGCAGCACTTATCCCAATGCATACCTTCTGGTAGAGATGGCTGGTTGTCACAGTCCCACCTCTCACCAAACACACCCTAGCACAGCAAAAAGACCAACTCTTCAAAAGTCATGGACTCCTCCCCCCTCCCCAAAAGGAAAAAAAAAAAGGGAAATGCTTGATCCCAACAATAAATAATAAGTAGGTGAACAAATTCAGTGCTCCAAATGCTTCCAATTTTTAATAAAAGGATAGTGCCAGAAGGGTGCAGCAGAGCACACACCCTTGCTTAAATACTTCAACTTTTCACAGCATTCCAAGCACTCACATCTTCCAACTTCTGCCATAGCAACTCCAATTCAAAGAACTCTCATATTTGGCCACCTCTGATAGTGATTACGTCATTATATTCAGATTACAGAACTCAGTTTAGAAGAGAAGCCCAAAGTTTGTGGTAATTCCATTGAAATTCTATTATGAGCCAGATAATTTTTAAAACTTCAGTATATGTAGTCTTAAAGTTCAAAACAGCCTATCTACTTGCAAGAATAAGATTGCACACATCTAGACCTTCACATCAGGCGATCCACACTGTAATTCTTGGTGATGATGGTGGTGTGGTGTGCATGTATGTAGTTTCCCGATCTTTTATGAACAAAAAGTCAAAAGTTGAAGTTCGTATAAACAATTGTAGTAAATTTCGATATAGTTTTATTTCACTGGAAAAATTAGCACCATCCATATTTCAACAACTAACAAGAAGAGCAAATCTCCTTGAGGGTTATCACATCCTGCTTTGGTTGGATCCACACTAAAGTGGTGATGGTGAAAATACCACATTCCAGAAAGCACAAATTCAAAAGCTTGTGAATTCTTCCAAATGTCAAGCTATGTATTAGCAAAAATCCTCCAGAAAGTATTTCCTTTATCCCAGTTTGATCAGCGATTCCACTTCCTCAAATTGAAAGATCCCCAGTGGACAATGGAAAGGAGAAAATTCGACACAGTACATATGTCAGCTATTGAAGTAAATGGGAGCCTCAGTTCACCTCTTATGATCAACGCAGATTCATTAATTTGTTTAGTACTTGAAATAAATGTATGCTTATCCTGGTTATAGAGTGAAAAAAGAATGTACTTGAGGGGAACGACTTCTCAAAGAGGCAAACCTGTGGAACAGTGCACCTAGTTCATCCTCAATGGTCGTCAAATATAAGGGGTGGAAGGAGAAGGATCTTTTATGATAGATGTCATAAGAACTAATATCTCATACTCTGAAAACAATCAAAGGATTGTAGGGTTCATTTGCAATACTGCGCTTGACTCTTTCCCCTCACAATTAATCATCTTTCTCTTCAAACAGGACATAATAGGATACTGTCAATATGAAGGGTTTCAAATGCAAAGTTCATTAGTCAAGCCAAGAACCAATACTGTACCTAGAATTAAATTGCCAACCTGGAATAATTACAGGTCAAATTTAAAGGAGACTTCAAAACTTAAGGGAGTCAACATAATTTTGAAAAGCAAACATCTAGGGGGACAATATCAAAGATATAGTTCCCACAATGATCTTCCGCTCTCTTCCATACCCCTAACAGAAACCATTCATCATTGGACAATGGGAACAAAAACAGATTTCAATGAGACAAACCTGGGATTAACTCTATCAAGTCCAAGAACCAAAGGAACCAGAAGAAGAACAGCTGTCCAGTCAGCTTGGCCTCCTGAATACTCTTGGCAACGACTAGACACATCTTCAACACAAACAACAGGAGCTCCACCTCTTTCACCATCTTCATCACCAGAAACAATATAGACAGCCATTGGCAGAGATTTGTTGGCTTCTTTGTCACCACGAGCCAAAGTCTCCCATGCACGACACATGGCATAAGGGCCCATCCATGACCCAGCAGCTAAGCCATAACCCTTGCCCGCTTCCATTAGTTTGTGGATAGAGAAAGCCGATTCCTCAGAATCGCCAAACTCATGCAAGATTTTGATGTAGCCTTGATCAAGTTGCTGCATGATATCAACACCTAAATTTAAATATTGTTCTATAACACATAGGTTCCATTTCACATCCAAACATGAAGATATATCAGCTTTGACATTCAAATTCAAAAGCAAAAGATACATATCATCAATGGAATAGCAGAAGAAAAATCATAGGCCGGTCAAACCAACCTTATTCCCACTTATCCTCCAAGACCTCCCAAAGTTATGAACTAACAATGCCTGCAATACATCAGATCAGCCCACTTTTGAATAGTCCCTCCTAATCTGAACAAAGAAATGCATTTGACCAATAGGCCTTCAAAGCATCAAGAAACAGCCTGAACCTACTCACCTGCGCAACAAGCATCTGGCTGCTCCGAAGCATGCAGCCCCAGTTAACATCACTTGTATACTTAGAATCACCAATTGGATCAAAAGCTGCAATTCAATCACCATAATCATCATCAATATCAAAACCTTTTACAATGCTTGAGAGGGCACTATAATTCAAATGTAACCAAACCTTTCCGATATGTCATCAAAATCCTCGATGAGAAGTCTTCCACGAATGCAGCAAACCCACTGCTAGCAACAGGATCAGCACCAGTAGAATAATCAAGTTTATAGCAAACCCCCAAGAGCCAAATATCACTGTTGGAGGTAATCAGACTACACTTGTTGAACCCCAGCATCTGCTCCTTAATCCTCCTCATCGACCCACTCGCCATGACCCTCTTCACAGCAGCCACCAAGCCATTACCACCACTGCCACTTTTAGACCCAACTCCTTTCTTCTGACGAGAAGTCCGGGAATCCGAATGCAAATGCAAAGATTCCTCACCACGGCCGTCGAAAATCGAGAACGCTGATACAAAGATCCCAGAAAGCAACGAAGAAGCTTTTGTAGATGATGATGAAGAAGACTTGGGGTTGGAATTATTGGATGAACAGCGTTTGACTTTAGGGGAATTTGAAGATGAACTAGTACCGGACGATTTTTCAGTACCAGCCCTCTCAGACAAATTCTTCATCACCTAAAATTCTACACCGATCATCCCTCAGCATACTATTCAACCTAATTGCCTAAATTCTACTCGAAAACACATCTATCCTAAGCAACTCTACACCTTTCAATCGACTAAATTTTGATTGATCCTATTCAATGTTCACTTTGGCGTTCTAGAGCCGCCAAATTTCCTGAAAACGAAGAACAATGCCACATTTTGCTCAGCTATCGCTATTTCGTAAAAAATGGTGCACTGAGTAGAAAGAATTCCATGGACGAACAGAGAAAGCAGCTTACCTCGACGGCGATCGAATTTCGCCGGAGAAGCGATTGGCGATTGAGAGAGGTAGCCAGCGTCTAGGATCACCGGGGACGATAAGAAAGGGAAGAGTTGAAGAGAGAGAAAGTAAGAAAGAAAGCCGTGCAGGTTTTGGTTTTGGGCTTCGATTTCCCCCCGCAAGGGAGAACTCATTCAGCAGACGCAAACACTTCAGGGTAGTAAATGAAAGAGTAAATATTAGTCCTTAAGTCTTCACCCATCTGAGAAACAAAAAAGGAAGAATGGGAACAATCTCTCTCTCTTTCCTTTCTTAAGGTGGTGTTTGGTTATAAGGAAAACAATTTTCTTGAAAAATAATTTTTTAATTTTCTATTATTTGACATAATAAAGAATAAAAAATTATTTTTTAAAAAATAACTTTCCCCCCAATGAAAGAAAATGATTTCATTTTTATGAAAAGTTGATTTTCCTCATTTAGCTCTTTAATGATATGGTCAACTAAAATTTAAGTGCAAAATTCGATTTCAACAGTTTGAATCGAAACTTGACCATTGATGGGAAATATTAAAATAAATTCCAATCTAAATTTTCAACTCAAATTTCTTTCATTTAATCAACATTTATCTCCACCAATGACAACTTAGGGTTTGTTTGGTAGGAAGGAAAATCATTTTCCCAGAAAATTATTTTCCATGAAAAATATTTTCTCAAGAAAAATGATTTTTTACTTACATTTTCCGCTGTTTGGTAGAATGAAAAATCATTTTCTTTCCACTTCATTTTTTGCTATTTTATAGAATGAACCCACCGTCCTCACTTCATTTCGCTTTATCATCGACCCCTTTCCCTGCTCACTACTCTGACTCTACCCAACCAACGAATTTTGTTCCTCTCTCCTCTTCTAAATTAAACCCAAAACATCAGTAAGAAATATACCCAATAACAAACCCAACAAAAGAGAGAGTCAACATTAATGAATCTCAATTTTTTCACTATTCTCAAGGATTACCCCGTTGACTTTGAGTGATATTAAATCCAGATTAAAAAAAATGACGAGCGGGGAAATGATGGGTGTCTTAGATTGCGAAGTTCTTCAAAAGGGTAATTGTAATAAGATCAGAGAACTCAAGAAATAATTACAAAGATTAACGATGAAAATCATCGATGAACATGATGAACATGAAGAAGAGGGAAAGAATGAGATACAAAATGAGAATGAAAATAGAGTGATTCTAGGCACAATTAAAAGAAAATAAAACTAGAGACAAAATTGGGCAATGAAAATTGGGTTTGGAAAATCGTTTTTCCTACTTTTTCAAGGGAAAATAATTTTCTTCAAATGGGGTAAAATGATTTTCCCCTGAAAATGATTTTCCCCTTCTTGTTTTACCAAACGGCGTAAAATGGGAAAATTATTTTCCGGGAAAATGATTTTTCCCCTAGCAAACACACCCTTAATTCGACATTTTTTGCAACTAAAACAATTCAGTCGACTTGTCACTAAAACGATTTCAATGGTTTGGATCAAAACTTGATCATCAAGTAGAAAATATTAAAATAGGCTCAAATTCATATTCTGAGCTTGATATTCTTTCATTTGATCAACATTTTTTTCCATAACATCAATTAATTGATATTTTTCGCCCCTTAAATAGTGCAATGAATATTTTTCACCACTAAAATAATTTTAATAGTTTGGATCGAAACTTGATCATTGGATAAGAAAGATTAAAATATGCTCAAATCCAAATTTTGAACACGACATTCCTTCATTTGGCAACAATTTTCTCCACCACGACAATTCAATCGATATTTTTCGCCACTTAAATAATCCAGGCGATGTTTTCTGTCACTGAAATAATTTCAACGATCTAGATCGAAACTTGATTATCTAATAGGAACCATTATAAAATACTGAAATATGAATTTTAAGCTTAAAATTCCTTCATTTGGTCAACATTTATCTCTATCACGATCATTTAGTCAATATTTCCGCCATTTAAACAATTCAATTGATGTTTTTCTCTTTTTCACAAAAAATAATTTATCTTGTACCAAAAAATGGTAAATGTGATGTGAAAATCAATTTTCCTTGGAAAACCATTTTCGACAGAAAATGATTTTCTAGGAAAATAATTTTCCTTTCAACCAAACACTAAAAATAAATTGATAGATGAATTCAAGTTTTTGGTAGAAGTCAAAATATTTTAGTAGTCGTATGGACGACCGCATCATATATGTGTGTGTGTGTGCGCGCGTACGTGCGCGTGTGTGTATTTATGTATGTATGTATGTATATTGCGAACACTCCGATTATGACATGTGCCTTAAGCATTTATTTACAATTTATTGAAAAATAAAAATATAAATCATATATGAATTCAAATGATTATAATAAAGAGTGTCTTTCAACTACTTTTATTAAGAGAAAAAGAAAACAAATTACTAATATGTTAGTTTTATGAAAATATTATAAGAAAAATTATAAGATTAATTATAATATTTTTAAAAATATTATAAGAATTTTTTTCTAAAAAAGGTCGTGTGTAGTACGGACTTAAAGGCTAATATGTATATATTTCTAGGTTTTGAAATTGAGGTTTAAACATATTATTGCTACAAGTGCTCCACATAAGCCCACAAGGAGAAACAAATATGATGTACTAACCACTCCTACCTACTTCCACCCACTTCTTCTCACTCCTTCCCACTCATTTCCATTTCACACCTGCAAGCTGCAATATAACCACGGAAAGAATAGGGCCTTAAATGTTTATAGGGTGATTTTTCAATATATGATAAAACATGATTTTTCTGGATTTTTCTTTATATTATAAAGATATTTATTTGTGGATTATTCCCAACATTGTTTTAGAGATGTGAAAATGTGAATAAATTTTGTTGTTATTATGACTCTGTTTTTATTATAAACAGGATCTTCGTCAATATTTTTTTTAGAGAGAAAAGGGGGGGGGGAGTTTTATATTAAGTTATCATTAACGTAAACATACATGTCATTTGTTGCCCTGACAAGAATATCGTCAGGTACATCAGATGTCCATAGCCTCCCCTCCAAGCATATAGGTTGCCAGTAGGCAAGGTTATGAGCAACCTTATTCCCCCCTCGCTTAACAAAAGACAGAGAATACAAATCGAAGCTTGCAAGGAAAGTAACAATGTCCTTAAGGAAAAAACTAAGTAAGTTGTTAGTGGGTGATCGTGACTTGAGCATTTGGATCAGTTGCAAGTTGTCTCCCTCAATGATGACACTACAGAAGCTATGATCGAGTGTGCACTTTAGGGCATAGAGGCAAGCCCGAGTCTCTTCAATGGTAGTGGCCGCAGTTCCTCTCGAGTGCTTGACTCCTACAAGTAGGATATTTCTTGTATGATCACGTACCACGAAGCCCCATCCCGAGAAGGAGTTACCAAAACACCCACTGTCGAAATTCAGCTTGACATATCCGGGCATCAGCGGGGTCCAAGTTGATGGGTGAGGGGTCGATGGAGGTGGGGCGTCGATGGCTTGTTGGGCTCGAAAGCTGTGGATATAAGCGATGGCCCGTTTGGCTAGTGATTCCAGAGACTGATCAAAAGTCTTAAAGATGAAACGGTTATGGGCATTCCAACATTCCCACGTGATCGCTATGAACTCTCCAAAAGAGTCTGCACACAAATTGCTATGAGCCACTGAGATGCAATCGGCAAGGCAACTGAAGCGTGAGGACCAAAGGGCTGGGTCTACTCCACTGGCTGCCCAAACTCCAGCGGCCAGGGGGCACTCAAGGATGGCGTGGGTGGCTGATTCCTCAACATGGCCACAAATACCACATCTCATGGAGAAGCCCGGGGACCTCTTCGAAATGTTCAGCGACGTTGGTAGGATGCCAGAATAGGCTCGCCAACTGAAGAGTTTGATACGAGGTGGTATGTTGGAGTTCCAAATGGCCCGCCAGGTATCTACTTTACGCGTGGATGGAGAGGCTGTGCCGTTAAGTTTTCCATCGATCAACATGTGGTGTGCCGATCGGACAGTGAAGATGCCATCCGCATTGTAGTGCCATATGAGCTTGTTTGTGGCCAAAGACTCACAAAGTGGAATCCACAGAATTAGCTAAGCATCACATGGAAGAAAAATGTTATTGACTAGGGACTCATGCCAGCATCCATTAGCAAAATCAATGAGGTCACAAACCTTGGTATCTGTATACGTAGTGCAATGTGGGGTGATGGGTGTGAATGACTCGGGTCGAGGCAACCACCTGTCTTGCTAAATGTTCAGGGACTGACCATTGCCCACTAACCACCGTGATCCTCGAAGGATAACCGATCGGGCATGGAATAAACACCTCCATGTGAAACTTGGCCGAGGTCCCAAGATAGCTTGAAAAATATTGCCGTGAGGATAATATTGTGCTTGTAGAAGCTGAGCCACCAGCGAGGTGCCGTCCTTGATTAGCCGCCAAATTTTCTTTGCAAGGAGGGTGTCATTGAAGGCTTCCATGTCACGAAATCCTAGCCCTCCATCATCTTTAGACTTGTATAATTTCAGTGAACTGATCCAGTGAATCTTTCGGTCTTCCTGATTATGGCCCCACAAGAAGCGAATGATTGAGGATTGAATAGTACGACACAAGTCTTTGGGGAGTTTGAACACACTCATGATATAGGTAGGTATGGCTTGGGCTACTGCCTTTATCAGCACTTCTCGACCTGCCCATGAGGCTAATTTCCCTATCCAGCTTGAAATTCGCTTTTTGATGTGGTCCACCAGGAATAGGAATGGCTGCTTTCGGGATTGACCCACAAAGGTTGGAGCTCTCAAATATTTCTCATGCGATATGACCTCTCGTATGTCCAGGAGGAGCCTAATTTGATTCCTACGCTCAGTTGGGACGCCCTTACTGAAAGAAACATCAGTTTTTGCAAAATTTATCTTTTACCCTGAGGCTTGCTCATACTTCGCAAGAATATGCTTCAACGTACTCGCCTGAGCAGCATTAGCACCACAAAAGATAATGGTGTCATCGGCAAAGAGGAGGTGCGAAATATGTTCAAAAGGGAATTTTGTAATGTTTTCTTGGTCCAAGTTTAAGCCAAATGTTTTTACCAATTTGCTTGATTTCACTTTTTCTAAATCTTGAACTTCCAAAATATGACAATTTGACAATCATTTAATAATCTAAATGCAAATAATACTTGAATATAGGTTGCATATGGGTATACATTTTTATTTTCTATGTGTACCTAAATAAAACTGGCAAAACCAGAAAACCCGATGAGTATGAGTATAGAGTTGTTTTCAATATCCGATGGGTATGGGTATGGGTATGGGTATGGATATGGGTACGATTTTCGAAAATGGGTATGAGTACGGGTACAGCTCAACCCGCTCCGAACTAGCACCATTACCCCCCCAATTGGATTTAATAAATGAGGGCTGGAATACAATTCTTTTGGCCCATGACTGTAATTTTATACTCTCCACATGAGCATATAAGAAAAAAAAATTAACTAATTAAGTTAAATCGAACCAAATTGAACTAAAATGAGCCTTGCCTTCCTCGACTCGGGTTCAACTTGGTATGCTTTTGAACTAGATCAGACTTCACTCGAACATGGTTTGATTCAAGCCCAAATAAAACTTTAACCAAGTTGAACTTGAGGTCTACGCGAGCCAATTTGGTTTTGTTATAGCCCTACATAGGACACTTAAAATTAAGCTAGCATTTTGAGAAAGACGAGTGTAAATCTTATTATTCTGATTTTAAAATTAGATATCTACACAAATGCACGGGAACAAACTAGTATTTCTATATATGATAAGCATATAAAGTCCGAAAGTCTTGAATGCATTATGTGCTTCAAAGCGCTTTAAATGCGTAAATATGGATTCATGGCATATATGATTGTATAAATCTAATTGCTTGAATCTCACCCATTGCTAAAATGAATATAAGTAACTAGCATGACAAGCCCCCAATGACTACATGCTTAGAGCTTTAAAGGTACGATTTAGTATCCCTAAATTTTATTGATTTAGTCAAGGTCCTTGATAAGCATGACAAAAGACTACCTATGCTAGTCTCATGAAATGTTAGCTTCAAAAATATTTTTAATGGCTTTCGTTACACTTTGATTAGTTTCTTTGAATTTAGAAATTAAATAACATTGCATAATTATTAATTCTATAAAAAAAAGCATTTTTATGATGGCTTAGCATAGATTCATGGTTAACTTTGTTCATACTTCATGTATAATTTTGCTATGCTATTTGCCTTTAAAAGCTAGTGAATTGCCCATTATGCCTAAATAGATTAAGTAAATTGATTACAATTTAATTATATAATTATCTTGCTAATTATCATGTGTTTAATATTCAAAAGGTAAGATTGATTTTTGGAAATCATGCTAGCTTGTATTTTGTGGAGATAAATAATTTCAAATGCCTTCCACTTTCAAAAAGGACCTAGAACAACTTTATGCAAGAAGCAGCCTACTGGTCAATTGCCTTAAATGGCAACTGTCAACATCAAAATCTTTAAACAAGCTTGCTTACCTTAACAAATTAAGAAAACAACTTTAGGACATTCAATTAAGGATGAGAATTTGTCTCCGAGAGCCCCCCAAAAAAAAGAAGCTAAAAGTTG
Organism: Selenicereus undatus; assembly: GCA_017589665.1. Taxonomy (NCBI): domain Eukaryota; kingdom Viridiplantae; phylum Streptophyta; class Magnoliopsida; order Caryophyllales; family Cactaceae; genus Selenicereus; species Selenicereus undatus. The sequence continues at coordinate 51,352,807 of JACYFF010031959.1, read as the reverse complement.
ATGTTGCATATCTCAAGATAGAAAGCAACAAGTGACAACTGCCTAAGTCCTTGAACCAACTACTAGTCGTTAGAGAGATGATTCAATAGAACATTCTAGATGCTCTACTGGCTATCTCCTTTAGCAATAACGATTGCACTGAGGTGAGAAAACTATAAATAGAGGACCAAGCTTAAGTTGAAGGGCGTAACACTCAAGCAATTCAAGAAATATTCTTAATGTTAACCAATTGTACTCTAGGGAGATTGTATTCAATATTATTTGTATTCTTAGTGCACACTAAAATTCTTGTAACGTGAAGAAGTTGGGAGAACTCAACTTGTAGGCTAGCTAGGGAGCTATCCAATCTAAGATGTGTCCTAAGCAAAATCACTTCAAGTGAGAATCCTTATCAGGCAATGGAATTGTGAGAACTCCACTTGCAAGCAAGAAGGTTAGCTAGGATGCTTTTCCTACCTAAGAGAAGTTTAAGTGGGCTCGTCTCAAGTAGGACTTGAATAGTGTATTTTCAAAGTCCTTGGGTGAACACTTGGACTAGCAATTGTGGAGATTAATACAACTATTAAAAAATCTTAAGGATGACCCTTAAGAAAGGGCGTAGCTAGGAGAGGTGAAATTCATGAAAAAAATATCACGAACATTATTTTCTGCACTACACTTTCTACTTAATGTCCTCAATCTATTATGTTTCGTGTCTCTGGCCATATACTTCAATGTCCTTGAACTACACTTACTTACATTGTTTAGTGTCAAAGCTTGAGTTTGTCAATTTTGTTTATCACCCTATTCACCCTTCTCAACGATGATCTAGCATATCGTGAAACATATAATGTATAATTACTCATTTTTGATAAGGATAATCTCTAGCTGTATGTCATTTAGTAATCATAACTAACACAGTAGTTATCTATTCTATCATAATATCTTATATGAGAGAAGCATTGTGCGGTAATTAGGCAGCCTGCCCCAATGTGGGGTGCCTGGGTGTATATTTATATTAAGAATTAGGGTTTGTACATAATAAATACAAGGTCTATTTAAGAAAAATATATTACATATATATTACACTATTATGCCCCTTCAATTTGATCGAGGGGAACCACAGACAGATTGGTCTTGAACTAATCGAACTTCTATGAAGAAAGCCTCTTGGTGAAGATGTCTACCACCTGAGACTGAGTGGGAATGTAGCAAACCTAAAGTTGGCCTTTCGCCACCATCTCCGAGACAAAATGATAGTTAACTTTAATATGTTTGCTATGATTCTCAAGTGCTGGATTCAAAACCAGATATATGGCAGAAACACTATCACAAAATAAGTAAATAGGGACTTGAACAAGAACACCCAGGTTTAGAAGAAGCTAGCAAAGTGGCTGAAGTTTTGCAGCAATGTAAGCAACTACTCGATACTTAGCTTGAATAGAGAAATGGGAGACTATTTTGGTTGCTTTTTGGCACGCCAGGAGACTAGATTAGAGGAAAAAAAAACTGCAAGGTTAGTGGTCGAGCGACAACTATCTTAACACCCTGCCCAATTAGTGTCACAGAAAGCCACCACAAGGTCTAGTTAAGAGTTGGATTTGAAGAGGAGCCCATGATCAGTAGTACCTTGCAAGTACCTGAAAATCCTCTTGATAGCATAAAGGTGAACAGTACGAGGAGCATGCATAAATTGGGAAACCACATGTACGACATAAGCAGTGTTAGGTTGAGTCATAGCTAAGTACTGCAGTGCAACAATCATACTACGATATTTAGATGGAGGATCTGCAAGCAATTCCCCATCGACAAGAGATAAGGTAGTCCTAGAAAGACATGGTGTGCGTACAAATTTGAGCATATGTAAGTGAAATTTTATGCAAGAGATCAGTGACATATTTATGCTGTGAAAGAAAAAGACCAAAAGGAGTATGCACAACTTGAACCCCGAGAAAATAGTGAACATCACCTAGATCTTTCATGGCAAAATGACCAAATAGCTCTAAAATGAAAGATCGTAAAAGAGCAAGATTATTGCCAGTGAGAAGCATATCATCGACATAAAGAAGGAGAAGCATGATAGAAGATTTTCGAAGATATACAAACATGGAGGTATCAACTTTACTGCAAACGAAACCTTTAGTGATCAAGAAGGAACTGAAGCGGTGAAACCAAATGCGAGGAGCCTGTTTCAACCCATAAAGAGATTTCTAGAGGCGGCAAACATGACTAGGAAATGAAGGATGAACAAAGCCTGGAGGCTATTTCATATAAACTTCTTCATCACGAAATCCATGCAAAAAGGCATTCTTAACATCAAGTTGTCGAATAACCCAGTTGTAGGATATAACAATAGATAATAAATGGCGAACAATGGAGGACTTGACAACCGGACTAAAGGTTTCATGGTAATCAATACTTGCCCGCTGATGATTTCCAAGTGCCACCAGATGAGCTTTGCTACCACTCAATAGACCCGTCAGAGTTAAATTTAGTTTTATAAATCCACTTATAGCCAATAACATGCATGGTTGGGGTGCGAGGTTCCAAATTCCTGGTATGATTATGTAAAAAAACATAAACTCTTCTGCCATGGTCTGACACCAATGAGCATGTTTTACAGCATGTGAAAGACAAGTGGGATCACGATCCGTATGTAATACACTTAGTGAAAGAATTATTCACGGTTTAAAAATGCCAGATTTGGAGAGTGTTTGCATATGATGGTGATTAATAGATGACAAGGCTTGCTCTTGGGCTGCAATGGAGACCTTTGGTGGGGGAATAAACGGGTCATGAGAGGAAGAATTAGTGGGTGGGCTATGAGGTGTTGGAGCAGGCTGTGGGCTGAGTCGTAATGAGGACGTAGTTGGGCTGGACTGCAGGGTTGGGTTGGTGGGAAATGGACTGGTAGAATGAGGGGTGGGACATTGGGCTGTGCTGGCGGGAGAAGTTGGGCTAAGTTGCGACAACTCATGTGAGAATAATTGTGTTAAGAACGGACTGGTTGGGGTAGAGAGCCAGACCGAGTGGAGTTGGGCTGAATTTAGGCCAAGGATGGTGGAAGAGATGTGGGAGTCCACGATAAAAAAATAGAGTAGATGAAGATAATTGTGGGGATCTTGAGTTTATGATGTCAGCATACGGAAACACACGTTCATGAAGCATAACATTTCAGCTTATGGGAATACGTCCAGAAAGAGGGTTTGGACATTTATTCGCCTTGTAATCTAGGGCATATCCAAGAAAAACACATCCAATGGATCAAGGTTGCAGTTATGCTGTGGGTGTTGAATTAGGAAAATATTGACATCCAAAGACCCTTAGAAAACTATAATCAGGGGGATGAGAAAACAACTTTTGAAATGGAGATTGATCATTAAACAAGGGAGTGGGTAAACGATTGGCCACATTGATTGTAGTTAAAACACCATCTAGCCAAAAGGAATCAAGTAAGCCTGCATCTACGAAAAACATGCGAGCCATGTCCACAACATGACGATATTTTCTTTCAGCAATACCTTATGCTGCCGTGTGTGAGGTGCAGACTTACAGAAATAAATCCTGTACTAAACTAAATGGTCAAAAAAGAAGTATTATCATAGTCCTTTCCCCATCACTTTCAAAATATTTAATACTTGTATTGAAAAGATTTTTAACCAATTTCTTAAAAACGAAAAATATTTTGAATGCACCTGATTTAGTTTTCATTGGATAAATCCAGGAATAACGAGAATAGTCATCCACAAATAAAATGTAATATTTGTATCCATCAGTAGAATAAACTGGAGATTGCCAAACATCACTATGAATAAAAAACAAGGATCTACCAGAAACATTTTCAACCATAGAAAACGGTAATCTAGTGGACTTGTCAAAACAACACGAAACACAATCTTTAAAATTTTTGGTAGCCTGAACAATGTGTTTATTTGTATGAAGAGATGCTATAACTTGAGAATTAGGATGACCTAAGCGGTGATGCCAGACATGTGCAAATTGATGAAGGGTAAAGTGTGCTGAATGGAGGGTTGTTGAGGGTTAAATATGGATGGGATAGAGGTCTCCTTGCAGCTCGAAGTAGAACCGTCCTCGTTGCCTTGTCCTGAATAGAAACAGAAGAGTCATCAAATAAAACTTGACAATTGTTATCACAACACAAATGCTTAATTGAAATCAAGTTTTGTTTTAAAGAGGGAACATGAAAACTAGAACTTAAGCGTAATGTACAGGAAGAAGTGGGTAAATAACAATTGCTAATTTTGGATGTAGGGAGAATAGCACTGTTACCAATCATAATTTTAGTATTGCCATGATAAGGAGATTTAAAACCTAAACTACCCTCAAACGTAGTCATATGAGTAGAAGCTCTTGAATTTGGATACCAGGTCTCTTGTGCATCACCAAGAGACATTGGCGTAAAAGAAGCAGGGGAGTTAGGAGCAGTTCCTACAACAGATGGTAAGCAAGGATACTGAAGGGAAGAGTGTCCCGAAGTGGAGCAAATTTGACATACAAAGGGAGTAGGGTTGGAGCCCAAAATCCCAGACTGATTAGAACTATGCAAAGGATGAGTTAGTAGAATAGTGGGCATGAGTAAAAACATGACAAGACTGAATCACTAATGCACGTGCCTGTAGGCATGCTCCTAGTGGAAGCTTGAGATTGTTGTGAGCACGAATTCCGATTATGAGCAGTTTTGCCATGATCTCCTGAATTATTGCGATTGTTATTCTTACGACGATTATTGCCTGACCAATTTCCACCCCCTTAGCCCTGAGAATGCTGCTGGTGGCTATTAGTGGTGGTAGACGAATTGGAGACCACTGAAGAGGTGTGAGAGGCAGCTAGAGCAGGATGCGCAGCAGGATAGTCCTCTATCTCCTTAAGACTTTTTACGTGTTGTTCATGTAACAGTCAGCGAGGAGAGAGAACATCAAAGGTAAGGTTCATGGGGGACATGGGTGAGAGTAGTAACCAAAGTCTCATACTCACGACCAAGTCCCAAAAGAGTATAATGCATGAAATCAGATTAAGGAACCAGACTATTCACTGAAGCCTAATTATCAGCAATCATCCTAATATAACTCAAATAGGCATCCAGAGTTTAAGAGCCATACCTGCGAACAACAGTAAGCATACATTTAAGTTTAAGGGCTCTAGCCATACTAGAATGAAAAAATCATTTATTAAATGCTCCTATAGATGAAAATAAGTTGGACAATCAAGCACATCAACCAAGACTTCAGGAGAAAGGGTAGGAAAAATCCATGAACGAATACTTTGATCATACTGTATCCAATCATAGAAGTCAGGAATGGGAATGGACTCACCAGCAGATAAGGTGATCGCGGTTGCAGACGGTGGGTAAGGCCCATCAACAAAGCATAGAAGGCCATAAGAGACTAGGATGGCTGTGAATTGGGTATGCCATGTCAAAAAATCCTCGGAGTTGGATAGACCTATCGTGACGAGATTGGTGACATAGGGAACCATTAAGGGAGCACCGGTGGTGGAGGTCAGCGACAGTGAGGGATGTAGGATCTTGCCAATATGAGTTTGTCGCGAAGGAGTCGAGCTTAAGGAGCCCACCTCGAACTAGGAGTAGCCATGCAGGGACTGAGAAGAAGATGGTAGTGGTTGGAAGATCGATCCATTTGGACTGTAGAGTGGCAGAGAAGGATGAGAATTATGGATGGGTGGAAAATTATTGAAATAGAAGGGGTATGGAGGTGGGGTGGTAGGCGAGGTAGTGGTGGTATGGCTACGAGAGACCAAAGAGGCGGGATGGGTTAACATGGGCGCTAGAGAGGGATGGGGCATGACCACAGGAGTCGACATAACTTATGTCGAGGAAAAGTCCTCAGCATAAATTATGGAAGCATCATGCATGGAGATGATGGGCACGTTGGAGGACATGGGTGAAGGAGTGGAAGGCTCCACAAAAGAGGACTCAAAGCCAAAACATGTTGGGCGAGGAATTTTAGCCATGGTAGCCAAACGTTTGGCAAGGAGGCTATAAAATGAGGAGGAAGAGGATTCCATGAGAGGACAGAAAAACTAGGTTTAGGATTTTGGCTTTGACACCATGTATGGTAATTAGGCAGTCTTCCCTAATGTAGGGTGCCTGGGTGTATATTTATATTAAGAATTAAGGTTTGTACAGAATAATTACAAGGCCTATTTAAGGAAAATATGTTACATATATATATTACACTATTAAGCATGACCTAAATTCACAAATGGTTGTTGTAAGTGCTAAATTAGCGACATTGGGATTTTTCTTGTGCATTGTCACTCGGTGATGACAATTACCCAGCCATTGAGAGTGACTCAGCATTATACTTGAATTCCTAAAAGCTAGTCCATGCATAAAAATATTTTCTTTACAGCAAAAATTCCTAAAAAATGTTAAAAAATCATTTGAAAACCTAAATATTTTAAGTAAGTTTCAAAAAATTAAAACACTTGATTTTAAAATAATTTTCAAGCATGATGGCTTGAGTCCATGACCTAGAGCATTGCATAGTAAGAGTAGGACCAGTGAGGTGCCACATTGCCACACACTAATCTTCTCTAAAGCAATATGTTTAATAATTTAACAGTAAAACATAGGTTTGATGCAAAGTGCAAGGTGCCGATAATGCTGCCAAGGCCAAGCAACAAGTTTTGAAGTCCTAGCAGTAGCCACTTGGCCTATAAACATGCTGATTGTGCAAATCATTATCTTGATTTGCATCTTATTTTAAAATCCCATACTAGAGCCTAAACATAGTTATTTCTACATCAATTGATTCCTCATTAAACTAGCTTTTCAACAATATGTTACAAGGTCAATTCCAATAAGCATTGGAAAAGTTATGAGTCAGATAACGAGACATTGCAGGAACTGACATCTCTTTACTATTTGGCTAGTAACTCTTTTTACACTAACGGAAATTTATGAAGCTTTATCCATTAGAAGTTAGACTTTACAAGCCTCCCAATGAAAAGAATTTCATTAATTGGACATTAGAGAAAAAAGCTATGGCTCGACCAACTTAACCTTGATGCACTGATAGGCCTAGCAACATAACAGAGGTCTAGGCGGCTGCTGCTAGCCTTAGTGGCTACCTATGGGCTTGTCCTCTATAAGCTAGACCTGTCTTGGCCTCCAAGGATTAATTTATGCACATTTGGCTTAGAATGCCCATTCAACCACCCTAACCACCTCCAAATCGGGGCAAAATTAATTTTGATTGATGAAAGTAATTTCTAATTGATTTTATCTCATTTGATTTTCATTTAATTGGATACTTTTCTTAGCGGGGTCATTTCTTAGCCTAGTGCACTTGTAGAATATATAAAAAGGGAGCCGTTCCATTTCATTTATCACCATATTCTATCTAGATGAAATTCGACATTGTTCTCTCTATGCTATCTTTTTCTAGAGGAAACTCTGCACATTTTTCTCTAGACACCACACATAAGACAAATTTTACTTCTCTAGCCTATATCCATCTCTTCATAAGAAAACAAATTCAAGGAACAAGACCTTGCAAAAGTTTCCCACAAACTTTTTGAAATTAGACTAGCCTTCATCCTACTCAAACACCCTTGTGACGAAGGAATCAAGTGCAAGTTTGTTCAACTAACCACTTGGATTGAGCTAGGCACTCAGGCCGATTAACAAAAAAAAAAGCTTAATGCTTTCTTTATTTCTTTCATTCATAATCTTGTTCCTCTTTGATCCTCCATGACTATATACTTAATGTTTATTATTTTGTGTATAAAATAACACCATGTTCATAATTAAGTAACCACTAAGTTTTTTGCTTTTTAAACATTATTTATCATTATAAAAATGGCTTGCTAATAAGTGGTCACCAAAAACATTTCATGTTACTTGCCTCACTAAATAAGACTAAAATTATGAAAGTACCTCTAATAATGACAACTTTTGAAGCGGGTGGTTTGATGGTGGTTTTTTTACGATTCACTAGATGATAGCTTTGCCCATGGATCAATTTTTTCAAGGGTCATAGTTATGGAGTCATCTCTTTAATACCCAATCGGGATATTGGCAATGATGTTTTGTATAAAAGATCCTTTTCCTTCTTAAAAATTGAGTCCTATGCCTTGTGGTTGTCCTTTTGGTTTGAGGACTTGGATAAAAGAAGGAATTGGATATATTTTATAAAATTATGAGTTTACGCATTTTGTTTAAGATGTGCTGACGAGTTAAAAAACTAAAGCTCTGATCCATTCTATCGCATGACTCCACAAATCACCACTTTGAGAAAGTCGATCTGATGCACCCCTTAAAAAGGAGCGACCATAGGGGAAAAGCCGGTTGAGCCTTAAGAGTTCAACCCGACGCTGCTAACCATCACCATCGGTTAAGGCGCTTTCAATGATGACTCTATTGGAAATTATGTAAGTAAGTGGGTGAGACTTGGAAGAAATGAATGTAATTAAAGCTTTTTATTTTCCAACTTAAGTTGTATCATATAGGTATCTATGCATAATGTCTCGGGCTTCATCTAAGTGATTACTAGCCTTACTGCGCATATAGAGTACCAAGAAAAGGAGATGTAATGTCTCATATAGGAGCGCATTATCATAAGGCTAAAAGTCAAGGAAGAAAAAACCTGCATACCAATAGGCAGGAGAACTCTTGATAAGGTCTATACATCTTTAGGCATAGAGTTGGAAGAAACTTTTGGACTACTATACCGACAATGCCTCATCAAGCCCTTCAAGCCTATAATAAGCCCTCCACTGAATACAAGATAGAAGAAATGAGATGACAATACCTATTGTGTCTACCACCAAGGAAAATGTCACTCTACTAATAAGTGTTTGATGTTGAAATACCTCATTCTAGACATGATTGGTAAAGGGATCATTTTTATCACTATATCTCAAAAGTTCAACAATGATTCTAAATGAGCTTAGCCCCACACTAGAGGAGCCAAAGTAGAGTGGCACTAATATCATTCTCTCATCAAAAAGTAGAAACAACGTCAATAACATCAACAATGACTTTGATTCCCCGAAATGATTCATGTTTGAGTTAGAAAGTCCACCAACCTTATCCTTGATTCCTTTTTAGTCCAAGTGCTGTATCCTTTGTTAACATCAATAAAAAATCTATTTCTCTTCCATCTATACATTTGTACGTACGTTCTCTATCTCCCATCCACTTTTGAATATTTCTATTGTATGATGAATCCAAGTTACAAAACAAAATGTGCAAAAGCCAAAAAAAAAAACTAGAATCTCTAAAACCATATAAGATAAAAGTGTGTGACTACAAGCACTTGTCCAGGATGGGAGGTAATGCATGTTGAGTTTCTTTTAACCAAATAAAGGTGAGAAATCTACGAAGATGAGCCCAAAGGATGTTGAAGATCAATCTTCCCAAAGATGAACCATGAGAGAGAAAGAATCCCCAAATAGAAGAAATCCTCTAATGGAGATGAATCAATACTTAAAATAGGTAACCAAGAGACAAATCAACCCATTCTCTAACCCTCTAAAGCCTTAGCATCAAGGGTTAGATAAAGGGATGAAGACAAATCACCACCCTCTATGTAGAGATAAAGAATTTGAGATTTTTGAGAAAGCAACAAGCTTGAAGCTCTCATATCATTCAACAAGTTTGAATTCATGGAGATAATTAGGTCTATAAATACCCAATTGGATGGAGATTAGCTGTTAGATTAGAGGGGCAAGTGGGCCAATAGGGGGCTTACAAAATATCCCAGAAAAATAACTTAAGATGCTAAGATAATTACGATGTAGATGAGTTGTATTTTTCAGGATTCATCCTCTATCTTCTAGAGAGTTTTGAGAATGCTCTACTCTACCAATGGAAGTGCCTCCACTTGAAAATTATTCCTTTGTGTATGTAAAATCACACTGTGCTAATTAATCCCCAAGATCATAGCTTTATCCTCCTCAATTAAGTCCATACTTAAAGCCATGCATTTTTCAACCCTGGATCAACCCTTGCTCAGTTATCAGTTTATAACTTTTTCAATACTTAGAGTTTAAATGTGATTCAAAGATAGTTAGAAATAGACATATGGGGATATCCATAAATGCATAATTTGCAAAAATTAGAGCCCATTTTCCTAGTCAAAACTAAGCTAGAAATGAGGTGAAATGTTCTGCTCAGAAAACTAAAAATGAGCTAATGAGGTGGTTTTGGGATGATAGACTAGCTAAGCTCCTTATTTAGGGATACTAATTGCCCAACTACCTTTCCTAAGCTTGCTTGGACCTCCTCAAGCTTTCCAAGTCAACATTGATCTAGGAGGACCTAGCCGTTGATCTAGAGTGAATATTGCGCCGACTTGGTTCGAGATCATTGCTTGTGAGAGTAGGTCCAAGCTTGAGGTGTGCTTTGCATCAACCCCTCTCCCTTGAAGAGGATTTGCCCTCAAATATTCATTGTGTTATTCATCATCTTAAAGTTATGGAGTGAGATCCCCAACATTAAAGGTGGTGGATATTTACATGTCTCTCAGGAGCTCTATTTTGTAAGCATGCTCCCCAACCGTTTGTATCCTCTTGTACGAACCATCTCCTCTAGCCATGAGCTTGTTCTTCCTCCTTGAAGGGAACCTTTCTTTCGTCAAGTGTAATCACACCAGATCACCCGGCTTGAACTCAAGATGTGGGCAGTTGATTGTTGACTTTATGCTTATGTTGTTCATTCATTTTCTCAATTTGCGCCCTCACTTGCTCATATAGCCTCTTCATGTCCCTTGCTCTTACTTCGGCTCTAAAACTTACCTTTGATTCTTGAGGAATAGGAATAAGATCAATGGAAGTAAGAAGGTTAAGGCCATAGCACACTTCAAAAGGGGAAAGTGAGGTATCATAGGAAGGAGCCCTATTGTAGGCGAATTCGGCATGAGCAAGCTTGACATCCCAATCCCTTAAACTCTTGCTCACTATTTCCCTTAGTAAGGTTGTGAGAGTTCTAGTTCTCACCTCTATTTGTCCACCGATTTGAGGGTGGCAAGTAGTGCTAAAGAGCGACTTAGTCCCCACGAGTCTCCATAGGGATCTCCAAAAGTGAGATAGAAATTTGGTGTCGCTATTCGAAACAATGATTCTTGGAATACCATGGAGTCTCACAATTTCTTGGAAGAATTAGCCCGCAATATAGGTAGCATTATCACTTTTATGGCACGTAATGAAATGAGCCGTATTGGAGAATCGATCCACTACTACCATGATAGCATCTTTTCCCCATGGTGTTCTTGGGAGGGCAACAATGAAGTCCATGCTAATGTCATCCCAAGGCCTTGTAGGAATTGGAAGAAGAGTGTAGGGACCTTGATGGAAGTGATTCTTAGCCATGTGATAAATGTTGCACCTTATGATCACCCTATGAACATACCATCCCATCTTGGGCCAACAAAAAAGCTCCTTGAGTATTTCAAGGCACTTGTTAATACCAAAATGGCTGGTTAAGGCTCCCTCATGAGCCTTCTTGACAACTAAGTCCCTTAGAGCACTTTTGGGGATGCAAACCTTGTTTTCCTTAAAGAGGAAACTATCTTGTAAAGTAAAAGAGACAAAGGTAGAAGGATTCTCCACCACTTCCTTGAAGTCTTCATCTTCATTGTATAGAGCTTTGAGGGAATGAAATCTACGAACCTTGGCCTCTAGGACTGAAAGGAGAACACATGTTCTTGACAAGGCATCGACCATAACATTCTCTTTCCCAGTCTTATGCTTACAAAAGAAGGTGAAAGATTAAAGGAACTCAACCCACTTGGCATACCTTGTGTTCAACTTGTGTTGACCATTGATGTAGGACAATGCTTTGTGATTCGAATGAAGCATAAAGGGGTTGGGCTTAAGGTAATGGCTCCAATGTTCCAAGGCTCTAACAATGGCATATAATTCCATATCGCAAGTGGAGCTTATTAGCCTCAAACCATTCAACTTCTCACTAAAGCAAGCTAGAAGACGCTTAGCTTGAGTGAGAACCACACTAATTACAATGCCACTTACATCACACTTAACTTCAAAAATGAGATCGAAGTTGGGAAGAGCTGAGATAGGAGACAAACAAAGCCTATCCTTGATGGCTTCAAAGGCCCTTTAGGCAGTCTTTGTCCACTTAAAGCTTTCTTTCTTCATGCATTCGGTCAAGGGAGCCATAATGTAGCTAAAGTTTTTGATGAACTGGGGTAGAACAACACCAACCAATGGAAGCTTCGTACTTCCATGATGGATGTGAAAGTAGGCTTACTCTTGATAGCCTTAACTTTAGATTCATCAACTTGAGTTCCTTCATCAGACACAACATAGCCAAGAAAGACAACTTGAAGAGTGAATCGCTAACACTTCTCAAGCTTGGTATATAACTTTTGCTGCCTCAACACTTGGAACACTTGAGAAAGGTGTTCCACATGAGACACCTCATCACTACTATATACCAAGATATCATCAAAGTATACCACAACAAACTTCCCAATGAATGGCCTTAAGACCTCATTCATGAGCCTCATGAAAGTACTAGGAGTATTAGATAGACCAAAAGGCATCACAAGCCACTCATGTAACCCATACTTGGTGTTACAGTTAGTTTTCCATTCATCTACTTCTTTCATTCTAATTTGGTGGTAAACACTTTGAAGGTCAATTTTGAAAAAGATCTTGGACCCATGTAACTCATCAAGCATATCATCCAATTAAGGAATAGGAAATGGATACTTAATGGTGATGTTCTTTATGGTGCTATAATCAACACACATACGCCAAGTGCCATCCTTCTTAGGTACTAAAAGGGAAGGAATCGAACATGGACTTAAGCTTTCCCTAATATACCCACAGTCAAGTAACTCTTGGACTTATCATTGAAACTCTTTTGACTCATTAGGATTGCACCTAGATCCCAGCTTGTTTGGCAAAGGAGCACCGGGTAGGACACCAATTTAGTGCTCAATTCCTCTCAAAGGAGGGAGCCCTGGGGGTTAATTATTGGAAAATACATCCTTAAACTCTCTCAAGAGTAATTGCACTAGGGAATGCATGAGTTTCACTCCTTCACAAGTGTTTGATTCTACCATAAGTAAAGAAAATAAAGGCTTGCTCTTACTAATGGCTCTCATTACCCGTGTTTCACTCATAAATAGGCTTTTCTCACTTTCCTTCCCCAATTTAGATTTGTATGGTTTAGGTGGTAGTGAGATCAAAATAAGATTACGACCTTTGTGTTTGAATGCATAGATATTGAAATGCCCATCATGAATCACATGATTATCAAATAGCTAAGGCCTACCAAGTAACAAGTGACATGCATCCGTAGGAAGGACTTCATATAGTACCTCACCACAATATTGACTAACCGAAAATGCAATAAGAGTTTGCTTAGAAATAATTACCTCGCTTTCTTGCTTGAGCCATTGGAGAGAATAAGGGGTGAGATGCACTTTAGTGGGTAATTATAGCTTGTCAATGAGTGTTGTGAAAGCTACATTGTTGCAACTTCCTCCATCAATAATGAGCTTACATACCTTGCCTCTAACAGTGCATCAGGTATGAAAGATTTGTTTCCTTTGGCTTGGCTCACAAGGAGCCTCTTGGGCATTGAGCACTCTTCGAATGACCAAAAGTTCACCCACATCTAGAGTGATCAAAGTTTAGTTCTCATCCTCTGGTTTCTCCTCACTAGTTGTTTCCTCAATAGCTTGAATTTTTTCAATTTCTCTAATGGTAAGAGTTCTCCGGTTGGGATAATCCACTTGGAAGTGTCCATAACTATGACATTTGAAACACTTTCTATCCTCCAATCTCTTTAGTGGTTCACTATTCACTAGTAATCTCTTTACCCTTATCAAGGACTTTGATAGGTATAGGGGTGGTGTGAACTTTGTTGGGGAAAGAGTAACCCTTGGGGGTACTTTGAGGGCGAATAGAGGAGGTGGTTTGAAAGGGTGCTCGGCCCTTAAGTTGCTTTTCAACTTTGATGGCTGGGTGACACATATCATTAAATGATAAGTAAGGTTGTAGATACGCTTTGTTAGCTATGCTAAGAGATAATCCCTTGATGAACCTAGCAGTGACGGGTATAGGGGTGGTGTTAACTTTGTTGGGGAAAGGGTAACCCTTGGGGGTACTTTGAGGGAGAATAAAGGAGGTGGTTTGAAAGGGTATTCGACCCTTAAGTTGCTTCTCAACTTTGATGGCTGGGTGACACACATCATCAAATGATAAGTAAGGTTGTAGATCCACTTTGTTAGCAATGCTAAGAGATAGCCCCTTGATGAACCTAGCAATCTTGAGTTTGGATTCTTCATCCAAGCCAACCCTCATTTGGAGTTGTTTAACCTCTTTAATGTACTCTTCCACCTTTAGTTTCTCTTCTTTAAGAGAGGTGATGTTTAGGTAAAGTTCTTGTTTGTAAGAGGGGGATAAGAATCTCTTGTCCATCTTCGTTTTGAGCTTGGACCAAGTTTCGATTTTGGATTTGGCTTTTCTGGCCATACTCTTCTTCAAGTGTTCATATCATAGTGAAGCATACACCTTCAACTTAAGAATGACCAAATTGAAGGACTTTTCATCATTATAATATTTGAGTTAGAAAATCCTTTTTAAGGGCTTGAACCCAATCATGATAGTTCTCTGGGTTAAGATTGCCATAAAATTCTGGAGCCTCAACTTTGAAATCCTCAAGGTCATCTCTTGGATGTCTTCTTCTTCTAGGCCTTCCTTCCTTATCATTAAAGTCTTTATGAGAGGAAGAGTACTCGATGTTAATAGGGCGAACATCATAGACTCATCGATAAGGATTTCATTGTAAGGATTCCCTTATTTGTCCAATCTCTTGAGTGAGCTTCCTTACTTGCTCTTGAAGCTCTACGGCCCTGTCTATGTCATAGGCGTGCTTAGGAGAATACTCTTGGAGTGAAAAGCATCTCCATTACCGAACATGGTGGTAGTTGGTAAGGTAAAAAGAGGTGAAATGGATAGAAATAGGGGAAGCATAGGCGTGCTGGAGGGCACGGGTAAGAAAATAGTAAAAATAAGGGGGGCACAGTCGTGCTGAGGGGTACAAGGTTTGTGCCAAATCTATGGAATAGGAAATAGGAGTGTAGAAAAGGGGCATGGTCATGCCAAGTAGCACGAGTAGGCAAGCCAAATCTCTGCCTGGGTGTTTTTGACATATATTTTTTTTTTGTGAAGGCCTTTTTGTGAAGTTTTACAGATGTGTTCAGGTTAGGGGTTGTGTTTGGGCTATAATTAGGGCTCTTGGTGGATGTAAATAAGAGACTTAGAGAGAGAAAAGTAAAGATAAAATAGTACCGAAGAAGTATTGAAATCCAAATAAATCAAACACAAGATGGATGGATTTGATACTCACTAAGATGAAGGAGCTTTTTGCTCTAATACCAAATGATGTATAGTGAATTTCTTTTGACCAAATAAAGGTGATAAATCTATGAAAATGAGTCCAAAGGATGTTGAAGATCAATCTTCCCAAAGACGAACCAAGAACGAGAAAGAATCCCCAAAGGGTAGAAATCCTTTAACGAAGAAGAATCAATACTTGAAATAGGTAACTAAGAGATAAATCAGCCCACCATCTAATCCTCTAAAGCCTTAACACAAAGGATTAGATTAAATGGATGAGCTCAAATCACCACCCTCCTTAGAGAGAGAAAGAATTTGAGATTTTTGAGAAAGCACCAAACTTGAAGCTCTCATATCATTCAACAAGTCTGAATTTTTAAGAAGGTAATTAGGCATATAAAGACCCAATTGGACTGGAATTAGCTGTTACATTAATGGGGCAAGTGAACCAATATGAGGCTCGCAAAATATCCTAAAAAAACAAATTAAGATGCTAAGATAATTACAATAAAGATTAGCTGTATTTTCTAGCATTCATCTTCCATCTTCTAGAGAGTTTTGAGAAGGCTATACTCCACCAATGGAAGTGCCGCCACTTGAAAAATCCTCCATTGTGTGTGTAAAATCACCACATGCTGGTCAATCCCTATGATCACAACTGCATCCTCCTCAATTAAGCCCATAATTCAAACTGTGTATTTTCCAACCCTAGACTAAACCTTGTTCGGTTATCAGTCCATAACTTTCTTAATTCTTGGAGTTTAAACTTGATTCAAAGCTTATTGAAAAATAGACATTCAGGGCTATCCATCCATGTATAAGTTACAAAAATTAGAGCCCATTTTCTTGGTCAAAACTGAGCTAGAAATGAGGTGAGCTATTCTGTCCAAAAAGTTGAAAATGAGCTAATGAGGTGGTTTTGGGAGGAAAGAGTAGCTAAACTCATTATTGAGGGCTACTAATTACCCAACCACCTTTTCTAAGCTTACTTGGACCTCCTCAAGGGTTCCAAGCCAACATTAATCGAGAAGGACCTACCCCTTGACCTATAGTCAATATTGAGCCTACTTGGTTCATGATCCTTGCTTGTGGAAGTAGGTCCAAGCATGAGGTGTGCTCCGCATCAGGAGGCCTTCTTTGGTAACCCACAATCTTTGGGATGGGGAACCAAACTTTATTGTGTATGATGCCAAAATCAGACAAGCAGTCAAGAAGGGAAAGCGCTATGTGCCAACATTCATAAATGAGACTCGATTTGTGACTCCATCAAACCAATAGATTCGTTTCCCTAAAACAAACAAACCAAAAAAAAAAGTCAAAGTTAGAAAAAAAGAGTCACAAAAAAAGGAAATGACCAAAAGTTGATAACTTGCCTTGCACCCATGGTTGGAAATAATTACAAAGAACTTATTTGATAATCTCATACAAACTAAACCATTACAATGTTAAGAAGATTCAAACTCTTGTTTTAAGTGTTGAAAGTTGTCTTTAATAAAAAAAGACTGACTACCATACCCATTCAAAAGTGGATCTTCCTAAAGAAATACACTATTCGCTAGGGGGGTCTTATTTCACAAAATCTTCAAATGGCAAAGTTATTATGAACAATTGATGATGCGACCTAAATAAAAGGTCAAAAGCCAAAGTTCATTGAAATGGATAGATATTTAGAATAGTCATCATGAAAACTAAAAAAGACAATGCCTGAGAATGATAAATACCAGTGTTTTATATATATATATATATATATATATATATATATATGTATGTATGTATATGTATATGTATATGTATATGTATATATAGATATATATGTATGTATATGTATGTATGTATGTATGTATGTGTATATATATATATATATATATATATATATATATATATATATGTATTTATATGTATACATACATACATACATGCATGCAGACACACACACACACACACACACACACACACATGCTAGTCGTGCATGCAACTCATAAGAGGACATAAGTTATGGGACAATCGGTTATGTGCACACTATGCTGGTTACCTCAATAGGGGCAAAATATATGAATTGTCTTCTCATGGACTAAAGGCCCAAACAAAAAAGAAAAGAAGTAGGGATTGCTTTGAATTCAAATCTATAACAAGTTGGCTTCTCTTTCTTCAAGTACACTTGGGTATATATATGGGATAATTTTGAACTTTCATGCCGATTAACCCTTTATTTGATCACCTACATCTTTAACCTTACCATAAAAAGCCCTCTAAGTGGGAAAATCGTTCAAGTCATACACCTTTTTAAAACTATGATTGGCCTGATTCTCATCTAGATACGTATGCAACCTTTCTTTGGTATGACTATAAAAGCTAGCCCACATGGGTCTTAATTAAAGTTTTAAGTGATAAAGATCTAAAAAATCAAAATAAGCAGCAACCAAAGGCAACAAGTAATGCAAATAGGTGGTATTTTTACCCCTATTACTACCCCAAACACACATCTAGATGTAATTTCCAGTAAGAAAAAAAAAATAATAAATATAGCAATTTGGCTTTCTAAAGGTTCATGAAATATTACTTTTCTTTCCTTCCCTTGCAGGATTTGGACATCGTCACCCCACCATCACCTCTAATTCCCTTTACCCTACATCTATGCCCTTTTCACCACCAAAAGCCACCTCCCAGTCTCTCCCCCCATGTTCAACACCAAAAGCCAACACAAAAGGAACCTTGGACCAGACACAGTTAACTTTGAGCATGGTATTAGACTTAGAATTTGAGTCTTTAAAAGTAAGCTGCGCACATATTTATGAGATCCATACATTCATGAGCAAGATTATGATGAACTGATAAGAACTGAGCTTACTGCACCAAGAGATAATCACTTACAAGGAAAAAACTTTCCTGACTTGGATCTTTCATCTTCAGTGATCATAGTTTGACCTATAACTAGAACAATCCTTTTCGTCATTCCATTTTCCCAATCCAGCCTTAGTCCATGCATATAGACTTTCATAGCTTTACTAAATCTAACCATCTAAGCTAACCTGACTTGTCTTTGGATCGTACCTTGGTAACTAACCTGAAACCATGATTGACCTGTCTTGTTACAGCACACTTTGCATACACCTTTACATTTGTCTAGTACCTACATTAACATATGTCTATGTATTGACTCATACACACAATAGCACATATGCAACCATAGGCTTAGCTCTCTTTACATCCTTTTGTATATAGACTAGTCACTTTGCATGGTTCTACCAAAACCCACATATACATGCTTAGTTGCACATCGACATAGAACTAAGTGCTTGTAATGAGAGATAGATGGCATTCCTTCTTCTCAATTTACACCATTTCTTATTGAGACATAAAAAAAACATTAAAAAAACAGGAAATGACTAGTCTCTTAAGAAACAAAGTACTTCCTCCAAATGGAACTTTAATAACATTCACTAGCATCGTTTAGTTAGTTGACCTAAGACTACCCACCTTGGATGCAATATCACAAGAGACTTGGAATACCTATTACTTTTCTTAATAGCCACCCAAGGATGACTAAACAGAATAGGTAAGCTACTATTACTTGATCTTTTGGGCATATATCTTGGTAAGTCTCACTCTCCTTAATATCTTTTGTGCATATCTCGGCATTCATGCATTGACTTAGCCTTTTTGCTTCCCAACATTACTTGAGTGGCTTAGAAGCCTGACCTTCACATATCACACACATTGCAGCATCAAATATAGTAGATTCCAACCCTTCGCTTTTAGTTATAGGAGGCTATGTCATTGTTAGGGGGAAAAACAAAGTTTTAATGTTTATAAACCCCAAGTGCAAGGTGCATTATTGAGTACTCGGGGTGTCGTCCGTAGGGAGTTGTGTTTCCAAGTACCAGAACTAACTAAAGCGTCTCAAGCTAAGCAGAACAAACAGGGATGGAAAACAGAACTAAACTACCAAAAGAAACAAAAGACTTTGATTGTGATTAAACCTGAGATAAACCAACTAATCAAGTCAAACCTTAACCTTCCCAAGTTACGCTAGTATTCAGAGATGATCGGTTGCATCATTAGAGACCACCCAAGCCCTCTCTCAAGGGTCGAAGGCTAGTTTAAGTGTTCTAACCACCTATTCTCATGGGATTGGCGCAATTAAACTACAAGGTTGACAACCCTTGACCTAGCTAGCGACGAGACTATTTTCATGTTCGAATCCCAGCTATTCTGTCTACCCACACTAGATAATCGATCTCACCTCTCAACATAAGTTGATTATCCCAAAAATAAAGATGAAAGCTCTCTCAAGCATTTCATCGAACACGTGGTGGGCATGAAAGAAATCTCTAAATTATAGCATAAACAAGTTAGGTCAAGGCCTAAATAAGAATCAATTGGTCATTTCAAGAACAAATCAAAACCAAAGATCAAAGCTTTAATTCACAAATAAACATTGAAACCAAAGCAAAACAATAATCTATTGAACTAGCAAATAAATTAAAAAGCATGAAATTAAAGAGAAAAGGAGAAGAGGAACTTAGTCTTCAATTGCAAATCCAAAATCTTCTATAATTGATACAAGTAGTAACCTAATCTGATCTTTCCCTAAAGGGGTTTGTGGAGGCTAGGATAAACCCTAATTGACCCTCTCAAGAACCCAACAAAAGGCCCCCCCCAAAAAGAAAGAAAAAGCCCCTTTATAAAGGCTAGAAACCGCTTAAATCGCGACGGCAGGTAGGACGCACGATCATGCTTTGAGGATACAGGGCCATGCACCCACGCACTGGCAGGACGCACAGTCGTGCACCAGCCTGTGCGCAGCTTCTGGTCTTGCAGCACGGTTGTGCACTCCTGCAGCACGACCGTGCGCTTCCTGCAGCTCTCACTTGTGCTCCTGGGGCTTTGTTGGACCTCTTTGCATCCTTCATATCGCTCCTAAAGTGTTCCTTTCTATCGAGAATTTACAAGACACATTATAAGTACAATTGAATCAAAGGAGGTGAATTTAACCCTTTTTCATCTAAACTTGACATGAAAACACCGAGAAAAATAGGTCAAATAAGGGATAAAATGGGGTCAAAAATAGGTGTGACAAATACCGCCACACCTACCTTTTTGCTCACCTTAGAGCAAAATAAAAATAAAAACTGACATAGGAACCTAACTCACTGTCATAGGAATTATGGTTGCATTTGGCGTATGCAACAAGCCCTTTAAACCCCTTGGTTCCCCCAAGTGGACGAGTGAGGTTCTCGTGAGGATTTGCAGAAGATATACCCACAAAATCTTGAAAAAGAAATGTAGTGGGAAAGGAGAAAGGAAAACAAAGAAAACAAAATAGATATACAAACAAGGAACAAATATCTATACAAGGGGAAAAACTGTACGCATTATAACCAACCAAATCACCAATGCAGCAAAGATATTAGCCTGCATATAAACATAGTGTACATATCAAGAGTCTCTATCCACATACATGACATCAAAGCACCAACTTTTCACCCCACTGTACATCACAACCTGGAATCCATCCTAGTGCTTGGTGTGTGAGTGTATCATCATTCTAGGACTTAAGTTTACCAAAATCAAACTTGTTCCCACCTGACCGACACATGCTACATTATTAACTTATTAACAAGGGAAGCAAGCTTTCCTAGTAGCAGTATTGTTTCAAAGGGTAACACCTAGTAGCACGTGCCTCAAAGGGTAATGCCCAGTGGCGCATGCCTCAAAGGGATACTTGTCATTCTAAATTTTATTTTATTTTCTTTTTCTTTTTCTTCTTTTTTATCATTCCAAACTCTTGTCATGCCTCAAAGGGATACACCCAGTAGCGCATGAGTTTGTTTGTTTTTGTTTTTGTTTTTAGAAAAGGGTGCAAGCACATACAAAGGTAACTGTGCAGTAGATAAGTAGGGGATTTGATCATGGACGACTAAGAATGTAAGATAATGATAATACGTAAATCAAGACTGGATTGCAAAATTACAATAGACTGTTGGGGTTAGAACTGCGGCCTAAAATGACAGACTTGGGACGAATATCTATCATGCACATTATATTATATACGAGCCAATAGCCAAGGTATCAGAGATCAAGGCTGATCAAAATAGTACAAAACTCTCCTAAATCCAAAAAAAAGGAAAAATTATACAAAAAAGAGAAAAATTGAAAAATTTACACAAAAATGAAAAATTTCACAAAAATAAGAATAAAAGGGTAGATGACCCCACCCCTACACCTAAATCTCACAATGTTCTCATTGGGAGCTGAGAGTCATCACCAACCACAAGACACACAAAACCCAAACAAACACGCGAAAAAACAATAAACCGACACACATATACACAAGCTAACACACTCTCCCAAAAACACAATCTCACCAAATCAACAGTAAGACCACAAATACATACAAGACTTGCACCACCAAACACAAATATATACCAATCCAACAACACCACCAATCACAAAACACTACTATCCACAAAAACACAAAAATGGTGATCATAGCCATCAATGGCTCAACAACATCCCAAATTTCACATCAAAATGATCACCAACAAAAACACAACCTAATATCCACAACTAAGCACAACCTAATATCCACAACTAAACAGAAAGAAAAGGAAAGAAAATAAAAAGAAAGGAGAAGAGTTAGAACGATTATTCTAGGTCGAGTATTGGATGTACCCAAACTATGCCATAAGGGCGCAAAGAGCATCAGCCACTCCCTGTCTCTCAAGATGCGAGTCGTCAACTCGGATGCGGTCAACGTTCTCAGAAGCTTGTTGTGCACTGCTGCATGCATCTCAGAATGGTGTGAATAAGAGAACACTAGTAAAGATGGAGCAAACAAAGTTATTGCCTGCTTAAACTAATCAAATTCCATAGAAAAATCAAAATCATGATCAAAGAAAGTACTCCACAAGATTTTCGTAGGCACGTCCTCTAGGTATGTGCAATACTGATCAAATAAGGGGTGAAACTTGCTAATATCACCTAGGGACTCATGAAATGCATGGCAAAGAGAAGGGTTGGTGGGAAGTAAAGGGGATAAAATGGGGGTCAAGTCAAGTGGCTCGATGCAAATGGGATCAATATGCTCAATGTTAGGAGCTGCACTAACCCTCACATTGTCACTATACAACTCCTCATAAGAAGGCTCTAATAGTGCAATATCGCCTGACCAATCAAGCAAATCATCCTTAACAAAACTAGCACCACCCCTAGGAGACTCACCCATCTCTAACCCCGTGCACTGAGCTAAAGAGAGGGGAGTAGAAAGTAAGCACAAGGCACCGCCAGTAGTGTCTCTAGATGTGCTAGGTAAGGATGGAGTGACAAGTGATGAAAGAGTCAAGGGAGGATCAAGCGCTTTCCTAAGGTCAATAGAAAGTGTAACATCAATAAAACTCGACTCTAGGGGAAGGGAAGACTCATAATCATCATAGAGACTGACCTCAAGTCTAGGAGAAGATGGACCAAGGTTGGTCTCAGGCAATAGGCCACTCTCCCTAATCTTACCAACAAAACTCTCAAGTCGCTCATTCATTATCCCTATCATGGCATCAAACTTAGCATAATATTCATTGGAAATATCATAATAGGGACAAGAATTCGTATCGTGGTCAAAAGATGAACAATAAGAGCACACATGAGGAGAATAAGCATGAAAATCATAGGAAATGGGGGAAGGGCACTCAAAAGACTCACTACCTTACTCGTGGTGCCACTGATACCAAGCCAAGGACTCAAATAGATCCCATATATCATCAACATCTAAGTAACACATACCACCAGAACACATGGACTCAAGGATGGCTCGGGTCTCATGTGTTATCCCCTGAAGCACAACATCACATATTTTCCTTTTTGCATTCTCAAAAAGCACATATTGAGCACGATAATCATTCAACCTAGACAAGTAGTGTCAAAAAGGTTCATGCTCAAATTGAGGTAAATGGAAAATAGCCATCTTGAATTTTTTGAAAATTTTGATTTTTAAAGTTTTTTGTTTTTGGATTTTCTAAAAGGCCTAGTATTGCATGCGCAAATAAACCCCGATATTGAAAAATGCCAACTCTCCGGCAATAGTGCCAAAAACTTGTTAGGGAAAAAACAGAGTTTTAATATTTGTAAACCCCAAGTGCAAGGTGCATCGTTGAGTACTCGGGGCGTCGTTCGCAGGGAGTTGTGTTTTCAAGTACCAGAACTAACTAAAGCGTCTCAAGCTAGGCAGAACAAACAGGGATGGAAAACAAAACTAAACTACTAAAAGAAATAAAAGACTTTGATTATGATTAAACCTGAGATAAACCAACTAATCAAGTCAAACCTTAACCTTTTGAAGTTACGCTAGTATTCAGAGATGATCGGTTGCATCATTAAAGACTACCCGCGCCCTCTCTCAAGGGTCGAAGGCTAGTTTAATTGTTCTAACCACCTATTTTTATGGGATTGGCGCAATTAAACTACAAGGTTGACAACCCTTGACCTAGCTAGCGACGAGATTATTTTTACGTTCGAATCCCAGCTATTATCTCTACCTACACTAGATAATCGACCTCACCTCTCAGCATAAGTCGATTGCCCCAAAAATAAAGTTGAAAGCTCTCTCAAGCATTTCATCGAACATGTGGTGGGCATGAAAGAAATCTCTAAATTATAGCATAAACAAGTTAGGTCAAGGCCTAAATAAGAATCAATTGGCCATCTCAAGAACAAATCACAACCAAAGATCAAAGCTTTAATTCACAAATAAACATTGAAACCAAAGCAAAACGATAATCTATTGAACTAGCAAATAAATTAAAAAGTATGAAATTAAAGAGAAAAGGAGAAGAAGAACTTAGTCTTCAATTGGGAATCCAAAATCTTCTACAATTGATACAAGTAGTAACCTCATCCAATCTCCCCCTGAAGGGGTTTGTGGAGGCTAGGATAAACCCTAATTGGCCCTCTCAAGAACCCAGCCCAAGGGGGGGGGCCCCCCCCGCAAAAGAAAGAAAAAGGCCCTTTATAAAGGCTGGAAACCGCTTAAATCGCTACGGCAGGCGGGATGCACGACCGTGCACCCACGCACTGGCAGGATGCACAGCCATGCGCCAGCCAGTGCGTAGCTTCAGGTCCTGCAGCACGACCGTGCACTTCCTGCAGCTCTCACTTGTGCTCCTGGGACTTCGTTGGACCTCTATGCATCCTTCAAATCGCTCCTAAGGTGTTCCTTTCTATCAAAACCTGAGAATTTCTCATGAAAGTAAGACAAGACACATTATAAGCACAATTGAATCAAAGGAGGTGAATTTGACCCTTTTTCATCTAAACTTGACATGAAAACACCGAGAAAAATAGATCAAATAAGGGCTAAAATGGGGTCAAAAATAGGTGTAACAGTAATTTCTTATTCTAATCATTGACAGCTAAAATCCTTTTCTTTAGTCATAGGTGGCCAGACATGTGTTCATCCTCATCGTAGGTGGATATAATTCCTTTTGCCTAATCAGAGGTGGCTAGAAGTCAACTTTGTCTAGTCATAGGTGGCTAGAACTTCCTTTTCCAAATCTTAGATGGTTAGAATACTCTTTTATCAAAATGCTAGCTTCTTTCATCCCTAGGTTGATAGAATCCTTTTGTCCTAGTCATAGGAAGCTAGATCATCCTTCATCTTAGTCATAAGTGGCTAAAACTATTCCTCTTCTTATCGTAGGTGGCAAAACTCTTAGACCTTCTTTTCACCAAGTCATAGTGGGTAGAACATCTTCTCTAATTACATAGAGAAGGCTACACACTCTCTGATCTTAACTATACGAGGCTACATTCCTCTATCTTATGTCGTAGAAGGGTATAATCCTCTGTTTTTAGTTGTAGGTGGTTGGACATCTTTTCATCCTATTTAGAGGAGGCTAATAAACACACTATTACTAAGGCTTATGAGGCTAAATCCCTTTCTTTCTATCCATAGACAGTAGGAACCTTTGTCCTCACTATATAAGTTTGGCTTTGTAGGAGAGAACACAAGTGGAATTTTCCTATTTTGTCTTATTTGTATGAGGTTAGTCTTGTACGAGAGACATTAGGTGGACTATTCCTTTTTGTCCTAACTATAGGAGGTTGTATTGTACGAGAGACTCTAAGGGGACTAGTTCCCTTTGTCATAGCCATAGGAGGTTGTCTTGTATGGGAGACTCTAGATGGACCATTTCCCTTTGACCTAGCCGTATAAAGTTGGTGTTATAGGAGAGATCCTAGGTGGACCCTTTTTTTTATCCTGACCATATAAGGTTGTCTAGTAGGAGATACCCTAGGTGGACTGTTTTCATTTGTCCTAGCTATGGGAGATTGGTCTAGTAGGAGAGACCCTATATGGACATCCTTTTTGCCATAGCCATAGTCGTAGGAGGTTGGTCTTATACGAGATTCATGAGGTGGATCCTTCCCTTTCATCCTAGTCGTAGGAGGTTGGCCTTGTAGGACTGACCTTAGGTGAACTCCCATTTCAACCTAGTTGGAGGTGGTTGGTTTTATAGGCGAGACCTTTAGCAAGCATACAAACACATTTAGAGCTTCATCATCTTGGGGCTCTAAGAACTTAAAGAGACACTTTTTGCATACATTGCTTCAGACTCTCAAAAATTATTTTGTCCTCAATGCCACCCTTGTATGCACTCTTGCATGCATACATCCTTGCATCACGTCATATATTTTGGCCTTAGCCTTAATGGCCTCGGCTAAAGTGTGGGCTCGTGTAAGCACGAAGTTAGTGCCCTCGAGATTTTAGAGTGACCTTATGCTTGCATTTCGGTGCGTTACTGGCTGATGACAACAATTGCCTAACCCACCGAAGGCAAAGCAACATGTACGTGAATTCCTAGTAGCTAGCCCGTGCATAGAATAAATTTCTTAGTGGAAAAAATTCCTGAAAATTTTTAAAAAAGCATTTGAAAGCCCAAAAATTTCAAATAAGTTTCAAAAAGGCGAAAAACCTGATTTTAGAGCAATTTACAGGCATAAAGGTTTGAACTCGTGACTTAGAGCATAATATAGGAGGAACAAGACCAGTAGGGTGATGCATTGCTTAACACTAATCTACTCCAAAGCAATCCATTTAATAATTAGATGTCCAAACATAGGCTTAACCTAAAGTGTAAGGTGGCAGCATGATAGGGGGTCCAATAGCAAGGTTTGAAGCACTAGCAGCTGCCACTAGGCCTATAATTGTGCCAATAGTGTCTTCTCATTATTTGCACACCTTATTTTCAATCCCAAACTAGGGCAAAAATCATACTGACATGAATTGATTCCTTATCAAAAGATCTTACGAAAGATATATTATAGGATCAATTGCGATAAATAATGGAAAAATTATGAGTCTAGTAGCGAGTTGTGCTATTTAACCCATACATCTTTCCACACCTATGAAAAATACATGAAACTTGATCCATTAGAAACAAGACTCAACAAGATTTCCAATAAAAAAAAGAATAATATTGATTGGGCATTGGATGAGAAAGTTATGGCCTGAACGAATGGACCTTGTGGCGTTGTATAGGTCCTAGTGGTTGCGGTTAGACCCAAGCAGCTGCTGGCTTGTGCATCTGCTATGATAAGTCTTTAAAGTGCACTCTATTTTGAGGTTATTTTGTGCCATTTTATGGAAAATTATGTGTTTTATGCTATACTGTGCACTCCTTTTTTGGTTTTATGCTCGGGTATGGCTCTTTTATGTGTTTTGTAGCTTTTTGGACCATTTCACCCTAAAATTGACCATAAATGAGTGTAGCTTGACTCCCCCCGGACACCCCTAAGTCACTATGTCTGTGGAAGGAAGAAAGAACAGAAGAGTATCGAGACAAAGCTCACCATAGACTGCTCGTGGTGAAGGCCATGGTTCGTGGTGAGGCCGTGTGGCCAAGGTTGATCGAATTCTTCTTTAAATAAGGCTATTTCGCAGCAGATGAAGACACACACAACAGAAAAGAGAACTTTTGTCTCTGGTTTTTCCATTCTTTTCCATTTTTCTAAGTTTAGTTTAGATTTCTAGTAGTTTTGAGTGTAATTGTTGAAGAAGTATTTGCTATTTTGAAGCACTTGTGAAGTTGGGAAACCCTTGAAGGATATCCAATTATGCTAATTTTTCTTATCTCAAGCTCTATTTAGTTTTTGTTAATTTAAACGTGTGTGAGTAGGTTTCTCAATCTAGGAATTTTTAGGCAAGTATGGATGTTGGAATATCTTCATCTTTATTTAGTTGTATTTATTCTTGATTGGGATTGGTTGAATTCTATCTCGTGTGTGAAATTGTTGTAATTGAATTTTGGCCAAATTCATTTTACTAATTCTAAATAGTTAAGTGAAGGATTGAACGGTGAAACTTGCTATTTGATTAACAAGATAGGACTTGGCTTAGCAATACTTGAAAGAGATTCACTTGTCAAGAAGACCTTTAGCCATCATAATTCCATAACTTAGACTAAACAAGGACATTTGAAAGAATGATTTGGTTAGTTTAGGCAATTTAATTTATTTCGAAAGACGATTGAATTTTAAATGCGATTGCACCCCTTCTCCCATTATCGATCAAGCGCATAATATATTTCATTGATCTGCATCTTTACAAGGTGAAATAAATCCCTAGATGTTTTAAATTGGTTGAATTTTCTAATTAGGTTATAGTGTTGTTTAAACTCTCTATTGAAATTTGCTTGCTTAGCACTTTTATAGGACAAAACTCAATATATTACAATTGGTCTCCATGGGAACGATATCTTTACAAAACTACAACATCTGTGTGCTTGCGGGCTTAGGTCATGCTGCTATGCATGTGTTGGCCTCTACTGCATTAATTTGCATATGTTTTTCATGGAATGCTGTATCAACCTCCCAAGTGATCTGCAAATTGGGTGAAAATTAATTTTGATGGATGAAAATAATTTTTGATTAGTTTAATTTCATTTGATTGTATTTGATTTTATCCTTTTCTTAGTGCGGTCGTTTCTTAATCAAGTACACTTCCTCTACTATATTCTATTTAAAGGTTTACTTCTCATTACAGGTGGACAATGGACTGGGTCGGTCAAGTTAGGGTCGGCCCATTGATGAATTGTCGAGTTGAGTTATGGCCAACCCGTTAACAAAGTGGGTCGGGCTAGGCTTTTTATGCAAACAACTGGGTTGTATTGAGCCCATCCATAGATGACCTATTTTGACCCATTTTAACTAGAAACATACTTGCATAAAAATGTTCTATATAATAATTGATGTTACATATAAATTAGTGCAGCTAACTGTATTATGTAAATTAGTGCGGCAAGTAGGTAAAAAAAAGTACCTGGTTACATATTGGGTCGATCCAACTCCTTAATACGCTTTTATGGGTTGGCTCGCAATTAGCCCGACCCATTTTTAACATAGCCCTTAATTGACCCAATTTTAATCGGGTCGGTCTACTTGACCTAATCGGTATTTGGCCCTACTTCTCATTCATTACCGTATTCTGCCTAGAGGAAACTCTACACTCTTCTCTCTATACCATCTTTACCTGGAGGAAACTCTAACACATTTTTCTCTAGGCACTACACCTTGGAAAAAACATTACTTCTCTAGACTCTCTCCCTCTATTGACAACAATTTAAAAAAAACACTTTTAAGTGACTAAACTCTCCAAAACTCTTCCCACAAACTCTTTTTAAATTGGACTAGGCTTTATCCTATCCTAGTACACTTGGGAGGAAGGAATCAAGTGCATGTTTGCTTCACCAAACACTTGGATCGAACCAGGTCTTGTGGTTAGTAACAAAGAAAATAATATGTTCAGAGTGTCCTTTATTTCTTGCATCCATAATCAAGTTCCTCTTTGATCCTCCATGACTAATGCTTAATGTTCATTCTTCCATGCATGAAATAACACTATGTTGATAATAAAATGACCACTAAATTTATTGCTTTTTGTACATTCGTTTTCATTTTAAAAATGGCTTGCTAATAAGTGGACACCAAGAAATAGTTGATGTTACTTGTAGGGGTGGCAATGGGGCGGGTACAGGGCGGGTTTAGCTGTACACTCACCCATACCCATTTTTAAAATTAATACCCATATCCATACCCATACCCATCGAGTATTGTAAAGTTATACCCATACCCATACCCACTGGGTATAGCGGGTATGCAAGTTTTATTCGGGTACATATAGACAAAAATGAATTAAATCCATTCTGTACCCATATTCGATAACAAATACTCAATATGTCACATTAACACTAAGCTTCCGACGACATATCATATCACATCAAATATAATTAAAAATTTACCAATCAAAACAATAAATTAGCGCCTGACAATTACAGTTTGACACAAAATATTCTGCCGAAGTTTGGAATATCATACAACTCAAAGCAACTAGCAAAATATTCAAATACAAGTAACAAATTAGAACTTTAAACAAACGGATATGGGTTTTATATGAGGCGAGTATGAGACAGGTACGATGCGAGTATTAATAAAATGGGTATGGGGCAGGTATGGGGCGGGTACGAGCTATACCCATACCCATACCCATACCCATACCCATTTTAGCAACACCCGCCCCATACCCATTTTTTTTCAATTTTCGCCACCCATACCCATACCCATTGGGGCGGGTTTCGCGGGTTTTAGGCGGGTACGAGTTTTTTTGCCAGCCCTAGTTACTTGGCTCACTAAATAAGATAAAAATAAGAAAAATACCTTTTGTGGGAAACAAAAAAAATAAAAGTTTTAATTCATTCATTTTTGGTAAAAGGCATTTTTGAATCAGATGATCTAATAGTGGCTTTTACTATTCATTAGACCATACCTTCACCCCCAGATGCGTTCCCAAGGTTCGCAGTCATGGAATCATTTCTTTAATCCCATTGGGCGTATACAAAATTGTAATTTATACAAAAGTTCCTTTCCGTTCTTGAAAATCAAGTCTTATGTTCGACGATTATCCCTTCTATTTAAGGAGTTGGTTGAAAGAAGGAATTTGATATTTTCTATAAAATTGTGGGTTCGTGCATTTTCTTTAAAATGTATTGTGACTCTAAAAGCTAAAGCTCTAATCCATTGTATCACATAACTCTACGAATCACCGCTTTGACAAAGTCGATTTGATGCACCCTTTGAAAAATAGCAACTATGGGGGAAAATTCAGTTAAGTCTCGAGCCGACCTCCATGGGCTATCACTATCGATCAACGCACTTTTAGTAGTTTTAAATCTAGATGAAATGAGATCTCATATGTTAGTCTCTCCTATTAGAATATGAAAGGTGCTTATGCAAGCCTAGCTGAAGCATTCATGTAAAAGAAATAAAGATAAATATAATTTCAATGATTTTCTTGACAGATTCCATATTGTTGAGGAAGAAGTTTAGCACTTACAAAAACAAAATGAAGACCTTTCAAATCCTCTTTGAAAAACTTCCCAAGGGATAAGAACACTTGGATAGATTACTTGAATTTCAATGTGTGTGCTTTAATAGAGAAGGTCGTAGTTATGATCCTAGCAACAAGAAGAAATCATAAATAAACTTCATTGCCAAAGAAACAAGTCATTAAGAAGATCAGAGACAGTTTAGGGCACTATGGATAGAATTTTCAGAAACAATCATATCATCAAAGGATGAGGAAGGGATACCCAAGTAACTCTAATCGAAAATGGTGGTAGAGAAACTTCGTGCGTCCTAAGAACCATTGTGGTAGCAATCCCAAAATTGTTCTAGCTTGGGTACTGAAAGGTACAAAACCTCCAAACAAGGTGTCTGATCCTACACCCAAATTTATAGTTAAAAGAAGTAGAAAGATTTGATGTCTATTCTACGAGTGTACTTCTAAAATAAACATGAACTAGTGGTATGTTAATAGTATATCTCAAGGCACATGACTGATGATGACTTAGTGTTTACTAAACTTAAAGAGTCAGATCAATGCAAAGTAACCTTTAGAGGAGAAAAAATGATAAAGTCATAAGATTAGGAAAGTTTACATGGATCCCCCAAGCTCAATTGAGAATGTTTGTTTGGTTGATAGTTTTAAATTCGATCTTCTTAGCATTTCTTATTTACATGATAAAGGGCACAGGGTTACTTTCGACTCTGCTTAATACGATATCTTTGACCTTAAAACTGGCAAAACTACCTTATCTAGATCTATAGTAGCAAATGCGTATTCCATTAAACTAGACCATGTTGATTTAAAGTGTCTTGCATGTTTTAAAGTTACTAATGGTGATGCATGGTTGCGACATAGAAGATTAGGTCATGTTAGCTTACATATCGTTGGGAAATTAGCTAAACATGATCTTGTTAGAGGTCTTCCCAAGTATAAGTATGAAAAATATCAAATGTGCAGTGTATGTGTTAGAGAAAGCAAGTAAGAGCTTTCTTTAAGTCTTTGAATAATGTTTTAACATCCAAACCCCTTGAACTATTGCAAGTGGATTTATGTGGTCCTATTGGACTCAAAAGTCTTAATGTGAGCAAATATGTGTCTATGACTATTGATAATTATTTAAGATTTACTAGTTTGTTATTTTTGAAAGATAAACACTTTTAAAGTATTTGCTAAGCATTGCAGAGAGGTTCATAACACTTAAGGATTGCCATTGCCAATACTAGCTATAAGAAGTGACCATAGAAATGAGTCCGAGTGAGAATTTATTGAATTCTACTATCAGCTTAGAATATCACACAATTTTTTTGCCCGAAGGATTCTATAACAAAATGGTGTAACTGAAAAGAAGAATAAAACCTTGGAAGGCATGGCTAGGGCAATGCTATGTTAAAATGATCTTCTAAAGTGCTTCAAGGAAAAAGTTGAAAACACAGTCAACTATATGCTTAACAAAATTAGACATGTCTTGAAGAAAACTCTTTGTGAGATATTGAAAGGCAAGAAGTTTAAAATCTCATATTTAGGGCTTTTGATGTAAGTGATTTATACATAACAACGGCAAAAAGAACCTCAAAAACTTTGATGTAAGAAGTCATGAAGGTGTCTTTGTTGGATACTCCAATCACAGCAAAGCATGCATAGTCTACAACCAAACAGAATCTAAAAGGTTGAAGAAAGCATCCATGTTATATTTGATAAAAATAATGAAAGGAATGTTAGCTCCTCTTTCTTTCAAGACCTGAAGCTAGGTAGATATGGTGATGAGGAAGAAGATGAAGCCAACTCCAACAAATCTATTACTAAGAGTCCACCTTAGGGAACCTTGATCAAATCAAAGATACAATCAAGGTCCATGACGTTGAGAATGCCAAAGGATTTGAAGTAAAACAAGAGACAAGTATTGATCAGAATGTTCGAGAACTGAGGAGGGGATATAGATTTCTTACACACCATTCCTTAAACAACATCTTATTAAATATCATCTTGGTTGTAAGAACTCGTTGGTCGCTTGAAGAGTTCAATTAGTTTGAAAGAAACCAAGTTTACTTCTTGACCACTAGAGAAAAGAAACATGCAATCATTAGGACTAAATGAGTATTTAGAAGCAAGGTAGATAAGAGTAGGGATGTTGTTAGAAACAAGGCATGTGACTAAAGGTTATAGCCAAGAACAGTGCACTGACTATGGTGAAACTTTCGCTCATGTTGCTAGACATGAAGTAATTACACTATTGCTTGCATTTGCATCTTTCATGGCATCAACCTAGTTCAAATAAAATTGCATTTTGAATGGTCATTTGCAAGAAGTTTAAGTTGAACAACCGTGTGGTTTTGAAAGTTCTAACAACCATAACATGTTTATAGATTGCATAAAGCCTTCTATAGGCTAAAACAAGCTCTTATAGCATGGCAGGAGAGGCTTATCAAGTTTTTACTCAAAAATGGTTTTAGAAGGGGTCAAATTGACGAAACTATGTTTATTAAAACAAAGGGGAGTCATTTCTTGCTTGTGCAAATATATACTGATGGCATATTATTTGCTACTGCTAATAAATCTCTTTATGATGAGTCTTCAAACTAGTGCGAAAAAGAGTTTTAGATGAGCATGATTAGAGAATTGAATTTCTTCCTTAGACTTCAAGATAAGCAATGCCAAGATATTGATAAGGACTATGTCAAAGAACATCTTATGAGATGTATGCCCTTGATAGTGCAAAGCATGCTAAACTCCAATGTCCTAGAACCATAAGCTTGACTTAGAATAAAGTGTTACGTGAGTCTGTAAGAAAGTATAAAAAAGTATGATTGTATCACTCTTATATTTGATTATAAATAGGCTTGATAGCTGGCATAGTGTTTGGCTATGTCTAAGATTCTAATATTCCCCAAGGATTCACATCTCAAGGCGGTGAAAAGAATCTTTAGTATCTTATTGGAACCATGGGACTTGGTCT
This sequence comes from Selenicereus undatus, assembly GCA_017589665.1. Taxonomy (NCBI): domain Eukaryota; kingdom Viridiplantae; phylum Streptophyta; class Magnoliopsida; order Caryophyllales; family Cactaceae; genus Selenicereus; species Selenicereus undatus. The sequence continues at coordinate 51,319,121 of JACYFF010031959.1, read as the reverse complement.
ATGATATCCTAGAGGTGATGATTTTGAACTTCTATGGATTCTAATGCTTGTTGTGCTCAAATATTATAGATCATCCAATAGCTCATGGACCTACGACAAGGTTATAAGAAAGTATTTATCGAATGTGAAAACCAAATCACTATAAGCATCTCCAAAAATCGAACACAATACTCAAGGAACAAGCATGTTAAAGATATCATGTGGAAAAAGATGATATCTTTCTAGCTTTATGCCAACTAATATACAATTGGCTAATATCTTTGCCAAGCCCCTTAGTGCAGATAAATTTTTCCTTTATAAGAAGGCAATTATGATTTATTAGAATGCATAAATGAAGGGGAGAGATTTCTCTAAATGCCTTTGTGCGGTTCAAGGAACTTAACTTGGAGAGCCTAAATTATTTCAAGAACTTTAAGGTTAGGTTTTGGAAAAACAAAATGGGCAACCTTTTAGTGGTGAAGGTCAATTAATGATTGCTCATTTACCAAAGAAAATTTTACAAAAAGCTAAAAATGATTTTGAAACTTGATTTTCAATGTTTTTAAAATTGAATTTAGAATCGCATTAAAAATTTCCCCCATTTTTGCTACTTATCATAGTTGCTTCTTTAATTGGCTTGTATGTGTCAGAATCAATTGCAAAAATTATTCCTTTATCTTCTTCATTCATATAAGCACCTCTTATTACCCTAACTCTCCATCCATTGTTGTCTCCACTAGCCATATTCTCCTTAAATCATCCAAAAACCTAACCCTAAAAGTCTCTCTCTCTCCCGTTCTCTCTTCCCCCTCGCTTAAAATAATTATAACTAAGAAGCATATCTTCACAAAAGAAAAGGGCTGATTCACCTCCATCAATTCCTTCTGAATCAGCAAAAAGTGCTCAAAATTGCTGACTGCAAAGAACAAAGTATATGGAAATCGACAATTCAATTCTAGAATTTGAGCTCAAGCAAGAAGTATAAGTTCCTAAAAGTTGGACTCCAATACTCTCGAAAATCTTACTAAGTGGTCCAAGGATGATAGTGAGGAATATTTTAAAGAAATTGAAAGATATGAATCTTATTGCATGCATTAGAATTGACTAGGAATTTTTCAATAATGAAAAACTTTGGGTTTCTTGATGCATTGGACAGAATGGACTGCAAGGATTTGTTTACATTAGGACTAGGGTTTACCCTAGTCTAGTCAAGCTACTTTATATGGACCTAAAAAACGATAAGAGTAATGATCTTCCCTTCTTTACCACTTAGTTAATGGAGTGAAATTCACCCTCAGTGCTACCAACGTTGACCAAATTCTCAATATAAGGGTTGATATTGCTAAATTTTATCGTATCCCCATTGAAATAGCCATTGACTTATGCCTTGATACATATGCTAGAGTGGTTGTCCCTATGAATAAGAGGAAATAATTTCTCTACATAGGACTCTTTATTGAACTGAGACTCCTTCATTATGTCCCTGCTAGGATAGTCTAACCTAGAGAGAGCGCTGAAGAAAACCTATCCAACTCTCCCCTTTAGATGCTCTTGCCCATTCTTGAGAATGAAGACGTGAACTTTTCCAAACTCATCCTTGGCTATGTGGTAAAATTTAGATAACTAAGGGCCTGTTCTTTTCGTTGGTAAATGGATGAAGTGGGTTAAAATAGGTTAAAGTTGGTTAAGGTGGATTCAAGTAGGTTGAAGTGGGTTGAAGTTTTTTATGTGATAGATTGAACTTGGTGAAAATAGTGGAAGCGGGTTGAAGTGGGTTGAAGTAGATTGAAGTAGGTTGAAGTGGGTTGAAGTGAGTTCAGGGTTGTATTTTATAATTGACCAATGAAAAGAACAGGGCCTAAGCCTTCAAAAATGCACATATTCCCTATGCCAACCTCATGAACTACATCTTTGAGTACTTCAAAGTGCCTCCTTAAGGATGAGGAGTGCATTGAAATATCCTCTAAGAATCTCATAGCCAAATCCAAACTTAAGTCTCTTAGTTGTAAGCCTACTCCTGGTAGCCATTGGATTCATGAGGATGAAGATCCTATAACTAAGCCTTCTTCTAAATCCCCTAAACATAAGAGTCTCCCTACTCAACCTTTAATGCACTTAGCCTTGAGATTAGCAGGCTAGCCTTAGTGATTGATAAATTTGAAAAATATCTACTAGAATAAAGGCATGCTAGATTGGATAGGTTAGACAGATGGATCATATTAAGTAGGAAAACTAGGGACTTTGGATTGTGGCTAGGAAGCTATAAGGGCAGTGTCTAAAAGCTAAGGTATAGACCTTAAGGCCATCATCCAGGACTCCATAAGTACATTGAAAGTTTAATATAGAAAAGGATGTAACAATAGCACAAACATCCTTCAAGGACCTTAAGGAGCCCTTGATTTGGGAGCATAACATAAGGCAAAAGGAGTTAGCAGAAGGGAAGACCAAGAAAACATAATAAGAGAATTGAGGAGAATAGGTGAGAAAGAAAGAGTTAGAGGAGGAGAGAGAGAGTAGGTTGAAGCACCACCATCCCTTTATATGATTGCTCATCCCTCATTTATACCTCAAAAAGAATGTTTTTAAGTTTCTTAGTTTCATGATGGTTTAAGATAATGATCTTTATGGCTTTCATGTTTTTTTTTTTAATTTTTGGACAACACTTATACATTTTCATTGTTGAATTAACACCCACTTTTGATGAAAGTCAAAGAGGGAGAAGAATAGAAGAATTAGATAGGTATATTACAGGTTTGGTGCCCTTAATTGTAGCAACAACACATGCAAGACAAATTGACTTGATGATAAAATTTTGGCATTCAATGCCCTTGTGGTGTTGCAATTTTATGTTACTACACACATATATATGATACTGTTTGATTTACTTAATCATGTCTATTCATGCATATCTTAACCCTGATTGCCTTACTTGTAATGATATTGCTTCTAATTGATAAGATAGCTTGATATATCTTAATAGATTATGTTCAGGTTCTAGGTTGCTTGACTTAAATGATCAATATGCTTGAAAGCCTTAGAATCATAATAATGATTTTAAAGTCTACCAGGCTACATTATAATGAATTAGTAGATTAAGTGGGAGAGTATTTCATGTGATTAAATATTTATCATATACATTGATTACTATAGTAAGGGGGAGAAAAAAATTCATGGACTGGATTTCATATTTTATACTATTACATAATAACAAATGTTACGTTTCATCAAAGAGGATTGGAGATTGAAGAATCTCTTCAATGTAATGAGACTAAGTGCTTTGAGAAACTTATACGCATTTTGAGCTCAAGGAGCTTTTGTTATAGTTAAGAGTCAATTGACTATAAATGCCTTATTGCTTAAATTCTATTCATACACTTAAAGAACCATAAGTGACCAGCATGAAAAATTTATTGACTGCATGTAGCTTCAACGCTGAGTTTAGCGTCCCTGAGCTCCCTTAGTGAAGGTCTTTGATACGCATGTCAGAATATCACCTCCATCAGTGAACATAAAAAAAGACAACCTAGAAAGTGCTTAAATTGCATTTTATGAAACTCTAATAAACTCGTTTGAATCTAGAAATTGCATATTATTAAGATGTCATTAATTCATTAAAATATTTCCTACTTTGTCTAAAATTCAATTATGTTATTTGTCCTCAAAAGTTAGTGAATTACTTAATATGCTTAATTACATTAATTAAGTGAATTCTAACTTAATTAACCGACTATCTTGCAAAATGATTGTGTGCTTAATATTCAAAAAGCTACATTAATTATTGGTATTTATAGCATCATAGCAGATATCTTTTTAAAAGCATAGAAAAAACATTTCAAATGCATTCTACTTTGAGAAAGAGCCATAATATGCTTTTACACTGGAGTTGCCTACAGTAAAGTTTACCTAAAATGAGAGTATATCAGCAATCGTAAAAGGCATTAATCTACCTTATCAAATGAAGAAAGAAATAGCGAGAACATTAAACAAAGGTTGAAGGCTTGCGTACCAGAGCCATATGAAGCAAGACTGGACAAAGCAATTGTCAAGACAAGAGATAATGTTCAAGGTCCTTGAACTAACTACTGGCTATTAGTGGAAAGCTTCAATAGAATATTGTAGACTCCCTTACTACTGCATCCTTTTGGTGCATTGGTCTATTTGAAGAGTGAAGATTATAAACAGAGACTTTAGTTGAAGAGTGAAAAATGCAACACAACACAACACAACACAAGTGCTTAACTCAAAGTCTCAGTGTTTATTATACATTCGAGAGCAAAGATCAAAATCATTGTAATCTACATGCACACTTTGATACTTGTGAGGTAATAGAGTTGAGGGAACTCTACTTGTAAGCTAATAAGGTTAGCTAGGGTGCCATCCTACATAAAGTGGAACTTAGGTTAAATCACTTCAAGACAAGCTTGTAGGGCGTGTTGTCCTTGGGTTTGTTTACCAAGGAGATAAAAAAACTTGGCTCAATCCTAAAAAAGGAGTCCTTAGGTGGTTACTAACCCAAGTTGGTTGGGTAAACATCGCTAAAAAATGCAATGATCATTTATTTACTACAACTTAACTTCTATTTAGTGTCCTTGAGCTAATAGGTTAGTGTTCTTAAATTTACTGATCATTATTTTGCGTTGAGCTTGAGTTTTTATTTGTGCTAATATTCACCCCCTCTAGTGCGATTTAGCCTACTAGGCACCAATATTTCATGGGTACAACTTATCGTTCTCTTAAATAGAAGCAAATGTAGTAAAAATAAGTACGATTTTTGACAATATTTAAAGGAAAGCAACTATAAACACACCATGATATATAACAGGAGACTACAATGAAATGCTTCCTCTTTGAAAAATAGGCATACTGTTAACTTTCAAAATAACTTAACAAATGAGAGCTTTTCTTATCAGTGACACTATAAAGGGAATGATGCCAATGTTGTTTGGACATCAGTTCACTTAGAAGAAATCTTTTAAAGGTCATTTGATTTATGAAAAAACCTAATCTAATTATTTTTAGAGATGATTGTCTACAATTATTTCCTAATCAAATTGTGAAGTTCTTGGTGGAAAATAGCGCTAAACTTTTCAAAAACTATGTTCCTATTGTTAAATAATTTTGTTATCCAAAAGTACTATTTGTATAATTATATTAATACAAAATCAGCTCTCTTCTTCATTTGCCACATATTATCCTCACATAATTTGCCTTATTTTATTTTTTTTGTTGCCATTATTGCAAGAGTCATGAAATATTATTTTGATTCATCTTTTGGCATCTCCAACCTTATTTTTTTCCTTTTTAATATATATATATATATATATAT
>JACYFF010031959.1:51264196-51313416 GCA_017589665.1 Selenicereus undatus | reverse complement strand
GGGGGGGGGGTTTACATATTGGGATGTTTTATGGAGGCTAGCTAAATTATCAAATAAGGTTCACCTCAATAGATTCAGGAAGGAAATACAAGATTTAGATATTGTTGCTGGGTCTTTTTAGGGTAGGGTCCAAAGCAGTTTCGTAGATCTTTTACCAAAGTTGATGGGAAATGTGACTTAGTAGATAATACAATGTCGAAATATTCAATGGTAGCATAGTTGAGGCTAGATACAAGCACATGTTAGATGATATTTGCCATTCAATCATGACTACGATTACAAGTAGAAAAATAGGCCATCTCTATAGATCAACTTATATGTCTTGGGATATAAACAAGGCTAATCACCGAGCAAGGTTTTGCAGGGCAATAGACCTAGGAATGGGTATTATAGTGTGCGACGTGTGGCATACACTTTCATTGTGAACATCAAGTTGAAGACTTGTAATTGCAAGCCTTGGTAGTTGTATGGTATCCCATGCCTTTATTCTCTTGTTTCGATGAGGGAGAATAAATTGCACCCTATTAGACATATTAATGGCTGTTATAGCACTAAGAACCTTAAAAAAATGCTTATACCCTTATGCCTATCAGTGGGGAATGCATGTGGAAAAGAGCTAAACATGAACCAATCTTTGTCATAAAATTTAAGACAAAGAGAAAAATTAATAAACTTTTTAGGAGAACATCTTAGGAAGGAGAGAAGGAGCACAACAAATTTGGTAAAGCATCATAAAGACGAGGGTCAGTTCATTGCTTAACTTATGATCAACTTGGAGAACTTATGAAGAGGTGCTCACAAAAGGTATCCCTGATAGCTCTCATCTTTTTCAGTTTTTAAATATGGGAAATTGTAACGTATCATCTCTGTTATGACAACATAAAGCTCATGATTCTGCAACTATTGCTGCTTGGCTAGTTATCCACCTAGATCTCAGTTGAAGGAGCTCATGCTCCTTTAATTGAACATCATGCATATCACAATTCAATTAGCTTTTTCCCTCTTTTATTATAATGTAGGTGAGATCTTCAGAAGAAAAAGTCCCCCTATCATTTTAGGTGTTGTTGCTAAAATGCTACCTCCCATACGTCTCACTTAGTGATCATCTACTTCTCAACTTCTATTACCACTTATCTTTATTCAATAGTCCTTATTAACTCACCTTCGATCACCCGCTCTAAACCAACTACGCTGCCACCATCATCTTCACAACTTAAAAGCCAACCCTAGATCTCTCACTCACCACTACAAACCAAAAGATGACAAAACATAAAGAAGTTATTGTACCTTTTAGAGCCAAGTAGTCTAAGGTTAAAGTAATCCTTCCCACAACCATGACATTTGCACCTGCAACATCAAAAAATGGAATAACACTACAGAGAGGCCTTCATCTACACCTGTGCTTTTCACAATGGGATTTACATTGACCAAGAAATAGAAGAGCACTTTATCAACTTCACACATCAGTCACATAGAAGATCAGATACGATAAGTAAACTTCGTTTCCCAAAGAATGCCTTTCTTGTGATTGACACGTGATATTGTCTAGCTTTGACTATTATTGTTACTTTTCTTTGTTGACAAGGAGAAAGGGCACTCGAAGCAAAATAAACAAGAATTTTTTAGGTAATTTATGCATGAATATACATGTATTGTGCATTCAAACTACATGTAAATGGATGTACATTGTAGGTTGTTGTAGGGTTCTATTTTGATATCTGAGTTCCTTTGTGCTTTGAACACAAATACAAGTTCATAGTAAGGGGTATACACCTTATCCTATCAGGAGTATAGTTTTACATAGGTTTCTTTTGTGATTGTTCATTAAAAAATCTAATTGTGTAAAAGTATTATTTCCTTGCCAACCAAGGTCAGATATATTGTAGGAAAAATATATGTAAATCAATGGCAAGCGAATGGGAATCGAAGCTGTACAGTGGGGGTACCACTACCTTGAAAGCGATTTGAGCTCGACCTCAGTGCAAATCGAACACAACCGTTTGCTCCCCAAGGTTTACACGGCTAGCTTGCTGAACGCGTGCAATCACGGCCAGAAGCTTGGAATACACAATACCGCACTTGCCTAGAACAGCGAGGAGAATAGTAGGAATGAGAGAAGGAGAAGAGAGGAGAGGATATGAATGATGTGTTCTGAATGTACTAGGGAGGAGGCTATTTATACTAGAAGTGGAGCTGCTGCTGGTGAGGAAAAGGAGGAATTTGTGTGGTGTACAACATTTTTCTAGCTATTTTCCTGGCTACAAGACAGGATGATCACTGAAATTATGTGATGTGAGTGTATTCCTACCTAAAAGTCAGGAACATCACTCCTTCTGCTAAAACCTGGTCAACTGGCCGTTAAGAAGAAAAATCTGAATGGACAAAAAAATATTAAAAGAAATTTTCTCCAAAAATTAGCAGATGAGGCCTGAGGCTCACAGCCTACACCCATACCCACGCTAAAATTGGGCGGGCGAGCAATACGCGCGCGTGTGTGGTGTTTACCCACACCCCACACCCTAAAAAAAAACCAAGCCTAATATCATTCAATAGGCCCAAAGTAGGAAGGTAAATATAAACACCACTCCAACTTCCAAAACTAACAATGTAGGACTAAATGACATGGGAAAACAAAGGAGCTACAGTACGCCATTTACACATGACAGTCCCCCACTAATGGTATACAGACTAGTGAAGAGAAGATCATGCAAAGGAAGGATTAGACACTTAAGCATCAATATCTTTCGATTGAATTGATACATAGTGCAATAGGGCAACAACCGTGTCTATCGAGTGAACCAATCTTTGAACTTGATAGACCCTAATTGAGACCCTCACAACAAGCATCGCTGCTTATGGTCACAGTGTATTCCGCGATAACTCACTTGCGCATTTTAACGCCATGCACACACCTCGAGTCTCATAAGGGCTTTAGAGAGACAACCCAGAGCCTCTCATAGAAGGCAACCACACCTTCACACTTACGTAGGTATTCTATTATGTCCATCTCAACATGGACTACCATAATCATGCTATGGAATTATTAAGAGCGAGACTTTGTTCAACCTCACATGTATCAATCGATGAATCCATCAAGTGAGTCTCGGTGGCACCACCCCAATGGGCTATGGATCCATTAAGAGCATAGGACTCAACCTCTTAGAAGCACTACTATACACTATAGGGATAAAGATATAGTGCATATTGAGACCAATATGGCTTTGTTTGACCACAAGTGGGTATCCACCATATTATCTCAATCCATAGGCTTTAGTCCCATCGCCCTCGACATATCGAGAACTATTCGCTAGTCATGCCCTTGGTCAGTGGATCTACTAAAATTCTCTTTGATCTCACATATTCTAAGGAGATGACACCCTGTTTTAGCATCGATTTCATAGCACTATGTCTGATGCGAATATGTCTCCTCTTTCCATTGTGCACGCTGTTATGTACAACTTCGATAGCTGCTTACGAGTCATAGTGAAGGAAAATAGTTGTGGGCTGCCTCCCCTATAGTGGCATATCTGCTAGTAGATTTTTCAGCCATTCTGCTTCTTGACCTGCCAACTCAAGAGCAATGAATTCAACTTCCATGGTGGAGCAAGCTACACAAGTCTGCTTGGCAGACTTCTATGAAATAGCTCCTCTACCTAAGGTAAATACATAACCACCTGTAGAACTAAATTCATCGTTATCAGAGATCTAGTTTGCATCACAAAATTCTTCTAACACACCATGGAATTTACAAAAATGCAAATAGTAGTCCATAGTATCTCTCAAGTACTTACGCAAATGAAGTAATGCATCCCAATGTTCTTTACTAGGGTTCTGAGTATAACGATTCAGTCGACTAACAACATAAGCAATGTTAGGTTGAGTATAGTTCATGAGCAACATCACACTTCCTATGATTTTAGCATACTCACTTTGGGAGACACTAGGCCCTTTATTGTTTTTAACATGTATGCTAGGGTAATAGGGAGTTCTCATTGGAAGCACATTAAAACAGTAAAATTTCTGCAACACTTTCTCAATCTAATGAGACTAACACAAACAAAAACCATCATTAGTCGTTTTAATCTTAATCTTTAGGATTGCATCAACTTCACCCATGTCCTTCATTTCAAAGGAGAAGACAATAATTTTTTAGTGTCATTAACAACATTTACATTAGTGCCAAATATCAACATGTCAACCACATATTGACATATTATCACACAATATGAACCTATTACCTTTAAATACACACAAGAATCAGAGGTGTTCACAACAAAGCCGTTTTGTACTACTGTGCTATCAAATTTTTCATACTACTATTTAGGAGCTTGCTTAAGGCAGTAAAGAGATTTCCTAAGCTTAAATACTTTATTCTCCTGTTTAGGAATTGTACAAACCTCGGGTTCAGTCATATAAATCTCTTCCTCCAGGTCACCATTTAGGAATTTTGTTTTCACATCCATCTGTGCACAACAAGGCCATGGATGGTACATAAGGCGACTAGAGTTCTAATGATGGCTATCTTAGTCACAAGAGAATATGTGTCGAAGTCAAGCCGCTTTTTCTGATTAAATCCCCTTATCACCAGTCGGGCTTTATATTTATCACTAGAACCATTAGGTCTTAAGTTATTTTTGAAGATCCATTTACTACTAATGGGTTTACAACCTTTAGGAAGTTCAACCAACTCCCAAGTTTGATTAGATACTAAGGAATCTAAGTCACTTTTAATGGCTTCTTTGTAGAAACTAACATCTATAGATCTTGTAGTGTCTTCATAAGTTTTTGGATCTTCTTCAATGAAGAAAGTAGATACCATTTCATCAGATAAGAAATTGACATCAAAGTCTTCAATCAAAAAATTAGTGAGGAAGTCAGGACCGAAACTAGTCTTAACTCTAGGTCTCTTACTCCTCCTAGGTTCATCAACTGAGATTCTAACACCAGAATTGGAGGTAGAGAAAGGCACATTGTCATGCACAAGTATGGTTTCATGCACAGTCGTAGAGTCATTCTTCTTCAAAGGAAATATATGCTCAAAAAATTCTGCATCCCTAGACTCACTAATAGAGAAGTCACTCAATGACATGTATCTATATGCAACACTATTTTGGGCATAACCAATAAGCACAAAATTGAAGGTTCTAGGACCTATGTTTTTGCGTTTGAAATCAGGTAGGGGAACTTCAGCCAAACACGCCCACACCCTTAAGAAACATAAATTAGGAGCATAGCCTTTCCAAAATTCATAAGGTGTTTGGTCTAACTTCTTGTAGGGTACTCTACTAAGGATATAGCAAGCAGATAAAACAACTTCCCATGACATATTATCAGGAAGTCCCAAACTCAAAAGCATGGCATTCATCACTTCTTTAAGAGTTCTATTTTTGTGTTCGACTATCCCATTTTGTTAGGGAGTACGGGCTGGACTATCCTCATATATTATGCCATTTTTCTCACAAAAGGCTGTCAGGGAGTTAGTCTCATATTCTCCATCCCTATCGGTTCTAAATCTCTCAATCTTTTGGTCTAGTTGGTTTTCTACCTCTGTTGTGTATTTCAAAAACATTTCCTCAGCCTCATTTTTAGAACTAAAGAGATAAACTTTAGTATATATAGAGCAGTCATTTACAAAAGGTGATGTAATACCTTTTTCCTCCCTTACTAGCTGTGTTTTTGAAGTCAGCTAGGTCTGAATGTACTACTTCTAGCAATGTTGTTTGTTTGGTAATAACCTACTTAAAAGGCTTTTTGGCATATTTTGTTTCTATGTAGACAGAGCATTTGGTGAAATTTTCAACATTCACAATAGATATAAGTTTTATATTTTTGAGTCGTTTAATGGATGCAAAATTAACATGGCCTAGCCTACCATGCCGCAAATCAACAAACTCAGCAATATAAGTAAAACTTGAAACATTTTCATTCATGGTCTCAAAAGTAAGATTAAGTACAAACAAGCTACCATTCCAGTATCGCTTCCCAACAAAGACCCCATTATGAGAGGTGATAACTTTGTCGTCTCCAATAATAGTTTTCAATCTAGCCTTATTGAAAAGTATATTAGAAACTAAGTTTCTACGAAGGGAAGGCACATATAGCACGTTGCTTAAAGACAGTAATTTTCCACAAGTGAATTTGAGAAGAATATTCCCTTTACCAATAACTCTAGTTGTTGTAGAGTTTCCCATGTAAACGCATTCACCATCTGTCACGTCTTTGAAGTCCTGCATAAGCTCTTTGTTAGCGTAAAAGTTCCTTGAAGCTCCAGTATCATAGATCTATTCAGCATTATATGTGACTAGGTTTGCCTCTTCGACCACTGCACAAATGATTTCCACGTCTTTGGTAAGGTTGGCCTGGGCTATAGGCTTTCGGTTCAGCTATGCCTTCCCTTTGCGAAGTGGACACTGGTATGCTTTGTGCCCTGGCTTGCCACAGACATAGCACAACCCCTTTGGCTTTTGGATCTTATTGCTGAACTTGTTCTGCTGCCTAGCATAGTTTAGCTTCTGGTTCTTCTTACCTATGCCTTTAAGCCTGTCTCTATTTGTAGGCATAGTAGATTCAACTAGGTTAGCTTTAGAACAATTTAAAGATGGAGAATCCATTTTATCTTTTAAGCGATTGGCTTCTTGTGTTCTCATGTGGCTGATTGATAATTCATATTTTATATGTAATTTTCTCCTTTATTTTACCTACTTTTAAGTCTTTGAAATATATTTTTATGAGTAAATAATGCATATTTTATATGATTTTCAGGTAAAAATAAAATAAAAGAATTTGGGAGAAGTTGTTCAATTTTACTTGGAATTTTTCACAAGTGCAATGCCTAGAGTCCAAGTCCAAGAGCCCAAAAGAAGAAAGGAAGAAGAACAAGGCCAGCCAGTGGGCCTGAGCTCCGCGGCCCATCAGGCGTTCCCCCTCACCTCTCCTCTTTTCCTTTCTCCATCGTGTGGGCAGATAGCCTATTTCAGCGGCCCAGTTCGGCGTCCAACTCCAGCATTAGCCTGTCTCCTTCTCACTTCCTCTCTTCCTCTCTGTTGGGCTTGGTCTTGCCGCGACCCACAACCCCTTTCTAGACCTGTCCCTCAACCCCAGCGGCTCGCTAGCTCCTCCCATCTCCCTCACAGTCCCTCTCTCTCACTAGCCCATGTGGGCCTATTCAGCCGAGGCCCAACTGGAGCCCAGCCATCTCCCACTGCCCAGCTCCTCTTCTCTTTTCCCTTCAAGCCATGGTTGGGCCTATCCTAGTAGCCTATCAGCATTCATCCAACTCCTCCTTTGCAGCCCACTCCTTTCCCTAAATTTTTCACATGGCTAATTGTTAACCTCGTCAAATGTAATTAATCAAAAATTAATTATTAGCTTAAGACTAGCCTTCTCTTATGCATTGTAACAACCACTAATTAATTGAAATTAATTTTCATTAATTTTTGGATGTCAAGAGGGGTTGATTTTGCACTATAAATAGGAGCCATGGGTTGGAGCATACACACACTCATTCATTCATCCACTCACTCACCCAAGCATCGTCTCATTCTCATCTTCTATCTTCTATTTTTCTTAGAGAGTAGAGAGTATTTTGTAAGACAAAACCATTTGAATTGAGGGATTTGGAAGAAAATAAGTTTTGTTAGCTAATTTTCTCTTCTCTTCTCTTCTCATTTGATAGTCAAATTTAAGAGTGTTTACTTCGTTAGTTTGTAATTGAGTACAAAAGTTTGGGCATAGAGAGTGAAATATACCAATTATCATGGTGTTTTCACAACTATGGCCGGCTAAACTACTCGTTTGTAGGATTAGGATGCATCCTTGATAATAATATTATTTTTGCTAATTTCTTATGGGGTAATTCTTGTCTCTTTCTTTGCATAATTTGAGTTTATATTTGAAACTTAATCTATTTATGCATTTTAATACTATTGTTTAATCATGTTGATCACAATAGTTTAATTCGCTATCTCAAATGAATAATAGACCTTGTAGGCTAATATGACATTATGCAAATAGACTTAAAATTATAATTGTTAAAATTGAATAATTTATGCTAGAAATTAGATGAGTTATATCTAAAAGAATAATTCATGCTAAACCACTAGATAAATTGTTCTACTGAAAATCATAATTCATCTTTTTAATTTGTAACTTAATGCTTGTAGCTTAGGTTGCACAAGAGACAAATCAAATCCCTATTTGAATTAGTAAAATTAATATTTGGGTCAAAGGTGAAATCCTAAATCCTAGATCATTCTCTAATTGGAAGTCTCTCCGCTTGACACTCTTGCTTTTCTTTTGCTTCTTTAATCATATTGATAATTAAACTCCTCATTCAACTTATTCTTTATAATTAAAAGAGTTGAAATTAAAAATCATGATTGTTCCTCGTGGGATCGAGACCTCTATACTCGCTAGCCTACAATTAACCTCGTGAACTTGCAGGTAAAACGGGTTTTAAAACTAAACATAAAATCCATATCACTGATGAGTTCCTGTAGAGTGAGATCTTTCTTCTTATGTTTCAGCTGGTTCCTGTATTCACTCCAGGATGGTGGAATTTCTCGATTAGCACATTGGCTTGCAGAATAGTTCATGTTTTCACTCATAACTTCTACACACAGGTTCTTATAAACATTAACCTATTCCATGATTGGCATGTCATTGGTCATATGAAAATGCAGCCATTCACTGACGACATATTTCTTCTTTCTAGCGTTGTCAACTACATACTTGACCTCCAATTTCTCCCAAATGATCTTGGCATATTTGAAGTAACAAACAAATCAAACAGGGGGTTAGTTATATGCTTCAACAATAGATGCCCCCTGACCATTTGTTGTCTTTCTCGAATTTTTTAAGGTACCCTCATTAGCAGTTTTGCTTTTATCTTTGACTGATGCATAAGGGGAAGCAGCTGAGTTTTTAGATGCATTGTTCTATTCAGGTAGGTCAAAGAACAACACATAATCCACTTCTAACTGTTAAAAAAAAAATCAGAAGCTTTTGGGACCAACGTTTATAGTTGGTTCCGACTAAAGGTTCGAGTTTTGAGAGATATGGGAGAGCTTTGTTAATAGAGAGAGCCATTGATTAGTGTATGATAGAAAATCACTTCCAAATTGTAGGAAAATAGGTGTAAATCAATGGCGGGGGAATAGGAATCGAAGTTGTGTCGTAGGAGTACCACTGCCTTGAAAGCGATTTCAACTCGATCACAGTGCAAATCAAAAACAGCCGCTCACTCCCCAAGGTTTACGCAGCTAGTGTGCTGAACACATGCAATTGTGGCCAAAATCTTGGAATGCACAATACCGCACTTACCCAGAACATTGAGGAGAACAGCAGGAAAAAGAGTGAGAGAAGAGAGGAGAGGAGATGAATGGTGTGTTCTAAATGTGCTAGGGAGGATGCTATTTATACTAGAAGTGGAGTTGTTGCTGGTGAGGAAAAGGAGGAATTTGTGTGGTGCTCAACATTTTCTTGGTGACAAAACAGGATGATCCCTGAAATTATATGGTGCAGAGTGTATTCCTGCCTACAAATCAGGAACATCACTCATTCTGCTAAAACTTGGTCAACTAGCCATTAAGGAGAAAAATTTGAATAGACGAAAAAATATTAAAAGAAATTTTCTCCAAAAATTAGCAGATGAGGCTCGAGGCCCACAACCCACACCTACGTTGTGTTGCAGCCGGTCCACTTGGACCAGGAGGGCGGGCAGTGTGCGCGTGCGTGTGTGGTGTTTACCCACACCCCACACTTTCACCAAAACCAAGCCCAATATTATTCAATAGGCCCAAAGGAGGAAGGTAAATATAAACCACACTCCAACTCCCAAAACTACCAATGTGGGATAAAATGAGATGGGAAAACAAGACAGCTAGAGTATGCCATTTACACACAACCTATATAACATTTCAGGCATGCTGGTCGATTTTACTTTCATTTTATAACTGTCAAAGAAAATGAAGGGAAATATATACTTGGTAAACGAGTCATTTGATTTAGGTACAAGTTGGGTCAAGATGGGTTTCGCTGTATTCAGGTCAATCTAATTTGATTTGATTTATATTTCTTGTTGAGTCATTTGCAGTTGAGGTTGATTTTGGTGACCTAATTTTTCGGTCCAATAAGCTTGTTCTGCAAATAAAAATAACTTTGAGAAGAACGTGTTCATGTTCGATCAATTTTAGTTTCGGGTTAACTTCAGGTCAAACTCTTCGGGTGTCATATCAGTTATGGGTTCGGGTCATTTTGGGTGAAGTTTGGGTTTTCAATTAGTTTTTCCATGTTGATAGAAATATACACTCAAATCACTCACACAAAGGAAGTATTCTATTTCCCTTTATAATTAAGCATACAACTTGCGAATTGAAACTTGGCTCATTTTTTTCAATCACTTGTACATTTTGATCTAATTTCTAATTTCCCCATCCCTTGCTAATTGCCACCAAAATTAAAAATGCACAAATTATCCAGCCCAATTACCTATATACCTACGACTAAATCCCATTCACCTTCCACCACCTAGACCAAACCAAATCACAACAATAATAAGAAACAACAATCTACCAACTTTTCCCTCAACACATACCCATGTAGCTCCTTTTTTAGCTGCAGTTATCCTTTAGCACCATCACATTTTCTCAAAATGACTATTTTTTTTTTTACTTTTACATCTCTTAAACTTTTGCATCCAACACTTTATTTATCATAATCAAAATTACCACTGTTCCCATTATTTTGTCAGACAGAGAGTCTTTAACCTATCGAACACATTTTTAGCCCCTGGCATTTCAAACCTCTTAGACCTTTGAAATCACCTAAGAGGGCGGTTACTTGTCATATTTGTGAGAATCATGCATCTTTTCCCATAAGATCCATACCTCTTACAATATGAAAAAGATGGACATAATCTACGTGGGTGCGTTGCTTTTGAGTTACAGAGCTCGACATTTGTTAGTGCTGTTGGCATCATTTTTTGCTCCAAATTAAAGCACTAACCCGAACTCAATGTCTCACAATGAAGACAATTGAATTCCAATTGAACTTTTCCTCTTATGTTTGATAAACTTTAGGGTCTAAATGGGGGAAATGCAATTGGAGGAAATAAACCGCTTCCATCATGACCTTCTTATTTCAAGATTATACACCTCCCTTTTTATTCCACAATAAAAAAAATCTCGAAAGCGCAAGTTTTTGACCACAACAGTAGCTTTGGGCCCATAGTCGTTTTTTAATAATATTAAATTACTATTAGTACTTTTTGATAAAAAAGACATTTTAGTGGCAAAACTGAATTTTTTGAAAGCTTAGTAATATTTTCATCATACAAACGATCTTGGTATGATGAAATGACACATCAATAGTTCTAATTTCTTTCTTTCAAAAACACAAATTAAATATGAATTATTAGAAATTTTGATGGCTGTGATAACTAACATGATTTGCCTAAAGTAGTTAAATTCATAAATTTATAAAGCCAAATGCCTTTTTTACCCATTGAAATCAATTAAACATATCTTTAGTTCATCTTACTAACTTTGAGTGGAATACATGACATATAATCACTTTTAGCATTCTACTTTTTAAATCTTACTGATGTACGTAGGGTGGACATTGATGAAGGTGAACCTCGTGAGTAGGGGTGTTCAAAAATATCTGTAACCAATTACCCAAACCGAAAACCCGCTATCCGACCTGAAATTTAGGGTATTCAAACCAAAATAGTTGAAATTTTGGCTCAAGTACTCGAATCAACATTTTTTTCGGGTGACTAGTTCGGGTACAGTTTGGGCGTTTTGAGGGTTCGGGTACCCGAAAACCCAAAACTTTTTTTTCTAATTTTGCAAATTTTTTTTAATTTTCCCTTCTTTAAAGACTTTGTAAGTCAAATATCCCTAAGGTCCAAGAAGACAAGTAATTTGACATTGTTGTATTGTGTTATTTGGATGTCTAGGTGCTTTAGAAGACTTTGTTGCATACGGATAGTGGATGAATATGATGTTAGTAAGCTTATACTTTATGGAGATGTGGAGTCCTTGAAATGTGAATGGTGGTAAGGTATTGTCTCATATTGGAGTATTGTGTAGTGATCTCAATACGACAATGTTGTACAGCATAAATAGCAAGAATTATTTATGGATACAAAAAAATTACTAGGCGAAATAGAAAAAAAATTTAGAAAAAAGTGGGTTATTGGGTAATTGAAAACCTGAATAGAAATCTCTTTTGATTCAAGTATCCAAACCATTAGCACCCCTACTTGTGAGCATGCCAAGTCCAAGGAAGTCCAAGAGATGCTCCTTGTTGTGAGAAATCATTAAAGGGGCAAATGCTACTCGTACCTAGGTCTGTAAAAAAAAAAGCTCCAAATTTTTGACCTTAGTTGCCTAACCTATGGGTCACTTAGTTGTTGTTTTAAGCCTCAATCCTCCAGCTGAAGAAGTCTTATTTCCAGTAAAGCACGTGTCAAGTCAACATGACTTCATTTTCCCTTTCAAATAAGCTTTCAAAATCAAATAGTCTGGGCTGCCTATTTGGGCCCTTTTCAACCTGGTTTGCTGGATCCGTTTTCCCTAACCATAGCCCCACTTAGGAACCTAAAATTTTAGTTTTTGGGATCCTTGTTGAGTTAAATTTGAGTAAAGAAAAATAAATCAAGTCCAGGATTGATGCAAGGGTGTCAAAAGGGGAGAAAGTTCAAAAGGAGCACTGCCATATCTAGCCAGGGACCACTTGCCTTTCTCTGGGAGTAACTTTCAAACAGCTAGGCTTTTAAAGCTCCAAGAGGTGCCATATGAAAATAGACATCTTAAGCTTTCGAATGACCCATGGATGACCTGTTTGGGGTAAGTAGTTTTGGACATATGGCTATTAGATGTTGAAGCTTATACACAAAAAGTGATTGGCTAGTGGTCCCTTTCACCTTTTATACTTGCATTACTTTTTTGTCTCCTCTTTTCTTGTGGCCATTTGTTTGTAAATGCGATCAAGCTATCGAAGATCAAGATAATTCTCAAGGAGCTCAAGGAAGTCAAGTTTCATCTCCTAAGTCCTAAGGATTAGCTTAAGTCATCCAAAACATTCTTGGCGCAAAAACTATCCAAGATGGCTTGCACAAACCCAATTTTCTGAGTAATTTCTAAAGCATAAAAGGGGTTTTGGGAACTTCAAATCCACTTTAGAAGAACCATTTTATGTTTTATTTAAGGACATAAAAAGAGTTCTAGGCTAAGGTTAGGAGAAATAACTCAAATTGAAGCAAATTGAAAAACCAACATAAACTGATCCAGTTTGGACCACCTACACATTTTGGCTTCTATCTTCCAAGCAACAGCTCCAAAGCATAATCAACTTGATTCATGTGAAAGAAGAGTCCCAAGCTTTCCATAAAATCTTGTTTGACAAAATTTGGGCATGTATTTCAGAACATATGGCTTTTTGAATTAGAAAGCTGTGTACTGAAAAGTAGCTGGCGAATTGCACTTTTTAGCTTTTATACTTTCTTACTTTTTGGTCTCTCTATTCCCATTGGCTACTTTCGTTGGCTCTCTAGGTTGTATGGAATGGGCCTAAGGCCTCTCCAATCGATATTAATGCTTTCTTAGAATTGTTAAAACCAGATTTGATGTGATATGAAAGTAGATCCTAGCTCCTTCACTTTTAAATTCTCTCTTTCTTATATTTGCTTCAGCTAAACAAAGTGGTGATTAGGTTAGTCTTAATCTTTCTTAGTGTGGTGTGTCTTATCCCTAAGAGAGGTTAAGAGTGCTAGTATTGATTAAATGGTGTGCCCTACCCTTTATGAAGCTAGTTTATCTCTTTTTTTCCCTTTTGCGTTCTTTGAGCTAGTTGATCAAGTGAGTCTCAATCTTTCTTAGGGCCCTGTGTTTTATCCCTAACATTGGTTAAGGTGGTGTGCCTTATCCTTAATCAAGGCAGTTATCTCTTTCTTTCCCTTTTGTTCTCTTTAAGCTAGTTTCAAGTTTTCCCACTTTCTCTCATCTCTTTGCATTTTCTTTTGAATTTTCTTGCTTGAATCTTTCACTTCTGCTCTTGGCTGCTACTATCTGCCTTTGTCCTGAAAAAATATCCAACTTTCTGACCTTGGTTACCTAACCAATGAGTTACTTAGATCTCATTTTAAAGCTCCATTCTTTAGTTGATCAAGTGAGTCTTAATCGTTCTTAGGTTGGTGTGTCTTATCCATATGAATGGTTAAGAGGCTTGCTATTGATTAAGGTAGTGTGTCTTATCCTTAATCAAGCTAATTTATCTCTTTCTTTCCCTTTCGCTCTCTTTGATCTAGTTGATGGAGTGAGTCTTAATCTTTCTTAAGGTGGTGCGTCTTATCCGTAAGAATGGTTAAGAGCCCTAGTATTGGTTGAGGTGGTGTGTCTTATCCTTAATCGAGCCAGTTGAGCTCTTTCTTCTTTTTTGTTCTTTTTAGGATAGGTTCGAGGTTTTGTACTTCTCTCTCATTAGTTTGAGTTTTCTTTTGGCTTTGTTTACTTGAATCTCTCTTCCCACTCTTAGCACATCATATTTGGTATCAGGGCTATTGGCTACTCTTCTAGCCATGGCTTCCAAACCCAAACATAACCCTTAACACCAACACAAAACCAACCTATGAAGAACACTTAGAATTCATCCATCATGCCTTCATTTAAGATCTTGAAGTAAGAACTACCCTTGATTGAAATTGAGTAGGCTAGACTTGAAATCTCAAGATTTTATAGCCAAAAGGTTGAGTTTATAACATGGTTTTCTAAGTTGGAGTAGCTCTTTGCTTGTTACAACCTTGGTGACCAAGAGAAGTTCAAGGTGGTTATTTCAAGATTGAGAGGTAGTGCACTTTAATGGTGGAAGAATTACAAGTTTAAGAGAAGAAAGAAAGGAAAAGAGAAGGTGAGAACTTGGAAGAAGTTGGGGAGTAAGTTGGTGGGTGCCTTTTGCCCACCCACTTACATGGTCAAACACATTTCTCCACTTCCTAGGAGGAATGGCTCAAAGTCCTCATGTAGGGATATCCTTTTCAAAAAGGGGAGTCCAAAGAGTTCTTTCACCCTTAACGTCCCTACCTTGCTACCCATGAAGGAAATCTTCTCTAACGAAGATGAAGAGGCAAACGAAGAGGAAGAAGGATTAAGTCAGTTTGATCTACCTCCCATCTTTGATAATTATGGTGATAAAGAGATCTTAGGCTTGGAAGACTATGGAAATAAAAATATCTTATACTTTAATGATTCATAAGGAGCTTTGAATCCTCCATCTTTTTATGAGGAAGAAGAACAAGTTCACAAGGAAGAACACTACCTTCGTCTCTACAAGGCTATATGTTTTCATCAAGAAGACAAAGTTGAGGTAAGAAGAGACTTGTAGACCTCATCTTTCTTAGTATTTTCTCATGAGAACCTTTGAATTAAACCCTTTCACCCTCGGCCACCAAATGAGGAACCACAAACCCACAAGTGTTCTACCGATACCCTCACCCATGACTTTACATCACGAAATCCCAAAGTGGGACTTAAAAAGTTTGACGGTTCATTTCCTATAGCCAAGAAGGTTGGTTTAAACGAAGAAGATGGTGAGATAATCCTCTCCTTAAGTGAACCTATGCACAAAATGCCCCTTAAAATTAACCCTGCATGAGCTTGAAGTGAGAGAACCCAAGAAAAGCAGTGACCCCAAACCCATGGCTCCCTTTGAACCCGGCTCCCATGTGACACCTCCAACTTCAAATTTTTAGGTGCAGTCAAAATAGAAAGTAAGCTCCATTGCCTTGCATTTGAGGAGATTAGAAACACCCTTGAACTCAATAGAAGCACAAGCAAAAGCACAAAAAGTCGGTTCATCCAAAATCAGTTGACCTTGTTTGGGTGCACCTAGGGAAGGAAAATTTTCCTTCTAAAGGAAGGGATCAATTTAAGGCCATAGTGTATGGACCCTATGAGGTAATTGAGAGGGTCCTTGGTGATGGTTACAAGGCCAAGTTCCTGAAAAAGCATGTGATTTTGGCCACTTTCAGTTTTTCTCACATCGGTTTGTTCGATGATGATGAAGAGTATAATTTGAGGGCAAATTCCGCCCAAGAAGGGAAGGGAGATGTACCTAGGTGGACAATGATGAATGTTAACCTTGTGAGTGGCACAAATCCAAGGAAGGCCAAGAGATGCTCCTTGTTATGAGAAATCACCAAGAGGGTCAATGCTACTCCTACCTGGGTTTGTCCAGAAAAAGCTCTAACTTTTTGACCTTGGTTGCCTAACCTATGGGTTACTGAGGTCTCATTTTAATCCTCCATCCTTTAGCTCAAGAGTCTTATTTCCAATAAAGCAAGTTCCAAATCAATAGGACTCATTTGTCCCTTGAAATTAGCTTTGAAAGAAAAATAGTCCAATTGCCTATTTAGGCTAGTTTTCAACCCGATTTGGTGGATCCGTTTTCTCTAACCAAAGGGCCACTTAGGAACCTGGAATTTTGGTTTTTAGGATCTCTTTCGATTTGACTTTGAGAGTAGAAAATCCAATCAAGTTGATGATTGATATAAGGGCGCCAAAAAGGGGGAAAGTCCCCAAGGAGCACTGCCAGCTCCAGCCGGGGACCACTTACAGTTCTCTAGGCATAACTTTTAATGGCTAGACTTTTGTAGCCCCAAGAGTTTCCATATAAAAATATACATCTGAAGGTTTCTAGTGACCTGTGAATGACCTATGTGAGGCAAGTATTTTTGGAGATATTGCTATTTGAAGTTGAAGCAGGTGCACTAAAAGCAATTGGCCAGCAGTCCCTTTCACATTTTATACTTGCATTACATTTTTTTCTCTCCCTTTTCTTGTGACCATTTGTTTGTGATGGGGATCAAGCTACCCAAGATCAAGAAAATGTTCAAGGATCCCAACAAAGTCAAGTTTCATCTCCTAAGTCCCAAGGATTAGCTCAAGGCATCCAAAATCTTTTTAGCGCAAAAATTATCCAAGATGACATGCGCAAACCCGGTCTTATGAGCTTGATTACTTTAGCTTAAAAAAGGGTTTAGGGAACTTCGAAGCCCGTTTTGGGAACCATTTTATGTTGCCTTAAGAAAACAAAAAGATTTCTGGGTTGAGGCAACGAGAAGGAAATCAAATTGAAGCAAATTCAAAAAGCAGCAGAAACTAATCTAGTTTGGACCACCTGCACCTTTTAGCTCCTATCTTCCAAATGGTAGCATGAAAGAACAACCCACTTGAGTCATGTGAAAAAAGATATCCTAAGATTTCCATCAACTTTTGTTTCACCTAATTTGGGCATGTATTTCAGAAGATATGGCTTTTTAAATTAGGGAGGTGTGTACTGAAAAGTAGTTGGCATACTGCACTTTTTAGCATTTGTACTTTCTTACTTTTTGGTCTCTCTATAACCATTGGCTTCTTTATTTTACTCTCTAGGTTGTATGCAATATCCGTAAGACCTCTCCCATTTACACTTATGCTTCCTTAGAGTTGAAAAACCTAGATTTGATGCGATATGAAAGTAGAGCTTGGTTCCTTCACTTTTAAATTCTCTCCTGCTTATCTTTGTTTTGGCTAAACAAAGCGGTGATCAAGTGAGTCTTAATATTCCTTAGCGTGGTGTTTCTTGTACCTAAGAGTGTTAAGAGCCCTAGTATTGATTAAGATGGTGTGTCTTATCCTTAATCAACCTAGTTTATCTCATTTTTTCTCTTTTGCTCTCTTTGAGCTTGTTGATAAAGTAAGTCTTAATGTTTCTTAGGGTGGTGTGTCCTATCCCTAAGAGTGGTTAAGAGCCCTAGTAGTGATTAAGGAGGTGTGTTTTGTCCTTAATCAAGCTAGTTGATCTCTTTCTTTTCCTTTGGTTCTACTTGAGCTGGCTTTAGGTTTTCTACTTCTCTCTCATCTTTTTGAGTTTTCTTTTGGCTTTGCTTGCTTGAATCTCTCTCTCCACTCTTGGCACATAATTTATGTAATCAAATATTTCCAAGAATCATATTGATACTAGCATAATCTTTGATCAATTTTAGGAGATGTATAAAAGTGTTCGCCTCTTGGTTGTTTAGCAGTACAAGTTGCATTATAATCATGGGATCTTATATCACAAAGTCCAAGTCCTTCATTACATATCTCACATTCCATTTTCACTACAGTTGTATTCTTGTATTGTTGGTTCATAAGAAAAATTTATATATCATTTGATGAAAAATATTAAAGTCTCTAAACATGTTGGGCTAGCTTGCAAAGAATTGTATTGTCATCTCATGACTATAATGCCTTGTGTCTTGCATCTTTGAAAGTTTATAATTATACAATCTCTATTGTGCCTTCTTAGCCATACGAGAAAATACATGAGTTTCAATTTTGCAATCATAGTTCATTCAACGTTTTCAAGATGGAACAATAGGCAATTGATTTGTTTGTTTCAAAGTTGCAAATAGAAAGATTTAAATTTTGTAATTTCAGTTTCATGTTTTTTCTTTATGATTATTGTTAAAGCCAAAATGGCTAAGAATATAAGAAACACAAGTGATAAAAAACACAACAAAACAAAAATTCAATAGTAACAGAAATCACCCAAACCCAAAGCACCTTATACCAAAGTACCCATGTAAACAGTTTAATGTAGCACTCGTATAAATCTGGCCTTAACCATTAGTCCATCAAGAGTTCCACATAGTTGCATAGATAAATCCTACCCACAGCTTCTCCCCACCTGGTTAAAGTCAGTCAATTTATCCAAGATTTAAAGTGGGCCCTACCAATTGAAGAATCAATCCCTTCCGCTTATGCTTGAGTAGAGGCCTTTTTTTTGTTCTTCTGCATGCTTCTTGTGATTGTTTGAATTGTTCTACTCTCATTCTACACAATTGCTCCTCCCACCAATTTACCTACTTCAATAGAGTGTTGGCTTACTAACTTATATTCTCAGTAGTTTTAGAACTTGATCTTATGATTATCCCACTGTGACTATTGCTACTAAAGAGTAATCATTTCAAAGATGTTACAAAATTCTTCTTAGTTTGTTCTTTTGTATCCTTGCTCTTCTTTAAGATTCTCCATACATGTAAATCAATTTGGACTGGTGCTTCTAATCATGGTGGTTGTTTAGGCTCTTTAAAAGCCACTTGTTGATTTCCACTTCTTCCGTTGATCGAGACTATATTCGACACTTAAAGCTTGTGGGATACAATAGTTGTAGACATCGTATTTACACTGCAAGGGTCTAGACTAACCACAATCCTACATACTATGCATATTTGATAAAAACAATGATAGGAATGTTAGCTTATCTTCCTTCCAAGACCTATAAAGGTAAGTAGATATGATCATGAGGTGGAAGTTGAAGCCAACTCCAACAAATCCATTACTAAGAGTCTACGTTAGGAAACCTTGATCCAACCTAAAGATACAATCAAGGTCCATGATGTTGAGAACAATGAAGGCTCTGAAGTAGAACAATGGAGGTACTAAACTGAACCTTCAAGACTTGACGAGAGGATATAGATTTCATACACACCATTCCTTACACAACATCTTATTAAATATCATCTTCGTTGTAAGAACTCACTATTCTCTTGAAGAGCTCAATTAGTTTGAAAGAAACCAATTTTTCTCCTTGACCTCTAGCACAGAAACATCCAATCATTAGGACTAAATGAGTATTTAGGAATAAGGTAGATAAGAGTAGGAATGTGGTTAGAAACAAGGCGTGTGGCCAAAGGTCATAGCCAAGAAGAAGGCATTGACTATGATGAAACCTTCACTGATGTTGCTAGACTTAAAGCAGTTAGAATGTTGCTTGCATTTGCATCTTCATGGCATCAAGCTATATCAAATAAATGTGCATTTTGAATGGTTATTTGCAATAAGTTTATGCTTAACAACCCCCTAGTTTTGAAAGTTCTGGCCACCATACCATGTCTATAGGGCATAAAGCCTTATATAGACTAAAACAAGCTCTTAAAGCATAATATGAGAGGCTTATCAAGTTTTTACTCGAATGGGTCAAATTGACTAAATCATGCTTATTAAGACAAGGGGGAGTCATTTCAACACTCGTACAAATATATGCTGATGACATATTATTTGCTACTACTAATGAATCTCTTTGTGATGAGTTTTCAAAACTAGTGGGAAAAAGTGTTTTGGATGAGCACGACTAGAGAATTGAATTTCTTCCTTGGACTTCAAGTTAAGTAATGCCAAGATCTTGGTAAGAAGTATGTCAAAGAACATCTTATGAGAAGTATGCCCTTGATAGTGCAAAGCACGCCAAAACTCCAATGCGCTCAAACCATGAGCTTGACATAGAGCAAAGTGTTAAGTGAATCTGTAAGTGATTGGATCACTTTTACATTTCACTATAAGCAGGCTTCGTAGTAGGCATGGTGTTTGCTTATGTCCAAGATTCCAATATGCGCCAAGGTTTCTCTTCTCAAGGCTATGAAAAGAATTCTTAGTTATCTTATTGGAACCAAGGACCTTGGTCTGTGGTATCTTAGAGGTGATGATTTTAAACTTCTATGGATTCTGATGCTGAATTTATGGAGTATATGGTCAATGGAAAAAGTGTTTTGGGATTATTGTAACTCATTGAACAACCTTTAGTAATATGGCATTTGAAGAAGTAAATTCACTGGCCTTGTCCACTACTGAGGCTGAATGTATAGCTATTAGGGCTTGCTGTGCTCAAATATTATAGATCATCCAATAGCTCATGGACCAATGATTATAAGAAAATTTCTATCAAATGTGACGACCAGATCGCTATAAACATCACAACAAATAGAACACAATACTCAAGGAACAAGCATATTAAAGTAAGGGATCGTTTCATCAGATATCATGTGTAAAGGTGATATCTTTCTAGACATTAGGCCAACTATGTACAATTGGCTAATATCTTTACCAAGCCTCTTAGTGAAGATAAATTTTTCTTTACAAGAAGGGAATTATG
The DNA here is from genome assembly GCA_017589665.1 of Selenicereus undatus. Taxonomy (NCBI): domain Eukaryota; kingdom Viridiplantae; phylum Streptophyta; class Magnoliopsida; order Caryophyllales; family Cactaceae; genus Selenicereus; species Selenicereus undatus. Next base: position 51,292,461 of record JACYFF010031959.1, on the reverse strand, counting down.
GTTGACTAGAATGCATAAATTGAGGGGAAAGATTTGTCTAAATGCCTTTATGTGGTTTGGTTTTTTTAAAATAAAATGGGCAAGTTTTTAGTGGCGTCGTTCAATTAATTATAGCTCATTTACAGAAGAAAAGTGTACAAAAATCTAAAAATGATTTTGAAAAATGATTTTCAACGTTTTCAAAATTGATTTTAAAATCATTTTAATAATTTTCCCCATTTTTGCTACTTATGGTAGTTGCTTCTTTATCTGGCTTATGTGTGCAAGAATCAATTGCAAAAACTGCCCCTTTATCTTCTTTAATCATATAAGCACCTCTTAATACCCTTAACTCTCCATCCATTGCGCTCTCCACTAGCCATATTCTCTCTAAATAATCCAAAAACCTAACCTAAAAGTCTCTCACTCTCTTTATGTCTTTCCCCCACTTAAAATATTCATAACTAAGAAGCATATCTTCAAAAAAGAAAAGCACCAGTTCACCTGCATCAGTTCTTGCCGAATTAGTAAAAAGTGCTCAAAATTGCTTGCTGAAGATAACAAAGTTCATGGAAATCGAGAATTCAGTTCTAGAATTTGTGTTCGAAGCAAGAAGTATAAGTTCCTTAAAAGTTAGGCTCTAATACTCTTAAAAATTTGATTGAGTGGTTCAAGGTTGATAGTAAGGAATAGTTTAAAGAAATTAAAAGATATGAATCTTATTGCATGCATTTTTTCAGAAAGGAAAAACTTTGGGTTTCTTCATGTGTTAAACAGAATGGATTGTGAGGATTTGTTTACATTGGGACCAAAATTTAGCCTATGCTAGTCAAGCTATTATATATAAATCTAAAAGATGATAAGAGGAATGACATTTCCTTCTTTACCACTCCATCAACAGAGTGAAATTTACCTCCACCGATACCAAAGTTGACCAAATTCTCAATACAAGGATTGATATTACTAAATTTTACCGTACCTATGCTATAATGGTTGCCCCCAAGAATAAAAGGAAATTATTTCTCTATATAAGACTCTTTATTGAACTGAGACTCCATTATTATGTCTCTACTAGGATTTTCTGACCAAGGAGGAACACTAAAGAAAGCCCATCCAAGTCTCCCTTATAGATGCTCTTGCACATTCTTGAGAATCATGATGTGAACTTTTCCAAACACATCCTTGGCTATATAGGAAAAGTCATATAATTAAGCCTTTAGAAATGCACTTCTTCCCCTATGCCAACGTCCTTACCTACATCTTTGAGTGCTTCAAAGTGCCCCCTTGAGGATGAGGAGTGCTTCAAACTTTAGTCTCTTCACTATAAGCCTACTCCTGGTATCCATTGGATTCATAAGGATGAAGATCCTATAACTAAGCCTTCTTCCAAATTCCCTAAACATAAGAATCTCCCTAGTTCAACCATTAAGGCACTCTACCGTGAGATTAGCATGCTAGCCATAGTGATTGATGAACTATCTACTAGAACAAAGGCATACTAGATTGGATAGGTTAGATGAATGGATTAGATTAAGTAGGAAAATAGGGGACTTTGGATTGTGGTTAGGAAGCTTATAAGAGCAGTGTCTAAAAGGTAAGGTATAGACCTTGAGACCATCATCTAGGGACTCCGTAAGTACATTGAAAACTTTGATATAGAAAAGATGTTAGAAAGGAACAAACATCCTTCAAGGACCTTAAAGAGTCCTTAATTTAGGTGCCTAGCATAAGGCAGGAGGAGTTGGAAGAAGAGAAGAATAAAGAAACGTAAAAGGAGAATTGAGGAGAATAAGAGAAGAAGAAAGGGTTAGAGAAGAAGAAAGAGAGCAGGTTTAAACCTCTAGCACGACACCTGACATCAACACCATCCCTTTATATGATTGATCATCCCCCGTCTCTACTTCAAAAAGAATGTTTTTAAGTTTGTTAGTTTAATGATGTTTTAAAGCAACGATCTTTATAGCTTGTATGTTTTTTTTTTTTTTTTGGTGGACAACACCTAGACATGTTCACTCCTCACCATAACTCTCACTTTTTATGAAAGTCAAAAAAGGAGAAGAACAAGAGAATTAGATAGGTGTATTACGGATTTAGTGCCCTTGATTGTAGCAATGGCACACGTAAGATACGCCAACTTGTTGATAAAATTTTTGGCATTCAATTTCCTAGTGGCATTGCACTTTTATGTTACTGTACACATATATATGATGCTACTTGCTTTAATTAATCATGCCTATTCGTGCTTATCGTACTCCTAATTGCCTTACTTGTAATGATATTGCTTCTAATTGACCATATAGCTTGATATATTTTAATATATTAGGTTTACGCTTTAGGTTGCTTGACTTAAATCATCCACGTGCTTAATAGCCTTAGACTCTAAATAATGATTTTACAGTCTACTAGGATTACATTATAATCAATAAGTATATTAAATGGGAGAATATTCCATGAGATTAAATATTTATCTTATACATTAATTACTATATTAAGGGGAGTAAATGTCTGTGGACTGGATCTCAGATTTTATAACTTTACATTATAACAATTGTTACCTTTCATCATAAAGGTTTGGAGATTGAAGAGTCTCTTCAATGTGATGAGACTAAGTTATTTAAGACACTTGTATGCATTTTGAGCTCAAGTAGCCTTTGTTATAGTCAAGAGTCAATTGATTATAAATGCATTATTTCTTGAATTCTATTCATACGTTTAAAGAATCAAAGTGACCTGCATGATAAGTATCTTGATTTATTAACGGCCTACAGCTTCAACGTGGAGTTTAGTGTCCTGAGCTCTCTTAGTTAAGGTCCTTGATAGGCATGTTAGAATATCACCTTCATCATTGAATAAAAAAAAAGAAGACAACCTAGAAAGTGCTTAAATTCCATTTTATGACACTCTAATTAACTTGTTTGAATCCAGAAATTGCATATGATTAAGATATTGTTAAGTCATGATAGAAATATCCATTTCCATATAACTTAGCATGCCACAAATTATTCATTAAAATATTTCCTACTTTGTCTAAGATTCGACTATGTTATTTGTCCTCAAAAGTGGGTGAATTTTAATGTGCTTAATTGCATAATTAACTTAATTCTAACTTAATTAACTGACTGTCTTGCAAAATAATTGTGTGCTTAATACTTCCTACTTCACACGGCTCAAACAGTCTAGTCTCTATGATTACGCAGTGCTTGGCCCTTAATTTCAGTGTGGCCCAGTCTTCAGCGCTTGAGTTTTCCGCCAGGGTTTCTTATGCAGCCCAGTAGTAGCCTGCCTTCACATAGTTATGTGCGACCCAATAGTTTAGAGCATTGACCCTTGGTCGGTTCTCGCACTGGGCACCAGAATCTACTGCAGGCATTTTGTGGCCCAGCCCACGGACCGTGGTAGGCCACGCCTTTTGGCCTCCTCACTTCTAATTCGTGTTTCTGCTAATTATTCTATGCTTAATGCAGATTAACGGTGGATTATTTGCTACTGTTATGACTGTGCTGCTATAAATCAAGACAAATCTCCGTCATCTTCATCATCTTGATCAAGTCTCATCATCAAGATAAATTATCACCATTATTCTGCCACATCAAAAATTATTCAACTATTTTTCAAAATTTGTGAGAGTGTTTTAAGTGATTTTGTAATCACCATATTGATCTCTTCCTTGGGTGTTTGTTTTGAGATCAATCTTTGTACTCTCCCATCACATAGTGGATTTTTCGATTATCGTAGTTGGTGGTTTTTCTAGATTCAGCTTCTTGGTGTTGATTCATTTATCTTGCATAATTATCTTATTTTGTGATTTTTCTATTGTATCCAATTTATCTTTTTCAATCCTAACAATTTCGGAAACACCAGACAGTCCACAGGAGACATACAAACTACCAAACTGGCCCTTTTTCCTTCTGGTCCATCTTAGCATGCAGCACACACACTCCTGATACCACTCTTGTAACCCGTCACCTCCTGTGGCTGATCGTCAAATGCCCAAAAGTGATGAGAGATAGAGTCGAGAGCTGAACAGACAATCCTTGAACATGTGTTCTTTTGTCTATTCCTCGTGCCAACATAGTATACATAAAAAATCCCACCCTGGGCCACGAACCTGTCTGTTAATCCATAATGGAAAGGCTTTATGGAACATATTCCATAAAAGGAGCTTCCACTTATTTGGAATTTGAAGACTTCATAGAAGGTTGTACCTAAGCATAACTTGATTTAACTGAAAAGTTGCTTGTCTTGGTGTGTCCCCAAATAACTGTATCAGGAGTCAAAGTCGTAGGACGTACAACCATTGCAAGCATTTTCTCAGCCACACCATGATGGAAGAGAGATCCAACCAAAGCCTCATTCCAGTTTGATTCATTCAATGGCATTCTACCGCTCTAATTCAATCTGTTGTCTTTGAAAAAATGGGCTAGCCCTTTAGATCCAGTTGGGAAATCCAATGTGAACTATATTTCTTGTAACGACCAACCATTTAAATCCCTCTTGAAAATGATGTGTTGTTGCTAGGAGTCCTTTTTGGCTCCAGGACCTTGCTGAGGCTCTTGATGTTTGCTTAACCACTTCAATAGGAGAGGCAACACAATATTTTGCTTGGAAAATTAGTGAAATAAGCAGGCCTGCTCTTTGACGAACACACCACCCTTCTCTCAGCAATAATACATCATTAAAAGAGTCCAATACCCTAATACCAAGTCCTCCCATCCCCTTTGGTAGACATAATATATCCTTTCGAATCCAATGAGCTTGCCCATTCCTTGAAGAGTTAGCCCAAAAGAATTATGAGATTATTACGTCTAACTTGGTTAGGATGCTTTTTAAAAAATAGCCATCACAGAACTAGCGAGGGCCACCAAAGTGAAATTAATGAGAACTAGCTTACTTGCGGCTAACAGAAGCGTAGCTTGTCAACCTTATAATTAGCACTACACATGATCCACTAAGACAGACATAAGTAATGTCTTATAATGGCACAGACCTAAGTAACGTCCTGTCTTCGTTGGTTGCATTTGGAGATGTAAAAACTATAGGCTTAGCAGGGTTAATTATTTAAATCGAGGCTATGCTAAATCTCTCCAATATGTCATGCGAATTCCAGAAATGTAGTTCACCCAATTTGAAAAAAGAGTAGCATCATCAGTGAAAAATAGGGGATTTATTTTTGGTACTGCTCTTGCCATCTTAGCTCTTACTGACACCATATTTGGTTGGGATGCACAAACCAACATGCCTGAAAGAATTTCCATGCAAACTATGAAAACGTAGGGCCATAGAGGGGCCCCTTAACGTTATCTTGCTCCTGGTTAAAAAGGTTGAGAAGGCAAACGATTCATGAGAATAGAATGGGAAACTAATGAGACACAATCCCTTATGAGACTAATAGAAATATGAGGGAAGTTGATAGTTTGTAGCACCGCTTCCAAAAAAATCCTAAGCCACCTAATCTTAAGCCTTACTCATATCAATTTTAAATGCAACCAACTTGGCTCCTATCCCGTTGAACCCAAATAGGCTCCATAACGTTATGCGCAATAAGACAATTATCTCTAACTGATCTATCTCGCACAAAAGCATTTTGATAAGGCCGTACCAAATTAGATATGACCTTTTTTAATCTCAGGGTGAGACATTTCGAAATCCCTTTATATATCATGTTACATAAGCTAACAGGTTAGAATTAGGGTCATAAATGTATGATTTAAGCATTGTACCTATTACATCACTCTCGATCACATCCCAATATGTATAGAAGAAGATTGCAAGGATACCATCTAGGCCCCAGTGATTTAACACCACCCATAGAAACGAAAGCTTGTCTAACTTTGTCTAGTGCAAAAGGTTTCTATAACCACTTAATATCCTCATGTGAGAGTCAACGAGTTTCCTTTGCAAAAAGATCACTCATAAGACCTTAACAATATAAGTTTTAAATCCAATATCTCAAAAATCTCACCGCTAGGCGAGGTATGGAGGGTCCAATGTAGCAGCCTTTCATCTGAATTGTAAAATTACAAAGAGACTGGTTCATATTGACATTAAATTTAAAAATCGTAGACTATGTTCTACTCCACAGAAACGAAGCAAAGGCAATTTAGAGAAACATTTTGCTTTAGTCCATATAATCTAAGCTGAAAAAATAATCCAAACCTACCTTGAAGATATGCGTCGAGATCAGGTACTTGGAATTAAAAAGCTCCTAAAAATGATCATTTGTTAGAAGTTGTAACTACTCCTGATTGATGTGCGTTCAGACTGCTAGCTTGATCTCAACTAAACCTAGCAACTCACCATGGAAGATATGTCTTGGAATAAAGGACAACTCCACCAACCAAGACTGAGAGACTCACCACTAACCTCCCTAAAGCAAACAAGACTAGAAGATCAGATAAAGAATCCCACTCACTAAACACCACCTAAAACTAGGCTAAAATTTAGAGAGATTTGAGAGGAGAAATTTACAGTAAGCAAACTGATACTTTTTTAACTTCAATATATGATGTCGTGCAAGCCACTAGAGAGGGTTTATATACCTCCTTCTAGGCTGATTCAAACTAGGTTACATGATGCTAATAAGTACAAGTCATAAGCTTAAGGAAATTAGCTTGTAACACCTAACCCGGGAATGAACAGATGATTATGACCTGCTACATGTGGTCTAATCACCCTTTAGCCTCTAAATCTTATTCAAATACAAAGGCATAATTAACCTAAACATACAATGAGTCACTAATGTAAGAGAACCAAAAATAGGCTGAAATCATGCAGTCTATTGAGTATTTCCTCTCTTCCTCGATGGTTCTTGGTTTAATGATCAATTCCTTGCCTAGGCAAGAGTAAGAGAAGACTTCTAAAATATTATGACACCAGCTTATGGCCTCAAGTTGCTGCAATCCTTCTAAAAAACAAGGATATACAAAGAAGCTTATTCCAGCCTACATTATAATTTTTGGCAGTGATAATCCTCTTACTGCAGTGACTAACTAAGTAGGGTATGATGAGAATCAATGACTTGAACTTGAATTTGGCCTCCTAAACTTTAAAACAAGTACTATAATGCAAGGGGTTATGTTTCAAGACTTTGCTAAAAATGCCCTTAAACCTGCCCAGGGTCTTGAACTAAACTGTAAAGGCGTGCTTGGACTTTTATTGAACTAGACTGAACTAAGGCTATTGTGTTATCCTCAAAATTGATCTCTAGATGTGATTAGAACCCTAAGGTGTCTAGCATAGCAATGACCTCCCTAGCCAAGCCTAAAAGTTGAACTGCTTGCCCTCACAGAATTAATCTTTTAAGTGGTCAGTAAACAATGTCTTCCCATCTTCCTTTTTTGGAGCTTAAAGTGAGTCTTGAAATGCATCATCCTCCCCTCTTTTGAAAGGATCTGCCATCAAATCGCCATAGTCAACTTTATCATCTATATAGGGACTTAGATCTCCAACATTAAAAGTGACTGAAATAGTTATATCTCCTGGGAGTTCTAGTTTATATGCATTAGCTCCTACCTTAGCTAAAACTTTAAAGGGACCATCTCTTCTTGCAATCAACTTACTTTTCCTCCTGGTGGGGAACCTCTCCTTTTTGAGATGCAGCCAAATAAGATCACCAAGCTGATACTCAATCTCCTTTCTATGTTTGTTGGCCTTGATCTTATAGGTTTAATTGATCTTCTCTATATGAGCCCTAATTTGCTCATGCAGTTTTTCCATCTCCAATTCTCTCTGCTTAGCTTCATAACCGCCCTTGCATTCAGTTGGCAGTGGGATGAGATCAATGGGAGTAAGTGGATTGGTCCCATAAAGTGCCTCAAAGGGAGAGCAATCCGTAGCCCTAGCTGGAGCCCGGTTGTATGCAAACTCAGCATGTGGGAGCTTTAGATCCTACTCTTTCAAATTCTTTCATACTAAGGTTCTGAGGAAGGTGATAGTGTCTGGTTTGTGTCCTCAATTTGGCCATCTATCTGGGGATGGCAGGTAGTGCTGTACAACAGTTTAATTCCCAACAGATGCCACAAACTCCTCTAAAAGTGGGACAAAAACATGGTGTCTCTATCACTCATTATGAGCCGTAGTACTCCATGGAGACTAATGACATCCTGACGTAAATCCCTCAATGAACACCAATTTGGAGGTCAAAGGTAGTCAAGGGAATCCAAATTAGTCGTCAAAAGTCCAAGGACCCAATCAGATTTTTGCAAGTTTAAGAAGAGCTAGTTTTCGGATCAATTCCAGCAGCATACTCGGTTTTATGAGCTTAATAACTTAGGATTCTTTGAGGTTTAAGTCAAGTATTGTACCATGGGTTTGAAGTTCGTAAAGTCAGCTTTCCAACAAAATACGTTTCAGCTTATTTGGACTTTGTTTGCCCATCCAAATCAGTCTTTAAATCCAAACTGTCTAAACTGTCGAGTTGAGACATAATGAGTCCGATTTTGTGTATTGCATTCCTTAGAATTTTTTTGGTTTTAAGTTCAATATTTTTGGATATTTTGGTTCCCCAAGATGTTAAATACCTGGTCCAATTGAGAAATTCAACTTATGTCAATTGGAAGTTGAAGAATGAGACCATTTTTGTAAACAATGCAGGTTGGAATCTGGTTTAGACTAGTCCGCATTTTATGAGGATTTGGACCATCAAATGAAGTCATAAACATATGATTCCACTTTGAGGAGTTAGAAGACATCTAGGGCTTACCAACCATATATGGCTATCCAAATCATGCCCACATTTTCCATGGGATATGTGGCGCCCAAACAGAGCCTGCAATCTTCTAGTTTCTGCCCAGTTGCACCTAATTGGTGCTTTTAGTGGTTGATGTCTAACCAACCATCCAATTTATTCCTAGCAGCATTATTAGGCTATTAAAGGAGTCTTGGACACAATCATGGAGCAACCAATTGAAGAACCAATAAGAAACAAGGAAGAAAAGGCAGAAGTGTTCTCATTGGCTAGCCGTAAAGCATAAAGGAACCAACAACTTTTCTTACTTTCTCTCACACATAGCCAACGACTTTCTTGCTTAATTGGTTGCTTAGTAAGGAGTTAAGACTTTAATCTTTTGTTTAGCTAGACTCAAAGTTTGTAATTAGCTTAATTAAGCTTATTTTGTACTTAATTAGTTTTCGATTTTAGCTAGGCTAGTTTTAAACTGAATTAAGAGGTTTCCTAAGCATAAAGAAACCTCCTAATCCTACTAGGCAATCTTGTGAACATTTTTAGAAGGCCTTGAAGCCTTATTTTGTAAGCATAACTTGATAAATTTTAAAGAAAAGCTTGAGTGAAAACTCTCCTGCAAGGGTGCATTCTCTTGTGTTAAATTCCTAAGTGCTGTATCTCTATGTTGGTTGCTTAGAGTGGTGATCTCTTAGGTCCAAATCAAAGTTCTTAGTGGTGCTTTTGTAGTATCTAAGGAGCCTAGTTTGGATGAACCCTTGAGGAGTTTGGTGGTGGGGATATCTGTATCCATCAATCCCCTTAAGTCTAGCTCTTGACTGTCCAGATGTGGGCTCATTTGGGTGAGTTAAGTTCATATCTTTCACTTTTATCTTCAGATTCACTTGTTTTCTTTCTAAAATGACTTCGAGTTTGTCCTTTGATTGTAATCTTTAATGTTTTAACTTAAACTCTTGAATTGAATTTAAGCTTAACCCTTGAGAGATACATCAGTTTTGGTATCAGAGCAAGTTTCAGTTTTGTGCCTGAAACCCACACATCCATACACCAGAAATACAAAAAAACCAAATACAAAAGGAAGCCCACAAGGCGCCATGTCTTGAAGGAAGTTACTCAAGATTAAGCGTGAACTTGACTTCCTTAGCATCAAGATACATCTTTCTAGCTTTGGGATATATGACTTAGACCTCCGGACACAACAACTTCGAGATGATCTACTCTCCTTAAAACTTGAAATGAAAAGGGAAGTTGAACAACCCTTCGTTGCAAATGAAAGTGATGAAGATAGTAAGGTTGAATTTGATCTACCTCCCATCTTTGATGACTATAGTGAAGAAGAAAGTGAGGAGGAAAAGAAGGCATATTTGGTAGAAGAACAAGAAGAACATCAAGAGGGGGTTGAGGAAGAAGCTGATGGAGGAAACTGTCTAATGATGTTCCCCTTAGCAAAGCTAATCTCCCTGCTCCTGTGTGTGATTTTTTTGAACTCCATAAACCATTAGAAGACCCGGAGCATTTTGATTTGTTTTTTACTTCTAGCAAGCCACTTTCTAAGGCCACACACCTTGAGCTTACACCCTTCAAAGAGTGGCTTTTCAATGATCCAAGGCAACCAGAATGCCCCTTCTCAAACTACTTCATAACCATTTCACAAACACAACAAATTTGAACCAAGAAGCTTTATTTCCTTGGTTAGTCATTTTTTAGCCAGAATCCAATCCATCCATGCTTACCCATTGGATTTGAGGGCAAATCCTTCTCAACAAGGGGAGGATGGTGTAGATCTATTAAGTAATAATAATTTGGAGGTCAAAGGTAGTCAAGGGAATCCAAATTAGTCGTCAAAAGTCCAAGGACCCAATCAAATTTTGTAAGTTTAAGAAGAGCTAGTTGTCGGATTAATTCCAGTAACATACCTAGTATTGTGAGCTTAATTACCTAGGACTCTTTGAGGTTTAAGTCAAGTATTTTGCCATCGGTTTGAATTTTACGAAATTATCTTTCCAAAAAATCAAGTTTCAGCTCATTTGGACTTCGTTTGCCAATCCAAATCAATCTTTAAATCTAAACTGTCTAAACTATTGAGTTGAGATAGAATGAGTCTGATTTTGTGTATTGCATTCCTTAGACTTTTTTGGTTTTAAGTATGATATTTTTGCATATTTTAGTTCCCCAAGATGTTAAGTACCTAGTCCAATTGAGAAATTCAAGTTAAGTTAAGTGGAAGTTGAAGAACCAGGTCATTTTTCCAAACAATGCAGGTTGGAATCTAGTTTAGACCAATCTGAGTTTTCTGAGGGTTTGGACCATCAAATGAAGTCATAAACGGTGATTCCAATTGGAGGATTTAGGAGACATCCAGGGCTTTCCAAACATATCTGGCAATCCGAATCATGTCCATATGTTGCATGGGATATGTGGCGTCCAAAGAGAGCCTGCAATCTGCCAGTTTCTGGCCAGTTGCACCTAATTGGTGCATTTGGTGATTGATGTCTTTCCAGCCATCCAATCTAGTCCTAGCAGCATGATTAGGCTATTAAAGGAGTCTTGGACACAATAATGGCACAACCAATTGAAGAACTAATGAGAAACAAGGAAGAAAAGGCAGAAGTGTTCTCATTGGCTAGCCGTAAAGCATAAAGGAACTAGCAATTTTCTTATTTTCTCTCACACTTAGCCACCTAGTTTCTTGCTTAATTGGTTGCTTAGTAATGATTTAAGACTTTAATCTTTGGTTTATCTTGACTCAAAGTTTGTAATCAGCTTAAATAAGCTTGTTTTGTACTTAATTAGTTTTTAATTTTAGTCAGGCTAGTTTTAAACTTAATTAAGAGGTTTTTAAAAGGCCTTGAAGCCTCATTTTGTAAGCACAACTTGATATATTTTAAAGAAAATCTTGAGTGAAAACTCTTTTGCAAGGGTGGATTCTCTTGTGTTAAATTCCTAAGTGCTGTGTCTCTAGGTTGGTTCCTTAGAGTGGTGATCTCTTAGGTCCAAATCAAACTTCTTAGCGGTGCTCTTACCGTATCTAAGGAGCCTAGTTTGGATGAACGCTTGAGGAGTTTGTTGATGGTGATATTTGTATCCATCAATCCCCTTAAGTCTAGCTCTTAACTGTCTAAGTGTGGATTCATTTGGGTGAGTTAAGTTCATATCATTCACTTTTATCTTCGAATTCACTTGTTTTCTTTCTAAAGTGAGTTTGGGTTTGTCCCTTGATTGTAATATTTCATGTTTTAACTTAAACTCTTGAATTGAGTTTAAGCTTAACTCGTGAGAGATACATCACATCCCTGAAATACAAATTAGTAACATAGGAAGCATCATCTGTCCTGTGACATGCCACAAAGTGAGCCATTTTTGAAAACCAGTCAACAACCATGATGACTAAGTCCTTTCCCCTCTATGTTCTTGGTAAAGCCACTACAAAGTCCATGCTAACATCTTCCTAAGGCCTCATGGGAACTGGAAGTGAAGTGTATATGCCTTGATAAAACATGCTTTTAGCTTTGTGACAGATGGAGCATCGGGAAACAACCTTGTGAACATCCTCCCCCATTTTGGGCCAATAGAAGTGTTCTTTAAGAATGTCCAAGGTCTTCTACAAGCTAAAATGGCCTGCAAGGGACCCTCCATGGGCTTCCTTAGCTAGCAACTCTATAAAGGGCCAAGCAGGAACACAAAGTTTGTTCCCCTTGAATAGAAAACCTTTTTACATCAAATAGGGTCTCAGAGATAGAGCATTCCTCACCAACCCTTGGAAAGGTGAATCCTCCTAATAATAGACTTGCATAGATTGTAACCCTAAGAGTGTTGCTCCTAAAATAGAAATAAGAGCATATCTTCTGGAAAGGGCATCAACCATCACATTTTCAATGCCCTTCTTGTGTCTAGTAGAGAAGGTGAAAACTTGGACAAACTCCACCCATGTGGCATGCCTGGCATTCAGCTTAGGCTAGCCATTGAGGAGCTTGAGTGTCTGATGGTCTGAGTGAAGAACAAAAGCCTTGGGCTTGAGGTAGTGACTCTAGTGGTTCAATGCCCTTACTATTGCATAGAATTCTTTATCATAGGTTGAATAATTAAGCTCTAAACCACTGAGCTTCCCACTGAAATAGGCTAGAGGCCTTCTAGGTTGGGTCAGTACAACCCAATGCCTACTCCACTGCCATCAGATTACACTTCAGATAACTCTTCAAAGTTTGGTAGGGCTAAAATAGGGGCCTCACATAGCCTCTGCTTAATGGTCTCAAATGCCTTCTGAGCTGTTGGAGGCCATAAGAAACTGCCTTTCTTTATGCATTCTATGAGAGCATCCATGATGACCCTGAAATCCTTGATAAACCTCCTATAGAAAGAGGCTAGACCATGAAAACTTCTCATTACTGTGACTGAATTTAAGACTGACCAAGATTTGATTACTTCAACCTTGGTATCAACAACCTGAATACCATTACAAGAGAAAACATATCAAAGGAAAACAACTCCTGGAACAAATAACTCACACATTTCAAGCTTACCGAAGAGCTTATGCTCCCTCAGAGTAGAAAAGATCTACCTCAGATAGTGTACATGCTCCTGTTCTATGTTGCTGTACATAGGGATATTATCAAAATAAACCACTATAAATAAACCAATATAGGTCATGAGCACCTCATTCATGAGCCTAATGAAGGTCCTTGGGGCATTAGATAGTCCAAATGGCATAACAAGCCACTCATAGACTCCTTGTTTGGTTTTAAATACAATCTTCGACTCATCTCCTTCTCTTATTCTGATTTGATGGTATCCACTTCTCCTGTCAATCTTAGAGAAGATTTTAGAGCCATACAGTTCATCCAATATGTTATCAAGCCTAGGGATGGGGTACTTGTACTTGATAGTAATGTTGTTAATGGCTCTACTGCCCACACACATTCTCTAATTGCTATCTTTCTTGGGCACTAGGAGAGCTGGCATTGAACATGGGCTCATATTCTCTCTCACTTAACGACACGCTGCAAGTGCACGAATATTGTAGTTTAGATTCAAAGATTGTCCTCAAAAACCAAAGTAATCTACAGAGCTAATGTCCTATTGAAAATGCAAAGCAATCAATCTTTTCAATGAATTGATTTAAATATACTAATTATCTAATTGAAAATTCAATCAAAGTAAAACATCTAGGGATTCGATTCACCAAGTAAAGAATTAGATCATGGAATTAAGCATGTACTTTTTGTGGATTGGATGATTCAAGGAATTGCAATCGAGTTAAATTTAATATTTTCTTTCGAAATAAATTAAATTTCCCAAACAAATTCAACTAACACTCTTTCAAGTGTCTTTGATCTAGTCTAGATTGAAGATTTATGAATGCCAAGTCTCCCCTTAACATGCAATTCTGTCTCGAGTTTTGCCAGGTCAAGTTCTATCAAGGTGATCTAATAGTGAGTTTGACTTTTCAATACTTCACTCGACTACGTAATATAAGTAAGCAAAATTGGGCAAACTTTACTCACAACATTTCAATCTCAAGATAGAAGTAAATCATTCCAATCATGAAGCAAGCACAAGACTGTAGAAATTAACAGTCCAACTACAATACTGTGGCCAACAAGTCCTTAAATTAAATGAAACTACTCACCCATATTTCAAATTCAACTAACACAAGAGTTCTAAGATAGATTCAAAGGGAAAGAAAGCTTTACAATAGTGGTAGCCTTTCAATGGTGCCACAATCTTCAAGTCTCCAAGAGTAGAACTTCTCCCTTCAATTCTCCTTTCACTCCCAAAATGAAACTAAAAACTAAAACTTAAGAGAGATGGATGAGAGAGTAGTGGTAAGATGACGATGATCCTTCTTCCTTCAGCCAAAAACACGTCTTTCAAGCACTAAAACGAAGCATTTTCAGCCGCACAACGAAGGAAGATGAAGAGGTTAGAAGTTACAGGCTCACCACGGTCTATGGGAGACACCACGGGCAGACTGTGGTACTTGCTCGATCTGAAATCTTCTGCTCTTCTCTTGCTCCACGACCATAGGAGTTGGGGTTCCTTCATGGTGGGCCAACGTGCACTCAAATAAGGGTCAATTGCTGGGTCAAATGGTCTAAAATCCTGTAAAAGTCACCAAAGAACTATACTCAAGCATAAAACGAGAATATGAGTATAAATTATAACATAAAACCCATGAATTCCTGAAAAAGTGCTACAAAACGTCCCAAAAATGAAGTATATAGAAGCACTTATCAAATTCCCCCGTGTTTGAATTGTTGCTTGTCCCTAAGCAACACTAAGACCAAAAATTATTCATAACCTCAAGATTTTTTTCATTTGTTGTTTCTTTGCTTTTTTTTTTTTAAGTGAATGCATGCTTCTAATAACAACTTGGTATGGTGATTGAAACTAATCCTAGATGCTCCTAACAAGAATACCAAGAAAATGCACAAGCTGTGAAAAACAACTAAGAGTGAAAACAAACCTAAATGTACCTCTAACATGCTCTAGCTAAATCAGATTAAGCCTAAAATGCAACTCTAAATGCAATCATGAACAATATATACAATACATACACATCTACACACCAAACCAAATCTGGCATCACACGCCATCAATTAACTGACTAAGTCTTCCATGTTTGAACAAAGCATTGTCCTCAATGTGAGCACAGTTGTAAAACAGGGACGGGGGAGTGACAAGAAGCAATCAGAAGGGAGGTAGGGAGGGAGGGTGGGGAGGTTGACCATAAGAGATATGCCAATCTCTCCAGGTCTCTAAACATGCCCTAAAGTCCTGAAAATATTAGGTCTGGGTAGTAAGCATCCCATAGAGCTTGTCGTGTTGTTTTTGGACAAAGTCATGAAGAACAGCGTTCTCAGAGGCAACATAGGCTCGAAGGGACACTTGCTCCTCCTGAATGCACCTAAGGGTGGCTTAGACTTCTACATAGTCAATGTAGGTAAGTTGGGGGGAAGAACTAGGTCCGGCTTGACAAGTAAATAGGGGTGGAGGAGGTGCGGGGTGAACAACCTCAGCATCACCAGGTACCCAATGAAGGTTGGCTCAGTAAAGTAAGGTGGTCTGCTCAACATTGGGAAACGGAATAAGCCAATCCCTGGGATAAATTGAACACAACGTCCAACCTCTACTTTGCAAAAGTTCATCAGCTTAAAAGCAGCTTGATCAGGCCACTTGGACCCAGAAACTTGATCCTCAGCATTGGGCTCGACACCCAAAAATCTAGCAATGGTGGTGATTATACTCCCAATAACTATTCTACCCTTAGTGCTGATAGTTGCACTATACAATTTTCGGTCCAAGAATGCTCGAGGATCAATTTGGACACGATCTAGCATGCGAGATAGGAGGTATAACTTAGACAATCTAGGGACATTCAAACTATCATCTCAAGCAAAGAAACAACGAGCGAGAATAAGTTGAGCTACCTGAATGCAACGGTTCCTAATGTGGGTGCATTTGGAGGAATTAGTGTTGTACCTAAAATCCCCCGAAAGCTTGCCCCAAAATGCATTCGAGTTGAATTCACTGGAAACTTGACAGTTTGGTAAGTCAATGCTAGGTGGAAAACCAAATATGTTATTAAAGGTACGTAGGTTCAACTCATGAAGCTGCCCTTGTAAATAAAATAAAATGTATCCCGCTTGACATTAAGGCCCTCGAGTGACGTCAACACACAAAGCACTCAAACATTCAAGTGTGAGGTCCTGATATGTATGCTCTTTCATTTCAATAAAGTGCCCTATACCCCTCATGTGAATAACCACCTTATGTCGTCCAACAATCCCAAACATCACAACAATTCATCTTCATAATAATGGGTTGCCACTATAATTCTTTCACTCAAGCAATTATATCTAGCAATATGTTCTGGGTCAGTCAAACGAAGGGGACGAGGAACATTACCTTGGGCCTGTGCATTGGTAGAAGTGCAGGAGGCTCGTTGAGGTCGTGATGTTGCTTGGCTAGATGTCCCCACCTCCTTAATGCTCTTTTGTCTCTTGGTGGGTGCCATGGATGTAAAAATGTGAGAAATTGAAAAAAAAAAACCTCAAGAAGGAGGTATGAGAAAGGAAAATGAAGAATTTGAGTAAAAAAGAGGAAGAATTAGAGAGAAGAAAATGGTTATGGAGGAAGGGTGAAAGTGAGATGAACTTGGGGAATAAATTATAGAAAGAGATGAAATATTTTTGGGAAAGAGAAAGATTAAGAGAAAAGGGAAGATTTTGAGTGAAAATGGAGTGAAAATGGGAAGACATGAGGGATTGCTGGTTGTGTGTTTCTTTGTTTTGCTGGGTTGGCCGGACCGCAAACCATATTGGAAAATATGGACCTCCCGTTCTCATCCCCATGACCATGTTTCTCTCTCTCTTTTTTTTCTTCTTTTTTTTTTCGTTTTTTCCTTCTTTTGAAAAACTACCTAAAAATAGAAACCAAAGCTATAAAAGGGCTTGGTTGCCTCCCAAGAGCGTTCTTGTTTGGTAAAGAGCTTAACTGTGCTTCTATGTGCGCTCAAGATCAGTAAGAATACGTCTTCGTTTTTGTTGCGAACAACGAAATTGAAATCTTCTAACTAGAGGTACCATATCAGATACCAAGGTTGGAGGTCCTTTTTCATCATCAAATGCTGCCATAACAAATTATCAGTGTACCAGACAAATCGATATCGTGGTCCATCTGACTGGCCACTATCGTCTTGTTCAATCCATTGTCATCATGTTCAATCCCAAGATAAAGGTCTAAATCGACTCTTTCCGTCAAAGGTAAACAAAGAACCACTTGGCCAAACCTGCAATATTCACTCATGGGCGATTCATTAGGAGCATAGGCCTCAACCTTGGGTATGCTAGGTGGCGTAGGAGCAACAAACTCCACCTTAACATAACCTTGGTCGAGAAACTCAGTAGAAATCTAATCAAAATCAGAAAGGTTAGGACAATTTAAACCGTCCTCCATTTTAATCTCGGGAGAAGGGGGGAAGTGCATCTAATACGGAAGAATTATGGAAAACCACTTTCTCATCCATAAAACAGAACATAGCATAACACCCCCTGCACTTCAAATGTTATCCGCCCCCTGTCACATCAATATTGCAACCTAAAGCAGCCAAGAAGAGCCTACCAAGAATAATTTACGCATTGTCGGTCTCAATCATATCAGTAATGATGAAGTCTTACAACACCCAAAAATCTCCTATTTTTACAGGCACATCCTCTAATGTAGCCAAGGGTCATGTTTTAGAACCATCTGCTAATTGGAGTGAAAAGGATGCAAGCCGCAATGGTCCTAAATGAAGCTTAAGAAACATAGAGTAGGGCATCAAACTGACACTTCCACCAAGGTCGCATAAGGCTCTTTTAATTTCTATTTTTCCCACGACATAAGGGATGGAAAAGCTACCTAGGTCAGGAAACTTACATGGAAAGACTATGGGAATCTCAAAGCTATCATTTTCTATAAAAGTTATGGGCTCACCACCATCATTTTTCTCCTTACTCTCAACCATGGTTATTGCTCTACCCTCCTTAAGTGGTATGTCCTAGGGCTCCTCAGGGTC
The DNA here is from genome assembly GCA_017589665.1 of Selenicereus undatus. Lineage (NCBI taxonomy): Eukaryota > Viridiplantae > Streptophyta > Magnoliopsida > Caryophyllales > Cactaceae > Selenicereus > Selenicereus undatus. The sequence goes on along the minus strand of JACYFF010031959.1, from coordinate 51,274,246 downwards.
TTCTACCCTTTCTATCAAGGTAACACAATTACAATGCTCGCGGGGGTTAAATTCGGGTTTACTAGGCAGTCTACCTGAAGGTATAGATGAAGAGCTAGCTTGTTGGGCAATTTGGGCTTCCAACATATTGTTGTGAGTAGTAAGCACATCAACTTTATAGGCTAATTGCTTTATATAGTCCTCTTGCTTTTGTTATGCCAAAAGTATATTCTCCATCATGGTTTCTAGGTTACACTTTTGGGAAGCTCGTTGGGAAAGGGAGGTCTTTGAAATCTGGGGGGTTGCCTAGCATGCACTTGGGGCATGATGGAAGGGTTAGGCCTAGATGAGAAATTTGGATGATTCCTACAACCCAGATTATAAGCATTGGAATAAGGGTCATTAGTAGGTATCGGGTTGAAATTATTGACATAATTGACTTGGCGCTAGTGTTTTGGGCAAAATGACTCTCAACTTGGCAATTTTCAGTCAAATGGTCAATGGAGCCACACATTTCACATGATGGGAGAAGGGCACTAGAATTCACAGCATTCACATTCAATAGTTCCAACCTTTGAGTCATAGCATCTACTTTAGCATTAAATAGAATAAGGGCATCAACTTCAAGGTTACCTCCAACCCGCTTGGGTTGGCCTCGTTCATTGGATCATTGAAAATTGTTGAGTGCCATCTCCTCGATCAAATTGTAAGCCTCATCCTCAGTCTTATTAATCAAGTTTCCCCTGCCGCCGCATCAATAGTAGACCTTACAGGTTGGGTCACTCCATTATAGAAAGCTTGAACAATCATCCATCTTTGATGGCCATGGTGGGGGCACAATCGCAACAAGTCTTTGAACCACTCCTAAGCCTTATAGAGTGTCTCATCATTCCTTTGGGTAAAGTTATTGATTTGGTTCCTCAAGATTTTCGTCTTGCTTAGTGGGAAGAATTTGGCAAGGAAGGCTCTAGTAGGCTCATCCCATGTTATGATGCATATGGGGGTGGGGCAAAGAATGAAGCCATGCTCTTGTCTTATAAATAAGTGAAAAGGAAAATAGCCACAATCGAATGACATCGGTAGTGACTCCATTGAACTTCAATGTGTCACACACCTCTAAAAAGACCGAAAGGAGTAAGTCAGGGTTTTCCAACGGGGTGCCCCCAAATTAGGATTGTTGCACTATGAAAATAAGAGCTGACCTGAGCTCAAAATTGTTTGCCTCTACATTGGGACGAGCGATGCTTGAGGCGATGCCTTGGACCCCTGGGGTGAGAAAATCCCTAAGCGTCCTTGTTTCCTCACCACCTCTTCCTATCATAATTGGTGAGTTCTCTCGAGCCTTGCGCCTTTATTTCTCAAGTCTTTGCTTCTTCCTCCTTCAGTGAAAAGTCTTTTCAATCCCAGGATTGGGTTCGTGCAGAAATAGACTTCGCATAAAAGAGGAAAATTCCCACAACCAAAGTCACCAACAATGGTAATGCAATCAAAAGGAAAAGGGAAATAAAGTAAAACACTTAGTTAATTCTGTAAGATTAACTTAATAGTTAACAATTTGATTCCCTAGTAACAGCGTCAAAAACTTGACACGCCGCAAGGGCATGGGTGTTGTAGTTTAGATTGAAGGATCGTACTCAGGGATCAAAGTAATCTACCAAGCTAATGTCCTATTGAAAATGCTAAGGAATCAATCTTTTCAATGAGTTGATTTAAATATACTAATTATCTAATTGGAAATTCAATCAAAGTAAAGCATCTAGGGATTCGATTCGCCAAGTAAAGAGTTAGATCATGGAATTACGCATGTACTTTTTACAGATGGGATGATTCAAGGAATTACAATGGAGTTAAATTTCATCCTTTCTTTTAAAATAAATTAAATTGCCCAAACGAATTCAACTAACATTCTGTCAAGTGTCTTTGATTTAGTCTAGCCCGAAGATTTGTGAATTCCAAGTCTCCTCTTAACATGCAATTCCCTCTCAAGTTTTGCTAGGTTGCTAGGTGAAGTTCTATCAAGGTAATCTAATAGTGAGTTTCACCTTTCAGTACTTCACTCGACTACCGAATATATGCAAGCAAAATTAGCCAAACATTACTCAAAAAATTTCAATATCAAGATAGAAGTAAATCATTCCAATCATGAAGTAAGCACAAGATTGTAGAAATTAAGGATCCAACTACAATGCTATGGCTAACAAATCCCTATATTAAAAGAAACTACTCACTCATATTTCAAATTCAATTAACATAAGATTTCTAATATAGATTCAATGGGAAAGAAAGCTTTATAACAATATCAGCCTTTCAATGGTGCCACAATCTTTAAGCCTCTAAGAGCACAACTTCCCCTTCAATTCTTGTTTTACTCCCAAGAATGAACAGAAAATTCTAAATTAAGAGAAATGGATGAGAGAGTAGTGGTAAGATGATGATGGTCCTCCTTCCTTCAGCCAAAAACACACCTTTTAAGCACTAAAACCAAGCATCTTTAGCCGCACAACGAAGGAAGATGAAGAGGTTAGCAATTACAGGCTCACCACGGTCCGTGGGAGACACCACGGGAAGATTATCGTACTTGCTGGATATGAAATCTTATGCTTTTCTCTTGCTCCACGAGCATAGGACTTGGGATACCTCCGTGGTGGGCCAACATGCACTCAAATGACGGTCAATTGCTGGGTCAAATGGTCTAAAATCCTGCAAAAGTTACCAAAGAATCATACCCAAGCATAAAACGAGAATATGAGTATAAATTATAACATAAAACCTATGAATTCCCAAAAAAGTGCTACAAAACGTCCCAAAAATGAAGTATATAGAAGCACTTGTCACATATTTTCTACCAAGAACCTCTTATACTTGTCTTTGAGGTTCCTTAGTCTCAGTAGTGTTGCATCTATATACGGGCTTGTTTGGTAAGGGGGCTCCAGGAATTAAGTTAATCTGATGTTCAATCCCCCTTTTGGGAGGAAGGCCAAGAGGAGATCTTGAGGAAAGACATCCTCAAATTCCTGAAGTAAGGGCTTTATCAAGGGGTGTAAGGTTGCTGAGTTTATTTTATGGGTAGATTCGACCACAAGGACAACAAGTATAATCTTACCCTAATAGCTGTCTTCACTCTTCCCCTGTTGATAAGCAAAGTACTCTCACTATGTCTTTCCCTCCCAATTTCTATTTTGTGTATGTAATTGGGAGCTAGAGGGGTTAGGATCCATTTCTTGCTATTCAGCTTGAAAGAATAAGTGTTGGACTGACTATGGTGTAAGACATTCCTATTATACTACTAAGGTCTTCCTAAGAGTAGATGACAAGCTTCCATAGGTAGTACATCACAAACAACCTCATCCTTGTACTCCCCCATAGAGAAAGCTACCAAAGCTTGTTTAGAGATGGTTACCTCATTGCGCTTTTTGAGCCATTACAAGGTGTGTGGTATGGGCTGCTCAATGGCAGAAAGGCTGAGTTTGTCAATCAACTCTTTAGAAGCCACATTTGTACAACTTCCCTTATCAATGATTAGATTGTGCGTCTTATTAGCCACCTTGCATCTGGAATGAAAGATCTATTCCCTTTGGTTTCATTCTGGTAAGGCTTCATTGGTATGAAGCTCCCTCTTGATCATCAGCATCTCCCCCTCTTCTAGTGGTAAATAAGACGTCTCTCCTTCCTCATCTGACTCTTGTTCAGCCTCTTCTACCTCTCTTTGGTCCACGTCCTCAATCTCTTTGATAGTAAGGACTCTCTAATTAGGACAGTCAGCCTAGAAATGGCCATAGTCATGGCACTTAAAACATTTCTTCTGGCCTCTTGGACCTTCTTTAGCTACCTCATTCCCTTTACCTTTGTCTTTGTCATCTCTGGAAGAAGGGTCTGTCCTGAAAGAGTTGAATGACTTTACTGGAGTAGGAGGTTTTGCTGGGGTTAAGGAGTAAGTCCTTTTATGCTTAAGCTATTTCTCAACCTTGATAGCCAATTTGCAAGCATCCTCAAAGGTAAAAAAAGGTTGGAGTTCAACCTTGTCCAGAACAGCAGGGTTGAGCCCTTTGAGAAATCTAGCAATGATCTGTTTAGGTTCTTCTCCCAAGCCACACCTGATCTGGAGCTGCTCAAACTCCCTGGTGTATTCTTCAACCTTCATGCTGCCTTGTTGAAGGGAGGTGACCCTTAGGTAAAGCTCTTGCTTGCAGGTGGCAGGCAAAAACCTTTTATCCATGTGCTTCTTTAATTTAAGTTCAGTTTTTATATTCGATTTACCTTCCAAAGCTCTGGTCCTCTTTAGGTTCTCACAATAGAGTGAGGCATATTTTTTCAGTTTCAAAACAGCTAGCTTAAAGGCCTTTTCGCTTAAATATCCTTTGATTTCAATGATTCATTCTATGGCTTGTGCCCATTCAAGGCACTCTTTTGGCTTTAAGCATCCATGAAACTCAGGAGCTTTTACTCTAAAGTCCTTGAGTCTTGTCTATGCATTCTTCTTCTCCCGGGCCTTGCTTCTCCATTGGAAGAACTGTTGCCGTAATGTGAGCCTAGGAAGGGTTCTGATTCACCTAGAGTCTCTTGTGGTGGCTCTCTATCCCTACCCCTAGGTTGAGTCATGAGCTATTGAATCTAAGCAATCAAGGTCCTGATGTTGTCATATATTTCTAGGATATCTTTGTCTCTTCTGAATTCATATGCCTCTTTAATATTGAGCCCTCTACGAACTCTAATAGGTTGTTGAGGAAGGGGAGGAGTGGTATCCCTCTCAGCCATGCTGTAATGGGTCAAGGAATTGGGGTTGGCTGTGGCTGTTTGAGGAGCCAGGTATTTTGTAATTAGATTGTGTCTAGTTCAGGGTTCTTTATGCTTAAGTCAACAGGTCTCAAAACTTACAAAATGAAGAGTGAACTCAGAAATAATCAAAGTATCAGTTAGCAAGGAGAAACTCACCAAGAATCAAAGTTGGGCTCTGATAACAGATGATGTGTGTCAAGACTGCCAGCTTGATCTCAAGCAAACCTAGCAACTCAACATGGAAGATATGTCTTGGAATAGAGGAGAACTCCACCAACCAAGATTGAGAGACTCACCACTAACCTTCCTAAAGCAAACAGTAGCAGAAGAGCAGGTAAAGAGTCCCACTCACTAAACACCACGTACAACAAGGCTAAAGTTTGAAGAGATTTGAGAGGAGAAATTTACAAAAAGCTAAATGATAATTTTCAACTTCAATATATGATGTCATACAAGCTACTAGAGAGGGTTTATATACCTCCTTCTACGATGATTCAAACAAGATTACATAATGCTAATAAGTACAAGTTATAAGCTTAAACAAATTAACTTTTAACACCTAACCCGGGAATGGACTAATGATTATGACTTGCTATAGGTGGTTAATCACCCTTGAGCCTCTAAATCTTGTTCAAATACAAATGCATAATTAAGCTAAACATACAATGAGCCACTAATGCAAGAGAACTAAAAATAGGTTGAAATCATACAAGTGAGACTGCCATGGACTACACTGGACTGTCCAGCAGTCTGTTGAGTATTTCCTCTCTTCCTCGATGGTTCCTGGCTTCATGATTGATTCCTTTACTGGACAAAAGGTAGAAGAAGACTTCTAAAATATTATGACACTAGCTCATGGCCTCAAGTTGTTGCAATCCTTCTAAGAAACAAGGATATACAAAGAAGCTAATTCTAACCTGTACTGTAATTTCTAGAAGTGGCAATCCTCTTACTACAGTGACTAACTGAGTAGGGTATGCTGTGAATTAATGACTTAAACTTGAATTTGGCCTCCTAAGCTTCAGGAAAGTACCATAATGCAAGGGGTTTCAAAGCTCTGTTGGAAATGCCCTTGAACCTGCCTAGGGTCTTGAACTAAACTGCAAAGGCATGCTTGGACTTTTATTGAATTGGACTGAAATAACGCTATTGTGTTAGCCTAAATTGATCTCTGGATGTGATTAGAACCCTAAGGTGTCTAGCATAGCAAGGACCTCCCTAGGTAAGCCTGAAAGTTGAACTGCTTGCCTTTACAGAATTCATCTTTTAACTTGTCAGTAAGCAATATCTTCCCATCTTCGTTTTGTGGAGACTGGCGTGAGTCTTGAAATGCATCATTGATTTGTAATCCAAACACCTACGAAATCAAAAATTTGTTTGACAATATTAAATCTAGCTCCTGTCTTAAATGAGTTGAAGAAAAAATCAGTATAATCATTGCCCCATGCATTCTGTTTTCCCTTGTATCATTGCAGGCAATAGAGGCCTATGTCCTCTAGATACCATTCCACTGCAAGCCTAGCCTGTTTATCCAGAAGTAGTAGTCCGGTTGTGTCATGTGGAAGACCTTTGCACCAAAGCTTTCTGTGAGTTCAAAGGCTTGTTAGCATTCATGTCCCAACCCTATATGCAAAGGTTCTTCAAGTCCAAGCTCCACTTTCTGCCGGCCGACTTCCACAATCTCAACTTATGTACCATAGGGAGCATGAAAGAACTTTGGATATGTGCACCCATGACGAGATGATGCTTTCCTTGAGTTGTGGATATTGTAGACATCGTGGCGGTGCCTTATATGGTCCTCTATGTTAAACAATCAATCTTTAACCTTAGTGCAAGGTTGAACAAATAATAATAATAATAATGGGTGCATGATCTCAGCAAGTAATTGACAAGTAGAGAATATAACCATTTGGATACTCATCAAGCCAGGCTTAGGCATCGTAGACTCAATTAAGGCATTTAAAAATTGCATCATGGGCGTCTTGATTATTTCTCCATGTGAAATGAGGTCCCATAAAAGGTGCATCAAAGAGACACAGGGATAATTTCCACTTATAAAACACCTCCCATCCAGGAATAACATGGCTGCCTTGAAATTTATCTAAAGGGTACTCAACATGATTAAACTCCCCTGTTAGCTTTGCTTAAGCTCACAATGTGTTTATTGATATGTTTTGATGAAAGACAAAAAGAAGTTGGTTCATTGGTATGTTTATTATACTATAATTTGACTTACCTAAGAATTACTAATATTTAAATTCGCTATGATGTTAAGTGGATATTAGCATGGTAGTATTGCTTAATTGATTTGTGGTGATTTATGATTTAAATTTGAATTTATGATATTCTTGATATGATATAAACTATAAAGTGATATTATCTTGTGATAATGTGTGCTATATTAAGAAAATTATATGTCCACAGTTGGGAGAGTATGGACTTGTGTATGTCGATTATTTAAAGTCAAATTATCCCTTGTTATATGCTAGATAACATTTTAGATATTATGGATTGACCTGGCTAAAATTATATGTGATAGATACTTGCCTGTTTTCTATAGAAAACACTTGTATGATATTATTTTCAGTGGGTTATTTGATCAACTGTAAATTTGTTATGTGAATGTTGGCCTAACTTGAAAAAGTGAATGAAGAATCTTCAAGGGCTTGAAATCAGTTCTAAGGGCTTAAAATTAATGTTGAAGTTAATCTTCCCTTATTTGCTGTCAACGACTACTTGCTTTAAAGAGTTAAACGACTATATCCTATTTGCTTTAAATAATGGAGCATTTGAAGCTTAGAGACGCACAAGCAAAAGAATAAGAAATAAGAGCTACACTTGCAAATATAATTCTCTTGTTCACTTAATTTATTGAGTTGTATTATTCATATTGTAATTAGGTTGGATAATTAGAGTTGAAGAATCAACTATACCAAGCCTTATTGAAGTATCAACTTGTGATTGGAACTTAGAGTAGGTATACTCTAGAGTTGTGTAGTCCCTCTTAATAAAATTAGGTTAATTCTAGAGTTAGAGAACTCTAGGCAGAGACTAAGTCTAGATGACTCACAACCTCATTATCTTATTTTGTCCACATTTAATTTTGTACATTTTATCAATTTTTTTATGACTTTGATCATCATGCTATTCACCTCCATTTAGGGTGAAGGTGATTCGATAACCTTTGAGTCTTCAATTAGTATCAGAGCTAGACCTACATTTCTTGGACTTTACCATCTAGTGGGCAACGATCATGGCCACCACTAGAGCAGACCATTCTAATCAAGGTTCTTCTACTGTTTGACCTCCTTTGTTGAAAGGCAATAACTTTTCTTAGTGGAAAATTTTGATAAATATTTTCATTAAGACTAAAGATTAAGTTTTGGAATATTCTAACCAAGGGCCCATATGTTCCACTGACTACCAATGTTGGAAAAGTTGTGGAGACGACTGAAGATCAGTATACTTAAGATGATTTTGTGAAACTTTCAATAAATTAAAGGCCATGAATATTCTATATTGTGGTTTAGATACTAATTAATACAATTGTGTTTGTACATGTGAAACAGCACAACAAATATAGACAAATTGGTGGTGAGATACGAGGGAGCGAGTCAAGTGAAAGAAATAAAGATCAACGTGCTTCTCCACCAATATATATTATTCAAGATGCAACCAAACAAGTCCATTAAAGAGATGTCCACTTGAATCACAGATATAACCAATAACCTCAAGTCACTTGGCAATACCAGTACTAGTGACTCTAATGCCTTCCTAAAAGCAAGTGGGGTCCCAAAGTCAACACATTTGAAGAGGCTCAAAATCACAAGATGTTAGCTTTCTATGGTCTACTTGGGAAACATGTTACATACTAAATTCATCTTAAGGAAGATGGAGAAGAGGTTCCAACAAAGAAGGAAATGGCCTTTAAAATGACAAGTGAGGATTTCTACTCTTTAGAAGATGATTCAAGTGATAAAGATGAGGAATCCATGATAATTATTACATGTGGATTGAAGAAGATGTTCAAGTCGACGAGATTCGGCCCCAAAAAATTCTATGAAAGTAATCAAGGAAGAATGAAAGATCTTCAAAGGTTAGAAAATTTTTGAGTAATAGTGAATCCAATATGGGTCTTTGTTTTGCTTATGGATTGCAAGGGCATGTAGTGAAAGATTGTCCAATCTTGTAAAAGAAGACTAAAAAACAAAAGAAAAATGCCAAGAAAGTGGTGGCCACATTAAGCAATAGCAATAAAAGCAATAGTGATGATAATGAAGATTAAGTAGTCAATCTTGGTCTTGCGGCCAATGAAGAACAAACTCAAGAAGAAGAACATGAGTGTGCTAACTCGAATGAGATAGATATTTCTTGACCACTCTAAAGGTTAATTGGCCCAAGTCTTGGTTAATTGCATTAAATGTGAGCAAAAATATTTATCCAAAAGAAAGTCTTTATGAAAAATCATTCGAGATCTATCATTTGAAAAAGAGGCTTTACAAAAGTCGAAAGATCGACTTCATGTTAAGATTGACACTCCTAAAAAAGAAACGAAAGAAGTTCAACCCAAATGTGAAGGTTTTGAAAAATTGGTGTTGAAGTTTTCAAAAGGAAAAGAAAATTTGGACAACTTATTAGGCTCTCAAGATATGTCATTCAGTCATTCAATAAATAAGGAATTAGATATAATTCCTTAAACAAAAAAAGGGTCTATAAAACTTTCTTCATGCAATCGACATCCCAAGACAAATATCATGTTAAATACAATTATTACCTAAACAATAGTCATATGTCTCATTCATGTCATCTGAGAAAATTTAGTCCTAAGTAACTTCAAGTTTGGGCATCGAAAGCTGCAAATCCAGTAAATCTGAATTGAGGAAAAGCCCTATCGTAGTACTCATAAGTTTCTTAAATATTTACAGGTCGAAATGACATATAAGTTGTTGACTATCTAGACTAAAATACTATCGAATGCCTTAAAAATTACGCAGAAGCTACGATGTTACTATTTCTAAATAACTGAAATTCAAGGGCTTACATTTTATGTCCACTTGTCAAAGCAAAGATGTTATCTTTCATATTTTCTTCTTACTTGGAGTATTTTGCTTTTCACAATTTCAAATTTTAAATTGCTTAATTATATATGGAAGGTGAGCATGACTAGTATTTCATCATATTCTATGTCATTACGACATGTCATTATTTTTTACGCTTGGACAACTTCTTGAATATAATCTTAACTTCTTTCCATAATTCTTATGATATCTAATGTATATATATATATATATATAT
>JACYFF010031959.1:51222261-51263796 GCA_017589665.1 Selenicereus undatus | reverse complement strand
ATACATACATACATACATACATACATACATACATACATACATACGTACGTACACACACACACATGCATATATGATACTGATTATTTCTATGAGGAGAGAATCATATTGCTTTATTATTTTGATATAACATTGATTTCCTATTCAAAGGGGGAGAGTTATTTAGCCCGTATAATGATGACGAGGATACCAAGTCAATTCATGCGTGCTATGTTGAAATTGTTAGTGTTTAATCCCTTACATTATTTATGTGAATGGCTATACGTTTGAGGGGGAGCATCTTTATATGCCATTGATTTGTCAAGCAGAAGCTATAGGTATCTAGTACACTTCTCTATATGCTTTGGAATTTTTCTTTCTTTCTCCTTTCGTTACCTTTTTTGTTATTATATGGATGATAAATTGTTTCACACAAGTTATTGCACAAAAAAAAGGTTAACACAATAATTTATCAATTATGACGATCTACAACTTAGGTTTCATGTGACAATGATTGGCTCAAGCTGTATGAGAGATGAGAGTTAAGGATTGTGATTCTAGTTGTTATATGGGTGCTGGATGAACTGATTTGACTACAAAAGAAGAATTGTATTAACAACTTTTCAAAAAATCTTCATAATTTATAAGTATTTACAATCTTATAGTATTAAATACAATACTTTTTTTTAATCTTCTATATCATATATAGGATGTGTCCAGCAATAAAATTTAAAATAGTGCTTAACATATTAACCAAGTCAAAAACACAAATAAGTCTAATTTTATTGTTTGGTAATCTAGTGATTTTAGTAGCATTTAAAAGTAATATTTAGTATTACAAGCAACATTTCTAAAAAGTTAATCAAATTAGCTTTTGGCTTTCAAAAGTAGTGTTTTATATATTTTTTGCATAAAAAATACCCTTTTCCAGAAATGTTATCTTTAGACCTTATTAATATTCTTATGTCTTAACTTACATTAATTGACTAGCCCGCCAACTAAATTTAGCGAACGTATTGTCTTTAGTAGCTCATCTAAACAATTATTCATTAATAACTAAATTAGAATAGCTATCTACTACTTAAACAATTATTCACTACCTAAACAACTGTTTGTTATCTAATCACATAGCTTTACCAAACAAGGAAATAAACGTCTAAGAAAAAAAGAGAGGAATTTTAAAAAAAAATTTACTCAATACTTATATTATTTTCGTAATTGCTATTGCCTATAGATAAAATAACAAAAAGTAGCTGATGTATTAATTTATTTTGAATGTCAACAAGGGAAGATTTCATTCATTATAAACGGTCCATTTTCGCAAGGATGATACGTAAAGGAAAATCACTTACAAAGACTATTTTAGAACCATCAAGGTGACCCAACCGTGCAGCTAGATGAGCCACTGTATTCTGCCCCCTCGATATGACAATAAAGAAGAGAATCAAAAGACTCAACTAGGAATCTAATATCCTCCAATATAAAATCCACGCTTGTTTTGCTTCTGGTTCCTTTTTGGAGCTTCATTATGGTAGTCATGGCATCCATTTCTAGCATCACTTTCTTCTAGTTCATCTTCAACACCAATTATATCCCATAGAGAGCCACAATTGCTTATGCCATCAGAATGTTTCATGATCTACTAATGTGTTGGGTTGCTATAGACAAAAGTTCTCTATCTTTGTCCCTAGTAATGCAGACCAAGCACACATCCCTATCTCCAATCATTTCCGCATTGGTACTCACCTTGACATAGCCCTAAGGGGGAGGGTTACCATCTATCCACGATAATAGATGTTTGTACACCTCCACCTTCATAGACCTTAGAGTTATATTCCTAGTAGTCCTGGATGAGCTTTTAGTAGCCAAAAATAGTGGAGGTTAAGTCCAATGTCACGCCATTGAAAATCTTCTCGTTTCTCACCATTCAATCTACCCAACAAGTTGCCAGTATCTCAGTAGCTTCTTGTTTAAATGTCTCCATCACCCATACAAACCAGCTTGTGAATGCAGGTGAAGGAGCTTTTAGGAAGGTATGATAATCTTAATGTGCCATCCAAGCAGACTTGAGTTTCCCACATCCCATCATGATGAGGATGGATCCTCAAACTGATAAACCTCTAATTTCTTGTTTTGGACCCCATAATTTTACCAATCCTCCCCATATGTTTCTTTGATTCAATGGAGGATTTGATCATATGTGCTTCTCTTTACTCATAATACTTTTATTTGGACTAATTTTCCTTTTTGTAGGTATGTTGGTTTCAATTGGAAGGATTTCTACATCCATCAACCCATAAATAAGCAAGGAAGTGATGTTTCACGAAGGGAAGATCGAAACGCGATAGATGGGTTCAAAGCTTAAAGAATTGTAGTAAAAGCTTCTGCATAGCCAACCATGTATGTGAGCACGTTAGACCTGACAAAAAATTGATCCGACCCGAAAACCCAACCCGAACTCGCCCGAAATTTTTAGGTTCTGAACACGATTTTCTCGACCCAAACCCGAAATAAACCGAATCCGAAAAACCCATAAATTTTTGGGTCAAACCCGACCCAAACCCATACCTACCCACTTGACCAGTTTTCATTATAACAAATCGTTTAGAGAAATGTTATACAATTATCACATCCCTTCGTAAATTAGATAATGGTTCCCATTTTTTTCCCATAAAGCGTCGTATACAACTTATAAATGGTACAATTTTAGAAAATGGCCATGAAACAAACTCTAATATTAAGAAAAACATTTCAATATTAGATAAGTATTTAAAATGTGTGAATCATACCATCTTATTTTTGGTAAAATGAATATGTTTCATCGCATTTTAAATAAGATTCTTCTATAATAATCTAAGATTTTGATTTTAAAATTAATAGATAATTAGAATATTTTGCACGTATATAATATTCTTTCATTTGGATTCATTCTAATTGGTCTTGAATCTGATACAATGTTGGGAAATGGACCAACTTATGTTCGTGTTAGGATTGACGTACTAATAAAGCATTCCTTATTAGGTTGTGCTAGGTTAATTAACAAAATATCAAATTATTAAACGAGCTATTAATGGGTTGAACCGCTCCGACTCGTTAACATGCTTTAGATGGGCCGACCCAGGAATGACCCAACGAATTATTAATATTTTCATATACGGGGCAACCAATCCAAACGGAATTCATGGTCCACCCGTACATGAATTTCATATATCATGTTGAAAAGTTTGGATAGTTTTGATCTTCTTTGAAAAAATTACAATTACAATGCTTGTTCATCATATACAGACAATTTTGAGTAATAAATATGCCGAATTTTTGATTTTGACAAAAAAAAAGAAATAATTCATTAAAAAGGCGCTCCAAACCTGTTGGGTTGATCCGAAACCTGTAAGACTGAAATACGCCCGCTCGTATTTTAACTGAATCCGAAATACACCCGACCCGTATTTTGCCCGAACTCGAATACACCCGACCAGTATTTCACCCGCCTGCCCAAATTGACAGGCCTAGAGCACGTGCATGCAAAATCACAGTTTGAGTTGAGAAAGTGCATAGCCAGGTGTGCAGATTATGCATTGCCATGCCCCGAACACAGAAAGTTCCTCCAAAAGTGCATAGCCGGTTGTGCATTTTTGGACGACCATATCTTCAGAGTCAGAAATCCTACACAATTGGCCATGTGTCGAAGCATGGCCTTGCAACCCACGACATTCAGCATTACTTAGCCATTTTAGGGAAGTTAATTAGGGAGGCTTTTTATATTTTTAGAGAGCATTCCTCTTAGGATGAAATTAGGTTTTGTCAGAGGGATTTTGAAGACTCTTCTTGGCTTTGATTTGTGAATTTATTGAACATTGAATTTGTTATTCACATTAGCGATTAATTCAAGTTTGTATCTCTTTCCTTCCTCTTTGCAATTTCAATTCAAGTTTGTATATTCAACCATGTTCATCAAAATGGGATTAGGAATTATCATTACAAATGTGCATAGGCTAAAACTTCAATCTTGGGTTTGGAATACCCCTATTATGATCAATTGAATCATGCTCTAGGTTTTTGTGAATTGTGCCCATGTTTATGTATTGGATTCTCACTAAGCACACCAGGTGTTTGATGAATGTCTCGAAAGAGATTTATTTCACCATTCATAATTAAGGTCTAGGAGATTAACGAAAGTTGAATCCTTTATCTAGTGCCACTTTACGAGCTATTGAATATCTTGATGTGAAAACAATTAATGTTTCATTTGGGAAATTTTGATTGCTAAATTTCATGGCTCTAACGATTCTAGTTTCATGAAAATAGATAATTAAGATTTATTTGCCGTTCTAACGACCTCCAAAAGAGGGCGTAGATGTGTTTTCAATTTGCAATTATTCCATTCCAATCTTTTGTTCGGGTAGGTTTGCATGATTTAGTTAATGATTTGTAAAGCATAATAGTGTGGTGAATCCCAACCTAAGATCCTTATAACCTATTAATTTAGATAAATTTTCTAGCATTAAGCAAAATAGAACTATTTTCAGTAATTATCAACACGAGTGAATATTTGCCTAGATTAAGTGTTAAAAGTCAATTTGGTGGTTGAAATTGAGTTTCTTGTGGATACAACCCGTACTTGCCGGTTACTAGCTACAGATACACCGTGTACTTGCGGTAATTTTAGACAACAAGTTTTTGGTGTCGTTGCCGGGAAACTTGTCTATTTCAACATCAGAACTGACTAAAATACTCCAGATTTGTTTTCTTGGTTTCTCTTTATCCTAATTTGGATCTACTTATGCTTGGTATAGTTCTTGCACTGTATGCATAGGCACAATCAAGGGAATCAAAGCCTTATTCCCTTGGATCTTGACATCGAAGCTACTGCACGTAAGCAAAGGGGAGCCCGAAGGAAGAAGAAAATAGAAGTTGTAATGGCCAAAATGGACAACAGGGTTCTGCGAGATTATGCTATGTCGCAATCATCAGATATTACTTCATCCATAATGAATCCGACTGTTAAGGCACACAACTTCAAGTTATAGCCTACCCTTATCTCGTTAGTGGAGAGAGATAAGCTCGATGGGCACCCTCTGAGAACCCAAACATGTATCTTCGTAATTTGCTTGCAAAATGTGATACAGTCATACTCAATGGGGTACCCACTGATGCCATTTGACTAAGGCTCTTCCCATTCTCCTTAAGGGATAGAGCTAGAGATTGGCTTCAGAATAAGGAGCCAAATGCCTTCGTCACCTGGGACACACTCTCTAAGGCCTTCTTGAGCAAGTATTTCCCCAACAGGAAAGACCGCTAAGTTGAGAGTAGACGTTACTTTGTTCGGCCACCTACATAGCGAGTCCTTATATGAAGCTTGGGAGAGATCTAAGGATCTCCAATGCTAATGTCCAAATCATGACATCCCTAACTGGCTCGTGGTCTAGACTTTCTACAATGGACTAGATTAGACTATGAAGATGTCAATTGATGCTGCAACTGGAGGTGCTCTCATGGGGAAATCAATTGACACTGCAAAGGCTCTATTGGAATATATGATTGCCAACAACTACCGAGTTAGAGAAGCACTTCAAAAAGGAGTGGTGGAAAATATGACATTGATGTTGTGGATATGCTTGCTAGTAAGGTTGATGCCCTGGCGTAGACATTTGATAGACTAGGGGCTCCTAATTCGGGTAGCTCATCTAGTACAGTCTATGGGATTGGGACTATTTGTGAGATTTGTGGAATCCAAGGGCATACGGGGGTATTGATTGTCAAGCCAACTTTCTAGGAGTCGAGCATGTTAATGCTATGCAAAACTTTAACCCACACCCACAAAATAACCCCTACTCAAACACATACAATACGGGGTAGCAAAATCACCTAAACTTCTCCTACATAAACAACCCTATGCTACCCAATGCAAACCAAGCCTTGAGCTTCTAATACAAAGCACCTTACAACCCACCTCCCCAACCCCCTTAACAAAAGTCCAACCTAGAAAGTCTCATGGAACGCTTCATCTAAACTCAAATTAAGACTAATGAAGCCCTTGGTGAGTCAGTCAGTCAGCTCAATTCTAAATTTGAGACTATAACGACTCATTAGAAAATGATGAAAAACCAGATTGCTCAAATTACGCAGCAAGTGGGTCATTTATCTGGACCCCAAGGACACCTACTAGGTCAATCTAAGACCAACCCTAAGGGTCATATGAAAGCTATTACTCTAAGGAGTGGAAAGGAGGCAGAGGGTTCAAAAATGTTCATGAAGGAGGACAAGAGAGAGGTTAAGGGGGAAGACAGTGCTCAGAAGGAGGTTTCAATTGAAACCCTAAGTGAGAGGATTGAGGTTGAGAAGACAAAGGAGGTTCAAGTTGAGAATACTTAACCTCCAGTAAAACCTTACAAGCCTCCTGTTCTATATCCTCAGAGGCTAGTAAATGCTAGAGATGAGCTCAAGTATGAAAAATTCCTCAAGATGCTGAAAAAGTTCCATATAAATATTCCCTTCTTGGAGGCTATCACTGACATGTCATCCTAGGCAAAATTCTTGAAGGATTTGCTCTCCAAAAAAGGGAAGTTACTTGAGAATGTCACATTGTCTCACTGAGGAGTGCAGTGTCATTATTCAGAACACGCCCCCTCTCCTAAACTTTCAGATCCAAGAAGCTTTATCATCCCTTATTCTATTGGGGATGTGGCCATTAGTAGAGCATTATGTGATATTGGGGCTAGTGTGAACCTCATGCCATACTCCATCTGCAAAAAGCTAGAAGTGGGAGGCTTGAAACCTACTACCAGCTTATTGCAGCTTGCTGATAGATTTGTCCAATACCCTCTTGGTATTCTGGAAGATGTCCCCTTGCAGGTGGGAAAGTTCTTTATTCTATGAGATATCATTGTCATGGAAATGGAAGAAGACTCCCACATCCCTATCATCTTAGGGAGATCCTTTTTGGCTATAGTGTGAGCCATGATTGATGTCAAGAACGGCAGGCTTTTCCTTCAAGTAGGGGATGAGAAGGTAGAGTTTCATCTACCATAGTCCATGGCCAACCCCACTCTCGATGATACTTGTTGTAGAGTGGATATGCTGGAGGAGATACTTAGCACGGAGGCCATGACTTGCCATTCTTTGGAGGACCCTCTTGAGGCTAATATGATTGGTCGTGATGTGTCCAAATCACAAATACGGGAAAAAGGAGGAGTATTCTAGACTCTGCGTTGCATCTACTGCCTACACACGTAGGCAATAGCCTATGGAGGTTCTCCATTTGGAGGTTTAAGCCTCTTAAGAGGCAGAGAAGAGCACACCATAAATCGAGTTGAAACCTCTACCTCTCCATATCAGGTATGAATTTCTCGACCTTAGTCACCAATTCCTTGTTATTATTAGTACTCAATTGAATGACCCCAACTTGAAAATTATTGGAAGTGCTCAGGAAGCATAGGGGTGCCATACGCTATAGCATTGACGATATTAAGGGAGTTAGTCCTTCACATTGCATGCATCGAGTCTTTCTTGATGAAGGTCATAAACCCTCTAGATAACTTCAGCGATGTTTAAATCTAAATATGCAAGAGGTTGTAAAAATGATCTTGTCAAACTACCTGATGCTGAGATCATTTATCCTATTTGAGATAGTGGTTGGATGACTCCAATCTAGGTAGTCCTCAAAAGGGGTGGTATGACCATCATTAAGAATGAGTGTGATGAGCTCAGCTCTACAAGGAATATCACTGGGTAGCGCTGGTGCATTAATTATTGTAAATTAAATCAAGCCACGAAGAAAGATCATTTCCCCCTTCCCTTCATTGATCAAATGTTGGAAAGATTGGCTAGGAATTCATTGTTCGGTTAGTTGGATGGCTTTTGGGTTATGTAATGCCCTTGCCACTTTCTAACACTGTATGACTGCCATCTTTTCTGATTTTGTTAAGAACATCATCGGGGTGTTCATGGATTACTTCTCTGTCTATGAAGGTACCTTTGACTAGTGTTTAGAAAATCTTACTAAGGTACTCCATCAATGTGAGGAAGTCAATTTAGTGCTGAATTGGAAAAAGTGTCATTTTATGGTACAAGAATGGCTAGTGTTTAGGTCACATCATTTCTAATAAGGGCATTAAGGTTGACAAGGGTAAGGTAGAGGTTATTGAGTGATTGCCCCCTCTTACATCTATTAAAGGGGTGTGAAGTTTCCTTGGTTATGCGAGATTTTATTGTTGCTTTATTAAGGAATTCTCCAAGATCACTAAGCCTCTAACTTAGCTCTTGGCCAAAGATGCCCCATTGGTGTTTACTGATGAGTGCCATGAAGCTTTTTGCAGGATTAAGCAGGCACTGATTTCTGCTTCCATCATTCAATCTGCAGATTAGAGTCTTCCATTCGAGATCATATGCGATGCCAGTGACTATACAATGAGGGTGGTTCGAGGGAAGAGAAAAGATACGAAGCCTAGTATGATATACTATACAATAAAACACAAGATAAGGCTCAACAAAATTATACCACAACTGAAAAGGAGCTACTCATGGTTGTGTATCCAATGGCCAAGTTTAGACCTTATCTCATATGCTCCAAAGTCATTGTTTACACCAACCATTCTACTCTCAAGCACCTCCTTGAGAGGAAGGAGGCGAAACCTTGCCTCATCCGGTGGATTCTACTCCTGTAGGAGTTTGACCTAGAGATCAAAGACCAGGTGTAAGACCCGCGTTTTTGTTTTTCCGTTAAGCTAACTGTATTATCTTTTTACGTTATAAAATCGTATTTTTAGCAACTGTATGAGTTAAATTATTATCGATGTGCTTGTGGGAGCTATAATTTTATAAAAAGGGATTATTATTGCTATTATTGATTTTAAAGTTCATTCGTGCTATTTGCGCCTTTAAATTATATTGATAGTTTAATTTAGTCGTTATTCGATTTATTTAGTCGTTTCCTGAATGCGATTAGGTTGTCAACCCTAGAAGTCATTGGGTGTTTAATAAATCGAACCTTTATATATTTGGGAACGAATAGTTGTGAGAAGGTCATTTTAACGATTGGGCTTAGAATGGGAGGTTGTGAGATGGATAAGCGATTTTAGTTGAATGGGCAGGCGACCAAGAAATAAAAAAAAGGGGGAGTATAAGGGGCTGAAGCGCCTTATTTTTCACGACACACGCACGAAAGGGGGGGTTTGGTTTCTCTGGGTTTCTCACAACCTTCCTCGGTGACCTAGCAGAGGAGAGAGAGAGAGAGATGGAGAGAGAGTGGAGGGTCGAGGGACGCCGGCGACTGGCGGCTGACCAGTGTCGCATCGGTTCGACCCCCCTCGTCGCTCTATTCCCTGAGAACCACCACGAAGAGAGAGAGGGTGATAGAGGCCGAAGGAGAGAGAAAGAGAAGGAGATAACGACGCCGCCAACCGGCGACTGTCCATGGCACTCCCGCGACCACCGTTCCGGCGACCACTAGTGGAAACAACGAAGATATTAGTGAAAGGGGAAGAAACCTAAGTCTAGGTTTAGGTCGAATTGGGTTCATTTTTGCGAGGGTCAAGCCTGGATTGGTGTCTGTTCGCGTGGGTTTGGGCAAGGCAGCAAAGGAAGGTCGAATCCCTAGTTTGAAGCTTTCAAATCGAGTCCCAAAGCCCCGAATTGGATCCTCTAGTATGGAATCAAGGTGGGTGTTCCTCTCCTCCTAAATCAGTATTAATTTCGAAACGTTTTAACCTAAACGATTAGTTATGTCAGCTTAGGTTTAGTTAATTTCATGGATTATGTGATGAGAAACTATGCATGTTTAGAATTGATTCAAATATGTTAAGTTTATACATGCTTGAAGATTTAATTCGAAGTGAATTATGCGTGTTTAGCTTCGATTCGAATCTATTCAGTTAATTGACACCTGAATATTTAATTCAAAGTTAATTGTGCGTGTTTAGCTTAGATTCAACTCAAGTAAATTCAATTAATGCATGCATGAAAAGTTTACTCGAGTAGTAACTTCGATATAATAAACGAATATCTTAAACGCATTATGTTTAAAGGGGCCTAAATAGGTTCAAATAGTAACTTCGACGTAATAAAGGAATCCCTCGAATCGTATTATGTTCAAGTAGTTTATTCATATTCGAATAATGACTTCGATATAATAAACATATGTTTGGAATCGTATTATGTTTAAATGACCAAATTAGGCTTAAATATTGACTTCGAAGTGACTTGAATCATGGATGTAAACGGCTTGAATTGTATTATGTTTAAATGACCAAATTAGCCTGAATAAGTGAATCGTTTTATGTTTAAATAGAGACTCGATTCGTGTTAAGCTTGTATGGCATAGATAGGCTTGCTTAGTAACAATGATGTAATAAACGAACGCCGTGAAACGTAATATGCTTAAATGACCTAATAGGCTTAAATGCAACTTCGAATCGATACTTGATTGTTTGATTAAGATGTGCTCACGAAGTAGCTTTTGAAACAATTCTTGAATAATGAAAAGAGCTTGTTTGCCCCTAATTGCAATACATCGATGTAATCATGTTTCATGCTTAGTTAGTTCGATTCGGTTTGCTAAATGTTCTTTTCAAGTTAATGACGTATGATTATATTTATGTATAAATAAATATGTGGTTATGATTATATAAATATATGTATGTATGCTTGCTATAACGCACCGCCGAATGGTGCTGCTTGCCCAGGTGAGTACCTAACCCCTATCTCTTTATAAGCTAGCATGATAATATGTTATGATTAATGAAATTGAAAAATCGAGATGGTAGTTAGATGGTTCAAGGAAGAACTATGAGTGGTTTGAGGTTTTTTGTGGTACGGTGCTTGTGAGGAGGGAGTTCGGGTTGTGAATTGATCGTAATCGTGTGGATTGCGAGGCCATGTGTGGCTCATTGTATTGAATTGATTATGAAGTGCTTAAATGTGATACATGTGGACCCCCTTCCCTTCAATGTCTTCAAATTGCATTATGTGCATAAGGGTGAGTTTTTTAAAGAAGGATTTCACGTTTTGAAATGATAGTAGCCATAACTATTAGTGCATGATGGCCTATTTTTAACTAAATCAATAAAGTTTTGGGAGTGAACTCGCTCAAATGGGGGAATCCCTAAAGAGTTTTATAAAGGCATAAGTTATATGAAAAAGGATTTCGCTATGAGAGGCAGCAAAATTATTAGCCATTATGGCCGATACGCTTTAAAGTGGCTAAGATAATGTGTTGCGGACAATATGATATGAATGATGATTACCTAGGGGAAAGTCCCAGTAACAGGAAACCCTAGAGAACCTAACAAGGGTTAATGTTATGATATGAATGATGATTACCTAGGGGAAAGTCCTGGCAACATGAAACCCTAGAGACCCTGACAAGGGTTAATGTTATGATATGAATGATGATTACCAAGGGGAAAGTCCTGGCAACAGGAAACCCTAGAGTCCCTGACAAGGGTTAGTGATGTTAACCTAGGGGAAGTCCTAGGAAACCCTAGAGACCCTGACAAGGATTTATGTAATGGTCCGCTATGTTATATGCAGCCACCCCGAGAGTAAGAGCTTAAGCGTGAGCGTTAGGTCTCACTATCAGCACCCTGTAATGATCTTATGCCAGATGTATTTTCCTGATAAGTAAAGAAAAGCAGTCGGCAGTATGCCATTTTAAATATTTCAGGAAGAATGTTTTTATGGGCCGATAAGAGGCCAGATGAATGAAATGTGAAAAGTTTATGAGGGTTAGTATGCGACCGATATGAAAAAGATTTCTTTTAAAGTATATGAGCCTCAAGAGGCTAAATGAAGTGTTTTCAAAAAAAGAAGGAAAGCTTTCTGTGCATATTCTATGCTTTTCTTATAAACAAAATGTGAATGAGATCTAAGTAAAGTATGTTGATGGAAATCAAAGTATTATGTTGTTGTTGTATGCTAAGTAAGATACGATTACGAAAAAGAAGGCCTTATTAGCATGTTTCATGCATACCCTATGAATGAGATATGAGATTTGAATGAGACTTGAAATGTGTGTGTGCCTTATGCATATCATATGAATGAAATGCCAAGAAAAGCATAATTATGAAAAGAAATAAGCTTATGTGCACATCATATGAATAAGGTTTCATGTATAGTTTAAATGGAATGCTAAGAAGTTATGATTATAAAAAAGAAAGATCCCTATGCTTAGCCCTCGATGCTTGCCTATGTGCTTAATTGCTTGTTAGTAAAGGAACTTAGTCATTCAGGGACCTAGTAATATGTTTGAGTGGTTAAAATGAAGTTTATGGTTAGTAATCCTTCCATAAGGATTTTATGAATGCCTAATACGATAGTAAAGTATGAATACGTGATATGTGACTATTAAAGATACTATTGCCTGTAATGGTTTTGGTTTTAAGGGGGTCGAGGGACACTCACTGAGCATGTGGTTGCTCATCCCACTACTCTTTCCCTCTTTTTCCCCAGGTTTTCTTTATGAGAGGAAGAAGTTGAGTTAGCTATGTCAAGATGGAGTCTATTCTCGCTTGCAAGGTGTCATGTGTGCCTACTTATGTCTTGAATGAAGTTATGTAAAGTATTATTAGTTTGTAAAAATTTGTAAACAAGTATTCTAGTTCATGTAATGTGTATTATTTATGAGTCGCTCTGTATGGCCATATGAGTCAACCATCTAATTAGTTAGATGTCTTCTCGGTCAAAGTTAGTTATGTTTTGGGATGTAAACCCCAATACTGCGGTTGTGTGAACCATTGACTTATATCCTTCATTTATTCTTTATTCATGAACTATTCTGTTTGGTGTACTCCGAGCGAGTGGCTCGTTGAGCTATGAACTCCGGAGTGTAGCTGTTGAGCTTCTTTTAAATGTTTTATGCTTCCGTTGATTTGTAGGAATTTATTGTAAGGCTTTTAGCCTAAAAACGGTAAGTTTTTAGGGAAAACTCTGTCCGTTCCGTCCCAGAATTTGAGTAAAAAGTTAAGAAAACGTAACGCTTTCGGCCCTAGGGGCTGGGGGTGTTACACCAGGCGGGGCTCGAAAATGTGGTTGCTAATCACCTTTCTAGGCTTGTTGTTGAGAGCCCTAATGTCCCCCTTAATGGTACCTTTCCTTATGAGCATCTATTGGTTATCTCTTTGGTTCAAGCTCCATGGTTTGTGGATATTACGAACTACTTGACCTCATCAATTTTGTCTCGTGATATGTTCTCCCTTCAAAATAAAAAGTTCTTCCATGACATCAAGTTTTACATTTAAGAGGAACCATTTCTTTATAAGTTATACAAAGACGGCATCTACAGGTGTTGACTCCCCGAGGAGGATATCCAGAGCATGATTTCTCACTGTCACGACTCCATATGTGGAGGCATGCCAGTACCTTCAAGACTACTACAAAGGTACCCCAAGCGGGTTTATTTTGGCCCTCACTTTTCAAGGATGTCCACAATTATGTTTGCTCTTATGATCGTTGCCAGAAGATGGGAAACCTATTCCAAAAGAATGAAATGCCCCTCAACTTCATCCTTGAAGTTAAAATATTCGATGTTTGGGGCATTAACTTCATAGGACCTTTCTCATCCTCGAGAGGTAACAAGTACATTTTATTTGCGGTGGACTTGTCTTCAAGTGGGTAGAAGCCATAGCTCGCCCTACTAATGACTCAAGAGTAGTAGCTAAGCTATTCAAAAGATCATTTCCCCTCATTTTGAAGTCCTCAGGGTGCTCATTAGCGACAATGGGATGCATTTCATAGAGAAAAAGCTTGAGACCCTGTTCAAGAAGTATGGAGTGCACCACAATTATAGGCTTGGCTATCATCCCCAACCTAGTAGCCAAGTTGAGATCTCCAACCGTGAAATCAAAGCTATTATGGAGAAAATGGTTTCCATATCAAGGAAAGACTAGGCGGATAAGTTATATGTCACTCTTTAGGCTTATCGTACTGCATTCAAGACCCTCATTGTCACTACGCTATTCAGATTGATTTATAGTAGGCCATGCCACCTACCTGTAGAGCTAAAGCGTAAGGCCTATTGGGCCATTAAGTACTTAAACTTTGATACGCAAACTATGGAAGGGAAACGGTTATTGCAGTTGAATGAACTTAAGGAAATCTGTTTGGATGCCTATGAAAGTTCTAAGATCTACAACGACAGCATGAAAAGGTGGTATTACAAGCTTATTAATAGAAGGGAGTTTAGGGAAGGTGTCTTAGTTCTTTTCTTCAACTCTATATTTAAGTTGTTTCCCGACAAGCTTTGCTCTAGGTGGTCGGGTCCCTTCAAGGTTCTGAAGGTTTACCCACATGGAGCCATTAAGATTGGGACAAAAGTGGAGCATACACGGGATGGGCCAAATGAAGTAACCTTGAGTTTAGTTCCAAATTTTCCCTTAGCAATAAGATATGACCTTATTTAAAGGCTAGGCCACCAATCAAGTCTAAGGATCCACCAAAAATTATTTAAAGGCGAATCCACCACAATTCTATAAAGGATTCCACTCAAGACTTACCATCTTTGAGAAAGGATAAAGAGAACTTAAGATTTTGAGAGAAAGAGAAAGCTTGAGCTTCTTTGCATATAACCAAATCTTATTTTTACATCCTAAGGCCTCCCTTATATATGAGAGCCTTTTACAAGCTAAAAGAAAGCAGCCAAAGGGCCTTTCAACCGTCCATAAGGCAAGAGGAGACCAAAAAGCAATGACAAAAGCTGAAAAGTGTTTTATGCTTTTGTTAGCAACTTTTCAGTTTACAATGGTTAACTTTAAATAGTTATATCTCCTAGGTTTCTTACTCAAACTGAGTGAAACAGACCTTTTTGGAAAGATTAGGAAGTTATCTTTCATGAGGCTCAAGTTTGTAGCAATTTGGAGCCACCGTTTGGGATATATAGGGCAGAAGGTGCAGTATATGCATACTAGGATAGTTTCTGCAGTATCTGGAAAAACACTCCACTTGACCTATTACCCAGTGCCTTAACCTAGAAATATTTTTATGCTCTTTTAGATGACATAATAAGGTTCCCAAAAAGTGGGTTTGCAGCATTTTAAACCATACTAAACTTGAATAATCAAGCCCACAAAACCGGGTTAAATTGCAGCTAGCATATACCTTGTTGTTTTAGGCCTTTCTTATTATCTCCATGGGTTTAACTTCATTTTGATGGACTAAAACCTTTAGAAGGCCTCTTTTCCTTTCCAAAATAGAAGAGTAACACATTTTAAAGGCTTAGGATGAGGTTGGAATTGAAGCTCCAAAACAGCACATGGGCCAAGTCCCCTTTTGATGGAGCTTGTGAGCATTAAGGAGGATGTGGGAGCTCTCTTGGACTTGAGTGGGCATGACACTTGCTTCATCCTCCCATTCTTGATTGTGATTTGCCCTCAAATCATCACCATATTCTTCATCATCAAGGTAAGGTGTGAGATCACCCATGTTTAATGTAGGGGATACACCCATATCTACGAGCAACTCTAGCTTGTAGGCATTATCATTCACCTTCTCAAGGATCTTGAAAGGACCATCCCCTCTTGGCATGAGCTTGTTTTTCCTCCTTGATGGAAACCTTTCTTTTCTCAAGTGTAACCATACCAAATCCCCGGGCTTGAAGGTAATAGCCTTGCAGTGCTTGTTTGCTCTTGCCTTATACATCTCATTAGTCTTCTCAATCTTTGCCCGAATATGTTGGTGAAGCCTTTTCATCTCCCTTGCCTTCTCTTCGGCCTCATAAATCACTCTAGACTCAAGTGGAAGTGGTATGAGTTCTAGGGGAGTTAGTGGGTTGATCCCATAGCATGATTCGAAGGGAGAATGGGCCATAGCAAAACTAGGAGTGTGGTTGTATACAAATTTAGCATAGGGAAGCTTGAGATCCCACTCCTTAATGCTTTTAATCACCAAGCTTCTAAGCAAAGTAGCAAGAGTTTTGTTGGTGACTTCGGTTTGCCCATCCGTTTGAGGATGGTGGGAGGTACTATACAAGAGCTTAGTACCAAGGAGTCTCCACAAACACCTCCAAAAGTGGCTAAGAAACTTTGTGTCCCGATCAGACACAATGCTCTTAGGGATACCATGAAGCTTAACAACTTCTTTGAAGTAGAGGTGAGCTATGTGGGATGCATCATCCGTCTTCTCACATGGAATGAAGTGAGCCACCTTTGAGAAATGGTCCACCACCACCATAATAGCATCTTTACCCCTTTGAGTCCTTGGAAGAGAAACTATGAAGTCCATGCTCACATCCTCCCATGGACCATTAGGGATAGGCAAAGGAGTGTACAACCCTTGGTGGAATTGACACTTGGCTCTTTGACAAATAGAACACTTCGAAATCGCCTCATGAACATCACGTCCTATCTTAGGCCAAACAAAGTGTTCCTTGAGCATGTCAATGGTCTTGTTGATCCCAAAATGGCGGCTAGACCTCCTCCATGGACTTCCTTGACAAGAAGCTTTCAGATAGGTCCTTTTGGGATACAAAGCTTGTTACCCTTGAATAAGAAGCCCTTTGGAAGAGTATAAGGGCCATGCTTGCTGCCCTCTTGATCATTGAGGTAGGGCTTGAAATCCTCATCCTCTTGGTAGAGATCATGGATGAATTAGAAGCCTAGGACCCTTGCTTCCATCACGGCTAGTAGGGAATGCCTCCTTGAAAGAGCATATGTAACCACATTGATGCTCCTGTTCTTATGCTTGGCCACAAATGAGAAACTTTGCAAGAACTCAACCCATTTAGCATGCCTTGGATTGAGTTTGTGTTGGCCATTCAAATACTTCAATGCCTCATGATCCGAATGGAGCACAAATTGTTTTGGCCCTAGGTAATGAGACCAATGATCAAGAGCTCTCACCAATGCATAGAACTCTTTGTCATATGTTGAGTAGTTCTTCCTTGAGCCATTGAGTTTCTCAATAAAGTAAGCAAGGGGGCGTTGGTCTTGCATGAGGACAACCCCTATGCCAACTCCGCTTACATCACAATCAATTTTAAAAAGCTTGTCGAAATCGAGAAGGGCTAACACCGAGGCCTCACATAACTTGGCTTTGAGCTTCTCAAAGGCGACATGGGCAACCTTGGTCCATTCAAAGGATCGCTTCTTCATGCACTCGGTGATGGGGGCAGTGAGGGTGCTAAACCCTTTGATGAACCTCCTATAGAATGATGCCAAGCCATGAAAGCTCCTAACTTCAGTGATGGAAGTAGGAATGAGCCATGACTTGATGGCTTCAACCTTGGATTGATCCATGGAGATACCATCCTTGGAGACAACAGACCCCAAAAAGGTGACTTGGGGTAAAAAGAACTCACATTTCTCCAATTTTCCAAAGAGCCTTTGAGCCCTCAAGACCTTGAATACCTCTTATAAATGGTGTAGGTGATCCTCTTGACTCTTGGAGTAGACTAGAATGTCATCAAAATACACCACCACGAATCTTCCAAGAAAAGGCCTCAAGACTTCATTCATCAACCTCATAAAAGTGGTAGGGGCATTGGAGAGGCTGAAAGGCATCACTAGCCACTCATAAAGGCCACCCTTTGTCTTGAATGTCGTTTTTTACTCATCCCCTTCCTTCATACGGATTTGATGATACTCACTTCTTAAGTCAATCTTGGAGAAGATGGAAGAGTCATGTAGTTCATCATGCATGTCATCAAGCCTAGGTATGGGATACCTATACTTGATAGTAATGTTGTTTATGGCCCTACTATCCATACACATACGAAAGGTGCCATCCTTCTTGGGGACTAACAAGGTCGGAACCAAACATAGGCTTATGCTCTCTCTTATATACCCTCTTGCCATCAATTCATCAACTTGCCTTTGGAGTTCTTTAGTCTCTTGAGGGTTACACCTATAGGCTGCCTTGTTAGGGAGAGGAGCACTAAGAATGAGGTCAATTTGGTGCTCAATGCCTTGGATTGGAGGGAGGTCGGAGGTAGATCTTGTAGGAAAACATCTTTGTATTGTGAGATGAGGGGGTTGATTTTGGGATGTAAAGGAGTCACTTTCTCACTTTTGTTGCTTTCAAGCATGAGTAAAGCTAGAACTTGCTTACCCATGCTTAAAGCTCTCTCAACCCGTGTTTCACTCAACATGAGAAGGTCTCTCTTTTTCTCACTTCCCACCCCGAGCTTAGTTTTGTGGACTTGGTTTGGAGGTAATGGGTTTAAGACTATCTTTTCCTTATCAATGACCAAAGAGTAAGTGTTCTTGAACCCATCATGTATGACATGCCTATTAAATTGCCAAGGCTGACCCAAAAGTATATGACATGCACTCATAGGTACCACATCACAAAGCACATTATCTTTATACTTTCTACCAATTGAAAAAGAGATAAGTGCTTGCTTAGATACCTTAATGTCAGCACCATCATTGAGCCATTTGAGAGAATAAGGCTTGGGGTGTGAAATGGTATGAATGCCAAGCTTCTCAATAAGTGTAGTAGAGGCTACATTAGTGCAACTTCCACCATCAATGATCAAGTTACAAACCTTGTCTTGTATGGTGCACCGGGAGTGAAAGATCATGTCTCTTTGAGCCTTGTCATAAGGAGTGTCTTAGGTGTGTTAACACTCTTCAAGACAAGTAATTCACCTTCATCAGCCTCAAGTTGGGTCTCTTCTTTCATGTAGTCCGATTCCCCTTCGTGAGCTTTATCTTAAGTCTCCATCAATAGGGCCTCTACTTCCTCAACTTCTTGCATGGTCATGACTCTTTGGTTAGGACAATCATATTGGAAGTGTCAATACCCTTGACATTTAAAGCACTTCTTGCCCTCAAGCTTCTTAGGCAATTCCTTTGGTGAAGGAAGAGCCACGGCTTTGCCCTTGTCAACCCATGAGGTGCCTTCGAGTTTAGGATGAATGAAGGGCTTGAATGGGGGTTTTGAACTTACTTGATCCTTTGGAAATGGCTTGGTGAAGACCTTCTTTTCCTTCTTTCTCTTCTCAACTTTGAGAGCTAGCTTGAAGACATCATCCAAGGTGAAGTAGGTTTGAAGTTCCACCTTCCTAGCAATAAGAGGGTTGAGCCCGTTGAGAAACCGAGCCACGGTTTGCTCTTGGGGTTCATGGATGCCTCCCTTCAACAGGAGTTGCTCAAACTCCCTCATGTACTTACCCACACTCATATTGTTTTGCTTGAGTGAGAATAGCCGGTTGTAGATGTCTTGCTTGTAACTCTCTGAAAAAAATTTCTTGTTCATAAGAGACTTAAGCTTCTCCCATGAGTTAATCTTCCTTTTTCCTTCTCTAGCCCTTTGCTTCTT
Source organism: Selenicereus undatus (assembly GCA_017589665.1). NCBI lineage: Eukaryota > Viridiplantae > Streptophyta > Magnoliopsida > Caryophyllales > Cactaceae > Selenicereus > Selenicereus undatus. The sequence continues at coordinate 51,244,572 of JACYFF010031959.1, read as the reverse complement.
GACATTTTCAAACCATAAGGAGGCACACCTTTTAAGTTTGAGGCTAACAATCTTGAAAATCTTCTCATCATCATAGCCTTTAGCTTCGAAGATTCGATCCATGGCTTGAACCCATTCAAGGAACTCATTGGGATTAAGGTTGGCATTGAACTCCGGGGGCTCAACCTTGATATCTCTAAGCTAATCCATAGGAGGTCTCCTACTTCCCCTTCTTGGATTTCTTTCCATGCTTGAGTCACTAGAAAAGCGTTGCTCATCCCCATGATCTCTTAGCTCTTAAGCTCTTTGGCCTCTTTGGAGCGCTATAAATTGGTTGGTCATTTGCTCAAGTTGCCTACTAATTTGCCTCACACTTTGTTGTGAGGCTAGAATGGCATTGTCTTGTCTCATGATATGAGCTTGTTCTAGGCTCATACCTCTTGTTACCCTTGCTGGTTGGGGAGAATCAGTGGAGGGGTTTTCTTCATTAGACGTGGTGAAAGAGGGAAAGGAGATGATGAGAGGTTAGGGCTCGGATAGGAGGAGGCACAGTCGTGCTAGGGAAGCACGGTGTGGAAGCAGGCTGGGAGAGGGGTGGCACGATCATGCTTGGAGGCACAGGGTGGTCGTGCTTATGTTTTGGCCAGCTTTGCAAGGTTTTGTGATTTGAAGCTTTTTGAGGAGTTTTGGTTGGGGTTTGTGTTTGGGTTGTTTTAAGGGGTTCTTTGAGCAGTAAAGAAGGAATTTTTGTGGAAGAAATTCAAGTGTAAGCTATGGTTTGTGGCTTTAAGGAAGTGTTTAGACAAGGTTATATGGAGAGGGTTAAGCTAGTGAGAGAGGTATAACTTCACCAAGGTTATTCACAACAAAGGTGAAAGAAAAGCTTGACAAGGATGAAACTAAGAAAGGAAATGTGATATAAACTCAAGAACACCAACCTGGATTAGCTCTAATACCAAATTGAGCATACACAGGATGGGTCAAATGAAGTAACCTTGAGTTTAGTTCCAAATTTCCCCTTAGCAATAAGATATGACTTGATTTAAAGGCTAGGCCACCAATCAAGACTAAGGATCCACCAAGAATTGTTTAAAGGCTAACCCACCCACAATTCTATAAAGGATTCCACTCAAGACTCACCACCTTTGAGAAAGGATAAAGAGAACTTAAGATTTTCAGAGAAAGAGAAAGCTTGAGCTTATTTGCATATAACCAAATCTTATTTTTACATCCTAAGGCCTCCTTTATATGTGAGAGCCTTTTACAAGCTAAAAGAAAGCAGCAAAAGGGCCTTTCAACTATCCATAAGGAAAGAGGAGACCAAAATGACAAAAGCTGAAAAGTGCTTTATGCTTTTGTCAGCAACTTTTCAGTTTGCAATGGTCAACTTCAAACAACTATATCTCCTAGGTTTCTCACTCAAATTGAGTGAAACAGACCTTACTGGAAAGCTTAGGAAGTTAGATTTCACGAGTTTCAAGTTGCCAGCAATTTGGAGCTACCGTTTGGGAGATATAGGGCAAAAGGTGCAGCATATGTAGACTGGGACAGTTTCTGCAGCATCTGTAAAAACACTCCACTTGACCTATTACCCAATGCCTTAAACTAGGACTCTTTTTATTCCCTTTTATCTGACATAAGAAGGTTCCCAAAAAGTGGGTTTGTAGCATTTTAAATCCATACTAAACTTGAATAATCAAACCCACAAAACTGGGTTAAAACTGGGTTAAATTGCAGCTGGCATATACCTTGTTATTTTAGGCCTTTCTTATTATCTTCGTAGGTTTAAATTCATTTTGATGGACTAAACCCTTTAGAAGGCATCTTTACCTTCCCAAAATAGAAGAGTAACACATCCTAAAGGCTTAGGATGAGGTTGGAATTTAAGCTCCAAAACAACCCATGGGCCAAGTCCCCTTTGATGGAGCTTGTGAGCATTAAGGAGGATGTGGGAGCTCTCTTGGACTTGAGTGGGCATGACACTTGCTTCAAAAATCTACGGACTCCTCAAGGTAAAGGGATCAAGGCGAAAACATCACATAACTGGTGAACAATCCAAGGGAAGGTTTCCTTTGACCTCCCCAATGCCTGTTCCACTTAGACGTTAGCAAGGGTAAAGCTTAGGACCTAAAATAAGTGCTTCTTAGGAGGCAACCCGACTTTTACTACTTTTGGAAAAAAAAAGAAAACAAATAAAAGAAGTGAAAAAAAGAGAAAAAGAAGCAAAGAAGATGAAAATTTAAAAGACTCTTGGGTCAGTCCAGATGCACAGCTAGCTGTGCGCAATCCACATGGTTATGGATATCAGGCAAAAAGTCCCTGCAGAAACACATGGCCAGCCATGTGTTTCTGCACGGCCATGTGGTCTGATACCTAGATGCACAGCCAAATGTGCGCTCGAACCGTGCACCTGGGTTTAAAACTCAACCTAGCCTCAGCGGTATCTCTTTCTTTGCCATGTCTCTCACTCGAACTCTTTCTTCTGTCTCTCTCAACCAAATCACCACCCCACAACCCACACACCCCTTCCTCCACTTGCTGGTCACCCCTACCCACTGGTGCCCCGTCGTCACCCATCTACTCATCAGTACCACCCTCTCCTCTCTCCTCTCTCAATTTCTCTCTCATCCTCTTCGTTCACCCCACACATCCCAACCACTAAAACCCCCACACCACCCACCGCCGTTGATTGTCTTACTGGCGGCTTTCGCTGGACCGGCACCCCACCCGAGTCGACCGGCCGGTGACCGCTGGTGACCATCTCATTCTCTCTCTCTTCCTTCAATTTCTCTCTCATCTTGTCTATTCCTCCCCCAACCCTCCAAACCCTAAACACCACCAATCCCTTCCAACCCACTTCACTCCATCCACCCTCCATTCTGGGCCATTGGCTTTCACTTTGGTGTGAATTTGGGTTACTTTGCTATTCTAGCCAGTTCAATTGCACGGGTGAGTGCTCCAGTTGTAAGTTCATCCACTTTTTGCTTGCATTTGAGTTATCACTTCATTGTCATCACCATGGCTCCAAAAACCAAAGCCACATCCTCTTCTTTCATTCCCAAGAGGCCTTCTAAGCACGCCACCACCACCACTACCACTGGTTCTATTAGCCGCCCACCAGCCCCACCTCGAGTAATTGTGCACAATCCCAACTCCCTAATGCAATTAACAAGCATGGTATTGTTTTTCTTTATGATGGACAATGGGAGCGCTATGATGCTTTAGTTTCTAGAAGAATTAGTGAACCTAAGTACATTGATGTTGAATTATTGAAAGTGTTGTGTTTATGGGATGATTTGTATACCTTGTCTGTGTGTTGGATTGGCAATCTTATGTGCAATTGAGATTTCCAGTTTAGGAGAAATTGGTTTGGGAATTCTTTGGTTCATTCAACATTGAGGAGAGGCGGGCGTGACAATGGACATTATTACATTCACTTTAGATTGGGCGATTTAACTCATGAAATGAATTTAGCCTGCTTTAGTGAATTGTTACAATGCCCTGTTGGTGGCACAACTAAATTTGGCCATCGGGACGATGGTAGGGATGATTTTCAGAAAAAAAAAGATTATATGTGATATGCCCCCTTATGTTTCCCACTCTACCAAAGTGAGCTTTGTATGCAACCTTATCCTTAGGTACCTTCAGCGCCTTACGGTTAACATTGTTTTCCCTCGATTTGAGAGTCATGGGGTCCTTAGGCAAGGCAAATTGTTTATCATATGGGTGGAATTACATGGGGTTCGCATAAACACTACTTTTCAAGTTCTTACTCAGCTTGAGGAGCAAGCTAAGAATAGCTCCTCCATCATTCCCGCTGGGGACATTGTCAGCATGATAAGTGCTTAATATGTACACCTTTTTAGGGCTATTTTACCTCATTTTTAGGAGAATTTTGTGCTTAACGATGTTATTTACTCTTCTATTCTCGATTTATGCTTGGGTGTAGTTGTTTTACGTGTTTTGTAAGATTTCTAGTCTTCTTACCTAGCATTTTCCCTTTAATGGATGTGTTTTGGCCTTCCCCATGGACATCCATGTTATTCCGCGATCGTAGAAGAAAGAAAGAGCAAAATTCCAGATCCAGCACAGCCCACAGTCAGCCCGTGGTACAGCCCACAGACCGTGGTGCGTCTATAACTGTTGCCTCTTCACTTTCCCTCGGTTGTGTGTCTGAGATCAATTGAAATTCTCTATAAATAGAGACGTTCTGCAACATTCCAAGACACTCAACTTCAACTCCAAAGCAAAACAAGCAAGTAGTTTAGTTTAGATAAGTTTTCTCTCAAGTTTTTTTCCTAGTTTAGTTTTGAGTGTGACAGCTTTGATCCTGAGGCAATTCCAAGCCCTTGGTGAAGGTCATTTCAGTCGAGTTCCTTCCACTCAAGATTTTGTTGATCTTTTTTTGGTATCTTTTATCATGTCTCAGTAGTTTTCTTAGTCTAGGGATTCAGTAGTTTTTGGAATTGTTATTGGATCATGGTTTGATTTTTAACTAACTGTGCTTATTTTCACAATTGGTTTGATTTCGTTCTATCAAGTGTTATTCATGTTGTGCGTTGATTTTCAGCCCAAATTTACTCACACATTTGAAACAATGGACTGAACATTCAAAAGACTACATTTGGTTGTTAGACTGCTTGAATAAACATAGCATAACTTCGTCTTGAAAGAGAGATTTATATGTTAAGGGGGCCTCGTAAGTAATCAAATATATTAAACTTGGATTAAGTCAAATTAGTTTGAAAGAACGACGTTTGCTTAGTTTAGGCAAATTTGATAGATTTCAAAAGAATAGATCAAGTTTCTTGACAAGATTACAATTCCTCGGAATTAACCAATTAGAGAATAGCACATGTTTATTCATTTTGATCCAATTTTCTTCTATAAATGCAAAAATTCTTAGACGTTTTTCTCTTATTGATTTAAACAAGTTTATTTGCAGTAGTTAATTGAATCCACTTGGAATTGAGTTTTGCTTAGCATATTCTGACAAGACTAGGCTCGATAGATTACCTTAGTCCCTTAGGAATGATATCTTTATCTATACTATGAACACCTGTGCGCTTGCGGCAGTGTTGACCAAGTTTTTTGGCGCTGTTGCCGAGGACTAAATTGCTAACTATTGAGTTTTATCTTAAAAACGCAACTAAGCATTTTTATTGTTTTGCTTTGTTTTGTTTTCTTGTTATTTTTCTTTTTCCCGTTTAATTGCGCTGGTAGTTTTGGTGAAAGTGCTTGCAAGAATTTTTCCTAGTCTATGAGAAGTCAAATTTTACATGAGCTCGATCCAGAAATTGAGAGGACTTTTCACTTAAGGAGGAAAAAGCAAAGGATCGAAGAACAAAGGTGCAATGCAAGAAGGAATTCAAGCATGGCCCGTGAAGAAAGAAGGACCCTTCGTGATTTCGTTACTCTCAGAGTCCAAGGGATCACCTCATGCATAGCTCGACCTGCTGTGGATGCCAATAGCTTCGAGCTCAAGCCAACACTTATTTCCATGATGCAACAATCTTAGTTCGGCAGAACTCCTTTGGAAAACCCGAATCTACACCTCTCAGTTTTCTTAAAGGTGTGCAACATACTAAAGTTAAACGGAGTCTCCACTTATTCCCTTTCTCATTGAGGGATAAAGTGAGGGATTGGTTGCACTCTTTGTCGTCTGGTTGCATAACTACTTGGGACGAGTTGATAAGAGCTTTCCTCACCAAATTCTTCCCTCCAATCAAGACAGTGAGCCTAAGAAATCAAATCACCAACTTTCTACAAAAAGAGGATGGGACGCTCCATGAAGCCTGCGAGCGTTTTAAGGATTTACTGCGTTTGTGCCCCCATCAGGGCCTACAATGCTGGATGATTATCTAGGCCTTTTATAATGGTGTGACCCAAGCATTGAGGTCTACTGTTGATACAGCAGTAGGAACAACTTTAATGAGAAAGATCGAGGATGAAGCCTATAACCTTATTGAGGAGATGGCGCTTAATAACTTTCAATGGTCCATTGAATGAGCCCAACCCAGGCAGGTTGGAGGTAAGCTTGAAGTTGATGCTTTTACTTTACTTTCTGCTAAAGTAGATGCTATGACTAAAAGATTGGAGCAATTGAATGTTAATGTTGTAAACTCTAGTGCCCCTCCGCCTTGTGAGATTTGTGGTTCAATTGAGCATATATCTTTGCACTGTCTAGTTGGGAGCCCTTTTTCCCAAGGCCTCGATGAAGTTAATTATGTTCAAAATTTCAACCCAAGACCGACCAATGACCCTTACTCTAATACCTATAATCTAGGTTGGAAGAATCACCCGAATCTCTCTTGTAGGTCGAATCCAAACCTTGTGAATATGCCCCCTATGATGCTAGAGTACCCCCTAGTTTTCAAAGATCCCCATTCCCTTCTCAGATGCCCCAAAAGTTAAATTTAGAGTTAATGGTGGAAAAGATTATGGCATAACAGAAACAACATGAGTACATTAATTAATTAGCCACTAAGGTTGATGTGCTTACAACTCATAATAGGATGTTAGAGACCCAAATTGCCCAGAAAGATGCTTTTTCATCTGCACCCCCAGATAGACTTCCTAGTAAGCCTGAAAATAACTCTCGTGAGCATTGTAACTATGTCAACAAGAAAGAGGATGAAGAGGACTTAACTGACTATGAGAAAGTACCAAAGAAAGAGGGTAGAGAGATAACTATGGTTGGTTATAAGGAGAACAACTATAGTGGTAAGACTGCCACATTTGTAGAGAATGATTCTATTCAGATCCCCACCATTTTTCACCTTAAGCTTCCTAACCCAGGTAGTTTTTCTATCCTATGCGTTGCAAGAAATGTAGAAATTAAAAGAGGGCTATATGATATGGGTGCAAGTGTCAGCATAATGCCTTACTCTTTGTTTCATAAGCTGCACCGAGGACCATTACTAGCTGTCCCTTTTTCACTACAGTTGGATAATGGTTTCGTAACACAGCCCATAGGCAGGTTGGAAGATGTCCCAGTCAATGTAGGAGACATTTAGGTGTTAGAAGACTTCATTGTAGTGGATATGCCTGAAACTAATGATGCCCAAATTATCCTAGGTAGGCCCATTTTGGCGACAGCTGGTTACCATATTAATGTGAGAGAGGGTTGTATTTCTTTTGAGGTATAGGGGAGGTTTGCTGTATATAGTCATAGGAAGAAGGATATGGTTTCTCCTCATTCTTCTATATTGGATGGATTACTCCTTTTCCCTGAGTACGATATGGAGGATGTCGTGTATGATGAAGATCCTACTGATTCTGAATGGATTTCATATGAGAACCCTGAGCAAGGGTATGATAGGGTGGAGCTTTTTGCTCCTATGCCACCTAGCAAGCCCGAGGTTGAGGCCCCTGTTTCTAATGATTCTTCGATAAGTGAGTATTGCAGGTTTGCATGAATTGTTCTCTCTATGCCCCATTTGGAAGGTTTCAATGCTGATTTTGATGTAGGGGTTGAGCAAGTAGGTTAGCCTATCTAATGGGCCAAGAGAGCAATTTGTCTTGTACACAGATAGTGCATTATGGGACCAAGTTTTGAAGGCGAATGACCTACAACCAGAACTTCTACGGTGGTGCCTTCAATTGAAAAAGTTTGATTTTGTGGTCCGGGACAAAGCCAATGTCCATACACCATCTGATCCAGACCAAGCCTAGAATAAGGGTTAAGCTCGTGACCTTAAACGAGCGCTTTTTGGGAGGCAACCCAAGCTTTCTTTGTCTTTCCACTTTATAGTTTTGATTTTTCAAATTTCATTTTAGTTCTTATAGGAAAAATAAAAAAAGCAGAAAAAGAGAAAAAGAAAAAAAATATATACATATATCAATAAAATGTTGACACCACGATCAGGAACACCAGTGATACAACCGTGGGTGCCAACCCTGAAAAAAATAGAAACAAAAATGAGTAGCAGCAGACACCACGGACCGTTTGTGGTAAGCCCCACGGTCCATGGTGGGCTGTGGTCTAGGTTTTTGACCGCATTGTCATTTCCCCTCCCCCTCACTTGACACTTTCTCTCTCTTCCTTCCTTCTCTCTCTCTAAAACCTCTATAACCAACGCCTTCAATCTCCCTCAAATCTTCTCCAGTTTTCTTCATTTTCACACCAAATTCCTTCTTTTCTTAATCTCTCCATTTCATCCCCAAACTCTCATCTCTTTTCTTCTTCTTCTTCAAAATTCATCTCACCCTCATTCATCCACCTTACCCATCCTTTTCTCTCTCTAATTCTTCACATTTTCACTTATTTTCTTCCATTTTCTAGGTTTTAGTTCTTACTTTTGGTTTTGGTTTTATTTTTGGTTAAGTTTTGTAACCATGGCACCAAACGAAAGGCAAAGGAGCACCAAAGAGGTTGGTTCATCAAGTCAAGCACCAACCCATCCTCCTCCACCTCCTCTTCTCTGATTCTAAATTCTGCTACTCTCCTTCCCCTTTTTTACTATGATGTGCCCATATTGAGGGCTATGTGCGATTCAAGCATGAAGGAGTTAGTTATTATAATTTGTGTCTGATTCTTGTTTTTTTTTTGGTTTTTTTTTGTGTGTTTGTTTTTTCTTTTTTTTGTTTTGTATATATTTTTAGTGGTAGTTTTTGTTTTAGCTTTGTTTTAAGTAGTGCATTTAGTTTTCTTCTAGGTTGCATTTTAGTTTCTTTCTTTTGTAAGTTTATTTTGTAGTTTAGTTTGCATTGTTTGCAGGAGCTTGCATGCATAAAAAAACAAAAAAAAATAAAAAACCAAATTAAAACAAATTTAAAAAATCCTCCAATGATGATTTTTATGGATTTGGTAGTTTTCTTTGATTAGTTTGATCCTTTGATTCGCCCAAATTGTGCATAAAAGTTTGCGAATGAATTTTTGAGCTGAATTCCATGCTTTAACCATATGTTGAATGCGAATTGATTTTCCCCAAGAGTCTTTACATGAAATTGTGGCATGTGTGCTAGTGAGCTAGTTTTGACTATTTTAGATGTCCCATGAGACTTTGAGCCTTTAGAGACTGTTTATCATTATTAGTCTCATATCTTCTTTCATGTGTGACTCTTCCTTGACGTTATTTCTCTAGAACTTGCATTGATTCTCATTCAAGACCACATTTTGTATATGCATTTAGCCAATATGATTGAGACATTTTTCTTTCTTTGATTTATTTGAAACCTAGGGCCAAATAGCCACCCTGGTTTTTTATTATATCCCTTGTTACCCCCTTTGAGCCTTTCACTATTTTTCTTGATCTGAACCTCCTACCTTTAGCCCATGGCCAAATACTTGCCTTACCCTTAAGCCAAGGCTAGAGGAGCGTTACATGCTTTTGCATCATGTTTGACAAGCCGTTAGCAAGGTGGATTGTTATTCTCTTTATTGAATTTTGGTTGTTTGATGCAGGGATGCAAATATTTGATAAATAATTTGTTTTATAGAGTAAAATTTAGAGAAGAGTTCGATTTTAAAGTTTGTTATGGAATTCCCTTAGCTATTCCTCTTTGAAATAAAAAAAAACAAAAAAAAAAACAAAAAAACAAAAGAGAAAAAAAAGAGAAAAAAAAGAGGGAAAATTTTCGAAGGAAGTGATTAGCCTTGGTAGGAATGTAAGATATTTGTGATTTCCGACTCTATCTCTTTTTATTTTGGGATTTATTTTGTTGATAAGGTTCGAGGAGGATGTAGTATGATGCATCAGAATTGTTTAAGCTCTTACTCTATGGCCTTTAGCTCCTCATTTCCAAAAACATTTGTTCCCTTCTTACCTTTACCCTAAACCCCATTACATCCCTATGAAAGTCCTCATGATTGTTTAATGTATTTGCATTTTAGTGGTGGCGAATTTGAGAATTTTGTCAAGCTTATGGTAGATTTGTGAACAAGGAATGAGAATTGAGAGAACCTGCATACATATCCATTGTAAACACATGAGTGCTGAGTGTCACATAACTATAGTGAGGTTCTACTAGTTTCCTGTGCTAGAATGATTGTTTTTGATAATTTGCAGGACGATTGGTTCAAGTTTTGCATTATGGTCTATAAAATGTTTTTGAAATTTCATTCCCCATTTTCCTTGTTAACTATATTTTTGCATCTTTTTGGGCTACCTTTGGGTCATCCTTGCCATTTGAATGTTATCTATGTCTATCCTGAGGAGGCTATGTATATCTTTAATCCTTGCATTGCTTGAGGACAAGCAACAGTGTAAGCGTGGGAGAGTTTGATACCTGCTTGATATGTACACCTTTTTAGGGCTATTTTGCCTCGTTTTTAGGAGAATTTTGTGCTTAATATTGTTATTTACTCTCTCATTCTCGATTTATGCTTGGGTGCAGTTGCTTTGTGTGTTTTGCAGGATTTCTATTCTTTTTACCCAACATTTTTCCTTTAATGGCTGGGTTTTGGCCACCCCCACGGACATCCACATTATGCCACGACCGTAGAGTAAAGAAAGGGAAAAATTTTAGATCCAGCATAGCCCACGTTCAGCCCGTGGTGAAGCCAACAGACTGTGGTGTGCTTGTAACTGTTGCCTCTTTGTTTCCCCTCCACTGTGTGGCTGAGATCAACTGAAACTCTCTATAAATAGAGACATTCTGCAGCATCCCAAGGCACTCAACTTCAACTCCAAAGCAAAGCAAGCAAGTAGTTTAGTTTAGATTAGTTTTTCTCTTAAATTTTGTTCTTAGTTTGGTTTTGAGTGAGTTTTGAGTGTGAGAGTTTTGATCCTAAGGCGGTTAATTTATCTTTTATCATGTCTGAGTAGTCTTCTTAGTCTAGGGATTTAGTAGTTTTAGAATTGTTATTGGATCATGGATTGATTTTTAAAGAATTGTGCTTATTTTCATGATTGGTTTGATTTCGTTCTATCAAGTGTTATTCATGTTGTGAGTTGATTTTTGGCCAAAATTTACTTGCACATTTGAAACAACCGAGTGAACATTCAAAAGACGATATTTGGTTATTGGACTGCTTGAATAGACATAGCATAATTTTGTCTCGAAAGAGAGATTTATATGTTAGAAGGGCTAGTAAGTAATCGAATATATTAAACTTGGATTAAGTCAACTTAGTTTGAATGAACGACGTTTGCTTAGTTTGGGCAAATTTGATTGATTTCGAAAGAATAGATCAAGTTACGTGACAAGATTACAGTTCCTCGGAATTAACCAATTAAAGAATAGCACATGTTTATTCATTTTGATCAGATTCTCTTCCATAACTGCAAAAATTCCTAGACGTTTTTCTCTTATTAATTTAAACAAGTTTATTTGTAGTCGTTAATTGAATTCACTTGAAATTGAGTTTTGCTTAGCATATTCTGACAAGACTAGGCTCGATAGATTACTTTAGACCCTGAGGAACAATATCTTTATCTATACTACGAACACCAGTGCGCTTGCGATAATATTGATCATACCACTTTAGCTCATGTGGGTGCGCGCCTTAACTTAGTTGCTTGTGTCCATATGGACATTTTCACAATGTTGAGTGACTAAGTGCAGGTGAGCCATGATGGTCGTGCCCTTTTTGCCTTACCTAACCCCTCCAACATTACAGTCATCAATGAAGCCAACTAAAGTTATGATAATGCCATTGATGCTGAGTGTGATGATAAGGATGATAACATAGAGGTTCCCCCTCAAGGTGGGAACACCATGGGTGCCACCTATAGGGATGCCGATCCACCCCCCAACTCCTCACAACTAGCGATCCCCATGATGACGCTGTCGATTTGGATTGCAAAAGGTTCCTCTGTACTAGTTCCTTATTGATGAGTTTGCTTGCCTTCATTTGAGATTCGACCATATGGGCGAGCAATACTCCCAGTAGCACACTAATCTCCTCCATAGGAAGCATGAGTGGGACCACAGAAAGTGGAACCTTGAGCATAATCTATATTACGTCTATGAGAACTTCTAGTGGCCCTATACTCCACCTGATTAGAGGCCAAGTGGCCCTCCTGGCCCCTACTGATGCGTTGTGAGTACACCTGCTTCCCTTTACTTCGCATGTCTATTTCTTTCATTGGGGACAATGAATGGTTTAAGCATGCAAGGGGGGTGAGCTCATGAGCTCTTAGCTGGTCTTAACGATGAGTTAAAGGGGTTTAGGTAGTCGAAACTGTGATTGGTGCATAATCTATGTGGTTTACTATGGTGGTTTACATTCATCTATCCATTTAGTATGTTTTCATCTAGGTTTTAGGTTTCATTTTTAGTTTAGGTGCATATATAGGATGCATTAGTATTAGTCTTCTCTTCTCTTTTGTTTAGTAAAGCATGTAGGATAGAGTATATACATAGGTGATGCATTGTATATTCTCTCTAACCATTTACCTCAAGTGGAGATGTGTTGAGTAGGGCTTGCATAAGACCGCGAGGTAATCTCTCTGACGCCTCCATTCATTTCTCTAGTTGTTGATTACCTTTGGTAGATTTATTGCTTTGAATTTTTTTTTTTGAAAAATTCGGAAAAAAAAGGGGATATAAAAACACCCCTCCTATGATGACATTCAAGGACTAATGAGTTGGAATTGATAGTTGTGGGTAGTTCATGATTAATGTGATTCGACTAGGGGGAAAATCTTATGAAAATGTTATGATTGTTGGACTATGTGTTTGTGTATTTTCCGCTGTGATTTTCTATGATGTGAAGTGTTGAGCTTTGGTAGTTGGCCAATACTTTTTAGATTGTGGTAGAATAACCAGTGAGACTTTTGGGTCTGTAATGACTACTCATTTACAAGTCTAAGACCTTCCTTCATGAGTGTTCAACCTTCTTGTGTGTGTATCTCTAGAACTTAGCTTGAAAATCACGTTTGGCATGTGCATAATGTTGATATGATTAAGGCATTTGATTAACTTACAAACCACATAAATAAAAAGCCACCATGCAATATTATAATATGTTTGCTAACCCTATTGAGCTTTACCCGGTCACTTGGCTCATCAATATCTACTTAACCTATGGCTTAAAGTGAACAACCCTACCCTAAGCCAAGTTAGTAGAGCAATATTGTGAGCTATGTTGGTTGGAAATTATTCTTGTTGGTGTATATTAGCAGTTTGTCGTTATTGTTATTCACTTTTCAGGATTGGGAGTTGAAATTTCTTTTTAACCCTTTCCCCCTTAGCTTGCAAAAGAAGAAAAAAACAAAAGAATGAGCAAATAAGAAAAATGAAATGAGAAAACAAACAGATAAGAGCTTGTCAATAAAATGTTTGGCATAGGAGATTCCCAATAAATTATTTCAACCCCTTTCCTTGATATTCAATTCTAGGATGGGGCTACTAGTCTTGTGATGGTGTAGAGTTGTTAATTGCTCTCTACTTAGCTAATTAGCTCTTGTTGCCTAAATCTCTTTCTCCTTACCCTTACCCTTCACCCCATTACAATCCATGAAAAGTCCTTACGATTGACACCTGTGCATATAAGCCCAATGGTGGAGAATTGAGCGCTCCATCAAGTTTATGGTAGTATATATGCATTGAGAGCGATCTTAAGTGATAATTATGCCCTAAACACACGATGAGAGCATTCTATTTTCTTACCCCCAAAGGTGAGGCTCTACCGGTCTAACTAGCTAACCAACAATTAGATGGAGTCATGACAGATCTAAGCACTTCAATATGGGTTGTCTATTCTTGCGCTATGGCCTAGTGATTCTTGTACTTGTTTCAAAACATGTGTTTTGAAAACGAAGATTTTTGCCCTAATTGAGTTCATTAGTTGTGAGTTGTTATACCCATTTATCTAGTTGTCGTCACTTGCTGAGAAGGTTGGTACTGTGAGATGAATCTATCCCCATTGATTTTTTGATTGATAGTCTTGCTTAAGGATAAGAAAGAGATAAGTATGGGGGAGTTGATAAACCTCTAATTTTGCTATTTTTGACCTCTTAATTTTACTAGTGTTCGCCATATGTTTCTTTGATTCAATGGAGGATTTGATCACATGTGCTTCTCTTTCTCGTAATTCTTTCATTTGGGCTAATTTTTCTTTTTATAGGTATGCGGGTCACAATTAGAAGGATTTCTACATCCATCAACCAATAGAAGAGCAAGGAAGAGATGTTTCACTAAGGGAAGAGGTTCGAAAGTCGATATATGGAGTTAAAGCTTGAAGAATTGAAGTACAAGCTTTTGCACAGCCAACCGTGCAAATGAGCATGGCTGTGCAGAGTTACAATTTGAGTTGGGAAAGTATACAACTAGCTACGCAGATTATCCATGACCATGCACTGAAGGCAGAAACTTCCTACAAAAACGCACGGCCAGCCGTGGGTTTTTGCACGGTCGTGTCATTTGAGTCAGAAATTCTGCACATCTAGTTGTTTATCGAAGCATGGTCGTGCGCCCTGCAACTTTCAGTGCTACTTATCCGTTTGGGGGAAGTTAATTCGGGACATTTTTTTCACCTTTTTTGAGAGCATTCTTCTTAGGATGAAATTAGATTTTGTTAGAGGGACTTTGAAGACTCTTCATGGCTTTGATTTGTGGAATGATTGAAGATTAAATTTACAATTCACAATAGCAATTAATTCAAGTTTGTATAAGCTTCCTTCATCTTTGCAGTTTCAATTTGAGTTTGTATATTCAGCCATATTCATAAAATTAGAGTTAGGGAATTATGATTATGAATATGTGTAAAGGCTAAAGCTCCAATCTTGAGTTAGGTATAGCCCCTATTATGATCAACTGAATCATGCTCTAGGTTTTTGTGCATTGTTCCCATGTTTATATATTGGATTCTCACTCAGCAAGGTAGATGTTTGATGAGTGTCTCGAATGAGATTTATTTCGCTATTCATAATTAAGGTCTACGAGATCAATGAAAGTTGAATCCTTTATCTAATGCAACTTTGTGAGCGATTGAATATCTTGATGTGAAAACAATTAAGATTTCAACTGCGAAATTTTGATTACTCAATTTTACACCTCTGATGATTCTAGTTTCATGAAAATAGATAATTAGAATTTATTTGTCGTTCTAACCACATTCAAAAGAAGGCGTAGATGTGTTTTCAATTTGTAATGATTCATAGAACATAATAGTGTGGTGAACCTCAACCTAAGATTCTTATCACACATTGATTTAGATAAATATTCCAACATTCAGCAAAATAGAACTGTTTTTAGTAATTATCAACCTAAGTGAATATTTGCCTAGATTGAGTGTCAAAAGTCAGTTTGATGGTTAAAATTGAGTTCCCTGTGGACACGACCTATGCTTGTTGGTTACTAGCTATAATTACACTATGCGTTGCAGTAATTTTGGACAACCCAAAGCTCACAAGATCATCACTCACACAAAAAATCCAACACAAAGGAATGCTCCCCTTTGGATTCAATCTCAAGCAATCAAAAAGATTATAAGATCTGTGTCCAAAAATTAGATCCTAATGATAGATTGAAACTTATCACCAAATCTCTCTCCTTAAGGCTTAAGCCACCAAAGATAAAGTATAAAAGAAAGACTTTAAATCACCATTTTAAAATAGAGATAAAGATTAAGATATTTTTAAGGGAGAAAATGACATCTATCCCAACAATTCATTAATTCATCAAAGTTGAGTTTCATTGAGGTGAAGGGTCTTCAAATAACCAAAATGAGTAGCTAAGCTGATATGTTAGTGGGACAAGTGGACCAGTAAGAATCCTAGAAATCTCACTAGAAAACTAAATCAAAATTCTAAGATAACAACAACCATAGTTAGCTATAATTTTCTAGGATTCTCGTCCATCTTAGAGGAAGCTTCTAGAAGGCTCTACTCCACCAATGGGGGTGCTGCCACTTGGGCCCTCTTCCTTGATGGGTATAGATTAATTCTTGTTTATTAATCCCAAAGAATACAACTGCAACAACCTCAAACGAGGCCAAAATCCCGATTGCTGCAAAATTAGAGTTTTGTGCACACTCCACCTATTTTGGTCATTTCTTCCAAATTTAAAAATCCAATGCCAAATTTTAATACATGGGGATAAAATATACATCTTAGGGAATTAGAAAAACTTAGACTTGCATCAATTGCATCTCATTAGGTGGGATCCAAACTTAACCTAAATTCAGCAAGTTTACTGGGTAAAAAAACCTTCACTGTTATATTAGACTTTTGATCACTTTATAAAATTCAAATGCAAGCTATACTGAAAGTATTTACATAACCCAATATTAAAGTCGATTACCTTTCCAAGAAGTCATTGATCATTAATTTTTTAGCCCATTGGCTAAGCAAAATACCATGACAAAATGGGCTAATGTTCTGGAATTTGGTGGCAAGTGACTTTTTATAGTAGATGGAGCCATCCTTATGTATCAGTAGAAGGCCAAGGGGACTCAGTATGCATCAACATCCCTGGCCTACTTGAGAAGAAATTAACCTCAAATCCATGGGGTTAAAGTCCAACAATACTGATAGCTGCTTAAAGTGTATATTATTTTAAGGTCATTTTGCCGCATTTTTAGCGAGAATTATGTGCTTAATGTCATAATTTATACTCATATTGTCGTTTTGTACTTAGTTATGGTTCTTTGATGATATTTGCAGGATTTTGGACCATTTAACCCGAAATTTGACGTTCATTTGAGTGTATGTTGATCTTCCGTGAATACCCCTAAGATGCCATGCTCGTACAGCATGAGAAGAGCAGAAAATTTCGGTTCCAACCAAGACCACGGTCCAATTGCGGTGGCTGCCACCGACCGTGATAAGCCTGTAACTGCTAGCCTCTTTATCTTCCTTTGTTGTGCGGTTGAGGTCAATCCGTTTGCTGCTTAAAAGGCGTGTTTCAAAGTAGAAAAAGAGAGTTTTTTGGGCAACAACCATAACCTACTCTGACATCTCTCTTAGTTTAGTTTACTTTGAGGTTAGATGGGAGAAGCTTGCTCTTGGAAGCTTGAAGATTGTTGCACAAGTCAAAGGCTGCTATTGTTGTAAAGTTTTCCTTCCTTGCTTTGAATTTGCTTTTAAACTCTTATGCTTATTCCATGTTAGCCATAGTATTGTTGTTGGATCCTTTATCCTTGAATCTTATGCTTATTCCATGTGAGGAATGATTGATGTCTATCTTGAAATTAGAACATTGTCAGTGGAATTTGGCCAATTTTGCTTACTTATATTAGGTAGTAGGGTGAAGTATTAAAAGGTGAAACTCGCTGCTTGATCATCTTGATCGAACTTGACTTACTCGAGATAAAATTTCTTGTTAACAGGAGACTTAGCATTGATAGATCTTTAACCTAGACTAAATTAAAGACATTTGAGAAAGTGTTAGTTAAATTTGTTTAAGCAATTTAGTTTGTTTGGAAAGAAAGGATTAAATTAGACTCGATTGCAATTCCTTGAATCGTTCTATCTATGAAAAGTGCATGCTTAGATCTATGATCTAGCCCCTTACTTGGTGAATCAAATTCCTAGATGTTTTACTTTGATTGATTTCCAAATAGTTAATTGGTTTATTTAAATCGACTCATTTGAAAAGATTGATCACTTAGCAATTTTTGAATAGGCCATTGATTCAATAGATTACTTTGGTCCCTGAGGACGATCTTTTAATCTATACTACGATACCCATGTGCTTGCAGACATGTCAAGTTTTTTGCATCGTTGCCAGGGACCAAATTGATTACTGTTGAGTTAGTCTTATAAAATTTACTAAGTGTTTTATTTTTGTTTTTCCTTTTTCGTTTTGATTACACTGGTAGGGTTGGTGATTGTGCTTGTAGGAATCCTCCTCGTTTATGCGAAGTCCATTTCTATATGAACCTGATCCTGGGATTGAGAGGACTTTTCATTTAAGGAGGAACAAGCAAAAACTTGAGGAACCAAAACACAAGGCTAGAAGAACCTCATCAAATATGGGGGGAGGAAGAGGTGAGCAAAGAAGGATGCTTAGGGATTTTGATACCCCAGGTGTCCAAGGCATCACCTCAAGCATCGCTCGTCCTAATGTTAAAGAAAATAATTTTGAGCCGTCTCTCTTTCCATGGTGCAACAATCCCAATTTGGAGGCATCCCTTTGGAAGACCCGAACTTACACCTCTCGGTCTTTTTAGAGGTATATGACACATTGAAACTTCACGGAGTCTCCATAATCCTTCCAACCTCTCCCCCTCCATCATACAAGAGTCCAGCACCACCAAGGAGGTCAAATAAGTGCAAGCAATGGTCAAGAATATCATGAACAATACCAATGACCCGTTGATCAATTCAGACATAAATTGGCCCGGTTTTGCAAGCCTAATGACCTAAGCTTAAAGTGGATGTAAAGGGCTGCAAAATTACTTTTTGGAACCCTTAATATGTCAGCCTCAAGGGCATATAAAGATTTCTAGGTTAGGTATTTAAGAAATAAGTCAATGGGAACCTTTTTCTAGAAGCAGCAGAAACTGTCCCAGTTTGCATATGCTGCACCTTTTACCTCATATCTCCCAAAAGGCTACTCCAAATGGCGTGAAACTTGAGGCTAGTGAAAGCTGACTTCCAGAGCGTTTCAACAAGGCCTATTTCAATCAATGTGACTAACAAAACTAGGAGATATAGCTTATGGAAGTTGACCCTTGTGCACTAAAAAGTTGTTGACATAAAGTAAAAACACTTTTCAGCCTTTGTTTTTTTGGTTTTTGGTTCCTCATGCTTATGAATGTGTATGTACTTGTTGTTTCCCTCCTTTTCAGCTTGTTAAAGGTTCCCCCACTATAAAAGGGAGGCATTGGGCTACCAAGGAAGGATTGATGAACTTGTATTCAAATTTGAGTTAGTAAACTCTCTCAAACTCTCTCCAAAATTCCAAGTGTTGCATCTTGAGTGTTGGCAACTCCAAGTGGGTTTCTAGGTCTTCTTAATTCAACTAATAAGGTGATTAACTTTTGTAACTTAGTTGAAGGAAGAAGATTGTCCAAGTGTGCAAACCAAGGTGGGAATACATCACCCTTGCTAGTCCACTTGTTCTATCTTGATTCTTGTTTTTCTTTTCATCTTTTCTACCCAAATGCATTCTTGATTCACTTTTGCCAACCTTTGCCTTAGTGAACCTTGAATACGTTAACTGGTATCAAAGCTTAGGCTACCCTCTTGGCTAAGCTTCCATCACCAAACACATTCCCAAACACAAGAACTATAAAATCAGCCCAAACACTTTACCCCCAAACTCCCACCCGTTCCAAACCAAAAAGTTGGCACGGCCACACCGTGCCACCAAGGCACGACCGTGCCACTCCTCTTTCATTTCCTTCCCATTGCCGTAGCCTAGCACGGCCACCCCATGCCACCCCACATGCCCGTGCCACCCTCTTTCCATCCCAAAACAACCCCTCCTCACTCTAAAGCCATCATGTCTACTAGCCTTATCCCCGAGCAAGTGACCGAGCAAGCTTTGAGAGAGAAGTCCAAGCTAGAAGCCCAAGTTAAGTACCTACAATCCCAACTCGGTAAAATGATGCAAGAAAAGAGAAGGAAGTTGAGAAGTTCTAGGAGTACAAGTAAGCAAGAGTCGGATGACTCCGAAGAAGAAGAGGAAAGCAACTCCCTTGAAGAATCCAGTGAAGATGTGTACACAAGGAGGCCAAAAAGGCATCAAAGGCCTCAAGACCGAAGCTACAATGACTTCAAGGTGGATATTCCCAACTTTGAAGGACAACTTGATCCGGATGTGTTCTTAGATTGGCTTCAAACCGTTGAAAGAGTCTTTGAGTTCAAAGACAACCCCGATGAAAGAAAGGTAAAGCTTGTTGCTTTAAAGCTTAGAAAGTATGCTTTCATTTGGTGGTCAAATGTTGTGACTAAGAGAGCTAGGAAGGGTAAAGGGAAGATAAGAACTTGGGAGAAAATGAAGTCCAAACTTAAGTCCAAGTTTTTACCACCCCATTACTTGCAAGACAACTTCCTTAAACTCCACCACCTCAAACAAGGGTCTAAGAGTGTTGAAGAATACACTAGAGAGTTTGAACAATTGTTGTTGAAATGTGATTTGACGGAGGATGAGTCTCAAACTTTGATTAGATACTTGAGTGGCTTGAATGATGAAATTACTCATGTTGTTGAACTACACCCTTACACTTCCTTAGATGAGCTTAGTGTCTTAGCTCACAAATTGGAGTCACAAAAGAAAGCCAAGGGCAAGGGCATGGCCTCCAAGCCTAACCCCCATCCTTACCCATTCCAAAAGCCCTCATACTACCCTCCCAAATCAACTCCAAATTCAAACACAGGACCCCCTCCACCAAATCCCCCTCAAAACCACCTCCAAAGCCCATTGACAAAAAGAGATGTTTCTGTTGTCAAGGCCTTGGACACTTTGCTTCCGAGTGTCCCAACAAAAGAGTTGTCACTTTGATCGAATATCAAACTTCTTGTGAGGAGCTAGATGAGAGAATAATGGGGAAGAAAAGGAGCTTCTCATGGCCGAAGCTCTTGAAGAAGTTGAAGAGAGACCCGATGAAGGAGAAATGCTTGTGATTAGAAGAGCCTTGAATGGTATTGCTTCCCAAAATGACATGGAACAAAGGGAGAACATCTTCCACACCCGGTGTACAGTGAAAGGGAAGTTTTGCACTCTTATTATTGATGGTGGAAGTTGTGCCAATGTTGCTTCCAAAACCCTAGTGGACAGGCTTATACTAATAGCATTAGAAGCTAGATATAGATATTGAGGATTAACAAGAATAGAAGTTTTTCCTTTGTTTTTAATTTTTGTTATACAAAAACAAACCGTTGAAGTTGCATTGTCTTTTTCATTATTTGCATTTTTTTTTAGCCAAGTAGTGTACTATTTGATGTAGATTTTCTAATTTCACTAGTATATTATACCAAGCTTATTTTGTTTTCTTGCTATGCACCTTTATGAACGGTTCATATTTATGCTTTAGATTATTCAGTGCCCCTTCCAATTACCTAGACATTTGATACTATTTTTTAATGAATTGAATCTAATGAGGATAAAGCCCTTAGAAATTCATATAAATTTTAATTTCAATTTATAAACCAAAATGATCTAAAAAAAAAACAAAATAACATTACAAAACATTGGCAACATTTACATAAGTACAAATTGAAAAGGAATGAGATAGACGATGAATACAAGTTATGTAGAATTAGTAAGAAAGTAAAGTCTTATCAATGACGTGTTTTTTATTTTTATCACAAATAAAATTAATTTAATGCATATGACACCAATTTAATTCTTTTTAAAAAGGAATTGACCAATAAATAAAAAAATATGTGCTATTAAAAAGTAATTTAAAGATAAGAATATAAATGAAACTTTACCAAACTTCTTTCTCAAAAACAGCTAAGTTTACCAAACAGTTTTTCAATAAACAACTAATTCAAATAGCTAATGTAAACAACTAACTCAAATAACTAACAGCTAATAGCTAACACAAAAAGCTAACAGCTAATAGCGAACACAAAAAGCTAACAGTTGTTTATCAAATAGGGCCTTTGTGCTGAAAATAAGCAGTGTTCTTGTCTCCTTCTCGAAGTTCGTCTCTTTTGGTCCTGATAAATTAACAGGTTCCCTCCATAAGGTGAGGATAGTTGAGTGTTCTGGATATGTCTGAGCGGAGCTCCAAATTATCAGCACTCAGTAGCAGGCCTAGGGCGTTCTTGAGTTCCTACAATTCTCCTTTTTTTGTCTGGAACAGGATCTACACCATTTTGAGATGGCAGCAGTGCACACATTAACCTTGGCAGCTGGGTCCTCTCTAATAGATTCTTCCCAAGCTATCTTCACTATCCCTTTGCGTTCTTCTTTCACTAACCATGTTGTTCAAACTTGAAAGGTCGCCCAAGTAGCTTGTTAATAGATGGGTTCTATTTTCCGCAAAAGTAGATTATGGTCGGACTTGTAATGTGGAAAATGATACACCCTTACCCTTGGAAAATTTTGCTCCAACTCTCATATGCCAAAAAATGATCCAGTGCTTCTCCAACCACATAGTCCTCCGCATTCCCTCTCTGCAATGTGAAACCATCCCCAACAAAACCCAAGTCCCTGAAACCACAGGAGTCAACCACTCCCCTAAATTTCTCCATCAGAATTTCTTTGCGAAAGGCTCCTCCTTTCTTTCATTTCAAACATAATCTCGTTAAAATTGTCAAGGAGCACCATCAGAAAACTACAGAAGGTTCTCAATCTTCTCATAAGTTCCAAGGTTTGGAATTTATTACTATCCTCAGGACATCCGTATACCCCAACAGCATACCAAATCGGCTCCCCAATTTTTGCCAAGAAGTGGTGAAGAGAGTAGGATATCGTATTAACATTCAAGTCATTCCAATAAAAGCCTAAACCTCCCTATCCACCAATACTACTTAAACATATGCC
>JACYFF010031959.1:51061785-51222251 GCA_017589665.1 Selenicereus undatus | reverse complement strand
TTACCTTTTTCTAGTTTGGGGTTTTGACTTGTCCCATGGTAAAGGATGTGTTAACAGGGCTCAACTCTAAGTGGGATGGACTCTTAATTAAGGGGACACCCTCTCTACTTTTTTTTGTTTTTTGAATTCCCATGAAATACTTCACAGATGATGCTTCTCTTTTTGCCATTTCTTCTATAGTCTCCAATGTTGATATACAGGCAAGGTTTTCTCTTAGGATTTCCATCCTCTGCCGTGGGTCTAGAGAGAGAATTTCCATTGTTTCCATTTTGTTGACTGGCAACTATTGGAGAGTGGCATGTGATTGCATTAACGTTAGACCCTTTATCATTAATCCTACTTGTCTGTGTACTATTGATGTCTGTTAAGCTATCCTTTCACCCCTTCGCCCTTTGAACTTGCACCAGCCTCACAAAAATGACTTTTATGCCCCATGTTTCCATAGTCAAAACAAAAGTTGGGCACTATTTCATAGTTGAAATCAATCCACCTATCAACACCCCCTTACTCTTGAGTAGAATACCTAGGTAAAGAGGTTTTTGGGTATTGATCTCAATTTTTAAGCGCATATAATTCCCCATATCTTCCTTGAAATTATCCTCCACAAGAGAGCTCAAAACTCCTCCTATCCCAATGTAGTTCTAGTGGTTTTGTACATTGGAGAAAACTCCAATACAACAAACCCAAAACCATGATTTGCTAAAGTCAAGGTCTTCCACTTTTGAGAATCAGGTGGCATCCCATGATTGTTGATGGTCCCCCCTCCATATTCTCTTTAGGTCATCTAGAAATCTAAACCTGATAAGATATATGTTATCTTCCAAGTCTGACATTGTAACCCCAAATCGAGGGTTCTGGATCACGCATTTGATTGCATGCTTGTTCAATGTCCTGAATGAGAGAATTTACCCCACTAGCATGAGGCTCTTTTTCAAATCCTCATCTTCTTCGAGTTCAAGCCCTCTACCCCGCTCATTCCACATTTGCCACGTGAGGGCAATCAATTGGTCAACATCTGTGGAAATGTGTTCAGTATTTGAATCCATGATCCCAAGATGATTAGTACAAGAAGACTGATTGAAAGAGGTGAAAGTTCTGAGAGAAAGGTGTAACCCTATAAACACCCTGGCATTGGGTTGGAGAGAACTTGATCACGAGAGTAGCTTCCTAGCTAATGTGTCAATTCTTGCAAAAAGGCTTGCATGATGTCTATCTGAAAACTATTGGAAGAATAGTAGGCAAGAATTTACTCCATAAACAGTAAGGCATGTTGTATCATTACCGTAAGCAACACAATAATCACAGCAATTTATAAAATCATGAAGAATACAAGGAATCATGGGGAAGGCTTCGTTTTTTGCTTCCCAAGCTTGCATCTTTGTTGCAGTCCTAGCTTGGGTTATTGATTAATCTTTTAACTTTTACCTTTTATTTTTCTTGCTACCCTCTTACCTTTTTTTTTTTTTTTTTTGAGTTGTTTCGGTGCTATCTCCAAGGCAAGCTTTATTATTGATTAGTTCTGCACTACTACTTCAAGACTCATGACATTAGGCTATTTTTGTTGTAAAAGCTTGTGTGAAGTGAGACCAATTTAGGTATTAGATTGTACGAAAAAGGTACTTGATCATGTGAATAACAGAGTATCATCATCTTTCATCCATGAGTAATAAATCATTATGCTTCAACCTTTAAAGAGACCTCAAAGTGTGGCATAAGAATGCTACAAAAGGCTAAAGTCATAGTGGAAGTACTGGTTGCCAAAAAGCCTACACAGATGACTGCAAATGTAGAAATCGAGATGTCTCAATTCCAACCCCAACTTATAAAGACTAGTTAACACATTCTTCAATGTGCGAATAAGGGGTCTTTTTGTAACATCATTTTTGGACCTCAATATTGTTTTGATGCATTTTGCTTGTGTTTCACTGGGACTTATCAAAGTGTGCATTACCAAGTGGATTTGTACCCTTGTAGGGAGTTTTATGTTGAATAAGCCACTCCAGAATGTACTCTTGTTAGTTACCGCACAAAATAAATCTTAAGAGTATTAAGGTGGTCATAGTATTAAACATATTGGTTCTAAATGTAAGAAGTACGAAAAAATTATTATTGTCAACAAAAATAAAAAATGGCAACACACCTAAAATAGAAATGTACCTACATTTAAGTTCGTAGATTACAACATAATTGCTAATAATAGTGAAATTTCATAATCCTAAAAATTTTATAAGCATGTGTCCTATTCCGAAAATTTAAAAAAATGATAATTCTATATATAGTGCAAATCTAACTTCAATTTTTTTACCATTAATGAAAATTATCATTCAATTTGCTTCACGAATTAATTTAAGTAACTGGGGCAACTGAAATTACGACAAACTATCTACTATGTCAATAATAGATATTTTAAATATCAATTGGTAAGTAATTAAAACATTAACTCTAGTCTATAAAGATATGATGAAATTAGTAACCTATAGAAAAATTTCATGAATGAAAAGAATAGAAATTATAACCGTATATATTTGAGAATAGCTAAAATTTGAACAGGGTTAAAAAAAATAGAGAATAAGATCACATATAATTAATCTTAAAAAAGAGAACCCCATTTAAAAAAGGACAATGATTAATACAAACTTAATCAGGGATCAACATTACATAATATGAAGAGAGCAAATGAAAGACCCTATGCTAGGCCTCACGGGAGAGCTAATATGGAGGGAAAAAGAAATAAAATGTCAAACTCTTAGGCTCTGTTTGGACCTTGAAAAATTTGGTGGAAAGAAAATAATTAGAAAAATTACTTTTTTTCTTGTGTTTAGTTTAGAGAAAATCATAGGAAAAAAAATATAGGGGAAAGTTTGGTGGCAAAATTGTTAAAACAAGTGATAAAATTTTCCTCATAAATTTGTGAGGAAAGTTTGAAAAAATTTCCCAACCTCCTCCAATCTCATATTTCTTAGATGACATCAACATGATTCAAGTAGTTCATCAATATTCAAATTTTTCATCCAAATTCTCATATTTTTTCCTCAATCCAAACAAGAGAAAAAAACTCATTCTCCGTACTTTTTTTTCCTTAACATTTTTTTTTCTCCAACTTTTTTTTTCATCAAATTTTTCAAAATCCAAACGAAGTCTTAGTTTGCTTCAAAATTTACTTACCCTCATGGCAAGCACAATTGACTTGCTTAATAAAGACAAATTATATAAAGATTTTACCTGGGTCAGGGGGCCGTGGCCACCCTTGGCCTAACTATAACTTGGCCTTAGCTTTTAAGATTAGTAATTTATACGCAGTCCAACAGTGCAACATAAACTGCTTCCAAGCCCCCAAAAAAAGAAAAAAAAGAAAAAAGCATACTCCCCCTCTTACATAGAAACATTGTCCAATTGTAAATTTGAGTTTGTAATAGGAAATGCACAACATAAAGAAATCCATGAACAATTCTCGTAGAAGCAAGCCAAATTTATTTATTTATATGGAAAAAACCAAAACTATGACAAAGGCAAACTTTCATGCCATATGCTAGCAATTACATTGACAACGGAACAACCTGCACATCCCAACATGAACACAATGGCCTTCACCACCAAGGTGTCAGGCAATGCATTTCGAGTAACGACGAGCATTATCACCGGATCTAATGATGCAAACTCCAAGCCCAATGCTACACTTCTTTGTCAGGGGTAGTGGCAGAGCTAAGGTTCAAATTTTGACTTGTTGAATTATACTATATAGTACAACTAATATTTATCTAATTTGCATGCTAATTTTTCAGTACATTTTCTTCCGTATTTTTTTATGACACAACTCTTTCATTAAATCTACAAGAGATTCTAAATTCACCAAATTCCATCTTCAAGCTCCCAAATTCGATTTTCAAATTCACAAATTTATGAAAATTAACTCCTATTTGACTATTTTCAAAATGGTATCAGCATAATTATTTGATATAAACTTGACTACGATTGCTAAATTAGAGACAATAGTTTGCAAAGAATGATTATAAATTAAAAAAAGTAATATTTTTGCCCTGGATTTTACCTCTAGAGATCCTTTTGTACTATTTTCTTTCTAGGTTGATGTCAACATAAAATAAATTTTCATTTTAATTTTCTTTTATTTTCACCGACATATCAAGTTGGAAGCAAATCCCAAATCTTCCATTTATGCAAGGTGAAAGAATTAATTAAATATTAAATGCTGAAATTAATGGTTAAAACATTATCTATCTTAATAAGAAAAGTCACACAAACTGCAATAACTCATACTCAAACACGCAACGCACTCCCAAACAAGCAAAATCCACATGATTCACAACACTTTCGCACTCTAGGATTGCTACTATGTTTGCAAGCTTTAACTAATATATATTAACATATGTATATTAATTAAAAAAGCTATGAAACTACAAGTTACTAACACTCAAACACGCGACCTATTTCCTCACACAGACAATGCCCAAGCACCTGACACCACTCAGCCATTATGCACTTGCTAATATACTTCTAAACTAAATAATATATATAGGTTTTTTTTTTTGGTTTCCCAAAAATTTCAGTATTTAAAATTTTTTCCCAAAAAGTTAGGGTGTCAATTGATACCCCTTGCATCCACGTAACTCCATCTATGTTAAGGGGTAGTCACACCAGTGTTGCACCACCACATTGGTAAAGACATGTACATAATGAAGGTAATATTTCATAGTTGCAATCTCCTTGACCACCTAGGTGCTTCTTTGCGCACCTTGGCTCACAAACATTCCCGCATAATCCTAGCCCGTCTTCACATATCCCACCTTCCACATTCTTTGGCAACATTCCCACTACTGTATTCATTCAAACACATGCATGTAGAGAGGCTTTCATCAATGGTGGTGTCTTATTATTCTTTTTGGTTCATATGAGCCTTAAAGCAGTACAATTGCAATACAACATGTAATAGAAAATTTAAATTTAGACGTAAAATATTTGAAGTTTCCATCCTAACCACTAGTTTAACACCTTATAGCCTAATGATAGTACTTGATGACGTGACTCTATTTATGTCTTTGACAAACTATGGTCTACGCAACCATTAATTCCAAAAACTACGTTCATATTTTATATAAAACCAATTAATTTTAAATCATACAGTGTAATCCTTGTTATCGATACAAATCCGTGTCTAAAATATTTTTGTAGCTTGATTCCAAAGTTTAAAATTTCTCGAGCTACCACAAGAAAATGTAGTCAAAAGAATAATATTCTACAAGCAAAAAGATCTTTGAAAACATACTTGGGAATTGAAAAGCAAAAACATAACTAACTTTTAAATATACTAGCATGCTAAATAATGGAAACAAAGTGTAAATTAAAAAGAGATAACAAATGACTACTTTTTTGTTGTTCCCTTGGTTTTTGGTTCTGAACCTTCCCCATAATAATCATACTTATAATTATGTATAACAAAAGACAGGGCAAAACACAAAAAAATCGGATGAGAGTGATAAATTAGAAGAAATTAAAGAATGATAAGATTGAGTACCGAAAGCTACAAACAAGAGGATGACAGCACAAAATATTGGACTAAATTTCAGCATTTTTACTGCCAATTCAAAGGTTCTTGATCTCAAAATAATTGAAGTCATTGAATATTAAGCTTCAACTAATATGTGTTTGATATTGCGTTATCTATACGCCAGCTACGGGTATTTATAATGAACCAAACATACAAGAAAATATGGAAGTGATCGAGGGTCAGGATTGCTAGAATTGAGATCCTAGTTAGGATTGATTTGAGATGGTAGGTGAGAACCACAATCTAAGATTAGATTGAGGAACGCAAGATTGTATGGAGAAAGTAGAAGTATCATATCTGACTTTAAGTCTACATTAATTGAACAAATAAAAGTTAAAATTGTCGAAGAAAGAATAATGATTCTAGCCAATTCCAGTAGGATTCTTATTGATTCTGACACAATTCTTACTATTGTGATTTGATCCTAACTGATTTTGGTATGATGGTCAAAATTAGGATAAGAATTAATTATCCTAACGATTATCAGTTATTCTAATTTGAGCCTCACTTGTTTTGACTTGATTAGGCAAAGACTAGGATAAGGAAAATTCTAGCGATCTTAGTGATTCTTGCCATTCTTGATGCAACTCTAATGTGATAGCGATTCTAACATTAGTTGGACTGTTTGGCCATTTTTGGATTGTAGGATCTTATAATATTCTGATCAGATTACATTGAATGTACGAGCATTTAAATGAATCTATACTGACATAAGTCCTAAAAAGTAAGAACAATTTTCTTTTTTAAATAACAGTAAAAAATAAAGAAAATAAGAAGGAACAATTTTATCAAATCTCAATTGATCAAATTATTCATTAACTCAATCTGAGCCATTGATGAAAAAAGCCACTTTGCATTTTTAAAAAAGAAAAAAAAACCCCTGTAACCACATCTTTCTAAGACCCTATCCCTTTTCAATGTCAAAAAGTTCTTCAATATAAGCAATTTCTGCACAACTGTACTGCTTTTTGATATGCACTAATTGAAGAGGTCATTATTATTTTTTTATTTAAGACTCTTGCGCTCATTTCCCTCTTAAAATATAAATTTTAAACTCTCTTTTTAACATCCCACCTTAGGCAGGCAGATGCACCATTGTCATGGATGCTTAGCTGGGATATCCACAAGCCTCTGTATGTTTTCTTTTGGAACTTTAATAAACATTTAGACCGAAGTAGCTGATGGGGACCATCTTCATCACCCATCTAATTCCCTCCCATCCATTCCCCAAGGCCCTAGCAACATCAAAGAGGGCAAAGAAGTGCAGGCCATGGTTAGAAACTTCATGAACAATGCCAACAACCTGCTGCCTGGCCAGTTCAACCGGAAAATGGCCCGGTTTCATCACCTTTTTTGGACCAGCTACTGAGGGGATAATTGACTGCCATGACCATCCCCTTTAAGTTTAGGATGTTATCTTTCCAATAAGACCTTTTGCAAGCCATTTGGAGGTCGTTTACTAGGTCAAACAGCAAGAACATTCTGACTGTGCAGTCCAGGGCCAAATCCAGCGCATGTCCGAAAGTGTGGCCATTGCTTGGCCTATTGAACTCCAACCTTTTTGAAAATTTAGGGCATGAAAGAGGAGATAAATATTTATCAAATCATCAGCCTTAAAGGTCCAAGAAGCATCCCTATGTGCTGCTATTAACCAGTGGAAAGGACGGTTTTAATTCCCCTTGGACTGGTTTTTAGCTAGTTGTACAATGTGATGTATTTCTTGGTTTTTGTTTGTCCTTGCTGTAAATTGACTTATTTCTGAGTGTTTTCAGCAGCATTAGGAGGGTGACACCTCATTTAAAGGTATCATTAGTTTTAGTGAGGTGTCCCAAGTAAGATTAAACCTTGTAATAGCTAGGCTAAGCTTGAATTGATGCCTACTTGTACCTTTTGTCTCTTGGCTGCTCTTTCAGACCTTGGATAGCCGTGTGAAGGGCCTTAAAACTCAGCCAAGGAGTTGCTTGTAATCACTTTTGAAGAATTACACCTTTGAGTTGTGAAAACTCCCTTCCTTTTCTCTCAAAAATCCCTAGTGTTGGATCTTGAGTTGTGGCATTCTCAAGTGGGTCTCTAGGTCTTCTTCCCTCAACTAAGAAGGTGGTTCATTTCTTTAACTTAGTTGAAGCAAGAAGATTTGCCCAAGTGTGTAAACCAAGGTGGTTGTTCACTCCCTTGCTAATACACTTGTAAGTTATCTTGGTTCTTGGTTCTTTTGAATCTCTTGTTTCTCCTCTACCCGTATGCATTCTTGTTTCCCTTTTGCTAAGCATTGCATTAGTGAAGCTTGAATACATCAGTAGCATAATAGCAGCTTAACACAATTTGGTAACATTTAGACTAGGCAATTCTAGACGCACGCTTTGTTTATAATCAAAACATCCAAAAGAGCATTACATGACTTCATATGTTGTACGACCATTTCCATTTTTACAAGACAACCATCAACATTACCAAAATACAACGTAAACAAGCAAAGTTAGTTTTCCATATTCAGCTCCCAAAAAGCATATGAGCACTAGCCTAGGACACAAGTAAATCTTGCCAGCTATCTCTTTTTTCCTTTCACTTTGAACATTAATAGCCTAGCACACAAAATAAGATCCCACAGAGTCACATTCGTGTGAACTCGAATACTCGAGAACAAAAATTATGAATTACTTACCTAAGGTAAAAAATAAGTCCTTTTACAAATTAAAAACATACAAACAAAAGACAAAATAAACATATACAATCACATCTTAGCTTAAAAAAAAAGGAACATGGAATTTGTGGAACCAGAAATCACATTCCTTAGCAAAAATTCAAATACATTAGTAACGCTCACTTTTAAGATGAGATCGAATCTATGACCTGATACTACATACTATCGATTTGTAGCAAGCACAAAGCTTACTAGGCCTACCACATACTACTAGAGGATGCCACTACCGAGAAATATATATAAATCTCAATTAAGCAAGGAGCTCCACTAGGCCTACAAATGTCAACAAGCTTGAGGCTCGACTAAACACACAAACCCCTAGTGAGCATGAAGCTCAACTAGGTCTCCAAGCATTAGCAAGCATGAAGCTCCACTAACCCTACCATGCACACAAAAGTCTATGGCTAGAGCTATAGGGTCAGATAAATAGAAGCAATTTGAGTGCAAATCTAATGTTCATCCCACAAAATATGGAAAACTTAAACTTATCATTTAATCGTTTATAAAACATAATAAAGTATGCTTTCATAACTTATATATACTTCCCCATGTTTTAAGGAGAGCTACCATATCACTAAAATTACATTTAACATATAGTTACATTTAATTCAACAAATTGTTGATTTAAAGTAGCTATTATTTTTATAATTCAAACATGTATCATAAAGATTATGCTCACCATAGAACGTATATAATAACAATTTCGGTCTTTAATTGTACCTAATTAGTCTCAAATTATTTAAATATTCTTTTTTAGTATTTCATAACCTTACTTACAACTTATAAACACGAATAGTCCACAACTATTATCAGTAGGGTGAATTATCGTCAAATTCATAACTTGTGAAACATAGCAACTTGAAAACTGTTATGGAGAATTTACAGTAAAAGTTTTAGGAATTTTGCTGAACCAATAATTCTAAACATTTCAAATAGTTCATGAAAACAGGGTACATTTAAAATTAATATCAATCTTCATCTTGTTTATTTTCACTAATTATTGTGAAGATATCTTCTTACCAAAATATCTTCTTACTAGAATAAGTCATACAAGCTTATGCTACACGTCATCGCATCAATACCTCATAGTCACACATCCATAGCTCATATATGCAACCAAATAATCTAATAATCACAAACACAATTTATTAGAAGGCTTCTAAATGCTGAATTTAGGAGTTCCTATTTCTTCAATTTAATCTAAGACATCATATTCTCATGTTAGTTTCAATTAATTAGAAGTACAATTAAATTGTAGACAGTGAAAGATGGAAGAATTTACTCACCTTAACAAGCTAAAAACTTCACTTTTTGGTTCTCCCTCCTTCTTTCCCTTACCTTAATGGTAGCTCAAATCCCCCTTCTTTTGTGGGTGTGTAAAATGAGTTCCTCGGAAATGAGGACAAGAACTCTTTCTGAAGCATACACCAATGGATAGGTCAAAACTAACTTGAGTTTAGTAACAAATTTCTCTTTGAACGGAGATATGACTTACTTTAAAGGCAAAGTCCCCCACTAAGCATAAGGATCCATCAAGAATTGCATAAAGGCAAGGCTAGGAACAATTCTATAAAGGCTACTATTCAACCAAAAATTATGATATTTTATACCCTTTTATTATCTAATAATTACTCAAAATAAATTATTAATCTAGGAATTTAACATGGTTTTTGTTTGTTTTGTAGGAATTTGAAGAATTAAAAAATTGCTTGAAAAAAAAATAAAGTTGAATCAAAAAGCAATTGGATTTAGAAAGAGCATTGGACCAAGATAAAGAGAGGAAGATCAGCCCAACAGCGCCGAGGACCAGAATCCAATCCTAGACCGTCTCCTCACTCTCTTCCCTACTGCTTTCTTTCTCTTTCATGGGGTGGGCCGACCAACATTTTTCTTTTCCTTTCCCAGACCCAGTCTGTCCCCCATCTCTTCTTTTTATTCTTTTCTTCCTCTTTGGGCCAGGCCCAATCCTTTGCCCTCTTTTCCTCGGTCCAGCTTTCTGCCCCTCTTCCATCTCACTTAAGTGAGGCATGTGCTGCACCAGACTCGTATTCCCCCACCCCTTCCTCATCCTCTTCTTCTTCGCACAAGTCCAACACCCGAGAGCAAAGGACCCGAAACAGAGTACGACCATGGCGCTTCATCTCCCCACTTTTCAACCGTTTCTTTCTCTCTCTCCTCCTTCAAGGTCTACAATTAACATCATCATTATTTGGGTGGTTTCAAAAGAATTATTGGGAAGGTTAATGAAGGCAATCGAAGGGGGATGAGGACGGCGTTTGTGGAGGTCTTCAAAGGGAGGTCGACGCAGAGTAGAATAGTAGCAGCATATTAGATTAGCGTAGAGTGGAGTAGTTAGGGTTTTAGTTTTTGCAGGTTTACATTTTCGTTGAATTTGGATTCGGTTGTCTAAATTCCAAAAATTTATAATTCCCTCATGTTCTTGTTCAGTTTAAGAAAGAGATTTCAGGCTTTCGAGTTGAATTACTTTTGCTTCACTTCTATTCTCTGTTGCCTCTGTTCCATTGTGCCCAAGTTCTGGCTTGCTGAAATTAGGTTCGAATTGCCCAAATGCTGATTTATGGAAAATTGCGAGTAAGTGTTGGTGACTTCAGATTTTTGGCACTTTGGTTGATATTTCTTATTTTCGTGAGCTTTCTTTTGCAAGTTATACTATTGCTTACAATCCATGAGATTTTCTTGATTTCTTTTAGTTACTTAGTCTAGTGAAGTGTTTGGTAGAAAAATTTGACCTTGGCTTGGAAAAAATAAACATCTAGTTTAATTTGATTTAGGAATATGATAACCTAATTTCACAATCCATCTTTGTGGATTGGAATATCAAGTATTACAGCAATAAATTGCACGCTTGCGGAATTTACTAACAAGTTTTTGGCATCGTTGCCGCGGATGGCGTTGTGAAATTCGGTTTCATCGAGCCGTAGTTTAGTTGTTTGAGTCGTTTGTCTCACTTTCATATTAGTTTTGTAATTGTAGGTTTTAGCTATGTTTGAGTTGTTCATTTAGTTTTAGAAATTAAGTTTAGTTTATTTTTGAATTTTTAATTTAGTTAGTATTTCGATTTCGATTTTTGTTTTTGTCGAGATTAGTTTCATTTTGATTTTGAGATGTTATTCATTGCTGAAAAAATGGTACTAATGCATTTGGTTTATGTGCAACAAAAAAAAAACACGACAGAACTGATTCGGAAGAAAAATCAGAATTAGTGCAGATTTTTCACTAATTTTGGATTCTGTTTGAATTTTTTGAAGTAATTCTAGTGTGATTTCTGTTGTGTTGATATTTTTCCTAGATTAAAAATAATTGTTAGAGTTTCTGCGAATTTTTCTGGAATTTTTGGGACTATTTGGAGTTTTCTATGAATTTTGGACTCAATAATTTGTTTGGATTTTTCTGCATAGTTTGGGGCCAAGAAAAAATTCGGCAAAAACTATATTTATGTCCCTTGTGATTGTGTGCAATTTTTTGTCTATTTAGTTCTGATTTTGGGAATTTTATTTTCTACTTTATTTTATTCTTTAGATTTGGCTTGTTTAGGTTTTAGTTTATTTTCTATTTTATTTTAGTTTAAGTTGTGTTTTCTGTTTTTGTTTTTGTTTAGGTTTAGTTTATTTTCTATTTCTGTTTTTGTGTGTCAACAAGAAAAAAAAAATCAGAAAAAATGCTCTTGTTTTGCATTTGTGTTTATTTTCTATTTTTTGTGTTAGGTTACTATTTGATGTTTGACTCTTTCTTTTGTTTTGGTCGCGTAGTTTTATTTTTGTTAGTTTATTTTTATTTTTTTCACCATTTGTGTTTATTTTCTATTTTTTGTGTTAGGTTACTATTTGATGTTTGACTCTTTCTTTTGTTTTGGTCACATAGTTTTATTTTTGTTAGTTTATTTTTATTTTCTTCACTTAATTATCGAAGTCTCTTGTTCTTGTTTTAGTCATTAGTTTGTAAACACTATCCTAGATGCATTTTCTTTCCTAGAAGAAAAAAACCTTTAAAAATAAGAGAAAAAAATGGAAATTTAAAAAAAAATGAAAAATTCTTAAAATTGAAAAAAAAGGAGACTCAAGCATGCTAGTTTTTCATTTCCCATAATATGAGCATGAACCTTTCTGAAGTTATTTATTGAGACTTAATGATTATCGTGCTCAATTGAATCAAATTTTTTAAAAATGGAAATTTTTGAGGTCATCGCTATAGGTATAAGTTCTGCATCTTGGGCTTATGTTAAGTCTATTTATCCTAGGGGTGTACTAGGATTATTATCTCAAACTTAAGATGAAGTTTGAGATTTCTTTGAAAAATTACCTTGGGAGACCTATACGTTTGAACAAGCTAAAAAGAATTCTAGATACCCAACGCATAACGAGTCTGGTTTTCATGCTAATCCTTTCCATCAAGACTATTTTATGAACTCGTATGACCCAATTCAGTCTTATGTGCCTCTTATGTTGTGTCATTATTGTGAGTCTTCTAATCATGATGCTTGTAATTGTCCATATCGTGCTTATGTTGATGCTAAATGTGCAAGTGTGAAAAAGGCGATTAATGAATTGACTGATTGAATGTTAGAGACAATGAAAGAGAGAATTGTTGAATATTCTCAATGTTTTAATCATAGTAGGGATGGTATTCACTTGTATGAGTCTGACTTTAGTTTAGGATCTCCTACAACTGCAGTTAGTCTTTATGATGATTTTGATCACTCTTATCTCGCTTGGCCCGATTTGAATAATGACCTGCCTTTGCCTAGTGTAGAGCAAGAGGAGGACTTCCCTAAATCTCTATCATTTGACCTTACATCCCACATTAGCTCACCTAATAACATCACTGAGGATGTCCTTGTTTCTGCCGATTTACCCACAACTTTTTATGAATCTTTTGAGTTTGAGGAGGGGGAAGAATCTGCGAGAAATTGTGGGTTAGATATGAGCGTCATAACTAATGAGCATCATGATTTAGATGAGTCGGATTTTTGTTCACATGAGTCATGTGAGGAGGAGGTTGAGCCCACCACATTGGAATTTAATGATGATATTCTTTCTATAAAATGTGAATCTTTGCATATGGGTTTGATGGTATTGGAGGTCTTGATGTGGGTTTTCATGTTGAATATGAATCATTCTCTTTTGACCCCATCATTCTTGACCTTCTATTTAAATTAGATGATAATATTCTTCTTGTGAGTTTGATATCCATGGAAGTTCTGATGATGGTTTTTGTGTTGAATATGAGTCTTTATCTTTTGACCTCATCAAGCCTAACCTCCTCTTCGAATTTTGCAAGTCTGAACTTGTCAAGTCCGAGACCATTGTTACTGAGAATTTTGATTTAGTCCAGACTCCTGAGCTTCTTGAGATTATAAGACTTGTAGATTTAGGACCCAGTGTTTTGCCTAGATCAATACTTCATGATGATATAATTTCTAGGCGAATGACCCATTCACTGGCTAATTTTACACATGTCTTCCTATTTTCTGATTGGGCCGATCTATTTGACAAGTTGAAGTCGACCCTTACTTATGCTTCATTGACTTGGTGGATGTATTCTTTTTGGATCCAACTCTATACTTTTTACTGTTTGCATGTGCTTGAGAGTTGGTCTTCTATGTTCGATAAGATGGTACGTGCTCTAACGAATTTTGATTTGAGTAGCAATGTTTTGTTTGATATGAAGTGGCTGATGCTCCATAGGCCTATATTTCAGCAAGTTTCTGGAGGCTATAGCTTAGTTGTAATTCGGCACCTAACCTAGTATATCCGTTCCTCTTTATTTTCTCTTTTTATTTTGTTTTCTTTTGTATATATTGGTTGCTTTGTTTTTATTTTTATTACTTGGTTTTTGAGTTTTTAAGTCTTGTCATTTCTCCTTCTTTTCGAGTCATGTTTTCTTTTGTATGTACATTCTTATATTGGGTTTTTATGTTTCTTTTCGCTCCCAATGAGGACATTGTGAGATTTAGGTGTGGGGGTGAGGAAACTTTGAAAAAGTTTGAAAGAAAAATTGAAATTTTTTTTTTGAAAATCCTAAAAAAAAATTGAAAAATTTTGGAAATCCAAAAAGATTTTTGTTTTGTTTTTTGGGAAAGCTTCATACTATTCTGATTAGCTTAAATCCCCTGTGCTTTGACTTTTAGCTTGTATGTAAGCGTGATGTGCATGATAGGTCTATGTCCTTAGTGTGTCATTCTTAAATCTAATTCTAACCCCAATTGTTCATTATCGATATGTAATCTAATCCACATTTATCCCATCATCATCATCATCTTAAGGTTTAGTTTTCCATTATTGGGTCTCCCACTTGTCTTTGACATGATTACTTTGGTTTTTTTTGTTTGCATTCAAAAAAAAGAGAAAAAAAAATGAAAATGAAAAAAAAAAGAAAGAAAGAAGGAGAAAGAAAGAAAAAAATTAAGCTTTGGAATGACAAATATCCCTTTGAGGCCTGCGTTACTGGGTGTTACCCTTTGAGACATCTGCTACTGGGTGTTTCCCTTTGAGGAAATATTGCTACTGGGAAGCCTTGCTTCCTGTGGTAAGTTTGTGTCAATCAAGTGAGATTGAGTTGGATTCCGGTAAGCCTAAGCCCTAGGATGATGATGCACTTGCACACGAGCACTTGGATGGATTCAAAGTCTTAATATACAGTGGGGTAAAAAGTTAGTGCTTTAATGTCATCTATGGGGTAGAGAGCCTTGATGAGTGCATTATGTGTATATGGAGGTTACTATCTTTGCTACATGGGTGATTTGGTTAGTTAGAATGTGCGCAGTCATCTCCCTTGTATATTTATGTTTGTAAATTCAAACTGTTTTTCTATTTCTGTCTCTCTCGTCCTTTTCCGATTTATTTCTTTAAAGATTTTGTGGGTATATCCTCTGCAAACCCTCACGAGACCTTACTCGTCTACTAGGGATAACTTAGGGGTTTAAAGGGCTCGTTGCACATGTTAAGTGCAACCGTGATTCCTACGAAAGTGGATTAGGATTTTTGTTTTCTTTTCTTTTCTAGGGTTATAGTTTTATTTTACACGAGGACGAGCAAAACTTAGGTGTGGAGGTACTTGTTCAACCGAAAATTATGATATTTTATACCACTTTATTATCTAATAATTGCTCAAAATAAATTATTAATTTAGAAATTTAATATGGTTTTCGTTTGTTTTGTATGAATTTGAAGAATTAATAAATTGCTTGAAAAAAAAAAGAAAGTTGAATAAAAAAGGGATTGGATTTAGAACGAGCATTGGATCAAGATAAATAGAGGAAGATCGGCCCAGCAGCGCCGAGGCCTAGAACCCAATCCCAGATTGCCTCCTCCCTCTCTTCCCTTCTTCTGTCTTTCTCTTTGCGGGCCGGGCCCAACATTTTTCTTTTCCTTTACCAGACTCGGCCTATCCTCCATCTCTTCTTTTCATTCTTTTTTCTGTCTTTGGGTCGGGCCCAGTCCTTTCCCGGGTCCAGCTTTCTGCACCTTCCCCATCTCACTTAAGTGAGGCATGTGTGCACGTGACCTGTCTTCGCCCACCCCTTCCTCTTCTTCTTCTTCTTCACACAAGTCCAGCACACGAGAGTGGAGGACTCGAAACAGAGTACACCCATGGCGCTTGATTTCGCTATTTTTCAATCATTTCTCCCTCTCTCTCGTTCCCTCTCTCTCTTCCTTGAAGGTCTATAATTAACATCATCATTATTTGGGTGGTTTCAAAGGAATTATTAGGAAGGTTAATAAAGGCAATCGAAGGGGGATAAGGGTGGCGTTCATGGAGGTCTTCAAAGGGAGGTCGATGCAGAGTAGATTAGTAGAAGCAGATTAGATTAGCGTAGAGTAGAGTAGATTAGGGTTTTAGTTTTCGCTGGTTTACATTTTAGTTGAACTTGGATTCAACTGTCTAAATTCCAAAAGTTTATAATTCCCTCACGTTCTTGTTCAGTTTAAGAAAGAGAATTCAGGCTTTGGAGTTGAATTAGTTTTGCTTCGCTTTTGTTCCCCATTGCCTATGTTCTATTGTGCCCAAGTTCTGGCTTGCTGAAGTTAGGTTCGAATTGCCCAAGTTCTTATTTATGGAAAATTGCGAGTAAGTGTTGGTGAGTTGAGATTTTTGGCACTTTGGTGCAAAATTCTTGTTTTGGTGACCTTTCTTTTGCAAGTTATATTACTACTTACAATCCATGAGTTTTTCTTCCTTTTAGTTACTTAGTCTAGTGAAGTGTTTGGTAGAATAATTTGACCTTAGCTTTGAAAAAATAAACATGTAGTTTAATTTGATTTAGGAATCCGATAACCTAATTTCACAGTCCATCTCTGTAGATCAACACTTCGAGTATTACAGCGATAAACCATATGCTTATGGAATTTACTAACAGCTACACTTAAGACTCACCACCTCGAACACAAGGACAATGAGAACTTGAAATTTTGGGACATAAAGCTTGAAGTTATGCTTTTCATTCATGTAATTTGATATTTGAACACAGCAAAAGGGGCTTTATAAGCCAAATACAAGTTGATTTCTTCCCTCTCTCACATCCACTTGCAGAACATGGACATAAAGTGATAAAAAAAACTAGCTAAAGAAATTAACTAAAACATAGAAGATCAAATCCAAGCTTGACACCTCTTATTACTGATTGTTCGAGCAAGTTGCTGAGTCTTTGTACCTTCTCCAAAGCTCCAACAGCTACTTTCCTCATTAAAGTAGACTTGGGAAGCTCGTAAGATATTAAATTGGCCAAAAGAAGGTAGAACTGCAAGTGGGAGCTCAATCGGTCATATTGGCGTTGTTTTGCTTTTAATTAGGTAAAGCATTTCCTTCCAAAACTTGGCTAGTTAAAAGAAACTCCCTTGGATACATCTAGCCAAAATTGATCGTTATTTTTCATAAAATTTTAGCCTTCTAATCAAGCCAAGAGGTGTGCAAAATAAAAGGGAAGCCTTTGATCCAAGATGAGAAATCAGGCTATTCGCCAAAATTCTACCAGTTTGCACACTTGACTTTTTTGACTGATTTCAATCACCAAATGTAATACCTCGAGTGTGGCTTAAAAGGATCAAAGTGACTACTTATATCACTAAAGGTGCACCTTTCTTTTCGGGGAGGTCACTCATAAGGACTCCATAGTTAACCGTGCTTATTGTCGGGAAATTTTATGGTGGGTGACCTTCTGGGAAGTTTCTCAAGTAGCGTGTGAGCGAGGACGGAGCACATCAGAAAGGATTGTGGTGATTTATGGGGTCAGTTAATGATCCTTGAAGCCGTTCTTGGTAACTGTCCGTGACCTGGGAGGGGTCAGGGCGTTACAGATGGTATTAGAGCCGATCAGCGACTGTGAGTTGCACCAGCGAACGGGAGATCCCTGGGTGGTCACCTAGTAGGGCAAAGATACTGGGATGGATCGCCGGTCAAAAGGACGCGTAAGTCAATCGATTAATAGGGCAGAACGAGGCTGCTTCAAGTGGGGGTGATTGTAATACCTCTAGTGTGGCTTAAAAGGATCAAAGTGGCTATTTATATCACCAAAGGTACACCTTTGTTTTCAGGGAGCCCACTCATAAGAACTCCATAGCTAAGCATGCTTGATGTAGGGAAATGTTATGATGTGTGACCTTCTGGGAAGTTTTTCAGGCAGCATGTGAGCGAGGATGAAGCACGTTGGAAAGGCTTGTGGTAATTTGTGGGGTCAGTCGACAATCCTTGAGGTCGTTGCTGGTAACTGTCTGTGACTCGAGAGGGGTCGGGGCGTTGCACTAAATGACCTTTAAACAACTTGAAACTTGCTTCATAGGAAAGTTCACTTCTCAAATTTAAAGTTAGTCAAGAACAACCTTCCCATGTCATGTGGAGCATAGACAAAAGTTCCCTCAAACTCATAATAGTGCACTGAACATAACTACCGAGGAGGCTCAAGCTTATATTTTGAGCCTCTTTATTCTTGCCATTGATTTGCCCTTAATTTGATGAGCTAAACCTTTAAGAGGCCTGTTGGCCTTCCTAAATGAGAGGAAAAATAGCGCCTCAATGCTTAGAAGGGACCTTGAATTAGACCTCCAAATTAGTACATGGATCCAGCCCCTTGCATTTGAGCTTTTGAGCACTGAGGACTTGAGTGTCTTCTTCAGTGGGAATTCGCTTAGCTCCTATTTCACTTTTAATTGCATAATTTTAGCCAATTAAATAATGACAAAATGAATGATAATTTAGCTAATAAA
This sequence comes from Selenicereus undatus, assembly GCA_017589665.1. Taxonomy (NCBI): domain Eukaryota; kingdom Viridiplantae; phylum Streptophyta; class Magnoliopsida; order Caryophyllales; family Cactaceae; genus Selenicereus; species Selenicereus undatus. Next base: position 51,203,767 of record JACYFF010031959.1, on the reverse strand, counting down.
CAATATACACAAACTTTGGTTTAACACACTTAGGTCACCTAGCATATTACTTGCATAGCTTACTCAAATGAAAATTTTAATGTGATGTTTGGTTGGATATAATCTAATGACAATCAAGTGAAATCAACTTTGCAATTAATACAATCATGATTACTTAGTTTGTGGCAATTATAATTACAAGATACTTCCTTTATTAGAATACTCTCATGTACACAAACAAGGTAACGAAAATACAATCACAAACTTGTTTGTATTACAAGATTGATTACATCCAACCAAATATTACATAAGTGTGTATGGGATATGATCTCTTGTTGGCCACTTTTGTTTTCCTTTTCTCTTTTATTTTGGGAACACAAAGCAAAGTATAGGTTAATTAATGTTAATTTTATTAATATTAAGGCCAAAATATCGATTTGCCCAAAATAAAATGTGTAAACACAAGAATGAATCACACATTCACACATAAGACATTGGTTAGTAGCTAAAAGTTTAGGGCATTACACCACCTTCTCTCTCTTTCTCTGTGTGTGTGTGTGTGTGTGTGTGTGTGTGCGCGCACACACACATTTAATTGGGATTTTATTTTTAGGCATATAATTAATTCGTTTATCTTTTGTTCTTTTTTTGCGAGGAAGAAATGGTAGGCAAGAATGAATCAATGTACAAGTTGGACCCTGGGAATATTATATTGGAATAGTGGATTCGGTTGGGGATGCAGAGGGACTTTATAGTGGATACAGAGTTTAGGTTCACATAGGGCAATACCTTTGGAGAGTAGAATAGAGGAAAAATGAGGGGTTTTTGCATCTCCCCCCTTTCTAGAGATATATATAGAAGAAGGAAGTGCCTATTTGATGAAAAATTTTCTCCACAAAACCAAAACCATGAGATGGATGGGATAGGAAATATATCCTTAAAAATTGTAATCAATTCTATAGAGGACTTAGTAGGAAAGTTAGGAACAAAACCAACATTAACTTCTAATTGGACAAGTGGGGTGCCAATGACAATTTGGTTAACATGCTTTGTCTAATTGAGCTCATTGATACCTCCCTTAAGGCGCCAAAATTTATCATAGTAAATAGAGAATGGGATATTGCTAGATTTAGTGCACTAGTAGATATTGTCCATTTACAATTGATCATTACATGCCTTTACCTCAAAACTCAATTCCTGACTTTGTTTGTTGGGACCTCTTTGGCAATGGAGATTTCTCTACCAAGGTCGCGACTTGTGCTGCTTATGGGTTGGACATATTAAACTCAACCTCCTAGAAATTTAATTGGATTTGGAAATCAAATGTCATGCCTTAGTTAAAATATATTCCTTTGGCAACTTTGTCATACCTCTCTCTTTACTATAGGGACTCTCTTCAAGAGAGGTATGCAAAGATGCCCCATGTGTCCTCTCTATCATGTGGAGATAGAGGAAGTTGACCACATGTTTCTATGATGTAGTCTCCGTCAGAATTTTAGAGGATGGAAGGTAATCATAATAGAATTAACATAAGCCTCCCATCTCATGCACGTAATGAGGTTTTTCAAACCTTCTAGTTCTAGAGTTGCTGGTCCTCTAGTTAATTTAGATAGAGTAGTTGTATTGTTTTAGATTATCGCAAGGAATAATATGGTGTTTTGGAATAAAACACCTCGCCGAGGAGTCACTTTTATAAGAGCAGAAAAAAATATATGGCACTGAATGCAGCATAGGGCACATACCCCCACATACTCCCCACCCGCCAATCTTAAACCTTTCAGCCATTCCCAAGAAGGCTCATTAGGTAGGATTAAGGAAGCCACAAGGAGGGTTCATCAAAATAAATTTTGATGAATCTAAAACATCTAAGGAAGTAGCAGGAGGTTTCATAATCAATAACTGGGGAGGAAGATTCATTCAAACAACGAGATCCAATATGAGAGCATCATCAATTTTTGTAGCTGAAGCAACAACTATAGGAAAATCACAATAGTAGTATAAGTAGGGCTTACTAACATCCACATTGAGGGAGACAAGAAATACTCGCCCAACAGTACAAGGTCAGTTTTAAGAACCATGGAAGATCCAAAGTTTGATATAGGGTATCACCAGTCATCTTTCAGTTTTGTATTAATTTTACTATCACGCATATTTTTAGACAAGAAAACTGTGTTGCTGACTAGCTAGCTAAGTATGAATTATCATTACAATTGAGAGAAAGACTTCTCAAATTGTATTACTTACCAATTCTTACACAAAAAAAAGAAAGAAAAGGATGAAGCAAGCTCAAATGAAAATGTTCTATTAAAAATAATTATAATAAATAAGAAGACCGACAGTTATTTTTTCTACTTGGTGCTCCTGGTCAAGCATTTTCCCCTCTTTTCTCATGTTTTCCTAAAATCATGATGTGTGTTGCCTCTAATTATCCACTGAAATGATTTTTTTTTAAAATATTCTTAATGTCAACTTTAATGTAGGGATCTTAGGTTAAAGTAGCTGATGTTTGATAGAGATCAGTTCTCATTGGCCGATGAATCGATTTGATTGCTGTGTTTGTTTGATGATGTTTTGTTTTCGATTGAGTTATTGTCTTGTAAAGTATAATTTGGATGCAACTTATATCGAAAATATTGCTTATTGAGTTTATCCTAAATTTTTGATGGTTGGGTTTCCGTAGAAGTATCTTATATTCAATATCTATTTATATAATTTTGGAGTTGATTTCTATTCATAAAATTGATCTACTTGATTACTCCAAATGTTAATTATTTTGTTTATTTTTTCGAAAGCTGATATTGTCTACCATATTCGTTGGATTTGCATGAATGCGTATTTCTTTTAGAAAAAAGAAAGATTCATTTTTTTTTTCAATTAGAAATTTATCATGTAAGTGCACAAGCTCATTTGCCCAATGTAGTGGTGGTGATATGTGTATTGAAATTTAATTATAGTCATGGCATTAATTTTTAAGAAATGGTGTATGAAATTTAATTATAGTTGTAAGTATTGATTTTTACAAAAACTGCCTAAGCTAAGTATCATAAGTTTAAAGAAGTAACATGTACTGAGTAATGCTAACAATGTGAAATGCAAAGAAAACTACAAGTTATTTTAGACCACATCATAAATGTGGACATTTGATTGATATATTCAAGGTTTTTCTTTGAAAGTATGCTCTTTATGTAGGTGAAACTTGAAAAGTTTGCTCTTTGTGTGTTCAATTAGTTAAAGATCTGTGCAACACCTAAAACAAATTGTTTTACAAAATATGTCTCATACCCTTATGTGTATGACCTAAAAAGTTAGTTCTCATATCCTTATGGATATTATTTAGAAGGCCATTATTCATCTTAACCTTATGTGCATGGCCTAAAAGTTGACAGTAATTTTTTTAAAGAAAATAAAAAAAATTCTTACACGTACTAGAGCTTGTCGAATTATATTAAAAAATATAAAAGAAAACATCAAACACATTCTAAAAGGCCACGCTAGTAGAAAACAATTCTATCAACCACAAGCACGGAGCACACAACCTATGCATTTTGAATAGAATGAAATTGTTGAGTTGGTCATATTTGATACATTTTGAGGAAACCTAAAACAGTTGTTTCATATGTACTTGAATTAATTGACATGTTCAAAGTGTGTTTTATATATGTTTGATATATAAAAATATTTTATATGTTATCAATATACATGCTATTACTTCTCAATGTATTCAATCATGTGATACATATCTTATCTAGTTTGATCCACTTTGATATTGTAGTTTTTGTTTGAGTCAAAGTCTCTAAGTAAGTTTTGTTAAAGTCAATTGATCTGACTTTGGAGGGCTATCTTGCAAATATAGCTTGCTTCTTAAATATATATGTTATACTGCATATATGAGCTTAAAGTATTTAATCTAACTTTGATATGTAGCTTGATATGAGCTTTGATGCTACCATGTCAAAGTCAGGCAATCTGACTTGGAAATATACATTTGAGAGATACATGATCTTGTATGTTGGTAAACGTGCTCAATATGATAGAAATATTCAAGAAATATTGTTTATATTCTTGAAAAAATTATTATGCTTTATTTGATTGCGAAATCATTATCTAAAGCTTGATATGTTATATTCAGAAAACATCTTTTTGAATATTTTTGTTCCATATCTTGTGATATTTGTGCTAGACTTAGCCCTTGATTACTTGGATAAAATACCCATTATATATACTGATTCATTAATTGATTAAGTTGTTTGAATGATATCTACTCATTTATGCTTCGTATCTTTGAAAGATCTTAAAAAATATTATTCGATTGTTTTGATTGAATATTTTGTATTTAGCGAAGATGTTATTATGATGTTAGTCACCTAAGCAGGAAAAGCCATATCTAATCCATATTTATTTATATAGGTAGTAGTTTTCAGATCCAATCAAAATCTTTGAGATGAACTTTGGTATCAAATCAAAATGTTTTATGCTTGTCTAATGTGTTTCAATGGATAAAGATCAGCTACAGCGATATAAAGAAGATGTAATTTCCAAATAAATATTTGCAATGCTTTTATTCAGATTTCCTTCAACAACTATTTTTTGAACTTTCAAAGCCACAAATAGAGGATTTTAAAATCATGGCAACACCAAATTCGATTATCTAGAGACTTCCCAAGATTGTATGGAGATCTCATCCAATGGTCATTTGAAGATTATAAGCCTATATAAAGGGATGAAGACTAAGAAGCAATATAGAACGCTCGAGCAGATTCAGACCAACATATTAAAGTTGTAATCATACAATACTTGTTCTTGTACTCATTTGGTGAGGATTATACTTTGCAAACAGAATTGTAAGGGTAATTAAGTATTAATTGCGCAATACTTGGCAAGTAACTCAACTTATGGTACTTCATTGAGTGGTAAATCTAGGAGATCGTATCTAGATCTAGTGGCTCGTCTTGGAAGTACTCAAAGGAGCCATTATGGAGTCAAGGACTCAACATTTTAACTTTTTAAGTGAATAAGAATTGGAGCAATTTAAATCTTAAGGAAAGAAGAGCCTTAGGTGGTGACTAACCCTATTTGGAAGGGCTAACATCGTAAAAACATTGCATGTATGGTCTCTCCGTTATTTGTATGTTTATATTTCTATTCAGAGTCTTTATTCTTAACTAAGATTACTGACTCTCAAAGTCATTTGCATTGACTTTGACATATCTATTTAAAAGTGCTTTGAAGTTCATTTAAGTTCTTAATTTTGGGCTATTACCAATATTCACTTCCCCTTTAAGGTGACGTCCCTTTCTGGCTTTGGCACCTTCAATTTGTATTAAAGCTAGTCTACTTACTTTGACTTAACCATTTTGTGGAATGACAATGGATTCCATTGGAATTGCTAAGATTCATCAGGGACACTCTTTCACTAGACCCGCTTTATTTTGCGGATCTAACTTTGCTAATTAAAAAAACATGTGCAGATCTTCATTAAACACCATGACTATGATCTTTAGGAAGTCATCACCAATAGAGACTTCATTCCTACTGTGAAGAAAGGAGATAAAGTTGAGGCAAAGCCAAGATCGGAGGACACCAATAGGGAGGCAGAAAGACTTGCCAAAAATTATATAGCTTTCAATATTTTATTTTGTGCTTTGGATTCAGGTCAGTTATTTTGTGCTTTGGATTCAGGTCAGTTTAATCGTGTATCTATATGTCAACTTGTGAAGGGATAAGTCAAATCCATGAATCAAAGATCAGTCTTTGTGTTCACTAGTGTGAACTCTTCAAGATGTAAGATGGAAAGTCTATCAAAGACATGCACATTTGATTTACGAAAATCATCAACAACCTAAAGTCTTTAGGCAAAATATACACTAATGAAGAGACGGTGAGAATGCTACTGCGACGTCTTCTAAGAACCAAATGGAGATCCAAAGGCACAACAAGTGAAAAAGCCCCAGGCCTAAAGACCCTTAAGTTATATGATCTTATTGGGAAATGTTTAACCCACAGATTCACTTATAGGAAGAGAATGATCAGCAAGTGCCAAAGTAAGGAGTTGCTCTCCAATCCATAAATGAAGACCTTGAAACAAAAAGTGAGGCGTTAATGATGTCGATAACGAACCAATGGACATAATAGCCAAGTGTTTTATGAAAATTTTTCAATGGCATCAAAATTTCTAGGGACTTCAGAAAGGGTCAACTTCAAAGAGAAATGACCGAAAAACCAAAGGTAAAAATTCTTCCAAAGTTGATATTAATATGGGTACTTATTGTGCTTGTGGACTTCTAGGGCATACGATCAAGAATTGCCTTAAAACAAAGAAGAGAAATGAAAACATGAAGTTCATGGTCAAAAAGGGAAATAAAAAGGCCATGATTGCTGCATGGAGTGACAGCGAGCAGTGAAAGTGAAAGTAAGGAAGAAGAAAGGGCAAACCTTTGTCTTGTGGTAATGGGAGACCTTGAGGAAAAAGACAACGAAAATTCCAAAGGTAACACTTGAAAATATTCTTACTTTCACAAAAGAATATATAGTATAAGGTTTATTAAATTGTGTTAGATATAAACAAAAGCATTTGTCTAAGATTAAGACCTGTAGAAAGACTATCAAAGTCTTAAAAGAAGAAATGAGAATTTATAGAAAACTAGTGAAAGTCTACACACAAAGGTTAAAGACCTTGAACTTCAAAAAAATTTGAATTACAAAACAAGTGAGATAATTCTCACAAGCTATACAACAATGCTAGTCTAACTACCATACGGTATACAATGCCTTTTAATCCTGTAGGAATCCTCTTATCACACAAGACACGTAGCGAGTTCTTCCATTTTTCCATCCCACTTTAATACGATGGTTAATGCCTTCGTCAATATTCCCTTTATTTTGAAGGAACAATCCCAAATATTTAAACTTCTCTACCATTGACATTGCTATCCCATTGATGGTCACTTCTCCACTGCCCTCTTCCTTTTCACTAAAACCACACCTGAAATATTCAATTTTTGACCTACTTCATTTAGAACCTCTAGCCTCTAGGATGTGCCTCCATCGCTCTAACATATTGTTTAACTCCATCCTACTCTCATCAATAAGGAGAATATCGTTTACGAGTAATATGCACCATGGTACCTCATCTTGGATGTCTTTAGTGAGTTCGTCCATAATAATAGTGAAAAGAAATGGGCTTAACATTCATCCCTGATGAGCTCGATATCAACTGGAAATTATAGTTGTTGGCGTTTCCTCCTGATGTCAAAACAGTAGCCTTTACTCCCTCATACTTATCCTTAATAACTCAGACATATGTAACTGTCACTTCTTTCTCCTCTAAGTGCCTCCATAACAATTTACGCAATACCCTATCATAGGCTTTCCCTAGGTCAATGAACACTATGTAGAGGTCCTTTTTCCTATCCTTGTAAAACACCATAATCTTTCAATGGAGGTGGATTGCCTCCATGATCGATCTTCCTAGCATAAAATCAAACTGGTTTTCCAAGATTCAAATATCCTTCCTCAACCTTCTCTCGATCATCCTTTTTCATAACTTCATGGCGTAGAGCAGCTTTATACCTCTATAATTGTAACAATTTTGAATGTCTCCTTTGTTCTTGTACAGGAGAATAATTGCAATGAATTTGTATTCATTAGGCATCTTCACAGCCCTAAGAATGACATTAAAAAGTTTTGTCAACCATTTTAGTCCTTCTTCACCCAAACACTTCCACTAGAAATTGATATGGTCCCATGGCCTTTTCATTGGACATTTCCTTAAGGTCTCTTTAATATCCTCTTTGCTGATAGGGCTACAACATCAATAGTACTGTTGCCTCTCATCCCACCACTGTGCCCTCATCTATAGGTGCTCGATCGTTTTCCCATTAAAAAGTTTATAAAAATACCTTTTCTATTTCTCCATTTTTTCTTCCTCTACTAGGACTTTAATGTTTTCATCCTCAATGCACCTTATCTTACTTAAGTCTTTTGCTCTCCTTTCCCTAATCCTTGCTAGCTTAAAGACCTCCTTCTTGCCTTTCCTAGTCTCAAGTAAGATAACCTTTCATAAGCTATGTTCCCGGCCATTGTAACGCCCCGCCCGAAACGGGGTGGACGCGCCACCGCTGTGGATGCCCGATTAGGAACATCCACAAGGCTATTTAAACTTCTTAACATTAATTAACCTATCCATAGGCGATAGCAGCAGAAGCACTTATAGAAATCTAATAAAGTTCGGGAGGGTCAATCTAAAACATGCGTTACATACATATTTAAACCGTATCCATAATGCTCTTACATATATGCGAACCAAAAATACATTCAAAGTTGTATTTACTAAACATAATCTTAGCATAAACATAAAATGAGACCTGCATTCCCAACTCGATTCTTCAAAAGTGTTTCACAACTGGCTAGCTTTCTTAATGGTCTTACGATCCCTTTTTGCTTCCAAACCTGAAAAATGGTGAGGTCATGAGCTGCCCGAGCCCAGTGAATAACCTTTACCTTCGCCGTTGTTACACTTTGTACATTAACCGGTTAACACATAATCACATAGTACATGTATCTTATGACATATAGACAAAACATATCATATGGCATATAGAAGGCAAGAGATCATGCACATGCTTCAAGAATCAAAATAAACTCATACCTTCCATATTTTAATATGTTCACAAATATCACAAACACACACAAACATATTTGTGCCCTAGAATGGGCAATTAGAGGAGCTTAGTCGTACTTGTCCCATACCAGGTACGATTCAAGGACTCTCGTTTTCACTTAAGTCCCTAAACAAATTCTGCTGTTAGTCTATTCACGAAACTAACCACAATTGTCCCATACCAATCATGTCCTTTGGACTCATAGTCCTCACTAGAGTCTAACAGAAAGCAAAATTTGCTAAGCAACCTAACGGCCGCCCCATAATCATAATTGGCACGCACATCAAAGCAACTTCATCACAAAAGCTCACATACTAGCCATAAACACATAACATATATCTCAAAACATGCTTATCAATCACATATGCATTTCAAAATCAATCACAAGCTCATAGATATTCTGAATGAACCTTTAAATCTAAAACCAAATCCAAAATCCAAAACTAAGATCAAAATTAATTTTATAACTTATCCAAATTTCAAATACAAATGAAACCCAATTCCATATTATATCCAAAATCCAAATCCAAGCCAAACTAATTTCATAACATATTTAAAGTCCAAATCCAAGCCAAAACCAATTCCATAACACATCACATATCCTTAACTGAATGCAAAACTTTTAATTTAGGGGAAATCAACTCATGACTCACACAAAGAACCATTACAACACAGGGGTGACAAACACATCCTGGTGGCCCAGCTACGGCTTGTTCATATGGTACCAACCAATGGTGGATCAGCCGCAACTCATTCATATGGCACCAACCAGGCACCCAACGCTCTAAAGTACGTAGAGGTCCTCAAATCACAAACCGATAAGTCACATTCACATCCTGGAGTACCGAAGACCCATACAGCTCCCACGTAACACAAACTGAAGAGTCAATTGAAGGACCGGGCAGTGCCCACTCAAGGTACCAACCAACGACTCACACAGCTCCAAACACAAAGACAACTACTTCTATGGGTCACAGCTCTAGAACGCTCTATAATAGCATTAGACAAGACATGAACCTCTTTCCCCAAAAATGTAACTTAATGAAATCATATAGCCACATTTTTATTTTCAAAGAAATTCAATTCAACAATTTGAACAAAAACATAATCAAAACAAAGCATAATTCCACTCAAAATACTCTTCATAAGTTTCCAATAAATCATAACCACATTTTACGGTTATAATGCATGAAATCATCACAAACGTGATGATTATTTAATTTATGCGTATGAATAACCCATAATTATACCAAAAATAACATTTCACTCAAAAATTCGTAACTCAAAGGATACACATCCAACATGAACAAAAATTGGTAGAAAATTATCAAATAATACCATGCATTGACTATAATATTGTCATAAGTTTATGCTGAGCCAGTCCTTCATAATAATCAAATCAGTACTAAGAATTATGCTTTAAAACGGCACAATTTCAATAAAAAATTCACAACTCATGAAGTACATCTCCAAAGCTCATAAAACTTTCCAGAAAATTTACAAACATCATAGAGAAACATATGTTAAAATTTTCACAATTTTATGCCAAGCCAATAATTACCAGAAAATTCAGACAACAATCGAACTTTGAACACTAAAACAGGGCAGTTCCATCAAAAACTCATAACTCACAAAGTACATATCCAAAATTTATGAAACATCACAGGAAACTGCCTAATAACATGAATATTATAAAGTAAAAATGTTGTAATTTTTCTCCATCCCAATAGCTCACAATAATCAAAATATTAATCGAATTTTAGCATGAATTCACAGGGCAGATTCAATCAAAACTTTGTAACTCATAAAATAAGCATATAAAATTCATGAAAAGGTACCAAAAATTGCCCAACAACATAGAGAACCTACAGTAAAATTTGCAGGAATTTGCGTACAGCCAATAATTAACAAAAAATCAAACAGTACCCGAGTGTTTACAAAATCAAAAAATTCAGCCCCTATTTTTTGACTCTCTTGTTCATCCAATACCAATAATTAATCCAAAAAGTCATATTTTAGCATGTGTTTGGATGAATTCACAATATACCCATCAATTCACAACACCCAATCAATCCAATAATCACAATTAAACATATAATTCAAAGAAGTGGGTTTCTAAGGGGGTGGAATTAAGATTCTAATCTACTAACCCTAAACATCAAATTCAAAGCTTCAATTCTTAATCGATTTCTCAATTTCAAGCATAAATAATCAAATTCATCTTGCCCTAATCAATTTTAGGTTGAGGAAAACAAGAACTACTCATCTTGAATTGATTTCAAAACCAAAAACCCTAATATGCTTCTTCTCCTTCTCCTTCTTGTTCTTGTTCTTCTTGTTCTTCTCCTCCTCCTCCTTTTCTTCTTCTCTCTGATTTTGTGGGTTGGGGTTTAGGGAAATAAAGCAGAGAAACCCCCTCTCCCCTTTTACTTCTTTCACGTGAAATAAAACCCCTTCCCTTTTCTTTTCTTTTTTTTTTGGGTCAAGCCTCTTTTTTTGACTCATCCTTTCATTTCTCTTTTTTTTTGAAACACTACTAAGTAATACATAATTTTTAATCACTCCCCAAAACATAATAATAATAATAACATCGAACACAAAGATGTAAATAAAATAAAATACGTACAATGTACTCATAATTCACATATTGCACATAATTCAAAAATAAGTAACAAAAATTTCGGGGCGTTACAGCCATGGTAACGACTTTCTTTACCACTTTATAGACTACTATCTAACTTCATTCATGTCTTTTTCTTTAATGGCGCTATTATTAGTAAAATCAGTATATGTTTTTTGTTTTTGCTTGACTTTCTCTTTTACCTTATTATTCCACCACCATGCGCCTTTTATTCTATCTCCACCATGCACTCCATCATTGCTTCCCAAATTTGGTCTATATCTTCTACTTGTTTCCAACTGCCTTCTGCCCTAACCTTCTGCAATAACTTTGGTGCAATTCCTTTAGTAAGATTCCACCATCTAAATCTAGGATCTCCAACAATTCTCTTCTTCCTCTTCGAACTTCTAATCTCCACATCCATCACTAATAACTTGTGTTGTGTCGCTAAACATTCAGTTGGTATCACTTTACAATCTTTACAAATCCTTTTATTGTTCACTCTAGTTAAGAAGAAGCCAATCTGAGTCTTCGTATTACCACTCCTAAAGGTCACCAAGTGATCCTCCTTCATAAAATAGGAGTTAACAATCAACAATTCATGTAAAACTATAAAGTCCATAATTGAAATCCCTTCATTATTTCTTTCCCCATAACTAAAACCCCTATGAGTCATATCACACCCATTTGCTTTCATCTCTATATGCCCATTAAAGTCGTCTCTTAAATAAAGCTTCTCACTCTAAGGTAAACTTTGAATAACCAAATCCAAGTCCTCCTAAAATTGTTTCTTCATATCATTTGCCAAACTAGTTTGAGGTACATAAACACTAACTACATTGAGAATTTATGACCTTACTACAAACTTAATAGTCAAAAATGCGAACACTCGTTTGCGACACCTCGACTGCTTGGGTTGTTAACCCCTTATCAACCAAAATACCAATTTCATTTTTGAATCTCTTTAAACCTCAAATACTAGAGTTTAGACCTATCAATTTCTCTAACTTTAACTCTCACCCACTTAGTCTCTTGAATGCAAGCTATATTAATCTTATGTCTATGTAAATCTTTGAGTAATTCAATTTGCTTTTCCATAAGATCCTAATATTCCATGACACAAATGCAACTGCTTGGTCCTTACTCTCTTCCTATTCCCACTGACCCCTTCCCAGAGGACAGACTTGAACTAACCCATTGTTAGGTTAAAAATTTTAAAAATGACAACAACAATAGCCAGCACAACAACAACTAAAGCCATAACACTAACACTAAGAAGTGTAGTGAGAGTGTGAAAATGAACAATACTAATAAATAATATGTAAAAATAATAACCGAAGATAGGTTAAAATATACCAACACAAAGCCCACAATACTAAATGAAGCAAGTAGGTAAATACTAAATGCACACGGCTAATTAGAGAATATGCAAGAAAGCTATGGATGCTGCAAAACCAATTCCTCCAAATTCAACCAAGAATCCCAAATATTATGAATAACGTAAAAATTGAACTGAAGTAACAATACTCCCTAGTGTCAGGGCAGAAAAACTGATTCCTCCAAATTCGACCAAGAATCTCAATTTTCATCTGAAAGAATAATTACATTATAAAATTAGCACAACTAAAAAATGCAAGAAAGAAGCACAAACTCTAAGGCTCTAAAGATCGAAATCGATAATACAGTTATGACAACCAAACTTGACCAAAATTCTAACTTTTAATCAAATATCTAAATTTGCATGGATTAAAACAGTTATAAATTCAGCCACACTAAAACTCCCAATTCCATATCATAATTTTTTGTGATTTTTATAAAGGTTAAGTTTGACCACAAGCACATGGTTTTCAATCGTAGCACTTGAGGATTGATCCTCACGGATGGATTACGAAACTAGGCTAAAATAACAAATTTATCCTAACATTACTAACTCAAACCTAATTGAATCATAAGAATGTCAAACAAATTAGCATAACCAAACTCACACCTATTCATTCAACTTAAACATACTATATTTTTTATTAGAATAGAAAAAAATAACCAAACTCAAATCTATATTAAACAATGAGCTGAAGAATGAAAAAGTAACATTATGAAAGTAAGTAAAAATGAAGTGATTAAGATCTTACTACCATATATTCACTTCCAAGAAAAGTGACGAATCAAACTCAAGCACAACCATGACAAGATAGTAAAGCCCAAGTACCCGAAGTAGAACGAAATAAATCTCGAACCAAACGTAAACAAATTTTGAGTTGAATTCAAGCAATTGCAAAGTAAAATTTAAATCTCTGATCAAAATTACCATTGATTACAATGACTTGTGAGTCCAATTCTAGATCTGAAACTTGTAAAAAAAGCCAACATAGAAGAAGCCAGACTGAAAATTAATCTATTCTACTTTATCTACTGCTTGCTGTCTTATCCTGCCTTCGACCTTGCTTTCAATTATTAGCCCCAAAAACATAGCCTTCCCTTCTCTTCAATGCTTTAATTAATCTTCAATTATGGATTTGTAATCGCCGAATTGATGATGAGAATCATATGAAGATAATGGTGGAATTAAAGAATGTAATTATGATGTGGAGATTAAGATTGAGAGGTATGGTCATGGAGTATGGAGTGAGCACGAGAGTTTTGATTCTCTAGTTTCGAGGTCATAATGAGGAGAGAGAAGAAGGAGGAGGGTGGGAAGAAAACATGACCATGTACATGTCAGGTGAATGTTTAAGTGAAAAGAGTAAGGTTAGAAATAAGTTGGGTAATGCTGGGCCACGTGTTGTGCAAAAGACATGCCCACAAAGAGAGAAGGGGGGAAAACTAGTAAGGCTCAAAGAGTTGGACTCAAGACACGAGTGGAACAGAGAGGTTTTCTGGCTAGATTTGGGCTGCGGGTCTTCTGGAATAACTGGCCCACTCGATGAAGGGGAAGACAAAAAGAAGAGCTAAGAGGGAAGGAATGTTGGGCCCGTGCTCCGCACGTGAGGTACACATGGACTAGACCAACGAGTAACACTTCGAGTTGGCCTTTGTCTAGCTTGAAAGAACAAGCCTAAAATGAAGGGAAAAAGGAGGCGGTTGGGTCTTTGAGCTACGCGTGGCTGGGTTGTCTTTTCTCTTCTTTCTTTTCTTCTTCAATTTGATCCAACCCTTGATTAATTGGAGAAAATTATTATTTTGCTCCAAATTGTCCAATTCCCACACAATCAACAAAAATATAGCAAAATTCTAATCTTTTATTTTGAACAAATATTAGATAATAATGGGTATAAAAATAACATAATTTTGGGTTGAACAAATACCCTCATACCTAAATTTTGCTTGTTCTCGAGTAAAAACAAAACTTATAATCCTAGAAAAGAAAAATAAAATCCTAATTCACTTTTGTAGCAATCACGGTTGCACTTAGCTTGTGCAACAAACCTTTTAAACCCTTAGGTCAACCCTAGTGGACAAGTAAGGTCTCGTGAAAGTTTGCATAAAATATGCATAAAAAATCTATAAAAAGAAAATAGGAAATCGAAATTTTTTTTGGGTTATTTTCTTCAAAGTATATATACAACACTGGGGAAAAATATATATACATTCCGATCAACCACACCACTCAAGTAACTGAAGCATTAGATTACATGTAAACATAATTTACACATCAAGAAATTCTCAGTCCCCACTGATGACATCAATAAACGATCTTCCACCCCACTTAGAAATATGTACAAGTTTGACTAGTAAAACGCCACTTAGGGACATCGGAAAACTCCCGCTCATGTGTTTAAAATATAATAAGGTTTACTGAATTCATCTTCCAACCATACAAACAACCATAGGCTTACTAGGATTCTCAATTCTCCTTCACCAAAATGCAATATCCAACATGATAATCAAGAGGACTTACAAAGGGTTGCAACAGGGTTAAAGGGCAATGGGTTAGGAGAGGGAATCGATTTAGGTAATGAGGAGCTAAAAGCCAAGTAGCTAATGAGCAAATAAACACTTCCAATAATGATAATCATCAGACACTCTCCCAAACTTATGACAAAATAAGGCACACCCCACAAAAATGGACCATTGAAAATGAGTTTATACAATAAATATGCATTCATGCCAAACATTCTTATTCACAACTCTTGTTCTCTTTTTGTTTTTTTGAGATTTTTCAACCTTTTTTTTCAACTTTTCAACTTGTTATTTTTTATTCTCTTTGTGTTTCTCTTTTTGTTTTTTTTGTTTTTTTAAGAAAAATGAACGAATGACATGTAAAAACCCATCTCATTTTCCAAATTGTCACAATAAATCACCGCCCATATAACAAAAAGTCAACCCTCTATTACATAAACACCTAAAAGCTCCCGACATCAAATCTTTAGATGTTGCTCCATTAGTCTTGACTTAGGTATAAGAAATGTGCTTAGACCAAGGCTAAAATGAAGGGTCGACAACAAAAATGGTTAAAGCTCAAAGGGTTAGCAAATGGTAAAACATTCAAATCAGGATAACAATTTAGCTAAGTGGCTGACAAAAAACGAATGAATGCCTTTATCATATTACCATAATACACATGCTGAATGTGATTTCAAAGAGAATCAAAGCAAGTTCTAGAGATATAATCATGGAAGAGACACACATGAAAGAAACATATGAGACTAAAAATGATGAATTAGTCTTTAAGGCACAAAATCTCACAAGTTATCTACCAAAGTCAAGAAGCTTGCTTTAAAAAATGTCAGGAATTAGGACTTTATTTAAATATCACACTTGGGACTAAGTTTTACCATGCACACTAAATCTATATACAACCTAATATTATGGTACAAGAGGACAAAGTTAATCAGAATAACAAATATATTTCCTAAAAGAAAACAAAAAATCTTTTCTGAATTTCAATTTTTTTTCTTTTTCTTTAGTTTTTAAAAACAATGTTTCCCACCCCCACATCTAAATCGAACAATGTCCTCATTGGAAGTGAAAGGAAACATAAAACAGAAAATACAAACTAAAAAAAACATATATATATAAAAAGAAAACTAAGATTCAAAAGGAAAGAACGAGGACAAGACTCTATAACTCAAATGTACAAACATATACACAAAAGAAAACATAGAAGAAAAAGCACACAAATATACAAAAAGAAAATAAAAGAAAAATAAGAAAAAGAGAAATATGGGAAAGAAATTCCAAGCAAACCAGGTTGGGTGCTAAAGAACTATGTCGATAGCACATCACTCCTTAGAAATCGGCTCGTAGAGTATTAGACACTTTACATCCTCTATGCTCGGCAACTCCAAAAATTGCTTTAACCTTTGGCTATTCACTTTAAACTTGACACTAATGTCAAGATCCTGTATTTTGACTATACCATAGGCAAGAACATGTGAAACAACATAGGGATCCGTCCATGGAAGCCTCAATTTCCCTGGAAAAAGATGGAGCTCAGAATCATATAACAACACCTTCATTCCTGAGGTGAACTCTTTCTTAAGAATATGTTTATCAAAAAATAACTTAGCCATCTCTTTGTAAGATCTAGCACTCTCATATGCCTTGGCTCTTATCTCTTTGAGCTCACTCTATTGCAGTCTTCTCTTCTCACCAGCCTGATTCAAGTCATAGTTCAACATCCTGATGGCCTATCAAGCTCTATGCTCAATCTCAGCAGGAAGATGGCTAGACTTACCACAAAGAACCTTGTAAGGTGACACACCTAAGGGATTCTTGAAAGCCGTCCTATAAGCCCATAAAGCATCTATAAGCTTGTTGCCCCAATCTTCCATTCCTGCTCATGGTCTTCTCAAGAATCTGCTTAATATGCATATTAGACACTTCAGTCTAGCCATTGGGTTGTAGGTGATGGGGGTAACAATTCTATGGACTATAGAGTACCTCTTCAACAAAGCATTAAAAGACCTATTAGTAAAGGGGGTACTCTGATCACTAATAGTAGCTGGAGGCATGCCAAATATAGCAAATATGTTCTTCGCAAGGAACTTCACAACCACTTTGGCATCATTGGTCCTAGTAGAGATGGCCTCCCATTTAGAAACATAATTCACAGCTAACAAAATGTACTCATTACCAAACAAGTTGGAAATGGTTGTATAAAATCTACACCCCAAACATTGAAAATCTCTACCATAATGATGGGATTAATTGGCATCATGTCTTTCCTACTAATCCTACCCAACTATTAGCACCAAAGGCAGTATTCAAAAGCATCCCTAAACCAGGTAAGCTAATAGAAACCACATTGAAGAACTTTGGCTACTGTCTTTCTCCCACTAAAATGCCCCCCGTATGCTTTGTCATGAAAGAATGTACAGACACTTCTAACCTCATGATCGGGAATACACTTCATAAAGACTTAGTTAGAACAATACTAAATAAGTAAGAGTGATCCCAAATAAAGAATTTCACAAGGTGGAAGAATCGATCCCTATCATTCTTAGTCCAACCCTTAGGAATCCTCTCAAACACCAAGTAGTTCACAATGTTCGCATACTAAGGGTCAGGCGGACTACATGCAATTGTTCATTAACAAAGCAAATAGAAATACTTGCAGAAGCAAGATTCTAGATAAGTGGTTAGCAACTATGTTCTGAGAACCCTTCTTGCCCTTAATCTGACAGTAGAATTCTTGTAGAAGCAAGATCCACCTCACAGGTCTAGGCTTGGCATCCTTCTTAGAAAGAAAGTGCTTAAAAAAAAAAAGAGCAGAATGATCCATATAGACAATCACATAAGTCCCAATCAGGTAAGGTCTAAACTTTTCAAAGCCAAATATCATAGCCATAAATTCTTTCCCACTGACAGTACTATTAAGTTGGAGATCATTCAAAGTGTGACTAGCATAATAAATGAAGTAGGGCTTCTTATCAGCATATTGCCCTAAAGCAACCCTAACAACATAGTTAGATGTGTCATACATTAACTCAAAGGGCTCTCTCTAGATGAAAGGGTGAAGAATGGGAACAGAGGTCGAGGTTTCTTTCAGCTTAGTAAATGCCTCATGACACTCCTCGGAGAAGTGAAATGGCATATCCTTAGCTAAAATATTGGTTAACGACTTAGTTATCCTACTAAAGTCCTTAATAAAACGATGATATAAGTCAGCATGTCCAAGAAAAGACCCCACCTCTTTCATACAAGTAGGAGGGGGAAGATTAACAATTAAATTAGTCTTAGCCTTATCTACTTCAATTTTATCTCTAAAAATAACATGGCCTAAAACTATCCCCTTTTAACCATGAAATGACATTTTGCTTAGCTCAAAGTCAGATTTTTCTCTCGATACCTTTGCAACACTTTTCTTAGATTCGACAAACAATCATCAACGGAAGACCCAAACACAGAGAAGTCATCCATGAATATTTCCATGCACTTTTCAACTAATATGAGAAAATAGAAATCATGCACCTCAAAAGGGTAGTTAGGGCATTATAGAGTCCAAAAGGCATTTTCATAAAAGCATATACACTAAAAGGATAGGTCAAAGTAATCTTTTCCTGACCCTTAGGAGTAATAGAGATCTGGGTATAGTCATAGCATCCGTCTGAGAGCTAATAAAATGAATGTCCCGCTAACCTCTCTAACATCTGGTCAAGGAAGGGAGGACAAAAATGGTATTTCTTAGTGGCAGCATTCAATTTTCAATAATTAATACAAACATGCCACCCAGATTGGACCGGAGTGGGGACTAACTTATGCTTATCATTCCTAATCATGGTAATACTAGTCTTCTTCAGAACAACTTGAACAAGGCTAACCCACTCGCTTTCAGAAATGGGATAAGTAATCCCATGGTCTAATCACTTGAGCACTTCATTCCTAACTACTTCCTGTAAGGTTGGGTTTAAAGTCTGTTGATGGTCTCAGTACGGTCTAGCATTTTCCTCCAAATGGATTCTATTCTACACAATGAAGGGATTAATACGATTGATATCCCCTAATATCCAACCTTTGGCTTCCTTGTTCTCCCTAAGTAAGGTAATCAATTTTTCCTCTTGGTCTCGATATAAGTCGAAAACAATGATCACAAGTAAAGATTCATCGGGTTCTAGATATGAGTAGTAAAGAGAATCAGGAAGAGGTTTCAATTCAAGATAAGCACGAGCAGAATCAAATTCAGCAGAAGACTTAAAAACAAAAGTAGAAACAATTAGATAGTTAGTGGTAGAGCAAAAGTCATCAAATTCAAATACATCATATTTAGGCTCATAATTAATTAGAAAAGATTCATACTCAATAACAAAAACATGTCATCAAACTGTTCATGAATCACAGAATCCCCTAGCCAGTTAAGAGTGGAAAACTCCATATTGGTAAAACCAAAAGGCTATCTTTGCAAATTAAAGACATTCAATTCCAATGTCATGTGACCAAAAGACAGTTTTATCTTTCCATTTTTGCAATTAATAAGGGCATTGATAAGGGCTAAGAAAAGACTCCATAAAATGACAGGGACTTGACTAGCAACATTAGCCACCTTCTCAGTCTCACGCACAACAAAGCCCACAAGGTAAATAAATTAACCCACTTTAATTAACACATCCTCAACTACACCTCTAAGCAATCTGGTCAATTTATCAGCTAGCTAGATGACTATTTTGGTAGGTTTCTACTTACCTGTAATAACCTGACCCTGACCCATATTTATTTATTTAAATCATATTTATTTATTTAATTAATTATGTTTATTCGTTTAATTAATTATATTTTTAATCAATCATGGTTATTGGTTTAACCAAATTATTTTTATTAATTCAATTACACCTAATTTATTTATTTAGGAAATTACAATTTTAGGTTCCACTTTGTAATTTGGGTTTCAATTATCGTAAAATATCAGGTGAATCGATAGGAGGCCTCGATAATTATAATTTAAGAATTTATTATTATTATTATTATTATTATTATTATTATTATTATTATTAATATTATTATTATTATTATTTTAACCTTAGAAAAATTTAATTTCGAGCTATGAAAATTCAATCGTATACAGTTTACTTGCCTTCCTGGGCCAAAATCGTATAAACAACTCATAATCTAAAAAACTTGCCCTTTTAACCTAGCTAAATAACCATGGATAAGACCTAACCATAGTTAGGTAAAAGCTACTTTTTGAAGTAAAAATTCAACCAAGTAAATTGTGATCATTCCTAGCCGAGCAACACACATACACATCTCTCTTTCTCCTTTCTCCCTCTACCACGTGGAACCTCCTTCCCCCAAGTTGTTGTTGCCTTCTCTTGGTATTTTACGGCCAACTAGAGGCTGCCTCTAACCACCACAATCATCACCAACCATCACCCACACCTCACACCACTTATACCTCTTTTTCAAGCATCAAAGTGGGTAAACCCTAACTTGATCTTGACGTATTTTTGGTTTTATGATTGTTTTAGTTATGATTCATGCTCTTGAGATCAAAATAGATATTATCATACAAATTTTATTGATTTTGGGGATATTGATCACAGTGGGGCTGAGCTTGAAACATGTTAAGGTTAGGGTTTTGTCATGATCAAGTTAGCTTGAGTCAAGTGATGGATTTGTATTGTTTTGTATATGATTTTGTAGTCTTTAGTCTTGTTTGTCATTATGATGATATTTTTTGTGATTTGGAATTATTTCAAGCGATGACTTATTTGAAAAAAGGAGGAGACGGTAAAAACAATGAAGGTGGAAAATGGCAGAAACCAGTGGTGATTTTGAGATTAAACTGGTAATGATTGGCCCCTGGAACAATTATGATTTTTGGTGTGTAGATAGCTCAGTATGTTAGCTTTCAAATGCCTTCTAAATCGCCTTAATTTGAGCTCTGTGGAAAAAGTTATGGCTGCTTTGCTAGAACTATACAGGTTCAACTAAAACTGACACACTTGTGTTCTAGGCCGATTTTAGGAACTCGATTGTAGAAATCATATTTTGTGTTGGAAATGAAAGTTTTTTGGGACTTCTTAATCTTTTCATATTGGGGTTTTAGGTCTTCATTTGAAGGCAAGGGTGAAAGATATGAATTGTTGAAGTGAACTGACCTACTTTGGTGCAAATTGGGTTGTTGTTGCAATTTTTGTGCAGCGTATACTTCGAAGAAAATTCAGAAAAATTTACTGTATATTTCCAATATTATTTTCAAATTTACTATAAGATTTCATGAATTTTGGTTCAGTATTTTGAGTTTGGTATTTTTGGAAGTATTTTTAGTAATTGTGTAAAGTGCAATAATAAAGATTGAGTGACATTGATCATCCACTCATTTTGTGTATTTTGCGCCAAATAAGGGCATTTAAGGAGGAAATAAATATTCATGAATTTTATTGGAGTTTTCAGCTCGATTTACGAGAGAAAAGAAGAAAAACATGTATTTTGGGAGCTTAATTATGAGTTTTGAATCACTTATGGATATTTCAAAGAAAGTACCAAGTTTGGGAAGTTTAATAGCTTTCAATGGTATTAATAATCTATTTGGGGTGAAAACTATATTTTAATGGACTTTTGAATGAAATATGAAAAATGGGAAATTTTTTTGACTCAGAAAACATATTTATCAGACCAAGTTACTGCAGTTTATGCTATTTTCAACCAAGATGTATCTCTCTTGGCCTCAAACATCTATTGCTTACTCAATTCAGAATGCACCAAATGTATTTATCAAGCCAATCTAGTATACTCGCTGTTATCTTGAACCGAGTTATACATCAGGAGGCCTTAAACTGGTATCAGCAACCTATTTCACAAAAGGCCAAAACCACTCTTCCATTTGTCCCCATTAAGGCCTTTTCCTTTGTAATCTCATTTATCTCGTTGTGGTCTATTTTACTTTCATTACTTTATATCGGATTTACTTTCATTACTTTATATCGGATTTAATTACTTTCATTAATTCAGTTTTGAAGTTATATTGAAATACCCAACTAATGTATACCATTTAATTACTCAATTTCTATCACACACACTTTAACTTGCTCAATTATGTGAGTAAGGATCATTTGTTGAATACACATACCTACAATGACATTTATGAAACAGAGTCGAAGCCTAGTCATCGTTTCCCCATTACGGATAAGTGTTATCAAGTCAGAACATATTTATCAAGTCAGATGACATTTTTAGACACTCAAGATACATCCATTCCTTGTATCTTCAGAAAGCAGAACATGTTTATCAAGCACAACTCTTAATGAGTTTATCAATGAGTCATTTTATACAGTGATTTGCCATTTAACTTGCGACTTCGTTAGTTATCATCTATAGGGTGTTAGCCGATTATTTACCCACACGGCTTCAAGCCAACCCTTGATCGGATTGGCATGTGTACACCTATGTGTAGATCATATTATTTCAAGGGGTTGACATCCAGATAATAATAAGCAATTCAGTTTTATATTACTTTCATTTTCATTGTTATTGCGAACTAAATAAATTGCAACGGCGGGTACCCATCAACAGTGTTTCTATGCTCATTTTACAATACAGGAATGCATGTACTGAGTTTTAGCTCAAATTTTTGAATTGTTTTCATGTTTTCCATTTTAGGTTGTGAAGTATCACATGTTTCTTCTTTTAACAAGCCCTTTTGGAAGTCACCAAATGCTCACATTGGATTCAGCATAGCATGAGCATTGGGATCGATGTCAAGGTCAAGTTGGGTCTATATTCAATATATTTCTGTATTGTGGAGTGCGAGGTAGCACATGGTATGATTAAGTCGATTGTATTGAAGTTGAAATATTATGAACTTTGGTCTTAGAGTGTTTCAGTTTAATAGACATTGTGATTTGAACATGAATTACAAGATTAAATGGTTTCAGTGAGCCTTGTCCTTATCAGGACAGTGGTAGCACCTTCCATCATTAAGTCTTCCGCTGTAATTTTTCATAAATAATGTCATTAGCATTTTGAGGGCGTTATAGATTTGGTATCAAAGCTAAGGTTTTAAGGGTCACTGTGAGCTATAAGGTGTTTATGAGTTATGTTAGGCCAGCTGAATGAGCTGCTAATTATAAGTACATATGTATGGGTGTATAATGAGGGAACATTTCCATTTGGGTGACTCAATCAGTTGATAATACCCTGAGAATCGAGCACTAGCAAGAAGAGTGAGGGACACACAAATTGGGTGACCTGATAGTGACACATGCTTTCTTTTACTTGGGAGTGTAATGTATGCTTTAATTCTATCATTTGTTTAAGTTTTGCAATTATGCACTTCGGGGCTATGGCCTGTTGAGTTATTGAACTCCGGCGGGTGGTCGTTGATATATTGAAGTGTGATTTTTCATGTTAAGTACATGTTGTACGACTTTAAGCTTAAGTTTTAGCCAGTTTTTAGGCAGAACTTTGTTCATTTTGCTCTAGAATTTGAGAGTTTCATTGAGGTGTATTAACATACATGATATTGAGTATAGTGATGTTTAAAACCTATTGCGGGAATGCCATTTGCAACTTGGTATATATTTGGGTTGAATCAGTATGAGATGGAATTACTGTAGGGAATCCTATGACTGTAATTCAATAGCTTATGGTGCGTTACTTGGTACTATATGGGTGGTATGGGTAAGATTTAGTTGCCATGCATAGAAAGAGGTTGCTTTTATCACTAAGACCTTACACGAACAATGCTCCAATTACTTCCAGTCATTAATTAACTTTGGCCCTAGTCACCTTGGATTGTTCAGGGGCATTATTCCTTTGTATTAACACTCACTTGGTCTATAACATCTCTTTATCTAGGCCATTTGTTTAAATGGCTTCAATTGTTATCTAAACCATGCCAATGACAGTTTATCATTTACAAGAATGCTCTTTTATAGTAGTTCCTGTAATTGTCTGCTTGTTTCATGTTTCCAATTTGATTTTATCCAATATTGTTTAATCTCTCTATACTCGATATTTCATTTGTTCATAATGATACGCTCGTATGACTTGCTCTGAATTCATAATATAATTATACTTCTTGCTTTTAAACTCAATTCTAACACTTATCTTTTACGCCCTCATCAATAACTTCAGCATTCTCCATTCCATCTTATTCTTGCATTCAAATTGACTTTATTTGAGCAAAGGCACGTTCCCAATGTAACTTGGCCAATCTATTTATATATCTACTGCATTTTACTTATCCAATCTATCTATCTACTTATCACACATTGCTTTCCTATCTATCTAGTACACTTAACCTGATAATTGAGGCTAGAAAGTTACCATCTTGCCATCTTATTGAAGCAAGTGTTATGTCCACTCAAGTCCAAGAGAGCTCCCACATCCTTCTTAATGTTCACAAGCTCCATCAAAAGGGACTTGGCCTATGTGCTGTTTTGGAGCTTCAATTCCAACCTCATCCTAAGCCCTTAGGATGTGTTACTCTTCTA
Source organism: Selenicereus undatus (assembly GCA_017589665.1). NCBI lineage: Eukaryota > Viridiplantae > Streptophyta > Magnoliopsida > Caryophyllales > Cactaceae > Selenicereus > Selenicereus undatus. The sequence continues at coordinate 51,179,138 of JACYFF010031959.1, read as the reverse complement.
TTTTGTGAAGGCCAAAAGGCCTTCTAAAGGGTTTTGTCCATCAAAATGAAGTTAAACCCACGGAGATAATAAGAAAGGCCTAAAATAGCAAGGTATATGCTAGCTGTAATTTAACTCGATTTTAACCCAATTTTGTGGGCTTGATTATTCAAGTTTAGTATGGGTTTAAATGCTACAAACTCACTTTTTGGGAACCTTATTATGTCAGATAAAAGGGCACAGAAGGATTTATAGGTTAAGGCATTGGGTAATAGGTCAAGTGGAGCCTTTTTTCAGATGTTGTAGAAACTATCCCAGCCTGCATATGCTGCACCTTTTTCCCTATATCTCCCTAAAAGTAGATCCAAATTGCTGCTCAGTTGGTCCACATGAAAGCTGACTTCCTAAGCTTTCCAGCAAGATCTGTTTCACTTAGTTTGAGTAAGAAACCTAGGAGATATAACTATTTGAAGTTGACAATTGTAAACTGAAAAGTTGTTGACAAAAGCATAAAGCACTTTTCAACTTTTGTCATTACTTTTTGGTCTCCTCTTGCTTTTTGGACGTGTATGGCCCCTTGTTCCCCCTTTCTTTCAGCTTGTTAAAGGCTCTCATTATATAAGGGAGGCCTTAGGTTGTAAAAATTAGATTTGGTTGTATGCAAAGAAGCTTAAACTTTCTCTTTCTCAAAATCTTAAGTTCTCTTTATCCTTTCTCAAAGATGGTGAGTCTTGAGTGGAATCCTTTATAGAATTGTGGGTGGCTTAGCCTTTAAATAATTCTTGGTAGATTCTTAGTCTTGATTGGTGGCCTAGCCTTTAAATAAAGTCATATCTTGTTGCTAAGGGGAAATTTGGAACTAAACTCAAGATTGCTTCATTTGGCCCATCCCATGTATGCTCCATTTGGTATCAGAGCTAATCTAGGTTGGTGTTCTTGACTTTATATCGCATGTCCTTACTTTGTTTCATCATTATCAAGCTTTTCTTTCGCCCTTGTTGTGAACAACCTTGGTGAAGTTATACCTCTCTCACGAGCTTAACCCTCTCCACATAACCTTGGCTAAACACTTCCTTAAGGCCATAGCCCATAGCTTACACTTGAATTTCTTCCACAAAAATCCCTCCTTTACTCCTCAAAGAACCCCTCAAAATGCCCAAACACAAACCCCAACCAAAACCCCTCAAAAAGCTTCAAATCACAAAACCATGCAAACCCGACCAGAACCTAGGCACGGCCACCCCGTGCCACTAGGCACGACCGTGCCACCACTCCCTAGTGGCAAAACACTAGCACGGCTTCCCCGTGCTTCCAACCACGACCGTGCCACCCCTCTCCTAGCCTGCTTCCACACCGTGCTTCCTTAACATGACCGTGCCTCCTCCTATCCGAGCCCTAACCTCTCTTCTTCTCCTTTCCCACTTTCACCATGTCTAATGAAGAAAACCCCTCCACTGATTCTCCCCAACCAGTAAGGGTACCAATAGGTATGAGCCTAGAACAAGCTCATATCATGAGACAAGACTTTCACCATTCTAGCCTTATAACAAATTAGTAGTGTGAGGCAAATTAGTAGGCAACTTGAGCAAATGACCAACCAATTTATGGCCCTCCAAAGAGGCCAAAGAGCTCAAGAGCCAAGTGATCATGAGGATGAAAAAGGCTTCTCTAGTGACTCAAGCATGGGAAGCAATCCAAGAAGGGGAGGTAGGAGACATCCTATAGATGAGTTTAGAGATATCAAGGTTGAGCCACCGGAGTTCAATGGAAACTTGAATCCCAATGAGTTCCTTGAATGGGTTCAAGCCATGGATCGAATCTTCAAAGCTAAAGTTTATGATGATGGGAAGAGTTTCCAGATTGCTAGCCTCAAACTTACAAGGTATGCCTCCTTATGGTTTGAAAATGTCAAGAAGCAAAGGGCTGGAGAAGGAAAAAGGAAGATTAACTCATGGGAGAAGCTTAAGTCTCTTATGAACAAGAGATTTCTTCCCGAGAGTTACAAGCAAGACATCTACAATCGGTTATTCTCACTCAAGCAAAACAATATGAGTATGGGTGAGTACATGAGGGAGTTTGAGCAACTCCTTTTAAGGGGAGGCATCCATGAACCCCAAGAGCAAACCGTGGCTTGGTTTCTCAATGGGCTCAACCCTCTTATTGCTAGGAAGGTCGAACTTCAAACCTTCTTCACCTTGGATGATGTCTTTAAATTAGCTCTCGAAGTTGAGAAGAGAAAGAAGGAAAAGAAGGTGTTCACCAAGCTATTTCCAAAGGAGCAAGTAAGTTCAAAGCCCCCATTCAAGCCTTTCATTCATCCTAAACCCGAAGGCACCTTATGGGTTCACAAAGGCAAAGTCGTGGCTCTTCCTTCACCAAAGGAATTTCCTAAGAAGCTTGAGGGTAAGAAGTGCTCTAAATGTCAAGGGTATGGACACTTCCAATATGATTGTCCTAGCCGAAGAGTCATGACCATGCAAGAAGTTGAGGAAGTAGAGGCCCTATTGATGGAGACTCAAGAGGAAGCTCATGAAGAGGAATCGGACTACATGGAAGAAGAGACTCAACTTGAGGCCAATGAAGGTGAATTACTTGTCTTGAGGAGGGTTTTACACACTCAAGACACTCCTTATGACAAGGCTCAAAGAGACATGATCTTTCACTCCCGGTGCACCATACAAGACAAGGTTTGCAACTTGATCATTGATGGTGGAAGTTGCACTAATGTAGCCTCTACTACACTTATTAAGAAGCTTGGCCTTCCTACCATCTCACACCCCAAGCCTTATTCTCTCAAATGGCTCAATGATGGTGGCGACATTAAGGTATCTAAGCAAGCACTCATCTCTTTTTCAATTGGTAGAAAGTATAGAGATAATGTGCTTTGTGATATGGTACCCATGAGTGCATGTGATATACTTTTGGGTCGGCCTTGGCAATTTGATAGGCATGTCATACATGATGGGTTTAAGAACACTTACTCTTTGGTCATTGATAAGGAAAAGATAGTCTTAAACCCATTACCTCCCAACCAAGTCCATAAAACTAAGCCCAGGGTGGGAAGTGAGAAAAAGAGAGACCTTCTCATGCTGAGTGAAACACGAGTTGAGAGAGCTTTAAGCAAGGGTAAGCAAGTTCTAGCTTTACTCATGCTTGAAAGCAACAAAAGTGAGGAAGTGAGTCCCTTACATCCCAAAATCTACCCCCTCATCTCACAATACAATGATGTTTTCCCACAAGATCTACCCCCCCACCTCCCTCCAATCCGAGGCATTGAGCACCAAATTGACCGCATTCTTGGTGCTCCTCACCCTAAGAAGGCAGCCTATAGGTGTAACCCTCAAGAGACTAAAGAACTCCAAAGGCAAAGTTGATGAATTGATAGCAATAGGGTATGTAAGAGAGAGCATGAGCCTATGTTCAATTTCGGTGTTGTTAGTCCCCAAGAAGGATGGCACTTTTCATATGTGTGTGGATAGTAGGGCCATAAACAACATTACTATCAAGTATAGGTATCCCATACCTAGGCTTGATGACATGCTTGATGAACTACATGGCTCTTCCACGTTCTCCAAGATTAACTTGAGAAGTGGGTATCACCAAATCCGTATGAAGGAAGGGGATGAGTGGAAAACGACATTCAAGACAAAGGGTGGGCTTTATGAGTGGCTAGTGATGCCTTTCGGTCTCTCCAATGCGCCTAGCACTTTTATGAGGTTGATGAATGAAGTCTTGAGGCCTTTTCTTGGAAGATTCATGGTGGTATACTTTGATGACATTCTAGTCTACTCCAAGAGCCAAGAGGATCACCTACACGATTTAGAAGCGGTATTCAAGGTCTTGAGAGCTCAAAAGCTCTTTAGGAAATTGGAGAAATGTGAGTTCTTTTCACCCCCAAGTCACCTTTTTGGGGTATGTTGTCTCCAAGGATGGTATCTCCATGGATCAATCCAAGGTTGAAGCCATCAAGTCATGGCCCACTCCTAATTCCATCATTGAAGTTAGAAGCTTTCATAGCTTGGCATCATTCTGTAGGAGGTTCATCAAAGGGTTTAGCACCCTCACGGCCCCCATCACTGAGTGCATGAAGAAGGGATCCTTTGAGTGGACCAAGGCTGCCCATGTCGCCTTCGAGAAGCTCAAAGCCAAGTTATGTGAGGCCCCGGTGTTAGCCCTTCCCAATTTCGACAAGCTTTTCAAAGTTGATTGTGATGCAAGCATAGTTGGCATAGGGCCTGTCCTCATGCAAGTCCAAGGCCCCCTTGCTTACTTTAGTGAGAAACTCAATGGATCAAGGAAGAACTACTCAACATATGACAAAGAGTTCTATGCATTGGTGACAGCTCTTGATCATTGGTCTCATTACCTAAGGCCAAAACAATTTGTGCTCCATTCGGACCATGAGGCATTGAAGTAATTGAATGGACAACACAAACTCAATCCAAGGCATGCTAAATGGGTTGACTTCTTGTAAAGTTTCTCATTTGGGGCCAAGCATAAGAAGGGGAGCACCAATGTGGTTGTGGATGCTCTTTCAAGACGGTATTCCCTACTAGCCGTGATGGAAGCAAGGGTCCTAGGCTTCCAATTCATTCATGACCTCTACCAAGAGGATGAGGATTTCAAGCCCTACCTCAACGATCAAGAGGGCAGTAAGAATGGCCCTTAAACTCTTCAAGAGAGCTTCTTATTCAAGGGTAACAAGCTTTGTATCCCAAAGGGACCTATCCAAAAGCTTCTTGTTAAGGAAGTCCATGGAGGAGGTCTAGCCAGCCATTTTGGGAACAACAAGACCCTTGACATGCTCAAGGAACACTTCTTTTGGCCTAAGATAGGAGGTAATGTTCATGATGTGATTTCTAAGTGTTCTATTTGCCAAAGAGCCAAGAGTCAATTCCACCAAGGGTTGTACACTCCTTTGCCTATCCCTAATGGTCCATGTGAAGATGTGAGCATGGACTTCATAGTTGCTCTTCCAAGGACTCAAAGGGGTAAAGATGCTATTATGGTGGTGGTGGACTGTTTCTCAAAGATGGCTCACTTCATTCCATGTGAGAAGACGGATGATGCATCTCACATAGCTCACCTCTACTTCAAAGAAGTTGTTAAGCTTCATGGTATCCCTAAGAGCATTGTGTCTGATCGAGACACAAAGTTTCTTAGCCACTTTTGGAGGTGTTTGTGGAGACTCCTTGGTACTAAGCTCTTGTATTGTACCTCCCACCATCCTCAAACGGATGGGCAAACCGAAGTCACCTACAAAACTCTTGCTACTTTGCTTAGAAGCTTGGTGAGTAAAAGCATTAAGGAGTGGGATCTCAAGCTTCCCCATGCTGAATTTGCATACAACCGCACCCCTAGTTTTGCTATGGCCCATTCTCCCTTCGAATCATGCTATGGGATCAACCCACTAACTCCCCTAGAACTCATACCACTTCCACTTGAGTCTAGAGTGAGTTATGAGGCCGAAGAGAAGGCAAGGGAGATGAAAAGTCTTCACCAACAGATTCGGGCAAAAGTTGAGAAGACTAATGAGATGTATAAGGCAAGAACAAACAAGCACCGCATGGCTATCACCTTCAAGCATAGGGATTTGGTGTGGTTACACTTCAGAAAAGAAAGGTTTCCATCAACGAGGAAAAACAAGCTCATGCCAAGAGGGGATGGTCATTTCAAGATCCTTGAGAAGGTGAATGATAACGCCTACAAACTAGAGTTGCCCGGAGATATGGGTGTATCCCCTACATTAAATGTGGGTGATCTCACTCCCTACCTTGATGATGAAGAAGATCGTGATGATTTAAGGGAAAATCACAATCAATAAGGGGAGGATGAAGCAAGTGTCATGCCCACTCAAGTCAAAGAGAGCTCCCACATCCTCCTTAATGCTCACAAGCTCCATCAAAGGGGACTTGGCCCATGTGCTGTTTTGGAGCTTCAATTCCAACCTCATCCTAAGCCTTTTGGATGTGTTACTCTTCTATTTTGGGAATTTCAAGAGGCCTTATAAAGAGTTTTTTCCATCAAAATGAATTTAAACCCACGGAGATAATAAGAAAGGCCTAAAACAGTAAGGTATATGCTAGCTGCAATTTAACTCGGTTTTAACCTAATTTTGTGGGGTTGATTATTCAAGTTTAGTATGGGTTTAAAATGCTAAAAACCCACTTTTTGGGAACCTTCTTATGTTAGATAAAAGGGCATAAAAAGAGTTCTAGGTTAAGGCATTGGATAATGGGTCAAGTGGAGCCTTTTTCCAGATGCTATAGAAACTGTCCCAGCCTGCATATGTTGTACCTTTTGCCCTATATCTCCCAAACGATAGCTCCAAACTTCTGTCCAACTGATCCACATGAAATCTGACTTCGTAAGCTTTCCATAAAGGTCTGTTTCACTCTATTTGAGTAAGAAACCTAGGAGATATAGCTATTTGAAGTTGACAATTGTAAACTGAAAAGTTGTTGACAAAAGCATAAAGCACTTTTCTGCTTTTGTCATTTCTTTTTGGTGTCCTCTTACTTTTTGGACGTGTAAGACCCCTTGTTCCCCCTTTCTTTCAACTTGTTAAAGGATCTCATTTTATAAGGGAGGCCTTAGGTTGTAAAAATCAGATTTGGTTATATACAAAGAAGCTCAAGCTTTCTCTCTCTCAAAATCTTAAGTTCTCTTTATCCTTTCTCAAAGGTGGTGAGTCTTGAGTGGAATCCTTTATAGAATTGTGGGTGTCTTAGCTTTTAAACAATTCTTAGTGGGTCCTTAGTCTTAATTGGTGGCCTAGCCTTTAAATCAAGTGATATCTTATTGCTAAGGGGAAATTTGGAACAAAACTCAAGATTCCTTCATTCGGCCCATCCTATGTTTTGGTAAACCCGAGTGTAGTCAAGCCTTCTTTCCCCTTGGTTGACTATCTATTGGATCCTTTATGATCCATATTTATAAACCATGATTCATTTGGCGTTATATTTCAACATTCTGGTTATTTTATTTCATCCATCTCATGATAATCACCCTTTTCTCAATCTTTTCTACTCTCATTTTTTATTTCTTTTAGACTTAATGACTTGCTTGACTACCAATTCCCTCATTTTCATTCCTGGCGATATTCATTTTACTGTCCAATGTGGAATGGGAGCAGACCTTTGATTAGTCAGATGAGGGTAGAACAGGCGATGCCTAGAGAACATTAAATGAAGACATTTTGATAAGAGCATAATCTTAAGCAATGTTGGGCCTTATTAGAGTGATCCAGAAGAAGCATTGGGTATAAGAATGGTGCTAATCCAAGCAAGTATTACGAAAGAAATTCAAGGACATATTAAGGTGAGACAAGGCCAACAAAAGAGTTATGTTAACAAAAATAGGAGACAATCACAGTTTCAGATGGGGCAAAAAGTACTTTGGGCAAATCATACCCCCTCAAAAGCCACTTGGAGAAACCGAGAAAGAGATGAAAGCCAAATATCCACATGTATTTGTGATATCAATGCATATTTTCACAAAACTCATAAGTTTCGAGGACGAAACTCTTTAAACGGGGAAGGCGGTAATAACCTGACCCTAACCCATATTTATGTAATTAATTAATCATGTTTATTCACTTAATTAATCATGTTTCTAATCACTCATGGTTATTGGTTTAACCAAATCATGTTTATTAATTCAATTACACCAAATTTATTTATTTAGCAAATTATAATTTTGTTTCCCACTTTGCACTTCAGGTTTCAATTATCGTAAAATTTCAGGTGAATCGATAGTAGGCCTCGATAATTATAATTTAAGAATTCATTACTATTTTTATTATTATTATTATTATTATTAATTTTTTTTATAACCTCGCAAAAATTTAATTTTGAGCTACAAAAATTCAATTATATACGGTTTACTTCCCTTCCCGGGGCCAAACCGTATAAACCAATCATAATCCAACAAACTTTCCCATTTGACATATCTAAATAACCATGGTTAAAGCATAACCAAAGTTAGGTAAAAGCTACGTTTTGAAGTAAAAATTCAGCCAAGTAAATTGTGATCATTCCTAGCCAAGCAACACACACACACACATCTCTTTCTCTCTCCGTTCTCCCTCTACCACGTGGGCCCCCTTCCCCTAAGCTACTGCTTCCTTCTCTTAGTGTTTTTCAGCTAGCCAGAGGCTGCCTCTGACCACCACAATCATCACCAACCATCTCCCACACCTCTCACCACTTACACCCTTTTTTCAAGCATCGAAGTGAGTAAACCTTAACTTGATCTTGTTGTTTTTTTAGTTTTATGATTGTTTTAGTTATGATTCATGCTCTTGAGATCAAAGTAGATATTATCATACAAATTTTATTGATTTTGGGGATATGGATCACGGTGGGGTTGAGCTTGAAGCCTGTTAGGGTTAGGGTTTGGTCATGAATAAGTTAGCTTAAGTCAAGTGATGGATTCGTATTGTTTTGCATATGATTTTGTAATCTTTAATCTTATTGATCATTATGATGATGTTTTTGGGGATTTGGAATGATTTCAAGTAAGGACTTATGTGAAAAAAAGAGGACAAAGGAAAAGCAGTGAGGGCTGAAAATAGCAGAAACCAGGGGTGACTTTGAGATTAAATTAGTAATGATCAGCCTATAGAAAAATTATGATTTTTGGCATGTAGATATCTCAATGTGTTAGCTTTCAAATTCCTTTTGAATCGCCTTAATCTGACTTTTGTGGAAAAAGGTATGGCCGTTTTGCTAGAACTGCACAAGTTCAATCAAAATTGACACACTTGTACTCTAGCCTCATTTTGGGAACCCAATTGTAAGAATCATGTTTTGTGTTGCGAATGAAAGTTTTTTGGGACTTCTTAATATTTCCATATTTTGGTTTTAGGCCTTCATTTGAAGTCAAGGGTGAAAGTTATGAAGTTTTGAAGTGAACTGACCTGCTTTGGTACAAATTAGGCTGTTATTGCGATTTCTGTGCAGCGTATACTTGGAAGAAAATTCGAAAAAATTTACCGTAGATTTCCCATATTATTTTCAAAATTCCTATAAGATTTCATGAATTTTGGTTGAGTATTTTGAGTTTGGTGATTTTTGAAAGCATTTTGAGTAATTGTGTAAAGAGCAGTAATAAAGATTGAGTGAGATTGATCATGCACTCATTTTCTGTATTTTGTGCCAAGTAAGGTCATTTAAGGGGAAAATGAATATTCATGCATTTTATTGGGGTTTTCAGCTCGATTTATCAGAGAAAAGAAGAAAAACATGCATTTTGGGAGCTTAATTATGAGTTTTCAATCACTTATGGATATTACAAAGAAAGTATCAAGTTTGGGGAGTTTAATAGCTTTCAATGTGATCAATAATCTTTTTGGGGTGAAAACTGTATTTTAATGAACTTGTGAATGAAATATGAAAAGTGGGGGGAATTTTTGACTCAGAAACCATACTTGTCAAACCAAGCTACTACAGTTTATGCTATTTTGAACCAAGAGATATCTCTCTTAGCCTCAAACCTCTATTACTTACTCAATTCAGAATGTGCCAAATCTATTTATCAAGCCAATCTAGTATACTTGTTGTTATCTTGAACTGAGCTATACATCAGCGAGCCTTAAACTGGTATCAGCAACCTATTTCAGAAAAGACCGAAACCACTCTCCCATTTGTCACCATCAAGGCCTTTTACTTTGTAATCTCATTTATTTCATTGTGGTCTATTTTACTTTCATTTACTTTATGTCAGATTTAACTACTTTCATTAATTCAGCTTTGAAGTTATATTGAAATACCCAAGTAATGTATACCATTTAATTAGTCAATTTCTATGCACATACTTTTACTTACTCAATTGTGTAACTAAGTATCATTTACTGACTACACATATCTACAATGACATTTATGAAACAAAGTCGGGACCTAGTTATCGTTTTCCCGTTATGCATAAGTGTTGTCAAGTCAGGACATATTTATCAAGTCAGATGACATTTATGAAACAACTGACATTTATAAAGTCAGATGACATTTTTAAAGACTCAAGGTACGTCCATTGCTCGTATTTTCAGAAAGCAGAACATGTTTATCAAGCACAACTCTTGATGAGCTTATCAATGAGTCAGTTTATACAGTGATTTGCCATTTAACTTGTGACCCTGGTAGTTATCATCTATAGGGCATCACCCCATCATTTACCTGTGCGACTTCAGGCCCACTCTTGATTAGATTGGGTGGTGTACACCTATGTATAGATCATATCATTTCAAGGGGTTCACATCCAGATAATAATGAGCAATTCAGTTTTATATTACTTTCATTTTCATTGTTATTGCGAACTAAATGAATTGCAAAGGCGGGTATCCATCAACAGTGTTTCTATGCTCATTTTGCAATACAAGAATGCATGTACTGAGTTTTAGCTCACATTTTCGAATTGTTTTCATGTTTTTCATTTTAGGTGATGAAATATCACATGTTTCTCCTTTTAGCAAGCCCTTTTGGAAGTCATTAGATGCTCATAGCATGAATTTTGGGATCGACCTCAAGGTCAAGTTGGGTCTACATTCAAAATATTTGTGTAGTGTAGAGCGCAAGTTAGCGCATGGTATGATTAAGTCGATTGTATTGAAGTTGAAAAATGCACCATGAGGTTGTGCCGTCAAGAAACAACCGACATGGGGAGGGGGCCCCATGGAGGGGGTTACAAAAAAGGGCGAGTGTTTCAGTTTAATAGACATAGTGATTTGGACATGAGTTACAAGATTAAATGGTTTCAGTGAGCCTTGTCCTTATCAGGACGACGGTAGTGCCTTTTATCATTAAGTCTTCTGCTACATTTTTCTGTAAAACATGTCATTCGCATTTTAGGGGCGTTACATTACCTAACCCTACCCTCTCATACTCAATGAAGGGTATCAAATTAACAGTGGCCCCTAAATCTAGCAAGGCTCTGTGAATTCCCTGGTTACCTATAACTATAGAAATAGTTGGCCAACCTGGGTTCTTGTACTTCACTTAGATCTAGTGAGAAATAATAGAACTAGCACCAGAGGCTAAGAAAACCTTCTTAGGAGCACTAGTAGTGCTGTTAGTAGTACCCAGATCCTTTAAAAACCTAGCATAAAAAGGCATTTGCTAAATAGTTATCAAGTAAAGGAATATTGATCTTAAGTTAAGAGAAAGTCTCTCTTATCTTATCAACATGGGCTTGGTCTTTCTTTTTCAGCCTATAGGTGAAAGAAAGTAAGGATTTATGAACTCTCTATGTAGATGAAGAAGAAATATCCTTAGAAGATTAAAGATCCACTGAATCAGCAAAACCTTTCTCCTTAGGCTCATCTTTATCATATGGTGAATAAGGAGGTAGAGGACTAGAAGATTCACTAGGGACACCACTAATATTCCCTGACTTACTGGATTAACTAGTTTTTGGTGAAGAAGAGGGAGAAGAATTTCTAGAAGAAATGGTGAGTCTTCTTGTAGGTTTCATTAGAGTTTCCCACTTGATTATGAATCTCTCAACCTGATCAAAGAGATAGAACTGCATTCACTATCTTCTCAGTCTCACTAGGGTTAATTCTAAAAGAACTTAGGGCATGACCCTTAGGGTTCACCTCTACCTGACTAGGAAAAGTACCTGGTTCCCTATAACATAATGCTTATTGGGAAAATTATTCAGTCATCATTCTCATCATCTTTTCATATTAGCATTAATCATCCTCTTCACATTCTTATTAATTCTCATCTCAATCTTATCAATGTTAGTATAACCAGGAGGAGGCTGAACCTCAGCTATCGGACATGGAGGTCTAGGTCCATCAGGCACATATTCGAAAGTTCATCTCTGAAAAGAGTTAGAAGGATGGGGGATGGGTTGGGAGTTGTTTCCAGAAAGCACTCCAACCTGAGAGTTAGGGATCGCAGCATTTGGTCCACTACTGCAAGAAACGTAAACCCCCCTAGGTTATAGTAACGGGAGAACAGGTCATTCTTAGGTCTCTGGTGGGCCATACTCACTTGCTCCTATCCAGTTGATAACTGGTCAGCAAAATAAGAACATGCACTCAATGTATGATCTAAAGCCTAGAACAAACCTAAAACTTAGACTATCATATCTAGCGGTTTTCCCACTTCGGGGTCTTTTCAGCTAAGTCCTCTAGGAATTCCCAAGCAACAGTGGCGCTTTTAGAAAGAAAGTCACCCTCATACATACACTTTAACATGGTTCGGCTTTGTTGGACATACCCTTCATAAACAATTTAGTACAAACGTGCTTGTTTCTAAATAATGATGGGGGTACTGAGCCAACAAATTCATAAATCTATCCAAGTATTTCCATAACGATTCCCTTTTTAGTTGAACAAATTGATTAATTTCTTTCCTTAACTTAATAGTCTTGGCATTAGAAAAATATTTTCTAAAGAGCAACTTAACAAAGTCATCCCAAGAAGAAACAAAATTAGTAGTCGGACCATACATTTATCTTTTAACATAATCTTTTAAAGTAAAACGAATTAATTTCATTCACACAACATCAACATATATGTTAGGGAAATGTATCATGGAACACACTTCTTCAAAATCCCTCAAAAACAAATATGGATCCTCTAAACTAGTAAATTAGGGAGCATTTGAGTCTAACCAGGTCTCAACTCGATGGTCACATTAAGTCCTAGGTCAAGCAAATTAATGGAAGATGGCAAAGCTTATGTCTAAGTTCGAGTTCTAGTTCAGGTCAGGTTCACTCATTACAAGTCTTTTGCTCTTTAGGTCTCTGACCCAACCAATCATGCAATGTCCACACCCTCACAAAAGTAAGTTTGGTCCTTTTTTTAATTTCGATTTTTTAATTTTTTTGGATTTTATTTTTTTTCTTTTTGCACACAAAACAGAAACGGCAATTAAACTAACCCTAAAATAAAACAAAAACACAAAACACAAAGTAAACTAAAGCAAAATAAAAAAATAAACTAAAACCTAAATAACCAAAACCTAAAATTAAAATTACACAGAAAATCAAACTCCAAAATCATAACACTATATATAGAAAATATAGGACAATCGCACAGAACATGAACATATTTTTTTTACAATTTTTTTCGATCCCAGAATAGTGCAAACAATTCAAAACAAAAAACTATTTCCAGATATTGCTAAAAATTTCACTAATGCCTAAAAATTTCAATAAAATTCACCTGGACTCTAAAAATTCCTAAGAATCTACTAAAAAAATCAAAACAGTAAAATCAACACTAGATTAGAATAGAAAAATCAAGACGTAATCTGAAATTCCAAAGAAAAAACCTGCACGGTTTATTTTTCCTTCAATTCTGTCTCCCCTGTACTATTCACAGCACTGAAACTGCTATTTCTGGGTTTTTTTTTCCAGCAGAAAATTAGTCATAAAAAAATTAGTCATGAAATTGAACAAAATAAAAATCAAAATAGAAACACTAATTGAAATAAAAAATAAAAGCAATGTAGACTAAACTAAAACAATTAAAACTTACAAACACGCAAACAAAATCAAAAATCAAGTATCAAAGAAACAAAAACGACTCAATTGATTCAATGATTACTCAATTTAACACCAAACCTAATTTCACAAAATCCATCCTCGGCAAAGGTACCAAAAAATTCTCATGATTTTTATAAAAAATAGTTTAACTGTGAGTACATGATTTTCAATCTTACCACTTGAGGGTTGGTCCTCATGGATGGATTATGAGACTAGGCTACAAATGACAAATTTATCCTAATATTACTGACTCAAACCTAGTTGAATCATAAGAAAGTGCAACAAATTAGCATAACCAAACTCACACCTATGCATTCAAGTTAAACATACTATATTTTTTATCAGAATAGAAAACATTTACCAAACTCAAACCCACATTAAACAATAAGATGAAGAACCCAAAAATAACATTCCAAAAGTAAGTAAAAATGAAGGGATTGAAATGTTACTACCATCAATTTACTGCCCAGAGCAGCGGAGAATCAAACTCGAGGATAATCATGACAAGATAGTAAAGCCCAAGCACCCAAAGTAGAACGAAAAAAATCTCGAATCAAACTGAACAAATTTTGAGTTGAATTCAACCAACTCCAAAGTAAAATTTAAATCTTTGATCAAAATTACCAAGCCCAAAATTAATTACAATAACTTGTGAGTCTGATTCTAGATTTGAAACATGTGAAAAAACTGACATAGAAGAAGCCAGACTGAAAACTAAACTATTCTACTCCATCTACTGCTTGTTGCCTTTTCTTCCCTTCAACCTTCCTTTCAATTTGTAGCCCCAAAAACGTAGCCTTCCGTTATCTTCAATGCTTCAACTGATCCTTAATTATGGACTTGTAACCGCCAAATTGATGATGAGAATGATAATGAAGATAATGGTAGGATTAAAGAATGTAATTATGAAGTGAAAATTGGAAGTGAGGAGTGATGAGGAACATGAAGCAGCATGCAGGTTTTCGAGTTCTCTGGTTTTCGACTTACACTGAGGAGAGAGAAGAGGGAGGGGTAGAAAGAAAATGTGATCATGTGGTTGTGACGTGAACGTTTAAGTGAAAAGGGAGAGGCTAGAAATAAGTTGGGCAAGGTTGGGCCACGTGCAATGCAAAAGGCACGCCCACGAAGAGAGAAGAGGGGAGACTGGGTAAGGCTCAAAGGGCTATACCTGTGGTAGGTGTGGAATAAGGAGGTTTTCTGGCTAGATCTAGGTCATAGGTCATTTAGGAACAACTAGCCTACTTGGTGAAGAGGAAAAGAAAAAGAAGAGCTGAGGGGGAAGAAAAGCAGGGCATGTGCTCAGCACATGAGGGAGACGCAAATTGGGCCAGCCGGTAACACTCGGAGTTGGGCATCCATCTAGCTTGAAAGAATAGGCCCAATATGGAGGGAAAAAGGAGGTGGTTGGGCCTTTGCACTACACGTGGGTTGGGTTTTTTTTCTCCACTTTCTTTTCCTCTTCAATTGGATCCAACCTCCGATTAATTGGAGCTAATTATTTATTTTCCTCCAAATTTTCCAGTTCCTACAAAATCAACAAAAATATAGTAAAATTCTAATTAAATCATTTATTTTGAATAAATATTAGATAATAAAGGGATTTCAAGTTGAATATAATTTCTCCACCAAATTAGCATAATAAACAGTTAAGCATATCAAAATGAAAACCCTCCCTCAATTTGAAATTTGTGATGTAGTTTTCCTCACTAAAAATCTATCTTGAGACACACAGTTTCCTTTAAGTAGCAAATAAAAGGGGGAGCTGAGAATCCACAACATCCATTAACGAAGCTTCAAATTGAAGCTTACAAAGACTTATGATACAACGAAAATAGAGAGTGGTCGGCGAATTGGGTGATGGTGGTCGTGCAAGTGGTCGAGGAGGAGGAGCTAAAGTTGTAAAATCGCCAACTAGACATGGCAACAGTGATGACCAGATGGAAGAGAACGAAGGTTGGAACTAGCAAAGTTCCTCGAACAAACAAGGGCAAGGTCCTCGATATGCGCCGCTTGGCTTCTAGTCAAAGCATGACAATAAGCATCGGTGACACCAAAGAGGGCAGCTACGACAAAGATACAGTAACCGGCTGCATCCTACGAGACAAGATAGAGACGATTAAAGTTTGAAGATTGTAATTTACGTAAATAAGATATGCAATGATGAATGATGAGAGTTCAATTTGTCTTGGAGTTCAAAGTGGTTGGCAAAAGGAGTAAATGATAAACCCTAGTGATAGCACCTCCTAGGGGTTTAAAGAGCGTGAACCCAAAACAATCTCTTTGTAAACTTGAAAAAATTGCCTACATAAAATGCTATAATTACTTATATGTGTTTGTGCTTTAATGTCGCCACCTCACTTTAGCCATTATTACTGAGTTGTCTGATCTCTACAGATTATCACAGATTATTTCCTTATGATAGAAAACTCATTTATAGTATTGCTATGTCTTCAAGCATGTTATGTATACATCATATGTGTTGATTTCCTTTACAAGATAGCCTTATTTATATCATTCAACTCTCACATGGTATTCTTAAGGTATGTTTTTGTTTCTCATCTACATGATGGTTACGTGTCTTTGAGCTTACTTCTAACATAATATGTGTTGAACATGAATTCGTTAGCATTTAACCTTGTGTCATGAATCAGGAGAACACCCCTGTCATTCTACTATTGAGTTTCTTAAGTGGTTATAGAAAATCAACGACTTCAAGTATATAGCAATGATAGAAATAAAGTTCAAATTTCAAAGTCGTAGTTTGATTCTTGAAATGACACAACCTCAATGAATTTGAAACAAAGTCAAATTTTGCGATAGTCATGCACCAAGGGAACAAATATGAGAACTTGAGGCCCTAATGCTTTGGACCTATATTTTGAATAATATGGAAATAAGAAGTTGCATGTTCGTTTATGAAAGACATTGACTTTGAGAATTCAAAGTTAAAATTCTAACTTCGGAAACAGGTTAGAAAGTATACTTGCATTTTTGGATGAGAACAAGGGAAATTCAATACTGTGCTTATATAATTTATTTCTCGAAGTTAAAATGATTGATTGAATTTATTACATGTTTGTATGGATGCACCACCTTTAAAATGTGAAGTGACATTATGCTTCTAAAGTATAACTAATTCACTATTAGCATGCAATCCCTTATACTCACATGTTGATGGCATACTATAGGGGGCCATTTGCTAAAACTTTTCCACCAGCTTTTTCCAAATTTTTTACAAAATTTTGTTAACAATCAGGTCTACTAAAATTGGAACAAAGTTGATTTTTTAAAAGCTCGACTTCCTAAATTTTAGGAAGTTGATAGAAACAACTTCTAGGAGGCAATTTCATGAAATGCTACTATAATGGATGAGAAATTTTAGCCAGGAAAATATTAAGGTTAATAATTTTATTAGCTATGTTTTAGCATATTAGTTATATTAGACTACTTTTGCGTGCTAATTGAGTGTAATGATTTATGCGAAGTAGTTTTATCAATTTTCTTGATTTACTACGTGAAATTAGTGTGTTTAGTTAAAGTTAGGCTCCGTAGGTGGTTATGGAAGATTAGCAAAGTGAATACGATTGTTAGTGGTTGGGATTAGTTGAACTAGATATACTTAGGCCCAAACACATTTTGATATAGCAAAACTAAAAAAGAGAGTAAGGGGTTCAAAGCCTTCTCTTTCACACGAAAGGGGGGTAGGGCACCTCATCGGTCTACTTCCCTAGCCCGAAGAAAGAGGAAAAAAGAGAGAAAAAGGAGTGGTGGTGGTTACGGTAGAGGTCAGTTGTCACCGGCTAGGAGGGATGAATGAAGTGGTCAGGAGGCATGCGTATAGAGAGGATGAGGTGGGGGCAGCAGGCAAAACCCTAGACCATCCCCACCACAGCACTGCATCAACACCACCACCTCTATGGTTGGTGGTTAGTTACACCAAGGGAAGGATGAGGAAGTGTGGTAGAATGATAGTAGAGCAAGGAGAGGGCAAAGAGAGCATTAAGAGGAAGAAGGGAAATTCGAACCTAGCCAAAATTGCCCATCTAACTCTAAAATTAGGTCATTAACTTGGAATCGAGGTGGGTAATCTACTTCCTAAACTAGTATCTAATTTCCAAGTATTTTGAGATTTACCATAAAAATGGGAGTGGATTAGTGAGGTTAGGGTTATTGTGGAATTTGTAAGAACTGTTGAAAAGGAGAAGGGATGGAAGGAAATGGTTGCTGCAAGAAAGCCATTTGGGTTGGTGTCGTGTTGTTGAGCTTAAATTTAGGGTGGTGCTATAGTGAGGGAGACCGAGGAGTCGATTTGTAAACCGTGGTTGTTATTACCCAGTTGAGACTATGTTGTGCCCATCTTGGTTTTTTTGTGCTCAATCTATTTAAGCGGAATTTACGCACTTGAGCGTGAATTAGACTTGAACTGATCTAAACCTGGATAGAAATGTACTTGAATTGAACAGGAGTTGAAACTAAATCTGAACAAAACCTAATTTGCACCCGTTGTTGACCCGTCCTCATATTTAAACATTGAGGTTGTACGTTCTTGCCAGCTTATGTGAACTTGACCTTGAACCTGAATTTTAAGAACTAAATTTTTGAACTTAATAAACTAATAATCTAGGGCTACCTATTTGATTTAGACTTCAAAACTAAGATAACTTTACATGGATGATGAGCTTGGAAATTCTTGAACTACTGTTAAGTGTCATTCAAGTTGCTATGGAAGATGGATTTAAGTTTGCTAGTTTCTGAAATAGTTTGGTAAAGGTCCTCAGTGAACCAAAAATATGGCTTGTGTTTGTGTATGTGTGTGTGAGAGTTTACTTCACAAAGGTATCATTCGCTTGTCTGACCAAGTTACCCTACATTTTGGAAATGTCTTAAGCTACACTTGAGTGGTTTGAACAAAAGTGGAAAGGTCGCCCTATCCAAACTCCCCAATCAAATCCCTTTATGTGAATTGGCTTTATTTCAAGCAGTTAAAATGGTTTTTAAAACTAAAAAAAAACGTTCGTAATTCCTTTAGGCTAAAAAGGATTGACATAACCTTTCTAACATCCCGACCTACAGCCAAGCAATTTAAACAAACTTAAAAAGGGACCATTTGACCAATCGGTCAAAACCTTTCTTCCTTTTTAAAAGTGAATGGGCCTAATTTCAAACAAAGTTTAGTAATGCCAATCTTTGAATTGAAGCTTTGAAAGTCATTCCCGATGAATATTTTAACAGTTGGTTGCTAGCAAGTGCAATTAAAAGTGTGTATGAATTTGTTTTACAATCGACCATGCTTATGTTCTTCACACGATTAAAGCTGGCTATTGTCAAGTTATTTCGGGAATTAAATTTGATGCTTTGTGTATTGCAAGTCAATTTTATTTAAGAAATTTTGGGTTAGGAGGATTGTGCTAATTGTAAAGAACTCGATGGGTTATTTTACTGACTTAAAGAGAGCCCCAAAAGTGATTTTCTCACCTGTAATGTGCTGGAAACCACCATTTTCTGAGTTCTATCAGCGCAAAGGCTTGAAAAAGATGCAAGTACTTTTGAAAGGACTTTTATTAAATAGAAATGGGTTTTTAATGTGAAATGAGTTTTATAATGGTCTTACTTGGTTTAAATAAGAGTTTTTACCCACTTTCAGTCATTATTTCCGCTTTCATGCTAAAAGAACTAAAATTGGTGACCCAAGTGAATATCTTTGATCTTAAATGTTAACCTAAGAACTGAATGGCCCACACTCCCTGTTCTTAGGTGCTATTGAGAAGCTATTAGGTGTGGTTAGTCTTGTATCCTTAATATGCCATTATTAATTAAAAATTCTGTGTGACTAGTAATTATTGTATTGGTTTGGTTTTTTGGGATGTAGATTATCCACTAAGCACGTGGTAGCTCACTCCCCTCTCATTTTTCCTTTTTCTCTCGGTCTAACTATTCTGGAAAGACAAGCAAAATCCCTCAATTCAAGTAAATCGAGTTAGGATCATAGAAAGGTTATATGTACAAATCTGTTAGTTCATGAGTTGTATCTAATTCATTCATGAGCTCTTGTGCATATGTAAGCTAATTCCTTTAATTCATGTATTACACATTGTTTAGTGGTTACTCTAAATGGCCATATGAGTTAACGATCTGGCTAGGTACTCATCTTCTAGACGTTCAATTGAATGGTTTTAGGATGTAAACTCAATACTCCAGATGTGTGATCCGCGAGTTGTATCTTCCATTTCTTTATTTTGCTTAAGCCTATAGTTTGTCCACTTCGGGCGTGTGGCCTGTAGAGTTTTGGTCTCCGATGTGTAGTTGCCAAGCATGGTTTAATACGTCCTTTATGTTTTTCTTTATTACAAGTGCCTAATGCAAGGCGATAAGCCTGAGGCATGATCAATTTTTAGGTGAGACTTTATTCGTTTTGTTCCAAATTTAGGAAATCACTAATACCTCTAGCTGTAAGGTAGGGAGTCTTAAAGCTACAAGGGCAACTAATGATATTTTCCAAAATCCTACTTTGTCTTCCATCTTCTAGCCTAATTCCATTTAAATATATTATATAGGTTTTCAATTATAACCCTTCTACATCCATTGAAACCTAATTACTAGCAACAACACGTCTATAGCAGAGGAAATTCACCATTATTCTGCACAAGTCATCAATGTATCTCACCTTTGTTTATAGTTCATTAATAGTTGCTTATAAAGTTTATATATAAAAAAGGCGTAATCATTTTTTGGAATAAAGGTCCTTTTGCTTCATTAATACTCCATTTGTGATTTTAATATTGCTTTCTTTTCCTGTTAGTTCGTTATTCTAAATGACTAATTGATTTCTTTATTTCACTATTTTCATGATCTAGGTTTGGAATATCATTTGTTAAAGTACTTCGTTTTATTAATATTGATTTATTAATGGATTTTATGATTATTTGATTTAATTTCATGAAAATTAAAGTTGTTCATATAGTAGATGAATTGTTGGAAAATTATTGTGTGATTCTTGGTAGATGTAAAAATTTAATGTCAGGTCATTGTTACTAAAATCTAATAAGTTTAAGATTCCATTAGTTATGTGTAATTACTTATTTTCTTATACTTGGTTGTTGTTAAAGGGGATTTATGTGTTTTTGAAGGGACATCCTATTGAGAAGTGGTACGAAAGAATATTTTACTATACTTCTTTTGTAGATTAGGTTATATGTAATCACTTATTTTCTTATACTTGGTTGTTGTTGTTGTTTATTTAGATGAGTAACAAAAAAGATCAGGGAGATGCTAAAAATATGAAAGCATCTTGGCCAAGAAAGGCTATGGACATATTTTGCGATTTATGTATCAAGCAAATTGTATTAGGAAATCGCGTAAATGCTTACTTTAATAAAGAAGGTTGGGACAACATAATTCTTGAATTCAATGCTTTATGTAATGTGAAATATGAATACATTGAGTTCAAAAACAAGTGGGATCAACTTAAAAGAGAGTGCAAATTGTGGAAGGATCTTAAAAGAGGCTCTATTGGCCTTGGATGGAACCTATAAAAGGATTGTTGGTGCAATTGAAGAGCGGTGGAAGATGAGACTTCATGTTTGTCGCAACAACATATGATTGAGATATTTACTTAATTAGAACTGCATATTCATAAGACATGACTCCTTTCTTTCACTTTTCTAATTGTAGGTAGTTCGAAAGGCTAAGAAATTTAAGACACAAGTGATTGATCCTGAATTAGAAGCAAAGTTTGACAAAATGTTTTTCATTATAGTTCTTGAGCTTGACCATGTATGGACACTAGCATCAAGTACACCTCCTCTATAGATTGGTAGCTAAACTACAAGAAATCTTGATTCTGATGAAGAGCCTTGTCATGATAATGTAAATGGCTTAAAAAGTATAAATCCAAATCATAGTTTCTTGCCAAAACTTCCATCTACCATCTCATAGCCACCATCTACTAAACCAACACAAACTACTCAGGTTGGAAACAAAAAAGAAAAGGTATTGCGATTGATGGAGAGGTGGGTATAAGGAAAAAAGTGGAATGAGCTTCAAAGTTATCAGGTCAGATTGGTCACCTTTTTATTCTGCAATGGAAAGTGGGAACACCTTATGTAGACGAGATCTACCTAATTATATTGTGCCTGAAGTAATCAAAATATCATATGGAATGTCTAATATAGAACAAGGTGGTCAACTGTACTTTTTTATTGTATCTAACACCTTAATGCTGAAAGAAAAGAGAGAGGCATTTGCATCCTTGAAACCTCATCTAAGACTCCAATGGCTAAAGCTTGAGTCTACTGCAGCTGGCTTTAAGTTTGATTAAAGAACAATATATTATAGTCTTAATGCTTTTTTCCTTTCCTTCCTTTTTTGGAATGGATAATTGTAGTGCTTTGCTTTTTGTTGAACAATAGTGCAATTTTCCTAATACTTTTTTGTTTTAATATTTGTTTTTGTGTTTCAGAATATCAAAACTCTTAGATTCAACGAGGATCATATGAAGATTTATTTAATTTATGTGATTGTAGGATTAGATTTGTTTAAAATAAAGTATTTTAATGGTCAAATATTTCAAATTCCAAGTGATGAATCAAGATAACTATAGTGACTATGAGGATTTCTTTGAAGATGAGATTATAACTAATGGAATTGCTTGTGTAGCTGCCCATTGCATAGAGATGTACTATGAGAAGTACATACACAAGGAACCTTGTATGACTCCTCAATATGATGGCAAAAAGTGGGTGATAGACATTTCAGATGGGCATAACAGAAGATGGTATATTACATTTAGAATGAGTAAAGTGCATTCTTTGATTGTTACATGCTTTAGAATCAAAATATGGACTTCAAGGAAGTAGGAGTCCTACAACTATTGAGATTTTAGGATTGTTTTTGGATACTTTAGCACATCACAATAGTAAAAGAGATTCTTAAGAAAAATACCAAAATTCTGGAGAAATAATTAGTCAGTACTTTCACTATGTGTTAGATGAAATTCTCCTCCTAACTCAAGATATAATTACACCAGTAGACCCAAATTTTAGAGACATACCCCCAAGATATGTGAAGATGTAAGATACATGCCTTATTTTAAGGTAAGGTTGATAAGTTATTAAATTATTAGGAAAACATTGATCGAAATCACTGAAATTAAATCATTACTATTTGTTATAGGATTGCATTGGTAATGTAGATGGAGTACACATACCACTTGTCGTATCACATGAGAAACAAGTCCAGCATATTTGGGTGATAAGGTATGCAAACTCAAAATGTTATATGGTTGTATACAGCTTTGATATGCAATTTTGCTTTTGTCATTGCTAGTTTTCCTAGCATATGTCATGATTCCTACATATTTAAGAAGGCAATTAATGACAAGACCTATAATTTTTCCAAGCCTCTCCCATGTATATATATTATTCTTCATTTACCAACATTAAGACATAAGTGATTTTTTGCTTATGTTGTATTCACATTTTCCATTAATGTATGAGGTAAATACTATCTTGCTCATTCTCGGTATCCTCTAAGGCAAGGTTATTTAGTACCTTATAAGGGAGAAAGATATCACTTAGCACAATTTGAGAACACAAGAACCACTTGGTCATCAAGAAGTGTTCAATTATAGACATTCATCACTAAGAAGCGCAATTTAAATATCATTAAGGGTATTAAAGAGAATGTGGATCATCTTGAAATCTAAGTGAAGTTATAAGTTTGAAACATCAAGGGATATAGTCGTAGCTTTTATGACATTAAATAATATTATGCAATGGTACAACCTAAGTGATCAAGATTTTCTTGAGGTTGCCAATAAGGAATATATACAAAATATTGAGCTTGATAACGATGTTGAAAACAGAGATGTTGGCTGCAGTAGAAATTCCCACATTCAAGATGTTAGAGAGATGAAAGAGTTGAGGAATCAAACTGCTAATAGTTTGATGATGGATAATAACAAGTTTATAATTTTTAATAATTATATTAGTTTATGTTAAAATTATTTTGTTATTGACCATCCTTTCTAAGATAATGTATGATTATGATTTATGATATTTATCCGTATTTTTTTCATTGTTACATCATTTAGCAACCTTTCTACTGGAACATCTATATAAATATAAGACTCTTGGATGTGATATTGTAACCATTCTTCAACCAAAAAATATAATAAAATATAAAGTATAAATATTTGTTCATAGTTTTATCCATATTATACTATATAAGTAACAATGGATAAAATAAAAAATTTGATTAATTGATCTAGTGGAGTAAATGAAACACGTAGTTATCAAGCACCCAACTAGCTTCTTCATACAGACACAGTACAACACAAAGTAGTTACAATATAGCACAATGCAACTACAGTACAGCTATAGCTTTTCCAAACATAGCTTAGATCTTGAATATGCATCCTTGTTTGATTTTTAAAATCCTTTGCAATGCTTGAATACCATCCTAGAGTTTGGTCATTAATATTTACCTGAATGTGCAAAATCATGATTATCTCTTGAAGTATATATGCATTTGCCTGATAGGTCACATGTTTTATGATGTTTGACTTCTTTTGGCTCATGCTTTAACTTGTTACATGTTATATCCATGCTTTGATGTGATACTTTTATCATGATTTAAGTATTCTCATAGTGCAATATGAGATTATTGTTATATTATTAATTCTTTACATGGGTGTGAGACATTCATCACATGTTCTTGCTTGATGCTTTTGTCCTGCTTGAATTACCTTCTTAGGGGGAGATGATGCGGTGCATAACATGAGATCTTTCATATATTACTACGTAATTCAATCGCCACATTCTTATGGATAAGCATATGTGATTGACTATTTCTTCATATATCATTCTTACTAGTCATTCTGTCAATATGACACTAAAATAAATTATTTTCTGCATGAATTAAGGCTGAGGCCCTCATTTAGCACTAAGAAGTATTCTAAGTAACTATAGTAGACTAAAGCCTAAATATGCTTCAAAACTATTATATCAACGCATAATTTGGAAGTGACTTTTGGAAGCATAAACTGAGATAGTTTGAAAGACTTTGAAATTTTGGATCGGAATAATACATTGTAGATTTAGCCCAAAACGTGGTAATTGTTGACTAATTTTTTATGCTTGCTTGAAATCCATCTCTATTTCCTTATGCATTGATAATGTGTGTGATTGTTTGCTCTGAAATAGTCATATTTGTCAAATAATATACTATGATGTTATCATCTTATACTTTTATGCAAGTTTTTGCATGTCTTTGGTTGTTGACATTAACATCTCTTATGTGATTACACATGTCATATAATTCTTGGCACTTGATATTTATTTCTTGACCTATTATCTTTGAACTAGTTGATGCGTAATTTCATATGCTTATGCTACTTGCGTGACCTATATGTGTTAATATTTCTTTCATATTATACTTTTGATTTCTTTTACCCAAATGGCATTTTTTATGAAATCCATAGAGGTGGAGAAATGTTATAGTAAGCTTATTAGATGTTTATGATTTTGATTGTCATCAAAAAGGGGGAAAGTTTTGAGTTGGTCCTATTTGATATGTTTTGATGAAAGCCAAAAAGGTTAATATGTATGTATGAATTGACATGTTCAAAGTTTTTTTTGATATGTTTTTAATATATGAGAATATTTTAAAAGTTATAAATATACAAGCTATTACTTCTGTATGTATTTCATCATGTGATACATATCTTTTTTGGTCTGACCCACTTTGATAAGTACAGTTTTTGTTTGAGTTAAAGTCCATGAGTAGTTTTTGTCAAAGTTAGTTGAACTGATCTTGACGTGGCATCCATAGAGCATGTCTTACTTCTTACATATATATGTTGTATTGCATATATAAGCTTAAAGTATTTGATTTAACTTTGATATGCAGCATGATATGAGCTTTGATGTTATTATGTCAAAGCTCGGCAATCTAACCTTGGAATATATGTTTGATCTTAGCATGATCCTGTATGTTGATAAACGGTCTCATGGTAGAAATAATGTGGGAATATTGTTTGCATTCTTAAAATAATTATTAAACGGGCTTTGATTGCTAAATTATTATCTAAAGCATGATGAGTTATATTTGGAAACTATCTTTTTGAATCTTTTTACTACTTTTCTTGTGATATATATGTGCTACATTTTTTTCTTGATTACTTGCATAAAATATCCAATATATATACTGATTCATTAATTGATTAAGCTGCTTAAATGATATCTACTCAATTATGGTAAGTGCCTTTGGAAGATCTTGGAAAATATTGGTTGATTGCTTTAATTGAATGTTTGTAATTCGCAAAGGTATTATTATGATGTTACTTGCCTAAGCCAGGAAAGCTACAGCTAAGCAAAGATCTCATCTAGATTCATTTATGGAACCTGTAGTAGAGTTATGATATAGTAAAAGTCTTTGAGATAGACTTCAATATCAAATCAAAATGTTTTGAGTTTGTCTAATGTATTTCAATGGGTACAAGATCTAATGTAATGATATAAAGAAGATCTAATCACCAAATAAAGATTTGCAATAGTCAAATTGAGATTTCGTTCAAGAACGATTTCTGAAAGTGTCAAAGTTGCAAACATAGGACTTTGGAATCATGACAGTACCAAATCTAATTATTTGGAGACTTACTAAGATTATATAAAGATCTATTCCTAAGGTTAGATGAAGATCATAACCCTATATAAAGAGATGAAGCCTAAGAAGCAAAGATATAACAGTTAGGCATATTGAAATAATCATATTAAAGTTGTAATCTTACAATACTCTTTTTTGTAATCATATTATGATACTTTTTAAGGAAATTTGTAACAAGTAAGTTGAGAACTTATTTGGGTAGTTAAGTGTTAAGTGAGACATACTTAGTGAGGAACTCAACTTAAAGTGCTCAATTGAAAGATAGATCTAGGAGATTATCTCTAAATCAAGTGGCTAGCCTTGGAAGTACTCAAGGGAGCTATAGCGGAGTCGAGGACTCAACATTGTACCCTTTTAAGTGAATAAGAAGCGGAGCAGTTTAAATCCTGAGGATAAGAGAGCTTTAGGTGGTGACTAATCCTATTTGGAAGAGCCAACATTGTCAAAACCTTGTATGCTTTACCTCTCTATTATTTATGTCTTTATGCGTGTGTTCAAAGTCTTATAGTCTTAACTTAGGTTACTAATGCTCAAAGTTTTATTGTATTCATTTTGACACATTTGTTTCAAAATACTTTGAAGTTTGTTAAAGTTTTTAATTTTTAGCTATCACCCTATTCACTCCGCCTCTAGGATGATGTCTCTTTTAGATTTGGGACCCCCATAAATAAAACATAATACAACTCAATAGACGTCACTTGTAGAACATACAAAGTTGTCAAATGATACGTGATATGTTTTATAATAAGAAATTGTATAAGAAGCCTTAATTACAACAATCTAGAATATTTATGTAAACATTCTCTATGAACAAACCACCAAGAAGAATTAAAATAAAAGCTCTCTAAAGGTTTATCACAAACTTATGCAAGATACTATATATGCTCGCACTTACAAAAGATAAAATTAGAAACATCTGTGAGCAAAGCACCACTCAATGTGTAACACCCTATCTCCTAATGCCAAAATTCAATGATACTTTGTGTGGCAAGCTGCATTCGAGTGACATATATGGTGTATTGAATATTAAATTGAGTACATTATGTTGAAAAATAGTATTGTGTTCTTTCATGGGTTCATGTCATAGTACTTCCTATTAATCTTATATGATGAAATTTAGATACATGGAAATTTTGAGCCTTAAAGGTTATAGAATCAGTTATGTGAGAATACATTTCCATGTAAAATCATATGTATAGTTTTTGGTACATTGCCTAAGATAAACTATAGGCATACCTACAGTGTTTATGGTGCATACATTTAAGATGCCCAGAAATTTTACTAAGCATGGAGGCTTATACAATAGTTAAAGATAGATACCAAATTGCCTTATTTGACATCTTATCTAAAGAGCTGACATTAAGGTGTTTCCTTAAGGAGATCAAAAGGTGAGGAAAATAGGGGACATGCAATTACCATTGTATGACACCTAGCGTCATTGTGTTGCACCATCTACACTTGTTATTGCCCTAAGAATTGGCTTCGGATATTATCAAAGGGAGGGTAAGAAGCCCAAACCATTAGCATATGGGTCAAACTTGGGTTCAGTTACACATATTGAATTTTAAATATTAGGGAGTCCTAAGTCGTAGCAAGTTTGGAAGCTTGATGGGAGTACCTAAAAGCATGGATCATGCTACTAAGAACAAAAGTAAATTAAGGCTTGCTAGGCTGCTATGGAAATGCAGCTCTCGGATGACCTTCTTGAAGATGTGGACACTTTGATTAGACAACGAGTACAGTACTGATGAAACCCAATGAAATGTGGACACTACAATATGTTTGGACACCTTGTAGATGTGTACAGAAGAAACTTAAGGTGAAAAGAGCTAGGATAGCAAAGCAAGTGGTCACTACTAGGAATGCACTAACGTTGGAAAACCAGCAAATGAGGATGTAGAAAATGGGACTGACAATGGTTTTTGATTGGTGGCATCTCATAATAGCATCTCTCCTATATAATTGTTCTAGGTCCCTTTCAGATACTTCAGCAGATGGATGAAAATAAAGAATTGGTGAATCTAAAGATGATGGAATCCTTTTCTTACTTGATGATTACTAGTTGGAATGTTAGAGGCTTTAATAAGCCTAGTAAATAGCATGAGGTTAAACTATTCATAGCTTAGAATATTGTGACCTTCATACGGTTACTTGAGATTAAAATTAGGGGGTCAACAACTAAGAGTTGTTGCAGTTCCATGTTCCTATACAAGTTAACTTGTTCATTGTGCTGTGATGCATGTTGACTCAGGTAATTAATTTTTTGTGACATATGTTCATGGATTTAATCGTGATGATGAAAGAAAGCCTTTATGGATTGATATCATAGAGTTAGATTCAACAATAAACGAGGCTTGGAACCTCCTAAGGGACTTTAATGTAGTGTCACTTATGGAGGATAAGATTAGACGGAATCAGATAACTCCTAATGAGATGGTTGATTTTAGAAGTATGATCGACACTTGTGGGTTACCTAAGATGGCTCATTCTAGTTGCAGCTAGTCATGGTCCAATAGACACCAAAAAAAGAGATAAGATTTTTTCTAAAATCAACTGAATTTTGGTCAATCAAGATTGGATTCTTATATGGGATGATGTAAAAGTTATTTTTGTGGTGGAAAGAATTTTTAATCACACCCATATGATCATTAACATCTATAATATTCTTCCAAATCAAACTTCAATGTTTAGGTATTATCATATATGGGAGGTCAACTATCATTTCAAGGGCATTTTGAGTGATATATGGAGCATTGACATATAAAGATGCTACATGTACTAGGTGATTAACAAGTTACAAGATCTGAAAAAACCTCTTAGGAAATTGCATATAGATAATTCTGGCGATGGGCATGACAGAATCGAATTCTCAAAACTAAGTTGTTGGACATCCAAATGGCATTGTATGAAGACCCTTTAATTAGTACCCTCGAGGAGGAAGAGTATAAGGTAAGGAATGAGTTTGTTACTCAACTGGATGTATCCCTACTCCTTATGAGGCAATAGACCAAAGTTTGAATGGACTAAAGTAAGTGATCATTGCACTAAGTGCTTCTTTGCAATCCTAAAGAAAAGAAAACAAAAATCAATTATCGATCAGGTTCTAATTGGAGGTGGATGTAAAATAAAAGGCAAATAGAATGTAGCAAAGCATATGGTCAATTTTATGAGGCTATGGTCGGCAAGCAACGTATCTACAAAGCTAAGACCGAACATAATATTTTTTTTTTGTTGGTTATAAACTAACTATGAACCAACGAGTGCATATGTCCATGCCTATTCCAATGATTGAGATCTACGAAGTTATGTTTGTGATTTCTGATAAAAAAATCACCATGACTAGATGGTTTTCTAAGAGGATTTTTGAAGAGAAAATGGGAAATGGTGGCTGATATGATTGCAAAGGTAAGCATGGAGTTTTTTTTCTAAGGGAAAAGCTCTAACACAAATTAATTCCACTAACTCGATCCTTATTCCTAATGTATCTAATCCTATTTAAGGGGTGACTCTAAACCTATTGCTTATTGCAATACCATACACAAAAGCATCTCTAAGGTCATTTGCAATAGTCTTAAACTCATCCTGCCCAGCTTGGTGAACATCAGTAAGAGTACCTCTAGTAAGGAACTTTTATATAGTGTAACCGTTTGCCCAGAAATACTCCGGGGTTGTAAAAGGAAATATTCAGTAGAGTTGACAAAGGCTTATTATAGGTTATG
Source organism: Selenicereus undatus (assembly GCA_017589665.1). Classification (NCBI taxonomy): domain Eukaryota; kingdom Viridiplantae; phylum Streptophyta; class Magnoliopsida; order Caryophyllales; family Cactaceae; genus Selenicereus; species Selenicereus undatus. Next base: position 51,149,283 of record JACYFF010031959.1, on the reverse strand, counting down.
TCAAAAACTGGAGACCAAGGATGGTGAGAAGGAAGTATTTAAACTAGCGAAGGCTAGGGAAAGAAGAACAAGGGATTTGGGTGTCGTGAGGTGCATCAAAGATGAAAATGGTAGCGTGCTATGTGATGATGTAGAAATCAAGCAGAGATGGCATATGTAATTTTTTAAACTCCTAAATGGTGAAATGATGGAAGATTTTCAAAGTAGGAGTAGAGAGAATAGTGAGAGTCGACTTGATCCTCATTTTTGTGAACCTATCAGTAAGGACGAGATTAAAGAGTCCCTAAGAAAGATGAAAAATGGGAAGGTAGAGGGACCAGACCAGATTCCGGTGGAAGTGTGGAAGTGTTTGGGTGAAGAGGGATTGAAGTGACTACCAGAGCTTTTCAATGTTATTTTTAAGACTACTAAGATACCAAGAGAATGTAGGTTTAGTACAGTCATCCCATTGTACAAGAACAAAGGTGATATTCAGGATTGTAATCATTATAGGGGTATAAAGTTTCTGAATGACACCACGAAGTTGTGGAGAGGGTGATAGAGAAAAGGTTGCGGAAGGATATCTCGATAACAGAGAACCAATTTGGTTTTATGCCTAGCAGGTCGACCACAGAGGCGATTTACCTCCTTAGAAGGCTCATGGGTTTGTACAGAGATAGAAAGGTAGATCTTCAAATGCTGTTCATTGATCTAGAAAAGGCATAATAGAATCCTGCGTGAGGTGTTATGAAGCTTCTTGGAAAAGAAAGAAGTGTCTCTGGTGTATATTCGACTTATTAAGGATATGTATGAGGAAGGTAGGACGAGTGTTAGGACGTTAGGAGGGGTTACCAACGACTTCTATGTTGGTATGGGCCTGCATCTGGGTTTCGCTTTAAGCCCTTTTCTATTCACTCTAGTCATGGACGAACTTACAAAAGGGATTTGAGATGAGTTGCCCTGGTGTATGTTATTCGCAAATGACATTGTTCTTGTTAATGAGACCAGGGAGGAAGTTAATGGAGACATACACTAAAGTCTAGAGACTTTAGAATTAGTATATTGAAGACTGAATACCTTCATTGTTGTTTCAGTGGAACGGAAGATGAGAGGGGAGAAGTCACCATTGAGGGGATGTAGATACCAAAGGTCGAGAAGTTTAAATATCTAGGCTCGATCATTCATCATGAAGGGGACATTGACGAAGATATTAGCCATAGCATAAAAGTGGGCTGGCAAAAATGGAAGTATGCTTCAGGTGTGCTGTGCGACAAGAGAATTCCTGAAGGACTAAAAGGAAAAGTTTATCGTATGATAGTTAGACCTACTGTGTTATATGGATCGGAGTGTTGGCATTTAAAGAAGACTTAGGTTCGAAGGTTGATGGTAGCAGGGATGAGGATGATTAGATAGATGTGTGGTTATACGAGAATGGATAGAATTAGTAATGGTGTGATCAGAGACTTAGTTAAAGTGGCCCCTATCGCAGATAAGCTGAGAGAAATAAGACTCAGATGTTTTAGCCATGTGAAAAGAAGGAGTGCGGACACTCCAGTGAGGAGAGGTAAGAGTATTACCATCTGAAGGGGTAAAAGAGGGAATGGACGGCCAAAGAAGAGTTTGGACGAGGTGATTAGAGAGGACTTGAAAGTTGTAGGGCTAACGGAGGACTTGGCTCAGGATAGGAGACTGTGGCGGGATAGGATTAAGATCTTAGATCGCAGAGAGTTAGCCTCGTAGTTGGTCACTCGGTTGCGGTAGAGTGGGTTTGGTTGTAGTTTTTTTTTGTATGTTCTGTTTGCAGGCAGGTAGTTCATGCGTCTGGGAAGAGACATTGTTCACCTACCTCGGTTTGTTAAAGTACAGTATCTCCCTCTGCCTTGTTGCACTTATGGTTACATAGTTACTGTCACCTGATTTTTTCGTCTTTTTTTTTATTTTTAATTCTTTCCCTGCGATTTATCCTTAGTTTTTCTCCATAAAATATTTTCCATAAAAAGGTTTTCACAAAATGTTTTCTATAAAATGTTTTCATAAAATCCTTCTTCTATAAAATGTTTTCACAAAATCTGATTTTTTTGGGTCTCTTGGAATCAGCCTCTCTACGGGTAGGATTGCCCGTAGAGGTGAGGTTGCCTACATCTGGATCTCCACAGACCCGCCAAAAGCAGGACCCACACTAGGAGTTGTTGTTGTTGTTGAGAAAGGCTTACAACTCATTGGGAATTCGTTGAGCAGGTGTTAAAAGGCTTATGCTTCCCTGAAATGGTTAGAAAGTGGATTGTAGCCTAGGTTACAATCTCTACATGTTCAATTTTCTTTAATAAAGAAGTTCATGGCCTCTTTAAAGGGAAAATGAGGATTAAATAGAGGGAACCTTTATCCCCAATTTATGACTCTAGGGTATCCTGATTCTATGGAAATAATTTTTAGGGGTCAATGTCTTTAGAATGTATTCCCAAGTACCTACTATTTTGGGTAAACTACTAATAGTGGACAAAATTTTATGAAATAGTTACTGGCCAAAGTTTTTGTTTGTAACTTAGTCCCTGAACTTTCTGAATTTACAATTTTTGTCCAAAATGAGGTTTAACATGTAAATACTCAACTTTTTGGTACTTTTTAATAAAACTAAGCTTATATTTTTGTTTAGACTTCTTATAATGACTTCACTGGTACTAGTTATCACAATCTACTACTTATATCCTAAATGTTATATTTTCTGTGATCAACGGTCCAGCACGCTTCGCAAAATAATTAAAACTTAATTAGATATTTTCGACCATTACATGAACATGGTCGGCACTGGACTCCGGCGTTCCTCTAGCTTCCAGTTTACAGAGATTGCTAATCTCAACCCCATCTTCCTTAGATTAGGCGCAACACAGATCCATTTCGTTTCCTACCTCAGACCATAGTCACTAATCAAGTTTTATATATTTTTAAAGGATAGTGAGACTTTAATCAAGAAATTATAATATTTAATACATAAGAGGATGACATTTCTTACTATGAAAACTTCTTTTATTGAAAGCTTGAAAGTGCAAATATTACAATGGAAAGCTTTGAAGAGGGACTTAAGCTAAGATCATCAGAGATCCTTACTCATAGAGAAATGAAGAATCCCGACTTCTCTTTTGCTTAAGAATGCTCAAATGGTAGTGTAGTTTCTCAGCACTCGACCTCCCCTTTTATAGAGGGTTGGGGATACATAGGATGCCCCAATGGTTACAGTACATAAAATATTTTCACATGGCTATAGTACACACTGACAGATACAGTACACTACTTTATTTTACAAACTAGACACTTGCCAAGATAGTACACTGATGGGACAGCCACTTTTTAGATCTTTTAATGATGATAAGACTAGTCATCATTATTGAGGTTTTGCATGCCTTCATTTCTAATTATGTTTTCCAAATCATCATTATCAGGATAAAAATCCTCATCAAGTTGCTTAAGAAGTTCTGGATCCCATTTTTCAAGTAATTCAGGGAGATATTTCTTTCCGTTTGCTGATAGAAATTTTCCAGCTCCAATGTCAAAGAGAGAATCAAAAATATCTTTTGGTACTGCTCCTTCTACCTTCATGTATTCTTTAAACGCATTATCATAGGTGAAAGTGGTATTTTCACAATGTATTAACGTTTTTCCCTATTCAATGAATGCCCCACTTTGATGATAAATGTTGAAAAATCCAATGGTTCTTGCTAAAGCAGGATCAGTAAATAGATGCGTTGGTAGTTCAGAAATCCATTGTTGTCGTTGATCATTGAGATCATGGTAATCAATTATTTGAATATGATAATGGACTGACTTGGCTTTTCCATTTTCGTATTCAATTAATACGCTATACACTTACAAATTTAGGCGCCTTCAACTGGGACTTCTGTTGGACCATTAGGAGATGTAAGAATCCAATGGATCCTTCTGAACATGCATTACTGAAATTTTGTCAGTTTTGATAAAAATGGGAACTTTGGATCTAGGATTTCTAAGAAGTAAAGTATCATCCTGTATTTCAAGGCTTTAAAGACAGGGTCATTTGGAGATAATGAATTTGCTAGGAAACTAATACTACCAACTCTAGATCTGTCGAAAAAATTGATCGTTGTACCCTAAGACTCCCAGATATCATAGGAATAATGATGATAAAAATCGATGCAGGCTGCATACCACTCATTGAACCATTTTTCTCGAACATGAGAACTTTTGTTTTTTTGGATATCATAAGGACACTGAAGGTAACTAACTTGTAACTCTAAAAGGAAAATCTTTGGGCTATTAGGTAGGCAGTAGATAATAGATCAAAATGTGATCTACTTTTTGTATGGAATTCCAGGTTATTGATAAGGACTTTTCTAGAAACCGTAACCAGTTCTAGTAGGAATGGCATTTCATTAAGGATTTTCTCCTTTTCTGGCAAGAGGTCGGCTATGTTGATCACCATTGGCAAGTTTTCGAGTTAGACTGTCTTCCAGAGAGTTCTTCGATCCCTGTATCTGTTCAATAGAGGAGGAAAATTGCTTATGCCATAATTGCCAATGCAGGAGTCGCCCTTGCGCTTGCTTGTTTGATAAATTGTTTTTCATAAAACCGAGTATTCCTTTACAATCAGTTCGAATAAGAAAAGGTTTTGGGGCTAAAAAGATTAGGAACTTTTTAATTCCCCTTATAACTGAATGGATTTCTTTTTTCATCGTGGGATAGTTGCATTCTGCATTATTAAAGCTTTCATTGCAATATTTGCATAGTTTTTCACCTTCTTTGATCTTGAGTACTGCGCTCCACTGCTCATTGCTAGTATCTGTCTCAAGAATTAAATCATCTCCTTCATTAGGCAAATTAAGAACACGAAGATTTTTGCACATCTTTTTGAAGTTTTGGACAATGTTTGTATTATTAATGGTGCATGTGCAATTTACCTCCTTCTTGAGTTTCTACTGCAATGGTTTTCTTAATTTAGCTAAATCTTTAATAAAGTCTGAAGCATAGATAAGGCATCCAAGAAATCTTTCTAATAGTTTCCTATCTTCAATCTTTCCAGGGAAATTTTTTATTTTTTCCAGAATATGCTTTTGTAGAATAATTTATTCAACCTTTATTTCTAGGCCTAAGAATTCAATTTCTTGTTCAGCACAAATACACTTGTTCTTTCCAAGTATGATACCCTGATCAATGCATCTCTGGGTGACAGCTAAAAGATCATCTTTGTGTTGTTTTAAGGTTTTGAAAAAGACAAGAATATCATCTATGTAAACTAAAGAGCAATGATTAAGATCTTTGAATATGCTATCCATTCTTCTTTGGAATATTTTAGGTGCATTTTTAAGACCAAATGGCATTACAATCCATTCATAATGTCCTTGTGGTGCACTAAATCCGGTTAAATGAATACTTTCATCTTCCATTTTAATCTGCCAATAACCGCTCTTACAAGGCATTTTTGAAAACCAAGAGGCTCCTTGAATTCTATTGAAAATGATAGTTTTGTTAGAAGTATAATAACCATCGAAGATAGTATTATCATTAAGCCTTTTATAATTGATTACCATTCTTACTTGTCCTCTTTTTTCTTCTGCATGATTTCTTCCCATGAATGCGGGACTAGTGTGAGGACTCTAGCTATTCCTGATTAATCCTTTATCCAAAATTTCTTTAATTTGTTTATCAAATTCATGAATATCCTAATGTGTATAAACCATTTGTTTGACTCGGATAATAGTGTTGGGATTCAATAGAGTGATTTTATTAAATATTTTATCTTTATCCTAAAATTTTAGTGGATTATCAAAGTAGAGTTCTTTACATAGTTTCTCTTATTGTTCGACAATCTGTTCTTTAATAGATAATTCAAGTAATGAGATTGTTAGTGCTACGTCACATTGTGTTGGCATTACCTTCTCAGCTTGCTAGCTGCATGTAAACCAGATTTTCTTATGAGTGTAAGCCTTACTCAATTTTTTAATAGGAATTGAATGACCATTAATTGTAAATATTATCTGGTTTATAATCTAGGTGCATGAAGAATATAATCTTTGGAAATTATTTCCAATAATCATATTATGAGAGAGTTGATCAATAGCCCATAAAACTGGTATAATGCATTGGAATCCTCCTAATTATATGGATAACCGTTCTATTGCCTCATTATGACTCATAATGCTATTATCAGCTACCCTCACTTGTAAAGGATTTTTAGCTCTTTTCCACATAAACTCTAGGAATAATGATCTTTTTCCAAAGCATACAGAACAACCGCTATCTTTGTAAGCATATAATTCATATTTATTATATCCTTCTAAACATACCTTTATTGGGATACAGATGCTATGAGGATTTGTATTTATAGCCTCATAGCAAATCTCCATAGTCATATTTTTTACTAATTCATCTTCATATATTGGTTCACTAACAGTTGTAGTTCTGTACTCGATGACTTTTCTTTCCAGGCTTATAATTCGATCTACACTGGGTCTGGCATATTCAAAACTCATTCTACTTGTTTCACTAGTCATACTAATTGCATCATCTTCTTTAAGCTCTTCTTTAGCTGATGAAGATCCTTCTCCCCATTCTGATCTTGTACTCATGTTTCTTAATAATTAGGGTTTAATGGTGATTTTACCTTCCTCATCAATTTTTATTACATTTTTCTTATTGATTTTTGTGGGGTTGGCAAAGCTAAATATCCATGAACGATCGATTTTTATGTCCTGAGGATTGGACTTAACCCACTAGATTTTTTGCATAGGGGTAGGACTTTCAAAATTTTCTACTTCTATCATTGTTACCTTAGTCTTTGGATCTATTATATGATCTAATTTGTAGATAATTTTTCAAAATATCCTTAATGGATATCCCCCTCTTTTCAATCCATCCCAACTGTTTTTATCTTAAGGGACAAGACGTTTTTAGCAAATTCATCCTTTAAACTCACATAATATCCTAGTTGGTAATTGAATCCTACTGACCCATTACATAATTGGTCTTTATCCCTGTGATAATTTAATTGTTAAATTTGGTGTGCCTAATATCACAGAGTAATGCATAAAGATCAATATCTTTGCCATAATATTGCAATGAAGTGATTTGAACTTGGACATTTCCGACATCGATATACCTATACTTTCTGTCTTTGTTATGCTTGAGGATATTTTTTCAATTAATGAGATTAACTTCCCCAACATCATACTCACAATCCGTTATCTCCAGATCTCCTTCCATCATTTCACATACTTATTTGACTTTTAATTGAAAGATGGATTTTTTTATAGATCATGTCCTTTTGGATTATGCGAAGAACCCAATCTCCTTTGACTTTCTCATGATCATTGTCTACAACAAATTCTTCTCCATGAAGATCACCAAGACTGATAGAGCTACTCTCCATCGTATGACTTTTTTTCTTCATATTCACTTTCCTCATAATCGTTGTCTAATATAATTTCAACAATTCCTTTGTTGTTGCTTAGGGCTAGATCTAATGCCTCATCTTCACTAAGCAAAACATAATCTAAGCTTCCCAAGGTTTCAATAAGCTTGTTATTCTTCCTATTTTTGCATTCATTAGCATAATCTCTTACTTCTCCGCATGTCCAGCATTTACAATTGTTTTTCCCTATAGCACAATAAGCTGCTTTTCTAAAAGATCTACGTTTTTTAAGACTTGGTTTGTTATAGTATTTTCTTTTATATTTCTCTCCTCTTTGCTTATTTAAGTTCTTTTTCTTATAAAATGTTCTCTTGCGTCTCCTTTCAGGCTTTTTTCCCCATTGGTGAGGCAAATCCCAACAAGTTAGGAATTGCGTCTTAATTTTCTTTTGCTTTTGGAGATCAAGACATTGATCGTTGACCCATTTTCTTAGATAAGAGATTCTCAAACCAAGGGTATCAATGACATCTGCTCATTCCAGATATGCAATGTATTTTTCATTAATTATGAAATTTACAGGATATGGCAATTTGTCATAGAACATAACAAGATTGGTTTCATTATGCCCAATTTTGTAATAATATTGACTAAATTTAGCAATACAATTTTTCAGATATCGTATATCCGATAGTTCTATGTTATTAATCTCTCTTTGCCATTCTCTAGTTTTTTCTTCGTAATTGACTTTAGCTCTTATAAACTCAGTTTCAATTTCCTTACCTAGATTTTTGAACACTGCATCTGGTGTTTCCATCATTCTCAATGTATTTTTACCTTCTTCAGTCAATGAATCATATCAGTTAGCCACAGTGTCAGAAATGCTATGTTCGATGTAGTTTAAGAAATTGGCAGCTGCCCACAGTATTTAAATTGAAGATACTGTTTATGCCTCTTTTCCAATGCTCAAATATTTCTTCTCTATTAGGGGCTCTATCAATGTTTAAGATATATCCTGTTTAACTAATTGGAGTAAGGCCAATTTCTTCAAAAGTTATGGTTTTTCTAGGTATAAACCCCAAAGAAAAATTGCTTATACGTCCTGCGGGAGCATACCTAGGTCTTAGGAAATGAATATTTCGTCTAGAAGGTTCATCAAATTCTTCAAGTTTAGGAATGACATTGTCAACTAGATTGGTCTCTATTTCAACTAAGTAGAGTTCTTCTCCAATTTCATTAATCTCATCTTCAATAGTCAATTTAACATATTTTCTATCCAGTTTTCTTCTAATTTCTTCTAAAGGTATCGCATTAAGATCATCAAGTTTAATAAGGTTCGTTTGCTGATATATTTGTTCTTCTAAATGGACATTATTAGTCTCTTCATTATCATCAGATAATACATCATGTTTATCACTAATGACGCTCATGGTTTTGTTTAATTCCTTTGGATTTTGTTCTCTTTCGAACATATCCTGTAATTCTTCAAGAGTATACTGCTTATACTGCTTCTCCTTCTTCTTTTTTTTGCTTCTTCAGCTGATCTTTCTCCTACTTCTTTTTGAATTTTTATCTCATGCAAAGAAAATGGAATCTTATTTTATGGGTTTTGGAAAGGGTACTTATCCTAAAAAGGAGTACTAATACTGTAAGTAGCTTTTCCGCTATGCCTTACTTTGTTAACTAGAGAAAGGTGAATTACCGATATTTGCTTCTTAAACTCTTTGACTTCGGTCTTAATTTTAGCTAATTCTGCTTCTAATTCTAAAACTATATCAGTGATATATTTTAATTGAGGTGTTATTGGAGAAATGTCTTCTGGTGAGTGAACAATGTATGAATAATTTGGACCAGGGCAAGCAGGTGATGATTCTAGCATTAATCATTGTTAATTGGCTTAATTAATCATTAATTAGCTTAATTATTTTAATTGTTTTTTGTCACGTGGTTCTAATACCAATTGAAAGAGCGCCTCGAGTAGTACTTATAAGAAAATTTTCACATGCACAATTTTATAAGGTGATATAGTTTTTAATGATTTTTTTAAGGATTTGGGCTAACTATTAAAAGTTTAAAGAAAATGCAAACAGTGAATGGTCCCCTTAAAATAGTTTCCACAGAATATTACCCCTTTTAAATATATTCTAATAACATGGTCCCCTAATTATAATTTCTACATAAAGCAGGGTACATGGCAGTGATTTTTCCCTTTATCCCCCTCCTTTTTGTTTTGGCCATGAATACTTGCCAAGGCTGCTACTACATGGTGCTTCAGACCATAGATTCCAATATTATCCAAATGCAAGTCCCTAAGGTTGTGTCGTATGGTCTTTGCTAACAATCTTTTTCTCTCTTTCAAGGGAGATCTAGCTATTAAGACTTTTTTAAACACTCAAGACTGCAATGCAACAATGATATATCTCACATATACTTGGGAGGTGCGAAAAAAGAAGATGAAGTAAGCATTAGTAAAGCCTCGGGTTTGGTAGAAGGTAAAGTCCCATTAAAGTATCTTAGTGGTGTCCCTGTATCTCCATCTTGGATAGAGATTCCTGATTGTCAGGTGTTACTTGACAAGATGGTGAACAAAATTAGAGTGTGCCATAGTAGGAATTTATCCTATATTGATAGAGTCATGCTGGTCAACTCAAATCTGATGGGTAAGATTACCTTTTGGTCCTCCATATTCACCCTCTCCTGGACAGTAATCAAGAAAATTTATGGGGACTTTTTATACAACCTTCCTGAGCATGGAAGAAATCAAAGATTGTTTGGGACAATGTATAAGCTTTTGAAATAGATTAAAAAGTTGAAAATCTAGAACAAAATTCTCATAGCTGAACAGCAATGGGCTTTAAGTCAAGGAAAAGAGAACTTATGGGTCAAATGGACCAATGAACATCATTTAAAAGGCACCAACATATGGGATTACCAACCGAGGCAGATATCTATTAGTACTAGTGTAAGATATGCAAAATCAGAAATGTATTTAACCCTTATTCGAGCACTCTTGCATGCAAATAAAAACTAATGTAGCCTATAAGAGGTGTAGTGGAGATATCACCAAGAGGAACTGGAGCAAACAGGTTCTGCATAAAGCCATTATCCCAAAGCATACTATCCATCTATGGCTATTAATATAGGATAGGTGTAACACCTCGAATTTCTAATCCCTTTTTATCTATTAATATTAGCCTACATGGCAGCAGAAAAACCTAAGTGAGGTGTTACCACCTATCTCCTTCATGGAAATATCAGGCTGAGTATCAACCAAGACATTAATGCAAATATATTCTCAAATCATAACATCAATTCGAGTCTTGACAACAATACAATGAAGTTCAAACTGAAACACAATCCCCGACAACTTGATAGGTTTGGAATTAAACTAAACAACAATAAGTTCATTTCCCAAAAGCTGATAATCGAAGTATTTGGCTAGCAAGCAACAACCTCACAAGTGCACGGTTTTGGAATTAACCTCGCCAAATACTAATGGAAACTTGTCGGGTATTTAGATTACCCTAGCAATACTAATGGAAGTAACACATGAATGTCTTAATGCAAATAAAGGGGAACTATATACTAATGAATATCTGATTTTAGAATTACCCTAGCAATAAAGGGGAATTATCAAAGGGGCTAGGGTAATTCCAAAGAAAGATATAACCTCGCTACCGTCAAATTGCTACAAAGCATAGGTAATTTTTTTTCAACATTAGATTATAAAAAACTTATCAACAACAATGAGAAACAATAAAATACTTCTAGATAGGGATCATTTTAGGGGATTGGAAAAATGAATCTATTGGTTTTGGAAGTACCCATGCTTTGTTAAATAGATAGGCCCACAAGTAAACAGTGGCATTGTAGCAAATTAAGGTCGATATCATAAAGACTAGGTTGATCTATTGGGCTATATTCCCTCAAGATATGCTAGGAGAATCCAAATTTGAGAAAATCTACTATCTAATCTAACGGATAAATAATCATGGAATTATACAAAACTAGCAATTTCTCAATTTATGCATCAATCAAGCACTTCTTCCTTACCTGGTTGTTTTAAAACCTATAATCGAAGTATCACAACCCTCTTTCAAGATGAAGTGAAATACCTAAATCAAATCAATCATCAATTGTCATGGATTCTCGATTTGTCTAGGTTCATTAGGCACGATTATCAAATCAACGGTTTCTCAATCGGTAATTCTCTGTCGAGACATCACACAATCAAGTCAAATCCTAGGATTCTAGTATTAGAGATTTCACCTTTCAGTCCTTCATCCAAATACCCACAACATGCAAGAAAGTGATCAAGTTTCTCACAAGACAATAAACTTTTAGGATCTAATAAAATAATCTAACAATTCTAAAATACTCAAAGAGATGAACAACAAATCAAGAATTTAAGTAGTATTTGCATAAATTCAAAATCAAAACAAAGCCATAATAAAAATTTCAAAACATCAATCAAACTTTAAAAAATAGAGGAGAACAGAAGAGAAAAGAGTTCCTCAGCCAAGATCATGCTTGAAGAGTCGTGCAAACCCGAGATGGAATCCTTGCAAATCTTCACTTCAACTCACTCTCTCTCCCTCAAATCTAATCTGACTCTACTTGAAGAGAGGTAAAGGAATCGAATGGGATATGGAGATGGGATGTGTGTTGAAATGAAAATAAGAGCCCCCTTTTACAGCAAAGCTACTAGAAGCCGAACAACCATGCGAATAAATGGCATTAAAATCTGCTTGGAAGTTGAAAAGTCGTGAGAAAACAAACAGCCTCACAGTAACGAGGTCCACCATGGACCATGACATTCACCACATACCAACTGTGGTCAGCTCTGGCTCGACATTCTTTTGCTCTTCTTTCTTTCCACGGGCATGGTAATTCAGGGGCATCTGTGGGGGGTCAAAATACACTCAACAAGGGTCAAACCAAGGGCAAAAAGGTCCAGAATCCTGTCCAATACAAAAAAGAACCATCCCCGAGCATAAAATGAGAAAAGGAGTATAAATCATCACACAAAGCATATAATTTTCCCTAAAAATGCAGCAAAATGACCCTAAAATGATATACACTTTAAGCAGTTGTCAAACTCCCCCATGCTTAAACCGTTGTTTGTTCTCAAGCAAACACTGTAAAAAACCGATAAGTGGAGATGCATCTATGACTCAGAACATGACAACCTCTCTAAAGTAGGGAAGTCATAGCATATCATAAGCAAGAATATCAATCAATGGCAATCCCAAACAGTGCACAATACATTTCAAAATTATAAGTACGAGAAGGTTTTCAAAAAAAGGTATACGACCACAAGCCTGATATCAAACTTGATCACTCCTAAAGAACTGAAAGCATATCATATAAGTACATGACATTTGAATAGAGTGTAATGGACTGGTAGACCTCACTTTTCGAAAATGTGGAACACTCCTACTTATGTGTTTGAAATATAGCATAGGTTCACTCAAGACTCATTCCAAAGACGCAATCTACCATATGTTTGACAAGGCTCTGAAATTTTCCACCACTAAAATGCATTATGTGCAAGACAAAAAGAGGACTTGATTCGGGTTGTCATGTGGGTGGCTAGAAGGGTTAAGGGAAAGAAGTTGACAAATGCATTTCGGCAATGCGAAGCTACTTAGCCAAGCGACCAGGGAGTAACCAATGGAAACACCAAGAAACCTTGAAATTCACCAACACTCAAACCTCAAAATACAATGAACATACCCTAATAAACCATCCAGGAAATGAGTTGACCAAGAAGGAATACAAGCTAAAGAGAATAACTATCCTCTTAACCTTGGCAAAGACCATATAAAAATCATAAGAAGGATTAAAGAACGTAGTCCACATGACTTTCTTCGGCAAGTCCTCTAGCCATATATAATAAGGATCAATGGAGGGATCATACCCTCTAAAGTAACGTAGGAACACATAATTGTCAGGACCCCCGCCAAGCAAACTAAACATGTTATCTACATGCCCCAAATCAACGGTAAAATAAAAAATCATAGCATTTTCTATGGCCGTATCAATAAAATACTCAGGGGAAGAAGAAGGTAATGAGGAAATTGGTGAAACATGGGAATGATCAAGGGGATTGGGGAGTACATTACTACAAGGAAGGATGGTAGACTCCTCATGCATAAACACATCACATGACCCCTCTAAAGGAGTCTTATCTAAATCATGCACCTCATCTAAAATATCTTCTGCCTTAAAACATGCCTCAGTAACACTAAACCTAGCAACTTCCCTAAAAGGCTCACCCACCTCGAGCCCCGTGCATTGAGCTAAAGGATGACTCGGGTAAGGACAAGACAACATCAGTGTTATCCTTACTTGATGCAAAGCAAGGTTGCGCATCGCATTTATAATCATGACGCGACCTAGTAGCATGGTCAGAAGAATTACATAATTCACACCAAAAAGTTGTATAATAAGATCTAGCATAAAATGCGCAAGGATTAGGAAATGAATATCTAGAAATACAACTAGCCTTCTCAAACTCAAATGAATCCCAAGCAATGCACTCAAGCAAATAACATGCATCATCTACACTTTTACCATGAAAGCCCTAATACTCTAAAAGAGTTCGGGTTTCACTATTCACACTCTCATCAACAATGTCTAAAATTTTTCATTTAACAACACAATAACCACATTGAGCAAGAAAGATATTCAAACATTTAAACTACCTCGAAAATAGTTCATGCTCGAATTGGGGGAAATGAAAAATTACCGTTGTTTTTTTTTTTTGAATTTTATTGGTTGTTGATTTTCAAATTTTTTATCAAAATTTTTTTTAAAGAAAAATAAAATTCTTAGTCAAAAATATCTGGAAAAACCCAATATTCGACACTAATCCTTGGTAACGGCGCCAAAAAACTTGATATGACCGCAGGTGCACGGCGGCGTTGTAGCAAATCAAGGTCAATCCCACAGAGATTTGGTTGATCTATTTGGCTACATTACCACAAGATACGCTAGGCGAATCCAAATTTCAGAATAAAAATTAACTAATCTACTATCTAATCTAATAGATAAATAATCATGGAATTATACAAAGCTAGCAATTTCTCAACTAATGCATCAATCAGGCACTTCTTCCTTAACTGGTTGTTTTAAAACCGATAATCGAAGTATCACAACCCTCTTTCAAGGCGAAGTGAAATACCTAAATCAAATCAATCATCAATTCTCACGGATTCTCGATTGGTCTAGGCTCATTAGGCACACGATTATCAAATCAATGGTTTCTTAATCGATAATTCTCCGTGGAGACATCACACAATCAAGTCAAATCGTACAATTCCGGTATCAGTGACTTCACCTTTCAATCCTTCATCCAAATACCCACAACATGCAAGAAAGTGCTCAAGTTTCTCAGAAGACAATAAACTTCTAGGATCTAATAAAACAATCCAACAATTCCAAAATACTCAAAGAGATGAACAACAAATCAAGAATTTATCTAGTATTTGCATAAATCCAAAATCAACACAAAGTCATAATCAAAATTTCAAAACAAAAATCAAATTTTAGAAAAGAGAGGAGAAGAGAAGAGGAAAGAGATGCTCAGCCAAGATCATGCTTGAACCGTCGTGCAAACTCGGGATGGAATCCTTAAAAATCTTCACTCCAACTCACTCTCTCTCCCTCTAATCTAATCTGAATCCACTTGAAGAGATGAAAAGGAATTGAATAGGAGATGAAAATGGGATATGTGTTGAAATGAAGATGAGAGCCCCCTTTTACAGCAAAGCCACTAGAAGCCGAACAACCTCGTGAATAAATGGTACTAAATTCTTCTTGGAAGTTGAAAAGTCGTGAGAAAACAAACAACCTTGTGGTAAAGAGGTCCACCATGGACAATGGCCTTGACCACGGACCGACCATGGTCAGCTCTGGCTCGACATTCCTCTACACTTGTTTCTTTCCACGGGCATCACAACTCAGGGGCATCTGTGGGGGTCAAAATACGCTCAACAAGGGTCAAAGCATTGGCAAAAAGGTCCAGAATCCTGTAAAATAAAGAAATGAACCGTCCCCAAGCGTAAAATGAGAAAAGGAGTATAAATCATCTCATAAAGCGTATAATTTTCCCTAAGAATGCAGCAAAATGACCCTAAAATGATATACGCTTTAAGCACTTGTCAAACTCCCCCATCTTTAAACCGTTGCTTGTTCTCAAGCAAACACTATGGAAAACTGATAAGCGGAGATGCATCTATGACTCAGAAGATGACAACCTCTCTAAAGTCGGGAAGTCATAGCATATCATAAGCAAGAATATGAATCAATGGCAACCCCAAACAGTGAACAATACCTTTCAAAATTAGAAGTACTAGAAGGCTTTCGAAAAAAAGTATACAACCACAAGCCTGATATCAAACTTTATCCCTCCCAAAGAACTGAAAGTATATCATGTAAATACATGAGATTTGAAGAGAGTGTAATGGACAAGAAGACCTCACTTTTCGAAAATGTGGAACACTTTTGCTTATGTGTTTGAAATATAGCATAGGTTCACTCAAGACTCATTGCAAAGATGCAATCCACCATATGTTTAATAGGGCTCTGAAATTCTCCACCACTAAAATGCATTACGCGCAAGACAATAAAGAGGACTTGATTCGGGTTGTAATGTGGGTTAGAAGGGTAAACGGAAAAGAGTGGACAAATGCATTTGGACAATGTGGAGCTGCTTAGCCAAGTGACTAGGGAGTAACCAATGAAAACTCCAAGAAACCTTGAAATTCACCAACACTCAACCCTCAAAATACAATGAACATACCCTAATGAACCATCCAGGAAATGAGTTGACCAAGAAGGAATACAAGCTATGCACATATCCAATGCCAACAACCTTATTCACTTTTTGTTTTTTTCCGCTTTTCCAAGAACATATCTTTATCTTCCTTTTCTTTTCTTTTTCTTCAACATAACTCTTTTTTTGCTTTTGCCTTTTCTCTTTCTTTTTTTGGTCTTTACTCCGCTTTTTTTTTCCCACAACATAACTTTTTTTTTCTTATTTATTTTTCCGATACGAAAATGTCAATTATTGAAAGGAATAGGATCACTAACTATCAATCCACAACCTAATACATATACTCAACCCAAATAAGAGGGAAACACAGCAACTGCTCAATGTTATGAATCCCTCAACAAACCAACATACCAAAGCCACCTTAAACTTGATTATCCCAAAAGCCACCCACTAGATAAAAGAAGTGATGCTCCATAGGTTTGGCTTAAAGATAGCAATATGTGTTTGGCCAAGACCTAATATAAAGGGATCACAACAAAGAAAGATATAAGCTCAACGGGGCTAACAAAGGGGCATTACCATGTAATACAAGGGTAGGCTATTTGGCCTTGCAGCTAAAATGCTCAAAGAAAGAAACGTCTCTATCACATCATCAAATATGCACATGCTATTGTGGTTTTGAACAAGAGTCCAGGAAAGTTCAAGAGATGCAACATCGAAGTGCCACGCACATGAAAGGAATATGAGACTAAACATAATGAATTTGTCCAAATAAGGCCCAAAATCTCACGGGACATTTACTATAGTCTCAGCTAGCTCTTAAAATGACTCAATGCATGAACATTAGTGCTAAGGACTCTAGGGGATAAAAAATTTCTCAATCAAGACAACGATCAAAATAAGAAGTATTTACAAAACGTTCAAAAATTTTCGCATCAAAAGCGAGTACACATTAAAAGCTACTCACATTCATGAAAGCTATTTTGCCTAAACAAAAGCATCATTGGAGGTTATCTCAAGCCAATCCGCACCATCCCTCCACCAAATCCTATATGCAAACACAATTGCAACTAAAAGCAAAACACTAATGCAAACAAGAAGAAACCCTAAAACTACATGCTCTAGCATGTATGCAAGCTAATAACGAGAATGAAAAACATGAAAACTACCCCTCCCCCATGCTTACACAAAACATGATTATTCAATGGAAAGAAAGTAAGAGAAAGGGAAGGGAAAACAAAAGACAACATCTCACCAAGTTAGGTGCGGAGTGCACCTAAGCTATGCAACCTCATAAAAACCGAGGTGCATGTAGTATCAGCCACTCCATTACATCTTCAAGGCTCGACTCATGAAATTAGACATTATTAAAGCACGCAGAAGCTTATCAAACTCCTGTGACCACAATTCAGAAAATAAAAGGGAAGAGGCAATAACAAAAATTACACCAAAGAGAACAAGTATCCTCTTAACCTTAGCAAAGACCACATAAAAATCATAAGAAGGATTAAAGAACGTAGTACACATGACTTTCTTCGGCAAGTCCTCTAGCCATATACAATAAGGATCAATGGACGGATCATACCCTCTAAAGTAACCTAGGGACACATAATTGTCAAGAACCCTACCAAGCATACTAAACATGTTATCTACATGGCCCAAATCAACATTAGAATAAAAAATCATAGGATTTTATATGGGTAGGTCAATAAAATGCTTAGGGGAAGAAGAAAGTAATTAGCAAATAGGTGAAACATGGGAATGATCAATGGGATTATGGAGAACATTATTACAACCAAGGCTAGTAGACTCCTCATGCATAAACACATCACGTAACCCCTCCAAATGAGTCTTATCTAAATCATGCACTTCATCTAAAATATCTTCCAACTTAAAACATGCATCACTAACACTAAACCTAGTGTTTGAGCCAAAAATATGATATTTTTAAGGTACTTTTCCACCAATTTTAGGCTCGTTTTAATAATATTTTTAGGGTTTTTAATTAATTTTATTTTATTTTGCAGATTTTGAATAAAGGTGAAAAATGGGTTTAAATGGCGGAAAAAGCAAGAAAAAAATGGAAGAATTTTCAAAGGCTGAAGAACCGGGCCAAAGGCGATAAAAAACCGGTCAAGAAGAAGGAAAATAATAAATAAAAACCAAACCGGTTCAGCTGGACCGGCCCACTTAAGGTAAACCACCCCCCTCCCCTGCCTCGCGTGTTTCTTCTTCTTCCTGTTCGCTTCCTCTGCTTCCCCCAACCCCGAAACCCTGAAACCCTAGAGAACCCAGAACCTTCGATTTGCCATTGACCCACCATCCATCTCCTTCCCTCTTCTCTCTCCACCTCGTCATCACTCTCTCTCCTCCAGCACACCCTCTTCCCGAAACCCCGAAACCATCTCCCCACACCCATGGTTTCACCGTTACCGTCTCCACCATCCACGTCTTCCACCTCGCTGGCTCCATCCTCACCAGCCACGACACCCCCTTTGCTGAGTCTCATCGCCACCTTCCACGCAAGGTCCCCAATCGACGGTCGAGAGTCGTGGTGGGTTCGGCTATAAAAAGGGAGCAGCGACGCCATTGAAGACCAAGTCGAGTTTAGGTAATTTAGGGTTAGAAAATTAGAGTAGATTAGGTTTAATTTCGTTTAATTTCATTGTTAATTTCATTTTCGAATCTCAGAAATTCCGAGTTTAATTTCGTGTTCTTGTGCTTTCGAATTTCATAAATTAGGGTTAGGTTTTAGTTGCGGTTTATGGATGAATTCATTGCAATTTCGAGCTCCTTTGGTTGTAATTAAGCTTTCAATTTTGATTCTGGGTTTATGCAAGTGTTTTCGGTTCTGTTTCAAGTCCCCTGTTGCTGATGCTTGTTTTTTTTTCATTTCATTTCTGTTCAAATTCAACCCCCCTTCCCTAGATTTAATTCCATGGCATAATTTGGCTGAGTTAATTCTGAAATAATTAAAGTAACTAGGATTTTAGTTTTAAATCTGGATTAATTTCAGTTTTGGTTTGGTTTAATTTGGATAAGCAATATGATGTTTAGTTTAGGTTTTAGCTAATTTGGTTAGTTTAGGTTTAATTACATAGTAATTAGGATTAGAGGAGCTTTGTTGAATTAGGTTATTAAATTACTTTAAATAAATCCATTTAGTTTAATTAGTTAAGTTTAATCATTTAGCTTTAAAATGACCATAATTTCACGTGTTTTCCCTGTGGACCGACCCTTAAAATACTACGACTGACAATCGTGAGTATTTGAGGTATCATTTCTTTTGTTTTTAATTTATTTTTCCATCCCCCTCAAAACCCATCAACAATTTTTGGCGCCGTTGCCGGGGAGACGGTGAAATTTGGTCATGTTTTAGTTGCTTTGTATTTGTTTAGTTTCGTTTTTTATTTTGTTTAGTTGCTTAATGAGTTCTTGTTAGTCATTTCGTAACTTTAAGTTTCGAATCGATTTTCAAATTCTCATTTTGGTATCGTTTTAAATCATGCACTTCACGTAACACATCACGTAACCCCTCATGCATAAACACATTATTACAACCAAGGCTAGTAGACTCCTCATGCATAAACACATCACGTAACCCCTCCAAATGAGTCTTATCTAAATCATGCACTTCATCTAAAATATCTTCCAACTTAAAACATGCATCACTAACACTAAACCTAGCAACTTCCCCGAAAGGCTCACCCACCTCGAGCCCCGTGCACTAAGATAAAGGAAAGGATAAATCGGGTAAGGATAGGGCAACATCAGTATTATCCTTACATGATGCAATGCAAGGTTGCGCATTGCATTCATAATAACGACATGACTTAGTAGCATGGTCACAAGAATTACATAACTCACGCCAAAAAGGGCAATAATAAGATCTAGTATAAAATGCGCAAGGATCAGGAAATGGATATCTAGAAATACAACTAGCCTTCTCGAACTCAAATGAATCCCAAGCAATCCAATCAAGCAAACAACATGCATCATCTACACTTTTACCATGAAACCCTAATACTCTAAACGAGTTCGGGTTTTACTATTCACACTCTCATCAACAATGTCTAAAATTTTTCATTTACCAACACAATAACCACATTGTGCAAGAAAGATATTCAAAAATTTAAAATACCTCCAAAATAGTCCATGCTCGAATTGGGGAAATGAAAAATTGCCACTGTTTTTTTTTTCAAATTTTATTGGTTGTTGATTTTTAGTTTTTTTATCAAAATTTTTTTTAAGAAAAATAAAATGCTTAGTCAAACATATCTGGAAAAACCCAATATTTGATACTAATCCTTGGTAACGGCGACAAAAACTTGACAGGTCCGCAAGTGCACGATGGTGTTGTGGCAAATTAAGGTCGATCCCACAAAGAATAGCTTGATCTATTGGGCTATATTCCCACAAGATATGCTATGCGAATCCAAATTTGACGATAAAAATTAAGTAATCTACCATCTAATCTAATACAAAAATAATCATGGAATTATACGAAACTAGCAACTTCTCAGTTCATGCATCAATCAAGCACTTCTTCCTTAACTGGTTGTTTTAAAAGCGATAATCGAAGTATCACAACCCTCTTTCAAGGCGAAGTGAAATACCTAAATCAAATCAATCATCAATTCTCATGGATTCTCAATTGGTCTAGGTCATTAGGCACATGATTATCAAATCAATGGTTTCTCAATCGACAATTCTCCGTAGAGACATCACACAATCAAGTCAAATCCTACGACTCCAGTATTAGAGATTTCACCTTTTAGTCCTTCATCCAAATACCTACAACATGCAAGAAAGTGATCAAGTTTCTCCCAAGACAATAAACTTCTAGCATCCAATAAAACAATCTAAGAATTCCAAAGTACTCAAAGAGATGAACAACAAATCAAGAATTTAACTAGTATTTGCATAAATTCAAAATCAAAACAAAGTCATAATCAAAATTTCAAAACATAAATCAAATTTTAAAAAAGAGAGGAGAAGAGAAGAGAAAAGAGTTGCTTAGCCAAGATCATGCTTGAACCGTTGTGCAAACGCGGGATGGAATCCTTGCAAATCTTCACTTCAACTCACTCTCTCTCCCTCGAATCTAATCTGACTCTACTTGAAGAGATGAAAAGGAATGGAATGGGATGTGTTTTGAAAGGAATATGAGAGCCCCCCTTTACAGCAAAGCTTCTAGAAGCCGAACAACCATGCGAATAAACGACATGAAAATCTGCTTGGAAGTTGAAAAGTCGTGAGAGAACAAATAGCCTTGCGGTAAAGAGGTCCACCACGGACCATGGCCTTCACCACGGACCATGGCCTTCACCACGAACCAACCGTGGTCAGCTCTGGCTCAACATTCTTCTGCTCTTCTTTTTTTTCATGGACATGGCAACTCAGGGGCATCTGTGGGGGGTCAAAATACACTCAACAAGGGTCAAACCAAGGGCAAAAAGGTCCAGAATCTTTTAAAATATAGAAAACAACCATCCGTGAGCGTAAAATGAGAAAAGGAGTATAAATCATCACATAAAGCATATGATTTTCCCTAAAAATGCAGCAAACTGACGCAAAAATGATATACGCTTTAAGCACTCGGCAAACTCTCCCATGCTTAAACTTTTGCTTGTTCTTAAGCAAACACTATGGAAAACCGACAAGCGGAGATGCATCTATGACTTAGAAGATGACAACCTCTCTAAAGTAGGGAAGTCATAGCATATCATAAGCAAGAAAATCAATCAATGGCAACCCCAAACAGTGCACAATACATTTCAAAATTAGAAGTACGAGAAGGTTTCCGAAAAAAAGTATACGACCACAAGCCTGATATCAAACTTGATCACTCCCATAGAACCAAAAGCATATCATGTAGGTACATGAGATTCGAATAGAGTGTAATGGACTAGTAGACCTCACTTTTTGGAATGTAGAACACTCCCGCTTATGCATTTAAAATATAGCATAGGTTCAGTCCAGACTCATTCCGAAGATGCAATCTACCATATGTTTGACAAGGCTTTTAAATTCTCCACCACTAAAATGCCTTATGCGCAAGACAATATAGAGGACTTGATTCGGCATTGTAATGTGGGCTAGAAGGATTAAGGGAAACGAGTGGACAAATGCATTTGGGCAACGTGGAGCTACTTAGCCAAGTGACTAGCGGGTAACCAATGAAAACACCAAGAAACTTAGAAATTCACCAACACTCAAACCTCAAAATACAATGAACATACGCTAATAAACCATCCATGAAATGAGTTGACAAAGAAGGAACACAAGCTGTGTACATATCCAATGCGAATAACCTTATTCACTTTTTGTTTTTGTTTTTGCTTTTTCAAGAACATAACCTTATCTTCCTTTT
Organism: Selenicereus undatus; assembly: GCA_017589665.1. NCBI lineage: Eukaryota > Viridiplantae > Streptophyta > Magnoliopsida > Caryophyllales > Cactaceae > Selenicereus > Selenicereus undatus. The sequence goes on along the minus strand of JACYFF010031959.1, from coordinate 51,126,777 downwards.
CTTTTCTTTTTCTTCAACATAAATCTTTTTTTTCTTTTGCCTTTTCTCTTTCTTCTTTTTTGTCTTCTCTCCGCTTTTTTTCTTGTACAACATAACTTTTGTTTTCTTCTTTATTTTTCCAAAACAGAAACTGCAATTATTGAAAGGCATAGGATCTCTAACTATCAACTCACAACCTAATACATATACTCAATCCAAATAAGAGGGAACCACAACGAATGCTCAATGTTATCAATAACTCAACAAACCAACATACCAAAGCTACCTTAAACTTGATTATCGCAAAAACCACTCACTAGATAAATGAAGTGATGCTCCATGGGCTTGGCTTAAAGATAGGAATATGTGTTTGGCCAAGGCCTAATATGAAGGGATCACAACAAAGAAAGATATAAGCCCAACGAGGCTAACAAAGGGGCATTATCATGTAATACAAGGGCAGGCTATTTGGTTGTGTGGCTAAAATGCTCAAAAAAAAGAAACGCCTCTATCTCATCATCAAATATGCACATGCTAATGTGGTTTTGAACAAGAGTCCAGGCAAGTTGTAGAGATGTAAAGTGAAACAGTCACACACATGAAAGTAACATGAGACTAAACATAATGAATTTTTTATCCAAATAAGGCTCAAAATCTAACGGGACATCTACCATAGTCTTAACTAGCTCATAAAATGACTCCATGTATGAACATTAGTGCTGAGGACTCTAGGGGATAAAAAATTTATCAATCAAGAAACCGGTCAAAACAGGAAGTATTTACAAAATGCTCAAAAATTTTGGCATCAAAAGGGATTACACATTAAAAGCAACTCAAATTCATAAAAGCTATTTTGCCTATAAAAAAAAGCATCATTGGAGGTTATCTCAAGCCAATCCACACCATCCCTTCATGCAATCCTACATGCAAACATAAATGCAACTAAATGCAAAACACTAATAAAAACAAAAAGAAACCCTTAAAACTACATGCTCTAGCTTGTATACAGGCTAATAACCAGAATGAAAAACATGAAAACTACCCTTCCACCATGCTTAGATAAAACATTATTATTCAATGGAAAGAAAGTAAGAGAAAGGGAAGGAAAAACAAAAGAGAACAATCTCACCAGGTTAGGTGCGGAGTGCACCTAAGCTATGCAGCCTTACCAAAACCGGGGTGCATGTAGTATCAGCCACTCCATTACATCTTCAAGGCTCGACTCATAAAATATGACACTGTTAAAGGACGCAGGAGCTTATCAAACTCCTGTGACCACGATTTAGAAAATAAAAGGTAAGAGGCAATAACAAAAATTACACCAAAGAGAATAAGCATCCCCTTAACCTTGGCAAAGACCATATAAAAATCATAACAAGGATTAATGAACGTAGTCCGCATGAGTTGCTTCGGCAAGTTCTCTAGGCATATACAATAAGGATCAATGGAGGGATCATACCCTCTAATGTAACCTAGGGACACATAATTGTCAAGACCCCATCAAGCATACTAAACATGTTATCTACATGGCCCAATCAATGTTAGAATAAAAAATCATAGGATTTTCTATGGGCGGGTCAGTAAAATACTTAGGGGAAGAAGAAGGTAATGAGCAAATAGCAGAAACATGGGAATGATCAAGGGGATTAGGGAGAACATTATTACAACCAAGGCTAGTAGACTCCTCATGCAAAAACACATCACGTGACCCCTCCAAAGGAGTCATATCTAAATCATGCACCTCATCTAAAATATCTTCTGACTTAAAACATGCATTAGTAACACTAAACCTAGCAACTTCCCCGAAAGGCTCACCCACCTTGAGCCCCGTGCGCTGAGCTAAAGGAAAGGATGAATCGGGTAAGGACAAGACAACATCAGTATTATCCTTAAGTGATGCAAAGCAAGGTTGAGCATCGCATTCATAATCATGACACGACTTAGTAGCATGGTAAGAAGAATGAAATAATTCACACCAAAAAGGGGTATAATAAGATCTAGCATAAAATGCGCAACGATAAGGAAATAAACATCTAGAAATATAACTAGCCTTCTCAAACTCAAACGAACCCCAAGCAATCCACTCAAGCAAATAACATGTATCATCTACAATTTTACCATGAAAGCCCCAATACTCTAAAAGATTTTGGGTTTCACTATTCACACTCTCATTAACAATGTCTAAAATTTTTCATTTTCCAACACAATAGCCACATTGAGCAAGAAAGATATTCAAACATTTAAAATACCTTCAAAATAGTTCATGCTCGAATTGGGGGAAATAGAAAATTGCCATTGTTTTTTTTCCAAATTTTATTGGTTGTTAATTTTCAGTTTTTTTATCAAAATTTTGTTAAAAGAAAAATAAAATGCTTAGTCAAACATATCGGGAAAAACAAAATATTCGACACTAGTCCTCTATAACGTCGCCAAAAAACTTGATAGGACCGCAAGTGCATGATGGCGTAGTAGCAAATCAAGGTTGATCCCACAGAGACTAGGTTTATCTATTAGGCTATATTCCCACAAGATATGCTAGGCGAATCCAAATTTGACAATAAAAATTAACTAATCTACTATCTAATTTAATAGATAAATAATCATGGAATTATACGAAACTAGCAATTTCTCAGTTCATGCATCAATCAAGTACTTGTTCCTTAACTGGTTGTTTTGAAATCGATAATCAAAGTATCACAACCCTCTTTCAAGGTGAAGTGAAATACCTAAAGCAAATCAATCATCAATTCTCATGGACTCTCGATTGGTCTAGGTTCATTAGGCACACGATTATCAAATCTATGGTTTCTCGATCAGTAATTCTCCGTCGAGACATCGCACAATCAAGCCAAATCCTACGATTCCAGTATTAGAGATTTCATCTTTCAATCCTTCATCCAAATACCCACAACATGCAAGAAAGTGATCAAGTTTCTCACAAGACAATAAACTTCTAGGATCTAATAAAGCAATCTAACAATTCCAAAATACTCAAAGAGATGAACAACAATATAATAATTTAACTAGTATTTGCACAAATTCAAAATCAAAACAAAGTCATAATCAAAATTTCAAAACATAAATCAAATTTTAGAAAAAGAGGAGAAGAGAAGAGAAAAGAGTTGCTCAGCCAAGATCATGTTTGAACCGTCGTGCAAACCCGGGATAGAATCCTTGCAAATCTTCACTTCAACTCACTCTTTCCCCTCTAATCTAATCTGACTCCACTTGAAGAGAGGAAAAGCAATCGAACGGGATATGGAGATGGGATGTGTGTTGAAATGAAGATAAAAGCCCCTTTTTACAGCAAAGCTACTAGAAGCCGAACAACCATGCATGTAAACGGCATTAAAATCTACTTGGAAGTTGAAAAGTCGTGAGAAAACAAATAGACTCGCGGTAAAGAGGTCCACCATGGACGATAGCCTTCACCACGGACTGGTCGTGGTCAGCTCTAGCTCGACATTCTTCTGCTCTTCTTTCTTTCCACGGGCATGGTAACTCAGGGGCATTTGTGGGGGGTCAAAATACACTCAGCAAGGGTCAAAGCAAGGGCAAAGAGGTCCAGAATCTTGTAAAATAAAGAAAAGAACCATCCCCGAGCACAAAATGAGAAAAGGAGTGTAAACCATCACATAAAGCATATAATTTTCCCTAAAAATGCAGCAAAATGACCCTAAAATGATATACGCTTTAAGCACTTGTCAAACTCCCCCATGCTTAAACCGTTGCTTGTTCTCAAGCAAACACTATGGAAAACTCATAAGCGGAGATGCATCTGTGACTCAAAACTTAACGTCCTCTCTAAAGTAAGGAAGTCATAGCATATCATAAGCAACAATATCAATCAATGGCAACCCCAAAGAGTGCAAAATACATTTCAAAATTAGAAGTACGAGAAGGTTTTCGAAAAAAAGTATACGACCACAAGCCTGATCTCAAACTTGATCACTCCCAAAGAACCAAAAGCATATCATGTAAGTACATGAGATTTCAATAGAGTGTAATGGACCGATAGACCTCACTTTTTGGAATGTGGAACACTCCCTCTTATGTGTTTAAAAAATAGCATAGGTTCACTTAAGACTCATTCCAAAGATGCAATCTACCATATGTTTGACAAGGCTCTGAAATTCTCCACCACTAAAATGCATTATGCACAAGACAATAATGAGGACTTGATTCGGGCTATAATGTGGGCTAGAAGGGTTGAGGGAAAGGAGTGGACAAATGCATTTGGGCAATGGGGAGCTACTTAGCCAAGTCACTAGAGAGTAACCAATGAAAACACCTAGAAACCTTGAAATTCTTCAACACTCAAACCTCAAAATACAATGAACAGATCCAAATGAACCATCCAGGAAATGAATTTACAAAGAACGAATACAAGCTATGTACATATCCAACGCCAATAACCCTATTTACTTTTTGTTTTTTTTTTCCTTTTTCAAGAACATAACGTTATCTTCCTTTTCTTTTCTTTTTCTTCAACATAACTCTTTTTTTGCTTTTGCCTTTTCCCTGTCTTTTTTTTTGTCTTTTCTCCGCTTTTTTTTTTTCTACAACATAACTATTTTTTTCTTCTTTATTTTTCCAAAACGAAAATTGCAATTATTCAAAGGCATAGGATCACTAACTATCAACTCACAACCTAATACATATACTCAGCCCAAATAAGAGGGGACCACAGCAAATGCCCAATGTTATCAATCCCTTAACAAACCAACATACCAAAGCCACCTTAAACTTGATTATCCCAAAAACCACCCACTAGATAAATGAAGTGATGCTCCATGGTCTTGGATTAAAGATAGGAATATGTGTTTGGCCAAGGGCTAATATGAAGGGATCACAACAAAGAAAGGTATAAGCTCAATGGGGCTAACAAACGGGCATTACCATGTAATACAAGGGCAGGCTATTCGGTTGTGTGGCTAAAATGCTCAAAGAAAAAAATGGCTCTATCACATCATCAAATATGCACACGCTAATTTGGTTTTGAACAAGAGTCCAGGCAAGTTCTAAAGATGCAACAAGGAAGAGTCACACACATGAAAGGAACATGTGACTAAACATAATGAATTTGTCCAAATAATGCTCAAAATCTCACGGGACATCTACCAAAGTCTCAACTAGCTTGTAAAATGACTCCATGTATGAACATTAGTGCTAAGGACTCTAGGGGATTAAAAAGTTCTCAATCAAGACAACGGTCAAAACAAGAAGTATTTACAAAACCTTCAAAAATTTTCACATCAAAAGGGATTACACATTAAAAGCTACTCAAATTCATGAAAGCTATTTTGCCTAAACAAAAGCCTCATTGGAGGTTATCTCAAGCCAATCCACACTATCCCTTCATGCAATCCTATATACAAACATAAATGCACCTAAATGCAAAACAGTAATGCAAACAAAAAGAAACCTTAAAACTACATGCTCTAGCATGTATGTAGGCTAATAACCAGAATCAAAAACATGAAAACTACCCTTCCGCCTTCCTTAGATAAAACATTATTATTGAATGGAAAAAAGTAAGAGAAAGGGAAAGCAAAACAAAAGAGAACAATCTCACCAGGTTAGGTGCGGAGTGCACCTAAGCTATGTAGCCTCATAAAAACCGAGGTACATGTAGTATTAGCCACTCCATTACATCTTCAAGGCTCGACTCATGAAATCAGACACTATTAAAGCACGCAAGAGCTTATCAAACTCCTGTGACCACAATTCAAAAAAAAAGGGTAAGAGGCAATAACAAAAACTACACTAGAGATAATAAGTATCCTCTTAACCTTAGCAAAGACGATATAAAAATCATAAGAAGGATTGAAAAACGTAGTCTGCATGACTTTATTCGGCAAGTCCTCTAGCCATATACAATAAGGATCAATGGAGGGATCATACCCTCTAAACTAACCTAGGGACACATAATTTTCAAGACCCCCACCAAGCATACTAAACATGTTATCTACACGGCCCAAATCAATATTAGAATAAAAAAACATAGGATTTTCTGTGGGTGTGTCAATAAAATACTTAGGGGAAGAAAAAGTTAATGAGCAAATATGTGAAACATGGGAATGATCAAGGGGATTAGGGAGAACATCATTACAACCAAGGCTAGTAGACTCCTCATGCATAAACACATCACGTGACCCCTCCAAAGGAGTCTTATGTAAATCATGCACCTCATCTAAAATATCTTCTTGCTTAAAACATGGATCAGTAACACTAAACCTAGCAACTTCCCCAAATGGCTCACCCACCTCGAGCCCTGTGCACTGAGCTAAAGGAAAGGATGAATCGGGCAAGGATAGGACAACATCAGCATTATCCTTACGTGATGCAAAGCAAGGTTGCGCATCGCATTCATAATCATGACACGACTTAGTAGCATGGTCAGAAGAATTACATAATTCACACCAAAAAGCGCTATAATAAGATCTAGCGTACAATGGGAAAGGATCGGGAAAATAATATCTAGAAATACAACTAGCCTTCTCAAACACAAATGCATCGTAAGCAATCCACTCAAGCAAATAACATGCATCATCTACACTTTTACCATGAAAGCCCTAATCTTATAAAAGAGTTCGACTTTTACTATTCACACTCTCATCAACAATGTCTAAAATTTTTCATTTACCAACACAATAACCACATTGAGCAAGAAAGATATTCAAACATTTAAAATACCCCTAAAATCGCGCATGCTCGAATTGGCGGAAATCGAAAATTACCATTGTTTTTTTTTCAGATTTTATTGGTTGTTAATTTTCAGTTTTTTTATCAAAAGTTTTTTTGAAGAAAAATAAAATTCTCTGTCAAACATATCTGGAAAAAACTAATATTTGACAATAGTCCCCGGTAACGGCACCAAAAAACCTGATAGAATAGCAAGTGCATGGTGGCGTTGTAACAAATCAATGTCGATCCCACAAACACTGGGTTGATCTATTGGGCTATATTCCCACAAGATATGTAAGGTGAATCCAAATTCAAGATATGTAAGGTGAATCCAAATTTGAGAATAAAAATTAACTAATGTACCATCTAATCTAATAGATAAATAATAATGGAATTATACAAAACTAGCAATTTCTCAGTTCATGCATCAATCAAGCACTTCTTTCTTAACTGGTTGTTTTAAAACCAATAATCGAAGTATCACAACCCTCTTTCAAGGCAAAGTGAAATACCTAAATCAAATCAATTATTAATTCTCATGGATTCTCGATTGGTCTAGGTTCATTAGGCACACGATTAACAAATCAATGGTTTAGTAATTCTCCGTCGAGACATCACACAATCAAGTCAAATCCTATGATTCCAATATTAGAGATTTCACCTTTTAGTCCTTCATCCAAATACCCACAACATGCAAGAAAGTGATCAAGTTTCTCACAAGACAATAAACTTCTGGGATCCAATAAAACAATCTAACAATTCCAAAATACTCAAAGAGATGAACAACAAATCAAGAATTTAACTAATATTCGCATAAATCGAAAATCAAAACAAAGTCATAATCAAAATTTTAAAACATAAATCAAATTTTAGAAAAGAGAAGAGAAGAGAAGAGAAAAGAGTTGCTAAGCCAAGATCATGCTTGAATCGTCGTGCAAACCCTGGATAGAATCCTTGCAAATCTTCACTTCAACTCACTCTCTCTCCCTCTAATCTAATCCGAGTCTACTTAAAGAGAGGAAACGGAAACGCATGGGATATGGAGATGGGATTTGTGTTGAAATGAAGATGAGAGCCCCTTTTTACGGCAAAGCTACTAGAAGCGGAACAACCATTCGAGTAAATGACGTTAAAATCTGCTTTGAAGTTGAAAAGTCATGAGACAAATAGCCCCGTGGTAAAGAGGTCCACCACGGACCATGGTCTGCCCCACGGATCGGTCGTGGTCAGCTCTAGCTCGACATTCTTCTGCTCTTCTTTCTTTCCACGGGCATGCCAACTCAGGGGCTTCTATGGGTGGTCAAAATACACTCAGCAAGGGTCAAAGCAAGGGCAAAAAGGTCCAGAATCCTGTAAAATACATAAAAGAACCATCCCCAAGCGTAAAATTAGAAAAGGAGTAAAAATCATCGCATAAAGCATTCAATTTTCCCTAAAAATGCAGCAAAATGACCCTAAAATGATATGCGCTTTAAGCACTTTTCAAACTCCCCCATGCTTAAACCGCTGCATGTTCTCAAGCAAACACCATGGAAAACCGATAAGCGGAGATGCATCTATGACTCACACAAGACAACCTCTCTAAAGTAGGGAAGTCATAGCATATCATAAGCAAGAATATCAATCAATGGCAACCCCAAACAGTGCACAATACATTTCAAAATTAGAAGCACGAGAAGGTTTTCGAAAAAAGGTATACGACCACAAGCCTGATATAAAACTTGATCACTGCCAAAGAACCGAAAGCATATCATGTAAGTACATGAGATTTGCTTAGAGTGTAATGAACCTATAGACCTCACTTTTTGGAATGTGGAACACTCTCGCCTATGTGTTTAAAATGTAGCATAGGTTCACTCAAAACTCATTCCAAAGATACAATCTACCACATATTTGACAAGGCTCTGAAATTCTCCACCACTAAAATGCATTATGTACAAGACAATAAAGAGGACTTGATTCGGGCTGTAATGTGGGCTAGAAAGGTTAAGGGAAAAGAGTGGACAAATGCATTTGGGCAATGTGGAGCTACTTAGCCAAGTGACTAGAGAGTAACCAATGAAAACACCAAGAAACCTTGAAATTCACCAACACTCAACCCTCAACATATAATGAACTTATACTAATGAACCATCCAGGAAATGAGTTGACAAAGATGGAATACAACCTATGTACATATCCAACGCCAATAACCTTCTTCACTTTTTGTTTTTTTTTTCCTTTTTCAAGAACATAACTTTATGTTCCTTTTCTTTTCTTTTTCTTCATCATAACTCTTTTTTTGCTTTTGTCGTTTCTCTGTATTTTTTTTTGTCTTTTCTTCGCTTTTTTTTTCTACAACATATCTATTTTTTTCTTCTTATTTTTTCGAAACGAAAATTGCAATTATTGAAAGGCATAGGATCACTAACTATCAACTCACAACCTAATACACATGCTTAACCCAAAGAAGAGGGAACCACAGCAAATGCTCAATGTTATCAATCCCTCAACAAACCAACATATCAAAGCCACGTCAAGCTTGATTATCCTCAAAAACACCCACTAGATAAATGAAGTGATGCTCCATGGTCTTCGCTTAAAGATAGGAATATGTGTTTGGCCAAGGGCTAACATGAAGGGATCACAACAAAGAAAGATATAAGCTTAACGGGGCTAAAAAAGGGGCATTATCATGTCATACAAGGGCAAGCTATTTGGCTCTGTGGCTAAAATGCTCAAAGAAACAAATGGCTCTATCACATCATCAAATATGCATACGCTAATGTGGTTTTGAACTAGTGCCTAGGCAAGTTCTAGACATGCAACATGGAGGAGTCACACACGTGAAAGGAACATGAGACTAAACATAATGAATTTGTCCAAATAAGGCTCAAAATCTCACGGGGCATCAACCAAATGTCTCAAATAGCTCGTAAAATGACTCCATGTATGAACATTAGTGTTAAGGACACTATGGGATAAAAAAGTTCTCAATCAACACAGGTCAAAACAAGAAGTATCTACAAAACCTTCAAAAATTCTCGCTTCAAAAGGGATTACACATTAAAAGCTACTCAAATTCATGAAAGCCATTTTGCCTAAACAAAAGGATCATTGCAGGTTATCTCAAGCCAATCCACCCCATCCCTTCATGCAATCCTATATGCAAACATGAATGCAACTAAATGCAAAACACTAATGCAAACAAAAAGAAACCCTAAAACTACATGCTCTAGCATTTATTCAGGCTAATAACTAGAATGAAAAACCTAAAAACTACCCTTCCCCCTTGCTTATATAAAACATTATTATTCAATGGAAAGAAAGTAAGAGAAAAGGAAAGGAAAACAAAACAGAACAATCTCACCAGGTTAGGTGCGGAGTGCACCTACGCAATGCAGCCTCATAAAAACCGGGGTACATGTAGTGTCAGCCACTCCATTACATCTTAAAGGCTCAACTCATGAAACAAGACATTGTTAAAGCACGCAGAAGCTTATCAAACTCATGTGACCACAATTCTGAAAATAAAAGGTAAGAGGCAATAACAAAAATTACACCAAAGGGAATAAGTATCCTCTTAACCTTAGCAAAGACCATATAAAAATCATTAGAAGGATTAAAGAACGTAATCCACATGACTTTCTTCGGCAAGTCCTCTAGCCATATACAATAAGGATCAATGGATGGATCATACCCTCTAAAGTAACCTATGGACACATAATTTTCAAGACCCCCACCAAGTATACTAAACATGTTATCTACATGGCCCAAATCAACATTAGAATAAAAAATCATTGGATTTTCTATGGGCATGTGAATAAAATACTTAGGGGAAGAAGAAGGTAATGAGCAAATAGGTGAAACATGGGAATCGTTAAGGGGATTAGGGAGAGCATTATTACAACCAAGGCTAGTAGACTCCTCATGCATAAACACATCACGTGACCCCTCCAAAGGAGTCTTATCGAAATCACGCACCTCATCTAAAATATCTTCTTGCTTAAAACATGGATCAGTAACACTAAACCTAGCAACTTCCCCAAATGGCTTACCAACCTGGAGCCCTGTGCACTGAGCTAAAGGAAATGATGAATCGGGTAAGGACAGGACAACATCAGTATTATCCTTACGGGATGCAAAGCAAGGTTGCGCATCGCATTCATAATCATGACACGACTTAGTAGCATGGTCAAAAGAATTAAATAATTCACACCAAAAAGGGGTATAATAAGATCTAGCATAAAATGCGTGACGATCAAGAAATAGACATCTAGAAATACAACTAGCCTTCTCAAACTAAAATGAACCCCAATCAATCCAGTCAAGCATATAACATGCATCATCTACACTTTTACCATGAAAGCCCTAATCCTCTAAAAGTGTTTGGGTTTCACTATTCACACTCTCATCACAATGTCTAAAATTTTTCATTTCCCAACACAATAACCACATTGAGCAAGAAAGATATTCAAACATTTAAAATACCTCTAAAATAGTTCAAGCTCGAATTAGCGGAAATGGAAAATCGCCATTTTTTCTTTCAAATTTTATTGTTTGTTAATTTTCAATTTTTTTATCAAAAATTTTTTTAAAGAAAAATAAAATGCTCAGCCAAAAATATCTGGAAAAACCCAATATTTGACACTAGTCCCCGGCAATGGCGCCAAAAAACATGATAGGACAGCAAGTGCACGGTGGCGTTGTAGCAAATCAATGGCGATCCCATAGAGACTAGATTGATCTATTAGGCCATATTCCCACAAGATATGTAAGGCGAATCAAAATTTGAGAATAAAAATTAACTAATGTACTATCTAATATAATAGATAAATAATCATGGAATTACACGAAACTAGCAATTTCTCAATTCATGCATCAATCAAGCACTTCTTCCTTAACAGGTTGTTTTAAAACCGATAATCAAAGTATCACAACCCTCTTTCAAGGCAAAGTGAAATACCTAAATCAAATCAATCATCAATTCTCATGGATTCTCGATTGGACTAAATTCATTAGGCACACGATTATCAAATCAATGGTTTCTCAATTGGCAATTCTCCGTCGAAACATCATACAATCAAGTCAAATCCTACGATTCCAGTATTAGAGATTTCACCTTTCAGTCCTTCATCCAAATACCCACAACATGCAAGAAAATGATCAAGTTCCTCACAAGACAATAAACTTCTAGGATCCAATAAAACAATCTAACAATTCCAAAATTCTCAAAGAGATGAACAACAAATCAAGAATTTAACTAGTATTTGCATAAATCAAAATCAAAACAAAGTCATTAACAAAATTTCAAAACATAAATCAAATTTTAGAACAGAGAGGAGAAGAGAAGTGAAAACAGTTGCTCAGCCAAGATCATGCTTGAATCGTCGTGCAAACCCTGGATAGAATCCTTGTAAATCTTCACTTCAGCTCACTCTCTCTCCCTCTAATCTAATCCGACTCTACTTGAAGAGAGGAAAAGGAAACGAATGGGATATGGAGATAGTATGTGTGTTGGAATGAAGACGAGAGCCCCCTTTTACAGCAAAGCAGTTAGAAGCCGAACAGCCATGTGAGTAAATGGGGTTAAAATCTGCTTGGAAGTTGAAAAGTCGTGAGAAAACAAATAGTCTCGCGGTAAAGAGGTCCACCATGGACCATGGCCTTCACCACGGATCGGCCGTGGTCAGCTCTAACTCGACATTCTTCTGCACTTCTTTCTTTCCACGGCATGCCAACTCAGGGGCTTCTGTGGGGGGTCAAAATACATTCAGCAATGGTCAAAGCAAGGGCAAAAAGGTCCAGAATCCTATAAAATACAGAAAAGAACCATCCCCGAGCGTAAAATGAGAAACGAGTATAAATCATCGCATAAAGCATTTAATTTTCCCTAAAAAAGAAGCAAAATGACCCTAAAATGATATACGCTTTAAGCACTTGTCAAACTCCCCCACGCTTAAACCGTTGCTTGTTCTCAAGCAAACACTATGGAAAACCGATAAGTGGAGATACATCTATGACTTAGAGCTTGACAACCTCTCTAAAGTAGGGAAGTCATAGCATATCATAAGCAAGAATATCAATCAACGGCAACCCCAAACAGTGCACAACACATTTCAAAATTAGAAGCACGAGAAGGTTTTCAAAAAACGGTATACGACCACAAGCCTGATATCAAACTTGATCACTCCCAAAGAATTGAAAGCATATCTTGTAAGTACATGAGATTTGAATAGAGTGTAATGGACCGGTAGACCTCACTTTTTGGAATGTGGAACACTCCTGCTTATGTGTTTAAAATATGGCATAGGTTCACTCAAGACTCATTCCAAAGATGCAATCAACCATATGTTTGACAAGGCTCTGAAATTCTCCACCACTAAAATGCATTATGCACAAGACAATAAAGAGGACTTGATTCGGGCTGTAATGTGGGCTAGAAAGGTTAAGGGAAGGAGTGAACAAATGTATTTGGGCAATGTGGAGCTAATTAGCCAAGTGACTAGAGAGTAACCAATGAAAACACCAAGAAACCTTGAAATTCACCAACACTGAACCCTCAACATACAATGAACTTATCCTAATGAACCATCCGGGAAATGAGTTGACAAAGAAGGAATACAACCAATATACATATCCAGCGCCAATAACCTTCTCCACTTTTTGTTTTTTTTTCCTTTTTCAAGAACATAACTTTATGTTCCTTTTCTTTTCTTTTTCTTGAACATAAATATTTTTTTGCTTTTGCCATTTCTCTACCTTTTTTTTTTGTCTTGCTTTGCTGTTTTTTTCTATAACATAACTATTTTTCTTCTTCTTTATTTTTCCGAAATGAAAATTGCAATTATTGAAAGGCAGAGGATCACGAACCATCAACTCACAACCTAATACATATACCCAACCCAAATAAGAGGGAAGCACAGCAAATGCTCAATGTTATCAATCCCTCAACAAACCAACATACCAAAACCACCTTAAACTTGATTATCCCAAAAACCACCCACTAGAAAAATCAAGTGATGCTCCATGGTCTTGGCTTAAAGACAGGAATATGTGTTTGGCCAAAGACAAATATGAAGGGATCACAGCAAAGAAGGATATAAGCTCAACGGGGCTAACATAGGGGCATTACCATGTAATACAAGGGCAGGCTATTTGGCTGTATGGCTAAAACGCTCAAAGAAAGAAATGCCTCTATCACATCATCAAATATGCACATGCTAATGTGGTTTTGAACAAGAGTCCAGGCAAGTTCTACAAATGCAACATGGAAGAGTCACACACATAAAAGAAACATGAGACTAAACATAATGAATTTGTCCAAATAAGGCTCAAAATCTCACGGGACATCTACCAAAGTCTCATCTTGCTCATGAAATGATTCCATGTATGAACATTAGTGCTAAGGACTCTAGGGGATAAAAAAAGTTCTCAATCAAGACAACGGTCAAAACAAGAAGTATTTGCAAAACCTTCGAAAATTTTCGCATCAAAAGGGATTACACATTAAAAGCTACTCAAATTCTTGAAAGCTATTTTGCCTAAACAAAAGCATCATTGGAGGTTATCTCAAGCCAATCCACACCATCCATTCATGCAATCCTATATGTAAATATAATTGCAACTAAATGCAAAATACTAATGCAAACAAAAAGAAACCCTAAAACTACATGCTCTAGCATGTATGCATACTAATCACCAGAATGAAAAACTTGAAAACTACCCTTCCCCCCTGCTTAGATAAAATATTTTTATTCAATGGAAAGAAAGTAAGAGAAAAGGAAAGGAAAACAAAAGAGAACAATCTCACCAGGTTAGGTGCGGAGTGCACCTAAGCAATGCAGCCTCTTAAAAACCAGGGTACATGTAGTATCAGCCACTCCATTACATCTTCAAGGCTCGACTCATGAATCGGACACTGTTAAAGCACGCAGGAGCTTATCAAACTCCTATGACCAATATTCAGAAAATAAAAGGTAAGAGGCAATAACAAAAATTACGCCAAAGAGAATAAGTATCTTCTTAACCTTAGCAAAGACCATAGAAAAATCATAATAAGGATTAAAGAATGCAGTCCACATGACTTTCTTAGGCAAGTTCTCTAGGCATACAATATAAGGAAAATTGAAGGGATCATACCCACTAAAGTAACCTAGGGACACATAATTGTTAAGACTCCCATGAAGCATACTAAACAAGTTATCTACATGGCCCAAATCAACATTGGAATCAAAAATCAAAAGATTTTCTATGGGCGTATCAATGAAGTACTTAGGGGAAAGAGAGGGTAATAAACAAATAGATGAAACATGGGAATGATCAAGGGGATGAGGGAGAACAGTATTACAACCAAGGCTAGTAGACGCCTTATGCATAAACACATCACTTGACCCCTCCAAAGGAGTCTTATCTAAATCATGCACGTCATCTAAAATATCTTCTGACTTAAAACAAGCATCAGCAACTTCCCCAGAAGGCCTACCCACCTTGAGCCCCGCGCACTAAGCTAAATGAAATGATGAATCAGGTTAGGATAGGACAACATCAATATTATCCTTAGGCAATGCAAAGTCAAGTTGCGCATAGCATGCATAATAAAAATAAAACTTAGTAGCATGGTTAGAAGAATTACATAATTCACACCAAAAAGGGGCATAATGAGATCTAGTGTAAAATGCGCAAGGATCAGAAAATGAATATTTAGAAATAGAACCAGCCTTCTCAAACTCAAATGAATCCCAAGCAATCTACTCAAGCAAATAACATGCATCATCAACACTTTCACCACAAAAGCCCCAATACTCTAAAAGAGTTCGGGTTTCACAATTCACACCCTCATCAACAATGTCCAAAATTTCCCAATTACCAACACAATAACCACATTGAGAAAGAAAGACATTCAAATGTCTGAAATACCTCCAAAATAGTTCATTCTCGAATTGGGGGAAATGAAACATTGCCATTGTTTTTTTTAAAAAAAATTTTTTGGTTATTAATTTTCAAATTTTTTTTCAAAACATTTTTTTAAAGAAAAATAAATTGCTTATTCAAACCTATCGGGAAAACCCAACATTCGACACTAGTCCCCGGCAACGGCGCAAAAACTTTTTATAGGCCTCAAAGCACACGATGGCATTGTAGTAAATCAAGGTCGATCCCAGAGAGACTAGGTTGATCTATTAGGCTATATTCCCTCAAGATATGCTAGGAGAATCCAAATTTGAGAATGAAATTTAACTAATCTACGATCTAATCTAATAGATAAATAATCATGGAATTATACAAAACTAGCAATTTCTTAATTCATGCATCAATCAAGCACTTCTCCATTAACGGGTTGTTTTAAAACGGATAATCGAAGTATCACAACCCTCTTTTAAGGCGAAGTGAAATTCCTAAATCAAATCAATCATCAATTCTCATGGATTCTCTATTGGTCTAGGTTCATTAGGCACACGATTATCAAATCAATGGTATCTCAATCAGTAATTCTCTCTCGAGACATCACACAATCATGTCAAATCCTAGGATTCCGGTATTAGAGATTTCACATTTTAGTCCTTCATCCAAATACCCACAACATGCAAGAAAGTGATCACGTTTCTCACAACACAATAAACTTCTAGGATCCAATAAAACAATCCAACAATTCCAAAATACTCAAAGAGATGAACAACAAATCAAGAATTTAACTAGTATTTGCATAAATCCAAAATCAAAACAAAGTCATACTCAAAATTTCAAAACATAAATCAAATTTTAGAAAAGAGAGGAGAAGAGAAGAGAAGAGAGATGCTCGGACAAGATCGTGCCTGAACCGTCATGCAAACCTGGGATGGAATCCCTGTAAATCTTCACATCAACTCACTCGCTGTCCCTCTAATCTAATCTGAATCTACTTAAAGAGAGGAAAAGGAATGGAATGGGATATGGAGATGGGATGTGTGTTGAAATGAGGATGAGAGCCCCCTTTTATAGCAAAGCTGCTGGAGGCCGAACAGCCGCGCGAATAAATGGCATTAAAATCTGCTTGGAAGTTGAAAAGTCGTGAGAAAACAAACAGCCTTGCGGGAAAGAGGTTCACCACGGACCGTGGCCTTCACCCCGGACCGACCGTGGTCAGCTTAGGCTCGACATTCTTCTATTCTTCTTTCTTTCCATGGGCATGGCAACTCAGGGGCATCCATGGGGGGTCAAAATACACTCCACTACGGTCAAAGTAAGGGCAAGAAGGAACAGAATCCTGTAAAACACAGAAAGGAACCATACTCGAACGTAAAATAGGAAAAGGAGTATAAATTATCACAAAAAGCATATAATTTTCCCTAAAAATGCAGCAAAATGACCCTTAAATATACACTTTAAGCACTCGTCAAACTCCCCCATGCTTAAACCGTTCCTTGTCCTCAAGCACACACTATAGAAAACCAACAAGCGGAGATGCATCTATGACTCAAAACATGACAACCTCTCTAAAGTAGGCAAGTCATAGCATATCATGAGTAAGAATATCAATCAATGGGAACCCCAAATGGTGCACAATACATTCAAAATTAAAAGGATGAAAAGGTTTTAAAAAAAAGTGTGGGAGCACAAGCATGATATCAAACTTGATCACCCCCAAAGAACCGAAAGCATATCATCTAAGTACATGAGATTCTAATAGAGTCTAATGGACCGGTAGAGCCTCATTTTTGGGAAATGCGGAACTCTCCCGCTCATGTGTTTTAAATATAACATAAATTCACTCAAGACTCTTTCCAAAGACGCAACCTATCGTATGCTTGATAAGGCTCTTTAATTCTCCACTACGAAAATACATTATACACAAGACAATCAAGAGGACATTATACGGGCTGCAATGTGGGTTAGAAGAGTCAGGAGAAAAGAGTGGACAAATGTGTTTGGGCAATGTGGAGCTACTTACCCTAGTGATTAGGGAGCAACCAATCAAAACATCAAGAAACCTTGGAGTTCACCAACACTCCAAACCTCAAAATACAATTAACATACCCTAACGAACGATGTAGGAAATGAGTTACCAAAGAAGGAATACAAGCTACGTACATATCCAATGCCAATAAGCTTATTCACTTTTCTTTTTTTTTTACTTTTTCTAGGACACAACTTTATCTTCCTTTTTTTTTCTTTTTCTTCAACATAATTCTTTTTTTTCATTTTTTTGTCTTTTTTTGCCTTTTTTTTTGTTTTTTTCCCAAATAAACATAACTTTTTTTCTTCTTTTTTTTGAAATGAAAATTGCAATTATTGAACAGCATAGGATCACTAACTATTAACTCACAACCTAATACATATACTCAACCCAAATAAGCGGGAACCAAAGCAAATGCTCAATGCTATCAATCCGTCAACAAACCCACATACCAAAGCCACCTTAAACTCGATTATCCCAAAACCACACACTAGATAGATGAAGTGATGCTCCATAGGCTTGGCTAAATGCTAGCAATATGTGTGTAGGCAAGGGCTAATACAAAGGCATCATAACGAAGAAAGATATAAGCTCGAAGGGGCTAATAAAGGGGAATTATCATGCAATACAGGGGCAAGCTATTTGGCTATGTCGCTAAAATGACTAAAGAAATAAATGTCTTTATCATATCATCAAATATGCACATGTTAATGTGGTTTTGAACAAGAGTCTAGGCAAGTTCTAGAGGTGCAACATGGAAGAGTCACACACATGAGAGAAACATGAGACTAAACATAATGAATTAGTCTAAATAAGGCTCAAAATCTCACGGGACATCTTCCAAAGTCTCGATTAGCTCATAAAATGACTCCATGTGCGAACATTAGTGCTAAGGACTCTAAGGGATCAAAAAGTTCTCAATCAAGACAGGGATCAAAACAAGAAGTATTTACAAAACCTTCAAAAATGTTTGCACCAAAGAAGGTTACACATCAAAAGCTACTCAAACTTATGAAAGCTATTTTGCCTAAACAAAATCATCATTGGAGGTTATCTTAAACCATTCCACACCATCCCTTCACTCCATGTGCTCCGGTTATTATGAGGCCGCATAGCTTAGTTGCAATCATTAGAGAGTGCACCTAAGCTATGCAGCCTCATAATAACCGGAGTACATGGAGTGTCAGCCACTCTAATACGTCTCCAAGACTAGAATTATGAAATCAGATACTATCAAAACGTGCAGGAGATTATCAAACTCTTGCGACCACAGTTCATAAAATAAAAGGTGAGAGGCAATAACAAAAATTACACTAAAGAGAATAAGTATCCTCTTAACCTTCGCAAAGCCCAAAGAAAAATCATAAGAAGGATTAAAGAATGTAATTCACATGACTTTCTTAGACAAGTCCTCTAGGCGCATACAATAAGGATCATTGGGGGGCTCATTCCCTCTAAAGTAACCTAGGGAAAGATAATTGTCAAGACTCCCACCAAGCATACTATACATGTCATCTACAATCCCCAAATCAACATTAGAATCAAAAACCATGGGATTTTCTGTGGGCTTGTCAAAGAAATACTTAGGGGTAGTAGACGGTAATGAACAAATAGGTGAAACATGGGAATGATAAGGGGTATTAAGGAGAACATTAATACAACCAAGGCTAGTAGACTCCTTATGCATAAACATATCACATGACCCCTCCAAATGAGTCTTATCTAAATCATGCACCTCGTCTAAAATATCATCTACCTTAAAACATGCATCAATAACGCTAAACCTAGCAACTTCCCAAAAGGCTCATCCACCTTGAGCCCCGTGCATTGAGCTAAAGGAAAGGATGAATCAGGTAAGCACAGGACAACATCAGTATTATCCTTAGGTGATGCAAAGTCAGGTTGCGCATAGCATTCATAATAAGGACACGACTTAGTAGCATGGTCAGAAGAATTACATAATTCACACCAAAAAGTGGCATAATAAGATCTAGCATAAAATGCGCAAGGATTAGGAAACGAATATCTATAAATACAATTAGCCTTCTCAAACTCAAATGAATCCTAAGCAATCCACTCGAGCAAATAACATGCATCATCAACACTTTTACCACGAAAACTCAAATACTCTAAAAGAGTTCGGATTTTACTATTCACACCCTCATCAACAATGTCTAAAATTTCCCATTTAACAACATAATAACCACATTGATCAAGGAAGACATTCAAATGTTTAAAATGCTTCCAAAATAGTTCATGTTCGAATTGGAGTAAATGGGAAATCGCCATTGTTTTTTTTCCAAATTTTTTTTATTGTTAATTTTCAGTTTGTTTTTTCAAATTTTTTTTTAAAGAAAAACAAAATGCTTGGTCAAACCCATCGGCGAAAACCCAATATTCAACACTAGTCCCCGACAAAGGCTTTGAAAAACTTGATAGGCCCACAAGCGCCTGGCGCCGTTATTGCAAATCAAGGTTCAATCCCACACAGACTAGGTTGATCTATTGTGCAATATTCCCTCAAGATATGCTAGGCAAATCCATTTGAGAATGAAATTTAACTAATCTACCATCTAATCTAATAGGTAAATAACATTGGAATTATACAAAACGAGCAATTTCTCAATTCATGTATCAATCAAGCATTTCTTCCCTAACTGGTTCTTTTAAAACTGATAATCGAAGTATCATAACCCTTTTTCAAGGTGAAGTGAAATACCTAAATCAAATCATTCATCAATTCTTTTGGATTCGCGAGTGGTCTATGTTTATTAGGCACATGACTATTAAATCAATGGTTTCTCAATCGATAATTCTCCCTCGAGACATCACATAATCAAGTCAAATCCTAGAATTTCAGTTTTAGAGATTTCACCTTTCAGTCCTTCATCCAAATACCTACAACATGCAAGAAAGTGATCAAGTTTCTCACAAAACAATAAACTTCTAGGATCCAATAAAACAGTCCAACAATTCCAAAATACTCAAAGAGATGAACACAAATCAAGAATTTAACTAGTATTTGCATAAATCCAAAATCAAAACAAAGTCATAATCAAAATTTCCAAACATAAATCAAATTTTAGAAAAGAGAGGAGAAGAGAAGAGAAAAGAGATGCTCAGCCAAGATCATCCTTGAATCGTCGTGCAAACTCGGGATGGAATCCTTGTAAATTTTCACTTCAACTCACTCTCCCTCCCTCTAATCTAATCCTAATCTATTTAAAGAGAGGAAAAGGAATGGAATGGTATATGGAGATGTGATGTGTGTTGAAATGATGATGAGAGCCCCCTTTTATAGAAAAGTTGTTGGAAGCAAAACAGCCACGCGAATAAATGGAATTAAAATCTGCTTGGAAGTTGAAAAGTCATGCGAAATCAAACAGCCTTGCAGGAAAGCGGCCTGCCCCGCACCGCGGCCTTCACCATGGACCAACCGTGGTCAGCTCTGGCTCGACATTCTCTTGCTTTTCTTTCTTTCCACTGGCATGGCAACTCAGGGGCATCGATGCGGGGTCAAAATACACTCAACTAGGGTCAAAGTAAGGCCAAAAAGCTCCAGAATCTCGCAAAACACAGAAAAGAACCATACCCGAGCTTAAAATGGGAAAAGGAGTATACATTATCACATAAAGCATATAACTTTCCCTAAAAATGCAGCAAAATGACCCTAAAATTATATACGCTTTAAACACTTATCAAACTCCCCCATGCTTTAACCATTGCTTGTCCTCAAGCATACGCTATATAAGACCGACAACCAGAGATGCATCTATGACTCTAAACACGACAACCTCTCTAAAGTAGGCAAGCTGTAGCATATCATAAGAAAGAATATCAATCAATGGCAAGCACAAATAGTGAACAATACATTTCAAAATTAGAAGGACAAGAAGGTTTTCAAAAAAAAGTATAACAGGACAAGCTTGATATCAAACTTAATCACCTCCAAAGAACCGAGAGCATATCATGTAAGCACATGAGATTTGAATCGAGTCTAATGGACTGGTAGAGCCTCACTGTTGGGAAATGTGGAACACTCCTGCACATGTGTTTGAAATATAGCATAGCTTCACTCAAGACTTATTCCAAAGATGCAATCCACCATATGCGTGGCAAGGCTCTCAAATTCTCCACTACTAAAATGCATTATGCGCAAGACAATCAAGAGGACTTTATTCGGGTTGTAATGTGGGCTAGAAGGGTTAGGGGAAAGGAGTGGACAAATGCATTTGGGGAATGTGTAGCTACTTAGTCAAGTGGATAGGGACCAACCATTCAAAACACCCAGAAACCTTAAAGTTCACCAACACTCCAAACCTCAAAACACAATGAACTTAACCTAATGAATTATGTAGGAAATGAGTTGACAAACAAAGACTACAAGCCTTGTACATATCCAATGCCAATTACCTTATTCACTTTTGGTTTTTTTTTCCGCTTTTTCAAGAACATAACTTTATCTTCATTTTTTCTTCTTTTGCTTCAACATAATTCTTTTTTTTTCATTTTTTTCTTGTTTTTTTTTTTGGTCTTTTCTCTTTTCTTTTTTTTTCTACTACATAACTTTTTTTTCTTCTTTTTTTTTCTGAAATGAAGATTGCAATTATTGAAAGGCATAGGATCACTAACTATCAACTCACAACCTAATACATATACTCAACCCAAATAAGAGGGAACCAAAGCAAATGTTCAATGTTACCAATCCCTAAACAAACCAACATACCAAAGCCATCTTAAACTTGATTATCCTCAAAACCACCCACTAGATAGCTGAAGTGATGCTCCATAGGCTTGGCTTAAAGGTAGGAATATGTGTTTGGCCAAGGGCTAATATGGAGGGATCAAAACAAAGAAAGATGTAAGCTCGAAGGGGCTAATAAAGGGGAATTATCATGTAATACAAGGGCAGGCTATTTGGCTATGTGGCTCAAATGGTCAAAGAAAGAAATGCCTCTATCATATTATCAAATATGCACATGCTAATGTGGTTTTGAACAAGAGTCCGCGCAAGTTTCAAAGATGCAACATCGAAGGCTCGTACACATGAAAGAAACATGAGACTAAACATAATGAATTCGTCCAAATGACACTCAAAATCCCATGGGACATCTACTAAAGCCGCAATTAACTCATAAAATGACTCCACATATGAACATTAGTGCTAAGGACTCTAAGCGATCAAACAGCTCTTAGTCAAGACAACAGTCAAAACAAGAAGTATTTAGAAAACCTTCAAAATTGTGGCACCAAAAGGGATTACACATCAAAAGCTACTCAAACTTATGAAAGCTATTTTGCATAAACAAAGGCATCATTGGAGGTTATCTCAAACCAATCTTCACCATCCCTTCATGCAATCCTATATGCAAACATAGCTGCAATTAAATATAAAACACTACTGTAAACAAAAAGAAACCTTAAAACTACATGCTCTAGCATGTATACAGGCTAACAACCAAAACAAAAGACATGAAAACTACCCTTCCCCCATGCTTAGATAAAATATTATTATCCAAAGGAAAAAAGTAAGAGAAAGGACAGGGAAAACAAAACATAACAATCTCACCAGGTTAGGGGTAGAGTGCACCTAAGCTATGCAGCCTCGTAATAACCGACGCACATGGAGTATCAGCCACTCCATTACATCTTCAAGACTCGATTTATGAAATCAGACACTGTTAAAGCACGTAGGAGCTTATCAAACTCCTGGGACCATATTTCAAAAAACAAAAGGAAAGACGCAATAACAAAAATTACACCAAAGAGAATAAGTATCCTCTTAACCTTACCAAAGACGATAGAAAAATCATAAGAAGGATTAAAGAATGTAGTCCACATAACTTTCTTATGCAAGTCCTCTAGGCATACACAATAAGGAACAATGGAGGGATCATACCAACTAAAGTAACCTTGGGACACATAATTGTCACGACTCCAACCAAGCATACTAAACATGCTTTCTACATGGCCCAAATCAACGTTAGAATAAAAAATTAGAAGATTTTCTATGGGCGTATCAATGAAATACTTAGGGGAAAGAGAGGGTAATGAACAAATAGGTGAAACATGGGAATCAACAAGGGGATGAGGGAGAACATTATTACAACCAAGGCTAGTAGACTCCTCATACATAAAGACATCACGTGACCCCTCCACAGGAGTCTTATCTAAATCATGCACCTCATCTAAAACATCTTCTAACTTAAAACATGCATCAGTAACACTAAACCTAGCAACTTCCCCAAAAGGCTAACCCACCTCGAGCCCCATGCACTGAGCTAAGGGAAAGGATGAATCGGGTAAGGACAGGACAGGACAACATCAGTATTATCCTTACGTGATGCAAAGTCAGGTTGTGCATTGCAGGCATAATAGGGACACGACTTAGTAGCATAGTCAGAAGAATTACATAATTCACACAAAAAAGCAGCATAATAAGATCTAGCATAAAATACACAAGGATCAGAAAATGAATATATAGAAATACAACTAGCCTTCTCAAACTCAAATGAATTCCAAGCAATCCACTCAAGCAAATAACATGCATCATCAACACTTTTACCATGAAAACCCCAACACTCTAAAAGACTTCGGGTTTCACTATTCACACCCTTATCAACAATGTCTAAAATTTTTCAATTACAAACACAATAACCACATTGAGCAAGAAAGACATTCAAACGTTTAAAATACCTCCAAAATAGTTCATGCCCAAATTAGGGGAAATGCAAAATTGCCATTGTTTTTTTTTCAAATTTTTTTGGTTCTTAATTTTCAGGTTTTTTTTCAAAATATTTTTTTAAAGAAAAATAAAATTCTTAGTCAAACCTATCGGGAAAACACAAGATTCGACACTAGTCCCCGGTAACAGCGCCAAAAAACTTTATAGGCCCGCAACTGCACGGTGGCTTTGTAGCAAATCGAGGTTGATCCCACCAAGACTAGGTTGATCTATTAGGCTATATTCCCTCAAGATATGGTAAGCGAATCCAAATTTGAGAATAAAGTTTAACTAATCTTCTAACTAATCTAATAGATAAATAATCATGGAATTGTACAAAACTAGCAATTTCTCAATTCATGCATCAATCAAGCACTTCTTCCTTAGCTAGTTGTTTTAAAATCGATAATCGAAGTATCACAACCTTCTTTCAAGGCGAAGTGAAATTCCTAAATCAAATCAGTTATTCATTCTCATAGATTCTCAATTGGTCTGGGTTCATTAGGCACACGATTATCAAATCAATAGTTTCTCAATGGGTAATTCTACCTCGACACATCACAAAATCAAGTCGAATCCTAGGATTCCGGTATTAGAGATTTCACCTTTCAATACTTCATCCAAATACCCACAATACGCAAGAAAGTGATCACGTTTCTCACAAGATAATAAACTTCTATGATCCAATAAACAATCCAACAATTCCAAAATACTCAAAGAGATGAATAACAAATCAAGAATTTAACTAGTATTTACATAAATTCAAAATCGAAACAAAGCCATAATCAAAATTTCAAAACATAAATCAAATTTTGGAAAAGAGACGAGAAGATAAGAGAAAAGATATGCTCAGCCAAGACTGTGCTTGAACCGCCGTACAAACCCGGGATGAAATCCTTGTAAATCTTCACATCAACTCACTCTCTCTCCCTCTAATATAATCCTAGCCTACATGAAGAGAGGAAAAGGAATGGAATGGGACATGGAGATGGGATGTGTCTTGAAAGGAGGTTGAGAACCCCATTTTATAGCAAAGCTGCTGGAAGGCGAACATCCACGCGAATATATGGCCTTAAAATCTAGTGGGAAGTTGAAAAGTCGTGAGAAAACAAACAGCCTCGTGGGAAATAGGTCCACCACAGACCGTGGCCTTCACCACGGACCGACCGCGGATAGCTCTGGCTCGACATTCTTCTTTCCACGGGCATAGTAAGTCAAGGGCATCTGTTAGTGGTCAAAATACACTCAACTAGGGTCAAAGTAAGAGCAAAAAGGTCTAGAATCCTGCAAAACACATAAAAGAACCATACCCGAGCGTAAAATGGGAAAAGGAGTACAAATTATTGCATAATGCATATAATTTAGCTAAAAATGCAGCAAAATGACCCTAAGATGATATACGCCTTAAGGACTTATCAAACTCCCTATGCTTAAACCTTTACTTGTCCTCAAGCAAACACTATAGAAGACCAACAACCAGAGATGCATTTATGACATAGAACATTACAACCTCTCTAAAGTAGGCAAGCCATAGCATATCATAAGCAAGAATATCAATCAATGGCAACCCCAAATAGTGCACAATAAATTTCAAAATTAGAAGGACGAAAAGGCTTTCAACAAAAAGTATAAGAGCACAAACTTGATGTCAAACTTGATCACCCCGAAAGAATCAAAAGCATATCAAGTAAGTACATCAGATTTGAATAGAGTCTAATGGACCGGTACAGCCTCACTTTTGGGAAATATGTAACACTCCTGCTCTTTTGTTTGAAATATATCATTGTTTCACTCAAGACTCATTCCAAAGATGCAATCTATCATATGCTTGACAAGACTCTCAAATTCTCCACTGTCAAAACGCATTATGTGCAAGACAATCGAAAGGACCTTATTCGAGTTGTAATATGGGCTAGAAGGGTTGAGGTAAAGAAGTGGACAAATGCATTTGGGCAATATGCAGCTACTTAACCAAGTGATTAGGGAGCAACCAATAAAAAAAACCAAGAAACCTTGAAGTTCACCCATACTCCAAACCTGAAAATATAAAGAACATGCCCTAATAAAACATATAGGAAATGAGTTAACAAAGAAGGAATACAAGCTATGCACATATCTAATGCCAATAACCTTTTCACTTTTGGGTTTTTTTTTTCGCTTTTTCAAGAACATTACTTTATCTGCCTTTTTTTTCTTTTTCTTCAACAAAAGTCTTTTTTTTTTGTTTTTTTCTACAACATAATTTTTTTCTCTTCTTTTTTTTTAAAACGAAAATTGCAATTTTTGAAAGGCATAGGATCACTAACTGTCAACTTGCAACCTAATACATATACTCAACCCAAATAAGAGGGAACCAAAGCAAATGCTCAATGTTATCAATCCCTCAATAACCCAACATACCAAAACTACCTTAAACTCGATTATCCCCAAAACCACCCACTAGATAGATGAAGTGATGCTCCATAGGCTTGGCTCAAAGGTAGAAATATGTGTTTGGCTAAGGCTAATATGAAGGGATCACAACAAAGAAAGATATAAGCTCAAAGGGGCTAATCAAGGGGAATTATCACGTAATACAAGGGCAGGCTATTTGGCTATGTTACTAATAAAAGGGAATTATCATCAAATATACACATGCTAATGTGGTTTTAAACAAGGGTCTAGGCAAGTTCTAGAGATGCAACATAGAAGAGTCACACACTTGAAAGAAACACGAGACTCAACATAATGAATTAGTCCAAATAAGGCTTAAAATCTCACAGGACATCTACTAAAGTCTCAATTAGCTTGTAAAATGACTCCATGTATGAACATTAGCGCTAAGGACTCTAAGGGATAAAAATATTCTCAATCAAGACAGGGGTCAAAACAAGAAGTATTTACAAAACCTTTAAACATTTTCGCACCAAAAGGGATTACACATCAAAAGCTACTCAAACCTATGAAATCTATTTTGCCTAAACAAAAGCATCATTGGAGGCTATCTCAAACCAATCCACACCATCCCTTCATGCAATCCTATATGCAAATATAAATGCAAATAAATGCAAAATATTAATGCAAATAAAAAGAAACCCTAAAACTACATGCTCTAGCATGTATGCAGGCTAATAACCAAAAAGAAAAACTTGAAAACTACCCTCCCCCTATGCTTAGATAAAATATTATTATTTGAAGGAAACAAAGTAAGAGAAGGGGAAGGGAAAACAAAAGAGAACAATCCCACCATGTTAGGTGCAGAGTGCACCTAACCTACATGGCCTCGTAATAATTGGGGTACATAGGGTATCAGCCACTCCATTACATCTTCAAGACTTGACTCAAGAAATCAGCACTATCAAGGCACGCAGGAGCTTATCAAACTCCTGTGACCACAATTCAGAATATAAAAGGTTAGAGTCAATAACAAAAATTACACCAAAGAAAATAAGTATGCTCTTAACCTTAGTAAAGACCATAGAAAAATCATAAGAAGGATTAAAGAATGTAGTCCACATGACTTTCTTAGACAAGTCCTCTATGCATACACATGAAGGATCAATGGAGAGATCATACCCGTTGAAGCAACTTAGGGAAAAATAATTGTCGATACTCCCACCAAGCAATTCTCAGGGATTCTCATGGATTCTCTGGGTATGGAGATTCGATGTGTGTTGAAATGAGGATGAGAGCCCCCTTTTATAGCAAAGCTGCTGGAAACCGAATAGCTACGCGAATAAAAGGCATTAAAATCTGCTTGGAAGTTGAAAAGTCGAGAGAAAACAAACAGCTTCGAGGGAATGAGGTCCACCACAGACCCTGGCCTTCACCACAGATCGACCATGGTTAGCTCTAGCTCGACATTCTCCTGCTCTTCTTTTTTCCACGGGCCTGGCAACTCAGGGGCATCTATAGGGGGTCAAAATACACTCAACTAGGGTCAAAGCAAAGGCAAAAAGGTCCAGAATCTTGCAAAATACAGAAAAGAAACATCCTCGAGCGTAAAATGAGAAAAGGAGTATAAATCATCACATAAAGCATATAATTTTCTCCAAAAATGCGGCAAAATGGCCCTAAAATGGTATACGCTTTACGCACTTGTCAAACTCCCCCATGCTTAAACTGTTGCTTGTTCTCAAGCAAACACCATAGAAAACCGATAAGCGGAGATGCATCTATGACTCAAAACATGACAACCTCTCTAAAGTACGCAAGCCATAGCATATCATAGGCAAAGATATCAATCAATGGCAATCCCAAACAGTGCACAATACATTTCAAAATTATAAGTGTGAGAAGGTTTTCGAAAACAAGTGTACGACCATGAGGCTGACATCAAACTTGGTCACTCCCAAAGAATCGAAAGCATATCATGTAAGTACATGAGATTTGAATAGAGTCTAATGGACCGGTAGAGCTTCACTTTTGGGAAATGTAGAACACTCCCGCTTATGTGTTTCGAATATAGCATACGTTCACTCAAGACTCATTACAAAGATACAATCTATCATATGCTTGACAAGGCTCTCAAATTCTCAACCACTAAAATGCATTACGCATAAGAGAATAAACAGGACTTTATTCGGTTTTAATGTGGGCTAGAAGGATTAAGGGAAATGAGTAGACAAATGTATTTGGGCAATGTGGAGCTACCTAGCCAAGTGACTAGGGAGCAACCAATCAAAACACCAAGAAATCTTGAAATTCACCAACACTAAAACCTTAAAATACAATGAACTTACCCTAATCAACCATACCGGAAACAAAGAAGGAATACAAGCTATGTACATATCCAATGCCAATAACCTTATTCACTTTTTGTATTTTTTTCGCGTTTTCAAGAACATAACTTTATCTTCCTTTTTTTCTTTTTCTTCAACTTAACACTTTTTTTTCTTTTGCCTTTTCTCTATCTTTTTTTTTCTGTCTTTTCTCCATCTTTTTTTTTTCTACAATATAACTTTTTTTCTTCTTTATTTTTCTGAAACAAAAATTGCGATTATTGAAAGGTACAGGATCACTAACTATGAACTCACAACATAATACATATACTCAACCCAAATAAGAGGGAATCGTTTGCGGAATCAAAGCAAATGCTCAATGTTATCAATCACTCAACAAACCAACATACCAAAGCTACCTTAAACTCGATTATCCCAAAAACCACCCACTAGATAAATGAAGTGATGCTCCATAGGCTTGGCTTAAAGATAAGAATATGTGTTTGGCCGACGGCTAATATGAAGGGATCACAACAAAGAACGATATAAGCTCAACGGGGCTAATAAAGAGGAATTATCATGTAATACAAGGGTTGGCTATTTTGCTATGTGGCTAAAATGCTCAAAGAAAGAAACGCTCTGTCACATCATCGAATATGCACATGCTAATGTGGTTTTGAACAAGATTCCAGGCTAGTTCTAGAGAGGCAACATGGAAGAGTCACACAAATGAAAGGAATATGAGACCAAACACAATCAATTTGTCCAAATAAGGCTCAAAATCTCACGGGACATCTACCAAAGTCTCAATTAGCTCATAAAATGACTCCATGCAAGAACATTAGCGTTAAGGACTCTAGGGGATAAAAAAAGTTCTTAGACAAGACAAGGGTTAAAACAAGAAGTATTTGCAAAACCTTCAATAATTTTCACATCAAAAGGGATTACACATTAAAAGCTACTCAAATTCATGAAAGCTATTTTGCCTAAAAAAAAAGCATCATTTGAGGTTATCTCAAGCCAATCCACACCATCCCTTCATGCACTCCTATATGGAAACATAAATGCAACTAAATGCAAAACACTAATGTAAACAAAAACAAACCCCAAAACTACATGCTCTAGCATGTATGCAAGCTAATATCTGGGGTACATTGAGTATCAGCCACGCCATTACATTTTCAAGACTCGACTCATGAAATCAGACACTGTTAAAGCATGTAGCAGCTTATCAAACTCTTGTGACCACAATTCAAAAAATAAAAGGTAAGAGGCAATAAAAAAAATTACACCAAAGAGAGTAAGTATCCTCTTAATCTTAGCAAAGACCATAGAAAAATCATAAGAATGATTAAAGAATGTAGTCCACATGACTTTTTTAGGCAAGTCCTCTAGGCATATACAATAAGGATCAATGGAGGGATCATACCCTCTAATGTAACCTAGGGACACATAATTGTCAAGACTCCCACCAAGCATACTAAACATGTTATCTACACAACCCAAATCAACATTAGAATCAAAAATCATATGATTTTCTATAGGTGTGTCAATGAAATACTTAGGGGAAGGAGAGGGTAATGAGAAAATAGGTGAAACATGGGAATGATCAACGAGATGAGGGAAAACATTATTGCAACCAAGGCTAGTGGACTCCTCATGCATAAACACATCACGTGACCCCTCTAAAGTAGTCTTAACTGAATCATGCACATCGTCTAAATATCTTCTGACTTAAAACATGCTTCAGTAACACTAAACCTAGCAACTTCCCCAAAAGGCTCACCCACCCCGAGCCTCGTGCACTGAGCTAAAGGAAAGGATGAATCGGGCAAGGACAGGACAACATCAGCATTATCCTTACGTGATGCAAAGCAAGGTTGCGCATCGCATTCATAATCATGACACAACTTAGTAGCATGGTCAGAAGAATTACATCATTCACACCAAAAAAGGGGCATAATAAGATCTGGCATGAAATGCACAAGGATCAGGAGATGAATATCTAGAAATACAGCTAGCCTTCTCAAACTCAAATTAATCTCAAGTAATCCACTCAAGCAAATAACATGCATCATCAACACTTTTATCATGAAAGACCCAATACTCTAAAAGAGCTCAGGTTTTACTATTCACACTCTCATCAACAATGTCTAAAATTTTTCATTTACCAACGCAATAACCACATTGAGCAACAAAGATATTCAAACGTTTAAAATACCTCCAAAATAGTTCATGCTCAAATTGGGGAAAATGAAAAATTGCCATTGTTTTTTTCTTCAGATTTTTTGAGTTGTTAATTTTCAGCTTTTTTTCACAATTTTTTTTGAAGAAAAATAAAATGCTTAGTCAAACGTATAGGGAAAAACCCAATATTCGACACTACTCCTCGGCAACGGCGCCAAAAAAACTTGGTAGGACCGCAAGCGCATGGTGGTGTTGTATCAAATGAAGGTCGATCCCAAAGAGACTAAGTTGATCTATTGGGCTATATTCCCTCAAGATATACTAAGCGAATCCAGATTTGAGAATGAAATTTAACTAATATACTATCTAATCTAATAGATAAATAATCATGAAATTATACAAAACTAGCAATTTCTCAATTCATGCATCAATCAAGCACTTGTTCCTTAACTGGTTGTTTTAAAACTGAGAATCGAAATATCGAAACCCTCTTACAAGGCAAAATGAAATACCTAAATCAAATCAATCATCAATTCTCATGGATTCTCGATTGGTCTAGGTTCATTAGGCACACGATTATCAAATCAATTGTTTCTCAATCACTAATTCTCCGTCAAGACATCACACAATCAAGTCAAATCCTAGGATTTCGATATAAGAGATTTCACCTTTCAGTCCTTCATCCAAATACCCACAACATGCAAGAAAGTGATCAAGTTTTCCACAAGACAATAAACTTCTAGGAACCAATAAAACAATCCAACCATTCCAAAATACTCAAAGAGATGAATAACAAATCAAGAATTTCACTAGTATTTACATAAATTCAAAATCAAAACAAAGTCATAATCAAAATTTCAAAACATAAATCAAATTTTAGAAAAAAGAGGAGAAGAGAAGAGAAAAGAGATGCTTAGCCAAGATCATGCTTGAATCGTCATGCAAACCCGGGATGGAATCCTTGCAAATCTTCACTTCAACTCACTCTCTCCCTCTAATCTAATCTGAATCTACTTGTGGAGAGGAAAAGGAATCGAATGGGATATGGAGATGGGATGTGTGTTGAGATGAGGATGAGAGCCCCCTTTTACAGCAAAGCTACTAGAAGCCGAACAGCTATGCGAATAAATGGCATTAAAATCTGCTTGCAAGTTGAAAAGTCGTGAGAAAACAAACAGCCTCGCGGTAAAGAGGTCCACCATGAACCATTGCCTTCACCACGGAATGATCGTGCTCAGCTCTGGCTTGACATTCTTCTGCTCTTCTTTCTTTCCACGGGTATGGCAACTCAGGGGCATCCGTGGGGGGTCAAAATACACTCACCTAGGGTCAAACTAAGGGCAAAAAGGTCCATAATCCTGTAAAACACAGAAAAGAACCATACCCGAACGTAAACTGGGAAAAGGAGTATAAATTATCACATGAAGCATATAATTTTTCCTAAAAATGCAGCAAAATGACCCTAAAATTATAGACGCTTTAAGCACTTATCAAACTCCCTCATGCTTAAACAGTTGCTTGTCCTCAAGCAAACATTGTAGAAAACCGACAGCAGAAATGTCTCTATGACTCAGAATACGACAACCTCTCTAAAGTAGGCAAGCCAAAGCATATCATAATCAAGAATATCAATCAATGGCAACCCCAAATAGTGCACAATACATTTCAAAATTGGAAGGATGAGAAGGTTTTCAAAAGAAAGTATGGGAACACAAGCTTGATATCAAACTTGATCACCCCCATAGAACTGAAAGCATATCATGTAAGTAAATAAGATTTGAATAGAGTCTAATGGACTGGTAGAGCCTCACTTTTGGGAAATGTGGAACACTTCGGCCCTGTTCTTTTCGTGGTTTAATGAACCCAACCCACTCCTTCCCACACCCACCCACTCCTTTGCCCCCCTTTCCCACACTCCTTCATTCAACTCCCCAACTTCATTCAACTCGTTTCCACTCCTGCCCACTCTCACCCACTCCTTCCCCCCTTTTCTCACACTCACCCATCCCACACCCATCATTTCCCACTAAAAAAAACAAGGCCTCACTTATGTGTTTGACATATTGCATAGGTTCACTCAAGACTCATTCCAAAGATGCAATCTACCATATGCTTGATGAGGCTCTTAAATTCTCCACCACTAAAATATGTTATGTACAAGACAATCAAGAGAACTTTATTTGGGTTGTAATGTAGGCTAGAAGGGTTAAGGGAAAGGGGTGGACAAATGTATTTGGGCAATGCGAAGCCACTTAGCCAAGTGACTAGGGAGCAATCAAACAAAACACCAAGAAACCTTCAAGTTCACCAACACTCCAAAGCGCAAAATACAATGAACACACCCTAATCAGCTATGTAGGAAATGAGTTGACAAAGAAGAAATACAAGCTATGTACATATCCAATGC
Organism: Selenicereus undatus; assembly: GCA_017589665.1. Lineage (NCBI taxonomy): Eukaryota > Viridiplantae > Streptophyta > Magnoliopsida > Caryophyllales > Cactaceae > Selenicereus > Selenicereus undatus. Next base: position 51,093,178 of record JACYFF010031959.1, on the reverse strand, counting down.
CAATAACCTTATTCACTTTTGGTCTTTTTTTTTCACATTTTCAAGAACATAACTTTATTTTCCTTTTTTTTTTTCTTTTTCTTCAACATAACTGTTTTTTTTTCAATTTTTTTTCATGTTTTTTTTTTACTTTTCTCTGTCTTTTTTTTGTTTTTTTTTTTCCACAACATAACTTTTTTTTCTTCCTTTTTTTTTTCTTAAATGAAAACCGCAATTATTGAAAGGCATAGGATCACTAACTATTAACTCACAACCTAATACATATACTTAACCCAAATAAGAGGGAACCAAAGCAAATGTTCAATGTTATCATTCCTTCAACAAACCAACATACCAAAGCCACCTTAAACTTGATTATCCCCGAAACCACCCACTAGATAGATGAAGTGATGCTCCATATGCTTGGCTTAAAGGTAAGAATATGTGTATGGCCAAGGGCTAATATGAAGGGATCACACCAAAGAAAGATGCAAGCTCGAAGGGGCCAATAAAGGGGAATGATCATGTAATACAAGGGCAGGCTATTTAGCAATGTGGCTAAAATGGTCAAAGAAAGAAATGCCTTTATCATATCATCAAATATGTACATGTTAATGTGGTTTTGAACAAGAGCCTGAGCAATTTGGAGAGAAGCAACATGGCGGAGTTGCACACATGAAAGGAACATGAGACTCAACATAATGAATTAGTCCAAATAGGGCTCAAAATCTCACGAGGCATCTACTAAACTCGTAATTAGCTCATAAAACGACGCCATGTATAAACATTAGTGCTAAGGACTCTAAGGGATAAAAAAAAATTTCTCAATCAAGACAATGGTCAAAATAAGAAGTATTTACAAAACCTTCAAAAATTGTCGCACCAAAAGGAATTACACATCAAAAGCTACTCAAACTCATGCAAGCTATTTTTCCTAAATAAAAACATCATTGGAGGCTATCTCAAGCCAATCCACACCATCCCTTTATACAATCCTATATGCAAACATAAAAAGCAACTAAATGCAAAACACTAATGCAAACAAGAAGAAATACTAAAACTACAGCTCTAGCATGTATGCAGGCTAACAGCCAAAATGAAAAACACGAAAACTACCCTTCGCCCGTGCTTAGATAAAACATTATTATTCGAAGGAAAGAAAGTAAGATTAAGAGAAAGGAAAACAAAAGAGAATAATCTCACCAGGTTAGGTCCAGAGTGCACCTAAGCTATGTAGCCTCGCAATAACCGAGGCACATGGAGTGTCAGCCACTATATTATATCTTCAAGACTCGATTCACGAAATCAGACACTGTTAAAGCACTCAGGAGCTTATTAAACTCCTAGGACCATAATTCAGAAAATAAAAGGAAAGAGGCAATAACAAAAATTACGCCAAAGAGAATAAGTATTCTCTTAACCTTAGCAAAGACCATAGAAAAATCATAAGAAAAATTAAAGAATGTAGCCCACATGACTTTCTTAGGCAAGTCCTACAGGCATACACAATAAGGAACAATGGAGGGATCATACCCACTAAAGTAACCCAGGGACACATAATTGCCAAGACTCCCACCAAGGATACTAAATATGTTATGTACATGGCCCAATCAACATTAGAATAAAAAATCAAAAGATTTTCTATGAGTGTATCAATGAAATACTTAGGGGAAGGAGATGGTAATGAACAAATAGGTGAAACATGGGAATGATCAAGGAAATGAGGGAGAACATTATTACAATCAAGGCTAGGAGACTCCTCATGCATAAACACATCACGTGACCCCTCCAAATGAGTCTTATCTAAATTATGCACCTCATCTAAAATATCTTCTGATTTAAAACATGCATCAGTAACACAAAACCTAACAACTTCCCCAAAAGGCTTACCCGCCTTGAGTCTCGTGCACTAAGCTAAAGGAATTGATGAATCAGGTAAGGATAGGACAACATCACTATTATCCTTAGGTGATGCAAAGTCAGGTTGCGCATAGCATTCATAATAAGCACAAGACTTAGTAGCATGGTCAGAAGAATTACATAACTCACACCAAAAAGGGGCATAATAAGATCTACCGTACAATGCGCAAGGATCAGAATGAATATCTAGAAATACAACTAGCGTTCTAAAACTTAAATGAATCCCAAGAAATCCATTCAAGCAAATAACATACATCAACACTTTTACCATGAAAACTTCAATACTCTAAAAGAGTTCGGGCTTCACTATTCACACCCTTATCAACAATGTCTAAAATTTCTCAATTACCAACACAATAACCACATTGAATAAGAAAGACATTCAAATTTTTAATTACCTCCAAAATAGTTCATGCTCGAATTTGGGGGAAATGGACAATCGCCATTGTTTTTTTTTTTCAATCGGTTCTGGTTGTTAATTTTCAGCTTTTTTTCAAAATATTTTTTGAAAGAAAAATAAAATGGTTAGTCAAACCTATCGGGAAAAACCCAATACTCGACACTAGCCCCCGGTAACGGCGCCAAAAAATTTTACAGGCCCGTAAGCACACGATGGCATTGTAGAAAATCAAGGTCAATCAAACAGAGACTAGGCTGATTTATTGGGCTATATTCCGTCAAGATATGCCAAGTGAATCCAAATTTGAGAATAAAATTTAACAAATCTACTATCTAATCTAATAGATAAATAATCATAGAATTATACAAAACTAGCAATTTCTCAATTCATGCATCAATAAAACACTTCTTCCTTAACTGGTTGTTCTAAAACCGATAATCAAAGTATCACAACCCTCATTCAAGGTGAAGTGAAATACCTAAATCAAATCAATCATCATTTCTTGTGGATTCTCGATTGGTTTAGGTTTATTAGGCACACGATTATCAAATCAATGGTTTCTCAATCGCTAATTCTCTCTCAAGGCATCACACAATCATGTCGAATCCTAGGATTCCGGTATTAGAGATTTCACCTTTGAGTCCTTCATCCAAATACCCACAACATGCCAGAAAGAAACCACGTTTCTCACAACATAATAAACTTCTAGGATCCAATAAAACAATCCAACAATTCCAAAACACGCAAAGAGATGAACAACAAATCAAGAATTTAACTAGTATTTGCATAATTCCAAAATCAAAACAAAGTCATAATCAAAATTTTAAAACATAAATCAAATTTTAGAAAAGAAAGGAGAAGAGAAGAGAAAAGATATGCTCAGCCAAGATCGTGCTCGAACCGTCATGCAATCCGGGGATGGAATCCTTGCAAATCTTCACATCAACTCACTCTCTCTCCCTCTAATCTAATCCTCATCTACTTGGAGAGAGGAAAAGGAATGGAATAGGATATGGAGATGGGATGTGTGTTGAAATGAGGATAAGAGCCCCCTTTTATAGCAAAGCTGCTAGAAGGCGAACAGCCACGTGAATAAATGGCATTAAAATCTACTTGGAAGTTGAAAAGTCGTGAGAAAACAAACAGCCTCGCGGGAAAGAGGTCCACCACGGACCATGGCCCTCACCACGGACCGACTGCGATCAGCTCTGGCATGACATTCTGCTATTTTTCTTTCTTTCCACGGGCATGGCAACATAGGGGCATCCGTGGGGGGTCAAAATACACTCAACTAGGGTCAAAGTAAGGGCGAAAAGGTCCAGAATCCTACAAAACATAAAAAAGAACCATACTCAACCGAAAAATGGGAAAATGAGTATAAATTATCACATAATGCATATAATCTTCCTTAAAAATGCAGCAAAATGACCCTAAAATGATATACATTTTAAACACTTGTCAAACTCCCCCATGCTTAAACCGTTGCTTTTCCTCAAGCGAACACTATATAAAACTGACAAGTGGAGATACATTTATGACTTAGAACATGACAACCTCTCTAATGTAGGCAAGCCATGGCATATCATGAGCAAGAATATCAATCAATGGGAACCACAAATAGGGCACAATACACTTCAAAATTAGAAGGACGAGAAGGTTTAAAAAAAAAGTATGGAAGCACAAGCTTGATATCAAACTTGATCACCCCCAAAGAACCGAAAGCATATCTTGTACGTACATAAGATTTGAATAGAGTCTAATAGACCGGTAGAGCTTCATTTTTTGGAAATGCGGAACTCTCCCACTCCTGTGTTTGAAATATAGCATAGGTTCACACAAGACTCTTTCCAAAGACGGGATCTACCATATGCTTGACAAGGCTCTCAAATTCTCCACCACAAAAATGCATTATGCACAAGACAATCAAGAGGACTTTATTCGGGTTGTAATGTGGGTTAGAAGGGTTAAGAGAAAGGAGTGGACAAATGCGTTTGGGCAATGTGGAGCTACTATGCCTAGTGATTAGGGAGCACCAATCAAAACAACAAGAAACCTTAGAGTTCACCAATACTCCAAACCTCAAAATACAATGAACATACCCTAATGAACCATGTAGGAAATGAGTTGACAAAGAAGGAATACAAGCTATGTACGTATCCAATGCCAATAACCTTATTCCCTTTTTTTTCACTTTTTCAAGAACACAACTTTATCTTCCTTTTTTTTCTTTTTCTTCAACATAACTCTTTTTTTTTCAACTTCATTCTTTTTTTTTGTCTTTTTTTGTCTTTTTTTTGTTTTTTTTCCCAAAAAAACGTAACTTTTTTTCTTTATTTTTTTCTAAAACTATAACTGTAATTATTGAAAGGAATAGGATCACTAGTTATCAAGTCACAACCTAATACATATACTCAACCAAAATAAGAGGGAACCAAAGCAACTGCTCAATGTTATCAATCCCTCAACAAACCAACATACCAAAGCCACCTTAAACTCGATTATCCCAAAACCACACACTAGATAGATGAAGTGATGCTCCATATGCTTGGCTTAGAGGTAGGAATATGTGTTTGGCTAAGGGCTAATACGAAGGGATCACAATAAAGAAAGATATAAGCTCAAACGGGCTAATAAATGGGAATTACCATGCAATGCAAGGGCAGGCTATTTGGCTATGTGGCTGAAATGACCAAAGAAAGAAATGCCTCTATCATATCATCAAATATGCACATGCTAATGTGGTCTTGAAAAAGAGTATAGGCAAGTTCTAGAGATGCAACATGGAAAAGTCACACACTTGAAAGAAACATGAGACTCAGCACAATGAATTAGTCCAAATAAGGCTTAAAATCTCACATAACATCCATTAAAGTCTCAATTAGCTTGTAAAATGACTTTATGTACAAACATTAGTGCTAAGGACTCTAAGGGGAAAAAACTTTCTTAATCAAGACAAGGGTCAAAACAAGAAGTATTTACAAAACCTTCAAAAATTTTCGCACCAAAAGGGATTACACATCAAAAGCTACTCAAACTCATGAAAGCTATTTTGCCTAAACAAAAGTATCATTGGAGGTTATCTCAAACCAATCTACACCATCCCTTCAAGCACTCCTATATGCAACATAAATGCAACTAAATGCAAAACACTAATGCAAACACAAAGAAACCCTAAAACTACATGTTTTAGCATGTACGTAGGCTAATAACCAAAATGAAAAACATGAAAACTACCCTTCCCCTATGTTTAGATAAAACATTATTATTTGAAGGAATGAAAGTAAGAGAAAGGGAAGGGAAAACAAAAGAGAACAATCTCACCAGGTTAAGTGCAGAGTGTACCTAAGCTATGCAGCCTTGTAATAATTGCGGTACATGAAGTATCAACCACTCCATTACATCTTCAAGACTCGACTCATGCAATTAGACGATGTTAAAGCACGCACGACCTTATCAAACTCCTGGGACCATAATTCAAAATATGAAAGGTAAGAGACAATTACAAAAATTACACCAAAGAGAATAAGTACCCTCTTAACCTTAGCAAAGACGATAGAAAAATCATAAGATGGATTAAAGAATGTAGTCCACATGACTTTCTTAGACAAGCCCTCTATGCATACACATTAAGGATCAATAGAGGGATTATACACACTAAAGCAACCTATGGGCATATAATTGTTGAGACTCCCACCAAGCATACTAAACATGTTATCTACATGTCCCAAATCAACATTAGAATCAAAAATCATAGGATTTTCTATGGGCATGTCAATAAAATACTTAGGGGAAGGCGAGGGTAGTGAACAAATAGGTGAAACATGAGAATGATCAAGGGGATCAGGGAGAACATAATCACAACCATGGCTAGTAGACTCCTCATGCATAAACACATCACATCACCCCTCCAAAGGAGTCTTATCTAAATGATGCACCTCATCTAAAATATCTTCTGACTTAAAAACATGCATCAGTAACACGAAACCTAGCAACTTCCCCAAAAGGCTCACCCACCTTGAGCCTCGTGCACTGCGCTAAAGGAAAGGATGAATCAAGTAAGGACAGGACAACATCAATATTATCATTACGTGACGCAAAGTTAGGTTGCGCACCGCATGCATAATAAGGACAAGACTTAGTAGCATGGTCAGAAGAATTACATAATTCACACCAAAAAGAGGCATAATAAGATCTAGCATAAACTGCACAAGGATCAGGAAATGAATATCTAGAAATACAACTAGCCTTCTCATACTCAAATAAATCCCAAACAATCCACTCAAGCTAATAACATGCATCATCAACACTTTTACCATGAAAGCCCCAATACTCTAAAAAAGTTTGGGTTTTACTATTCACACCCTCATCAACAATGCCTAAAATTGCCCATTTACAAACACAATAACCACATTGAGCAAGAAAGACATTCAAATGTTTGAAATAACTCCAAAATAGTTCATGCTTGAATTAGGGGAAATGGAAAATTGCGATTGTTTTTTTTTTCAAATTTTTTTGGTTGTTAATTTTTAGTTTTTTTTAAACAATTTTTTTTAAAGAAAAATAAAATGCTTAGTCAAACCTATCGGAAAAAACCGAATATTCGACACTAGTCTCTGGCAATAGCTCCAAAAAATTCGATTGGCCCGCAAGCGCACGGTGGCGATGTAGCAAATCAAGGTCGATCCCACAGAGACTAGGTTAATGTATTGGGCTATGTTCCCTCAAGATATGCTACGCGAATCCAAATTTGAGAATGAAATTTGACTAATCTACTATCCAATCTAATAGATAAACAATCATGAAATTATACAAAATTAGCAATTTCTCAATTCAAGCAACAATCAAGCACTTCTTCCTTAACTGTTGTTTTAAAACTGATAATCAAAGTATCACAACCCTCTTTCAAGGCAAGTGAAATACCTAAATCAAATCAATCATCAGTTTTCATAGATTCTCCATTGATCTAGGTTCATTAGGCACGCGATTATCAAATCAATTATTTCTCAATCGGTAATTTTCTCTAAGGACAACACACAATCAAGTCAAATCCTAGGATTCCAGTACTAGAGATTTCACCTTTTAGTCTTTCATCCAAATAACCACAAAATGCAACAAAGTAGTCAAGTTTCTCAATAGACAATAACTTCTAAGATCACATAAAACAGTCCAACAATTTCAAAATACTCAAAGAGATGAACAACAAATCATGAATTTAACTAGTATTTGCACAAATCCAAAATCAAAACAAAGTCATAATCAAATTTTCAAATCATAAATCAAATCTTAGAAAAGAGAGGAGAAGAGAAGAGAAAAGAGATGCTTATCCAAGATTGTGCTTGAGCCGTCGTGCAAACCCGGGATGAAATCCTCGCAAATCTTCACATCATCTCACTCTCTCTCCATCTAATCTAATCCTAACCTACTTGAAGAGAGGAAAAGGAACGAAATGGGATATGGAGATAGAATGTGTGTTGAAATGAGGATGAGAGCCCCCTTTTATAGCAAAGCTGTTGGAAGCCGAATAGGCACGCGAATAAATGGCATTAAAATCTGGTTCGAAGTTGAAAAGTGGTCAGAAAACAAACAGCCTCACGGGAAAGAGGTCCTCCACGGACCGTAGCCTACACCATGGACCGACCATGGTCAACTCTGGCTCGGCATTATTCAGTTCTTCTTTCTTTCCACGGCGTGGCAACTCGAGGGCATCCGTGGGGGTCAAAATACACTTAACTAGGGTCAGAGCAAGGGCAAAAAGGTCCAAAATCCTGCAAAACACAGAAAAGAACCTTACCCGAGCGTAAAATCCAGCAAAATGACCCTAAAATGATATACACCTTAAGCACTTATCAAACTAACCCATGCTTAAACCGTTGCTTATCCTCAAGCGAACACTATAGAAGACTGACAAGCGGAGATGCATCCATGACTTAGAACGCGATAACTAATGTATACTAGGCAAACCATAGCATACCATAAGCAAGAATATCAATCAACGGCAACCCCAAATAGTGCACAATACATTTCAAAATTAGAATGACAAGAAGGTTTTCAAAAAAAAGTATAAGAGCACAAGCTTGATATCAAACTTGATCACCCCCAAAGAACCGAAAGCATATCATGTAAGTACATGAGATTTGAAAGAGTCTAATGGACTGGTAGAGCCTCACTTTTAGGAAATGTGGAACACTCCCACTCATGTGTATGAAATATAGCATAGGTTCACTCAAAACTCATTCCAAAGATGTATACCATATGCTTGATAGGACTCTCAAATTCTCCACCACTAAAATGCATTATGCACAAGACAATCAAGAGGACTCTATTCGGGTTGTAATGTGGGCTAGATGTGTTAAGGCAAAGGAGTGGGACAAATGCATTTAGGCAATGTGGAGCTACATAACCAAGTGACTAGGGAGCAACCAATCAAAACACCAAGAAACCTTGAAGTTCACCAACACTCCAAATCTCAAGATACAATGAACATACCCTAATGAACCTTGTAGGAAATGAGTTGACAAAGAATGAATACCAGCTATGTACATATCCAATACCAATAACCTTTTTTACTTTTGGTTTTTTTTGCTTTTTTAAGGACATAACTTTATCTTCCTTTTTTTTTCTTCAACATAACTCTTTTTTTTTTTTTTTTTTTTTTTTGTCTTTTCTTGGTCTTTTTTTTTGTTTTTTTTTTCTACAACATAACTTTTTTTTATTCTTTTTTTTTTGAAATAAAAATTGTAATTATTGAACGGCATACAATCACTAACTATCAACTCACAACCTAATACATATACTCAACCCAAACAAGAGGGATCCGAAGCAAATGCTCAATGTTATCAATCCCTCAACAAACCAACATACCAAAGCCACCTTAAACTCGATTATTCCCAAAACCACCTACTAGATAGATGAAGTGATGCCCCATAGGCTTGGCTTAAAGGTAGGAATATGTGTTTGGCCAAGGGCTCATATGAAGGGATCCCAACAAAGAAAGATATAAGCTCAAATGGGCTAATAAAGGGGAATTACCATGTAATACAAGGGCAAGCTATTTGGCTATGTGGCTAAAATAGTGAAAGAAAGAAATGCCTCTATCATGTCCTCAAATATGCACATGCTAATGTGGTTTTGAGCAAGAGTCCACGTAAATTCTAGAGATACAACATGGAAGAGTGACACACATGAAATAAACATGAGACTAAACATAATGAATTAGTCAAAATAAGCCTTAAAATCTCACGGGACATCTACTAAAGTCTTAATTAGCTCATAAAATGACTCCATGTATGAACATTAGTGCTATGGACACCAAGGGATAAAAAAGTTCTCAATCATGACAAGGGTCAAAATAAGAAGTATTTATAAAACCTTCAAAAAAATTTGCACCAAAAGGGATTACACATCAAACCTACTCAAACTCCTGAACGTTATTTTGCCTAACAAAAGCATCATTCGAGGTTATCTCAAGCCAATCCAGACCATCCCTTCATGCAATCCTATATGCAAACATAAAAGAACCTAAATGAAAAACACTAACGCAAATGAAAAGAAATACTAAAACTACCGCTCTAGCATGTATGCAGGCTAATAGCAGAAATAAAAAACATGAAAACTACCCTTCACCCATGGTTAGATAAAACATCATTATTTGAAGGAGCTAAAGTAGGAGAAAAGAAATAATCACACTAGGTTAGGTGCAGAGTGCACCTACACTATGCAGCCTCGTAATAACCAGGCACATGGAGTATCAGCCACTCCATTACATCTTCAAGACTCGACTCATGAAATCAGACACTGTTAAAGCACACAGGAGCTTATCAAGCTGCTGTGACCACAATTCAGAATATAAAAAGTGAGAGGCAATAACAAAAATTACACCAAAGAGAATAAGTATCCTCTTAACCTTAGCAAAGACCATAGAAAAATAATAAGAAGGATTAAAGAATGTAGTCCACATAACTTTGTCCTCTAGGCATACACAATAAGGATCAATGGAGGGATTATACCCACTGAAGTAACCTAGGGACACATAATTGTCAAGGCTCTCACCAAGCATACTAAACATGTTATCAACATGGCCCAAATCAACATTAGAATAAAAAATCATAGGATTTTCTATGGGCTTGTCAATGAAATACTTAGGGGAAGGAGAGGGTAATGAATAAATAGGTGAACATGGGAATGATCAAGGGGATTAGGGAGAACATTATTACAACCAAGGCTAGTAGACACCTCATGCATAAACACATCACGTGACGCCTCCAAAGGAGTCTTGTCTAAATCATGCACCTGATCTAAAATATCTTCTGTCTTAAAACATGCATCAGTAACACTAAACCTAGCAACTTCCCCAAAAGGCTCATCCACCTCGAGTCCTGTGCACTTAGCTAGAGGAAAGGATGAATCAGGTAAGGACATGACACCATCTATATTATCCTTACGTGCTACAAACTCAGGTTGCGCATAGCATGCATAATAAGGACACGACTTAATAGCATGGTTAGAAGAATTACGTAATTCACACCAAAAAGGTGCATGATAAGATCTAGCATAAAATGCGCAAGGATAAGGCAATGAATATCTAGAAATACAACTAGCCTTCTCAAACTCAAATGAATCCCGAGTAATCCACTCAAGCAAATAACATGCATCATCAACACTTTTACCATGAAAACCCCAATACTCTAAAAGAGTTCGGGTTTTACTATTCACATCCTTATCAACATTGTCTAAAATTTCCCATCTACCAACACAATAACCGCATTGAGTAAGAAAGGCATTCAAACGTTTAAAATACCTCCAAAATAGTTCATGCTCGAGTCGGTGGAAATTGAAAAATGCCACTGTTTTTTTTGTCCAATTTTTTTTTGTTAATTTTTAGTTTTTCTTAAAAAAAATTTAAGAAAAATAAAATGCTTAGTCAAACCTATCAGAAAAACCCAATATTCAACATTAGTCCCTGGCCACAGTGTGGAAAAACTTGATAGGCCTGCAAGCACACGGTGGAATTGTAGCAAATCAAGGTCGACCCCACAGAGGCCAGGTTGATCTACTAGGCTATATTTCCTCCAGATATGCTAGGCGAATCCAAATTTGGGAATGAAATTTGAGAAATCTACTATCTAATCTAATAGATAAATAATCATGGAATTATACAAAGCTAGTAATTTCTTGATTCATGCATCAATCAAGCACTTCTTCCTTAACTGGTTGTTTGAAACAAATAATCAAAGTACCACAACCCTTTTTCAAGGCGTAGTGAAATACCTAAATCAAATCAATCATCAATTCTCATGGATTCATGATTGGTCTAGGTTCATTAGGCACACGATTATCAAATCAATGGTTTCTCAATCGGTAATTCTCTCTCAAGACATCGCACAATCAAGTCAAATCCTAGGACTCTGGTATTAGAGATTTCACCTTTCAGTCCTTAATCCAAATACCCAATACATGCAAGAAAGTGATCAACTTTCTCACAAGACAATAAACTTCTAGGATCCAATAAAGCAATCCAACAATTCCAAAATGCTCAAAGAGATGAACAACAAATCAAGAATTTAACTAGTATTTGCATAAATCCAAAATCAAAACAAAGTCATAATCAAAATTTCAAAACATAAATCAAATTTTAGAAAAGAGAGGAGAAGACAAGAGAAAAGAGATGCTCGACCAAGATCGTGCTTGAACCGTCGTGGAAACCCAGGATGGAATCCTTGTAAATCTTCACATCAATTCACTCTCTCTGCCTCTAATCTAATCCTAATCTACTTGAAGAGAGGAAAAGGAATGGAATGGGGTATGGAGATAGGATGTGTGTTGAAATGAGGATGAGAGCCCCCATTTATAGTAAAGCTGCTGGAAGTCGAATAGCTGTGCGAATAAATGGCATTAAAATCTGCTTGGAAGTTGAAAAGTCGTTAGAAAACAAACAACCTCGCAGGAAAGAGGTCCACCATGGACCTTGGCCTTCACCACGGACCGACCGTGGTCAGCTCAAGCTCTACATTCTTCTGCTATTCCTTGTTTCCACAGGCATGGCAACTCGGGGGCATCCGTGGGGGGTCGAAATATACTCAACTAGGGTCAAAGCAAGGGCAAAAAGGTCCAAAATCCTGCAAAACACAGAAGAGAACCATACCCGAGCACAAAATGGGAAAATGAGTATAAATTGTCACATAAAGAATATAATTTTCCCGAAAAATGAAGCAAAATGACCCTAAAATGATATACGTTTTAAGCACTTATCAGACTCCCCCATGCATAAACTATTTCTTGTCCTCAAGCGAACACTATAGAAGACCAAAAAGCGGAGATGCATCCATGACTCGGAACATGACAACCTCCCTAAAGTAGGCAAGCCATAGCATATCATAAGCAAGAATATCAATCAATGGCAACCCCAAATAGTGCACAATACATTTGAAAATGAGAAGGACGAGAAGGTGTTAAAAAAAAGTATAAGAGCACAAGCTTGATATGAAACTTGATCACCCCCAAAGAACCAAAAGCATATCATGTAAGTACATGAGATTTGAATGGAGTCTAATGGACCGGTGGAGCCTCACTTTTGTGATATGTGGAACACTCCTGCTCATGTGTTTGAAATACAGCATAGGTTCACTCAAGACTCACTCCAAAGATGCAATCTACCATATGCTTGACAAGGCTCTCAAACTCCCCACCACTAAAATGCATTATGCATATGACAATCAAGAGGACTTTATTTGGGTTGTAATGTGGGCAAGAAGGGTTAAGGGAAAGGAATGGACAAATGCATTTGGGTAATGTGGAGCTACTTAGCCAAGTAATAAGGGAGTAACCAATCAAAATACTAAGAAACCTTGAACGTCACCAACACTCCAAACCTCAAAATACAACGAACATACTCTAATGAACTATGTAGGAAATGCGTTGAGCCGTTGACAAAGAAGGAATACAAGCTATGTGCGTATCCAATGCCAATAACCTTATTCACTTTTGGTTTTTTTTTTTTTGCTTTTTCAAGAACATAACTTTATCTTCCTTTTTTTTCTTATTCTTAAACACGACTCTTTTTCTTCATTTTTTTTTCTTGTTTTTTTTTTGTCTTTTCTATATCTTTTTTTTTCTACAACATAACTTTTTCTTTCTTCTTTTTTTTTCTGAAACGAAATTGCAGTTATTGAAAGGTATAGGGTCACTAGCTATCAACTCACAACCTAATACATATGCTCTACCCAAATAAAATGGAAGCAAAGCAAATGCTCAATGTTTTCAATCCCTCAACAAACCAACATACCAAAGCCACCTTAAACTCGATTATCCACAAAGACAACGGCCAGATAGATGAAGTGATGCTCCATTGGCTTGGCTTAAAGGTTGGAATATAGGTTTGGCCAAGGGCTAATATGAAGGGATCACAACAAAGAAAGATATAAGCTCAAAGGGGCTAATAAAGGAGAATTATCATGTAATACAGGGGCAGCCCATTTGATTATGTGGGTAAAATGGTCAAAGAAAGAAATGCCTCTATCATATCATCAAATATGCATATGCTAATGTGGTTTTGAGCAAGAGTCTAGTTATGTTCTAAAGATACAACATGAAAGAGTGACACACATGAAAGAAACATGAGACTAAACATAATGAATTACTCCAAATAAGGCTCAAAAGCTCATGGGGCATCTACTAAAGTCTCAATTAGCTCATAAAGTGACTCCATGTATGAACATTAGTGCTAAGGAATCTAAGGGATAAAAAAGTTCTCAATCAAGATAATGGTCAAAATAAGAAGTATTTACAAAACCTTCAAAAATTATCGCACCAAGAGGGATCACACATCAAAAGCTACTCAAACTCATGAAAGTTATTTTGTTTAAACAAAAGCATCATTGGAGGTTATCTCAAACCAATCCACACCATCCATTCATGCAATCCTATATGCAAACATAAATGCAACTAAATGCAAAACACTAATGCAAACAAAAAGAAACACTAAAATTACATGCTGTAGCATGTATGCAGGCTAATAACCAAAATGAAAAACATGAAAACTACCCTTCCCCTATGCTTAGATAAAACATTATCATTCGAAGGAAAGAAATTAAGAGAAAGGGAAGGGAAAACAAAAGAGAACAATCTCACCAAGTTAGACGCAGAGTGCACCTAAGCTATGCAGCCTCGTAATAACTAAGGCACATAGAGGATTAGCCACTCCATTACATCTTCAAGCCTCAAGTCATGAAATCATATACTGTTAAAGCACATAGGAGCTTATCAAACTCCTGGGACCACAATTTAGAAAATAAAAGGTAAGAGGTAATAACAAAAATTACACCAAAGAGAATAAGTATCCTCTTAACCTTAGCAAAGACCATAGAAAAATCATAATAAGGATTAAAGAATATAGTCCACATGAATTTTTTAGAAAGTCCTCTACGCATACATAATAAGGATCAATGGAGGGATCATACCCACGGAAGTAACCTAGGGACACATAATTGTCAAGACTCGCACCAAGCATAATAAACCTGTTATCTACATGGCCCAAATCAATATTAGAATCAAAAATCATAGGATTTTCTATGGGCGTGTCAATGAAATACTTAGGGGAAGGAGAGGGTAATGAACAAATAGGTGAAACATGGGAATGATCAAGGGGATTATGGAGAACATTATTACAACCAAGGCTAGTAGACTCCTCATGCATAAACACATCGCGTGACCCCTCCAAAGGAGTTTTGTCTAAATCATGCACCTCATCTAAAATATCTTCTGTCTCAAAACATGCATCAGTAATGCTAAACATAGCAACTTTCCCAAAAGGCTCATCCACCTCGAGTCTTGTGCACTGAGCTAGAGGAAAGGATGAATCAGGTAAGGACAGGACGACATCAGTATTATCCTTACGTGATGCAAAGTGAGGTTGGGCATAGCATGAATAATAAGGACACGACTTAGTAGCATGGTCAAAAGAATTACATAATTCACACCAAAAAGGGGCATAATAAGATCTAGCAGAAAATGCACAAGGATCAAGAAATGAATATCTAGAATTACAACTAGCCTTCTCAAACTTAAATGAATCTCAACCAATCCACTCAAGCAAATAACATGCCCCAATACTCTAAAAGAGTTTGAATTTCACTATTCAGATCCTCATCAACATTGTCTAAAATTTTCCTTTTACCAACACAATAACCACATTAAGGAAGAAAGACATTCAAACATTTAAAATACCTCCAAAATAGTTCATGCTCGAACTGGGAGAACTGGAAAATTGTCATTGTTTTTTTTTTCAAATTTTTTTGGTTGTCAATTTTCACTTTTTTTTCAAAATTTTTTTAAAAGAAAAATAAAATGCTTAGTCAAACCTATCAGGAAAAACCCAATATTCAACACTAATCCCCGACAACAGCGCCAAAAAACTTGATAGGGCCGCAAGTGCACGATGGCGTTGTAGCAAATCAAGGTCGATCCCACAAAGACTAGGTTGATCTATTGGACTATATTCCCTTAAGATATGCTAGGCGAATCCAAATTTGAGAATGAAATTTAACTAATCTACTACCTAATCTGATAGATAAATAATCTTCGAATTATATAAAACTAGCCATTTCTCAATTCATGCATCAATTGAGCACTTCCTCCTTAACTGGTTACTTTTAAACCGATAATCGAAGTATCACAACCCTTTTTCACGACAAAGTTAAATGTCTAAATCAAATCAATCATCAATTCTCATGGATTCTCGATTGGTCTAGGTTCATTAGGCACACGATTATCAAATCAATGGTTTCTCAATAAGTGATTCTCTCTCGAGACATCATACAATTAACTCAAATCCTAGGATTCCGACATTAGAGATTTCACCTTTCAATCCTTCATCCAAATACCCAAACACATGCAAGAGAATGATCAAGTTTCTCACACGACAATAAACTCCTAAGATCCAATAAAACAATCCAACAATTCCAAAATACTCAAAGAGATGTACAACAAATCAAGAATTTAACTAGTATTTGCATAAATCCAAACTCAAAAGAATGTCATAATCAAAATTTTAGAACATAAATCAAATTTTAGAAAAGAGAGGAGAAGAGAAGAGAAAAGACATGCTCTGCCAAGATCGTGTTTGAACCGTCGTGCAAACCTGGGATGGAATTGTTGCAAATCTTCACATCAACTAACTCTCTCTCCCACTAATCTAATCCGAATCTACTTGAAGAGAGGAAAAGGAATGGAAAGGGATATGGAGATGGGATGTGTGTTGAAATGAGGATGAGAGCCCCCTTTTATAGCAAAGCTGCTTGGTAGTTGAAAAGTCATGAGAAAACAAACAACCTCGCAGGAAAGAAGTCCACCACGGACCGTGGCCTTCACCTCGGAGCGACGTGGTCAGCTCTGGCTCGACATGCTTCTGTTCTTCTTTCTTTCCATGGGCATGGTAACTCAGGAGCATTCGTGGGGGGTCAAAAGACACTCAACTAGGGTCAAAGCAAGGGCAAAAAGGTCTAGTATCCTACAAAACATAGAAAAGAACCATACCTGAGCGTAAAATGGGGAAAGGAGTATAAGTTATCACATAAAGCATATAATTTTTCCTAAAAATGCAGCAAAATTACCCTGAAATGATATACGCTTTAAGCACTTATCAAGTCTAGATAACAATATAGCAAAGTCCAAACTAAAACATAATCTTTAAGAGAACTCTAAATGGACACTGAATCAATTCGACTAAATCACGAATAACGAGCCTCGCTCTAATTCGAGTTCCCATCCCTACGCTTGTGCAGTTCACCTAAAAACAAAATATTTTGAAAAAATGAGATAAACTCAATAACAACCACCCCTAACAGTCAAAACACGCACACAATTTCATTTCAAACCATTTTAGGGGTGGGGAACAACACGAGTAGTTTAAAGTACTTAAGTATTCTCAATAGGAACATATAATAATCCAAGTCCCACTTATTCAATTTCAGGTTCACAGGGGAAAGCGAACCCCACTTGGTCTCATGGCTTACGCTTGGGTTTAGTGCAGCCGCTTAACCATATCCTGGCCTAACGTCAATTTGAACGATTACTGCTTAACCATATCCTGGCCCATTGTCGATTTGGACGGGTACCGCTAACCTAGCCCACGGCAATCCATAAGGTGGAACATGACCACTCACATGCATGCACGTTTTCCTCGAGAAGGCTAATGGCCTTCAACAATACATGAGTATAACTCCTCAGTCTCACTTGTCCATCCAATTACTTATACATTCACAGTTAACACTGATTTTTAACCAACATTTAGCCCAACTCAACCCATTCTAATCTAAAAACATTTCATCATTATTTTCACAACAAAATCATTCCAATAAATTCATGCAATCACTGGTTGAACAATCATTTCAATATAAATCATGGTAAAATCTAATCACACATTTACCCGAAAAAATCCCCCGAACATCAATACAAAACACATTCAAAACACCTTTCAAGCATACTCATAGATCACGTTTTCCAAGAGATACTCAGGGGAGGGTTAGGGCATGATTGTTACCTACTAAAATATGCCACCCAAGCTTGAGCTCGGAATGCTAGTTTGACCTAAACAATTACCCACAATAGTGGTCTGTTAGTACCAGTACTTAGCCCGAGTTTCTATAAATCCCATTAGACCCAAATAATTTTCTAAGCTTCTACTTACACCCAAAAAGCAAGTCCAACAATCAAATAAATTTTTAGGAAGTTATAAGTATTAAAAACTCCACACACACTAATATCACTCACTGCCTAGTTTACGTCCAGATTATTCCCCCAACTTTCCGGAGCCATAACTTCCACTCCCGATGTCAAAATTTTACGATTAATCCCAATATGGAAAGGGTAATTTGTGAACTACAACTTCCTTTTTTACAACCCGTGACAAAATCCAAGCCTAACTTATGCCAATTTTCCTAATTTCCTAAACTGGCCCAATTACTGACAGTTTCATACAGTCCCGATAATTCAATTATAACCTCCTCGTTTTAATCCCAATTCATGAAATTCAAACTTTTGTAATTAAAGAACTTCCAAATATACCATCAAAAAAATTTCCATAAGTTTTAGAGATCCCAATTATTGCCAATATGCCTACGAAATCAAATGATTTGCTGGGTGTACTAATAGTGAAAATATCACAATTTTTAACCTTCTTTCCTCTTATAATTCGACCCAAACCTCCCCAAAACATGCCTACAATCCTTTTACTCAACAACATCATCATTTTTTAATTTGCTTAAACAATCAAACCATCCAAGCCATAAGAGGAGAAATGAGTATTCTACCTTGAAGTGAAAAATAGCGGAAAGGAAGAACCTTAGGGCGTTTTAGTTTTCCCACCAAGAGTTTGAATCAGAAAAGAAAAATCATGGGAGTGTGCAACTATCAATTCCATGGCCAAGTTTAAGATTTCTTGAAGAAAAACAATGGAAATCCAACACACTTGGTTAGGGTTTGAAATGCTTAACAAGAAAAACAAAGAGGATAGAGATGGAGATATGGGCGGCGGTGACTGGGCGCAATGACTAGGGCTCACGGGGGGGGAGAGGGAGAGAGAGAGAGAGAACAGTGGGGGTGAGAGGGAGAGGAAAGGAAGAGAGAGGGAAAATTTTAAATCATTAGGGTTTCCTCCTCCCCCCTGCCCTCCTTTGCATGGCTATTTTTCTTTTTTTTTCTCTTCAGGGAATTGGAATTCGAACGACTAATATTCCTCTTACTTACACCATTCGACTAACCTTCGGCTATTCAGCTTAATTTTAAAAAATTAAATCACTATGAGCTCAAGCATACTAGGTCGGCTAATATCGTAATAATTATAAATAATAGAATATATATATATATATATATATATACATATACATATATATATAATTTTTTTCCGGGGCTTCACATTCTACCCCCCTTAAAGGAAGTTTCGTCCTCAAAACTTCGCACACACCTAGTCATTCAAATAGGTGGAGGAATTTGGATCGCATATCTTGCCACATCTCAGTAATCTTTGTGTTGTTTGTCAAGGCTAAAATAAGACTACTCAGCATCTCTTTTATGAATGCCCGCACACTACTTCCATCAAAGGGAAGGTTTTTTGAGTGGCTAAATATTAATAGGAAACCACATTCCTTACTTCATTGCCACAGGTTGCTGACACATGCTAACTACCCTAAGGTCTATAAGTCTCTTTTGGTTTGTCTAGGTGCCACAGTCCATTATTAGATATTAAGAGATCGTAAAGATGCTATATTCTACGGAAAAGTGATCCAATGTATCAAGTGACTTCATTATAGCAAGTGTTAAGCAAAGAATGATTTTTTTTTTAGCATCCTACTATAGTAGAAAGAGGTTTGAGTAGCAAAATTACTGTAAAGCAAATATTGTGAAACCTTAAGCAATGAAATTCCTGGAAGATATGTTCACACTTGGAGGTCTGTAGTTTTTACATCCAAATCCAAAGTCCATACCGCAAAAATCCCGCCACCAGGAGGGGTGTGGGGTAATTTGATGTAGTAGTCACTAGTTTATACATATCCCTGTAAATTCTGGGGCGCTTTGGTTAGTAATACAACTATATTTGCCTTAGTCAAAAATGATGCATTTCAATGATGGCATAGTATAACACAAATTCATGGTTAAATTTTTCCATATGTCATCTATAATTTGGTTATGTTATTTTCTTTTGAAAGTTAATGTATTATCTAACATGCCTAAATGGATTAATTAAATTAATCCTAATATAGTTAATCTTAATTTGGCTTGCCAATTATTGTGCTAATTATCATGTTCTTAATGCTCATAAAGCAAGATCAATTTTTGGCAAACACTAAGATTCTAGATAAAACTTTGTGGAGACAAAGAAAACAATTTCAAAGGCGTTCTGCTTTGAGAAAGGACCAAGAACATATTTTAGCAAAAGCAGCATGTAGGACAATTGCCTTAAAAAGCTATCAACATCAAGAACTTGAGTGGAGCTTGCTTGGCTTGCCAATTAAGGAAAAACAATAACTACGATGTTTAATGAATGTTAAAAGCTGGTCTTTCAAAGCCAAAAGAAGTCAATTCTTTATGCTACAAAGCTGGTCTTCCAAAGCCAAAGGAAGTCAATATTTTGTGCTGCAAATCTCAAGACAAAAGGCGACCAAAGACAATGGTCTTATCAGAGTATGAAGCTTTAATAGAATATTCTAGAACCTCCAATGGCCATGTCCTTTACAAACAATGCTTTTATTGGAGTATGAAGCTTATAAATAGAGAACAAGTCTAAAGATTGGAGGGTGGAACACTTTAGCATATTTAAGAAATATTCTAAGTATTCCCTATTCAACTTTTGAGAGATTGTATTGCAAATCTATTGTAATCTTTGTACACATTGAATTTTTGATGAGGTAAGGAGCTGGGAGAACTTAACTTGCAAGCAAGAAGATTAACTAGAGTAATTTCTTGCTAGTAGAATTAGTTAAAATTCTAAAGAGGACATCTAAGTGCAGACATAGTACCATGAAGAGCACGAACCTCATGAAAAAGTACCATATGCATAATTTTTTGTAATTTATTTTCTACTTAGTGTCCTTAATCAAGCTCTATACATTGTCCCTAACTAATCTATTTTAGTGTCCTTGGAATGTAGTCTTATATTTTAGAGTAGGTTAAAGTTTTAATTTCTAAATATTTCCTATCACCTTATTCAACCCCATCTAGGGTGATCTAAAGTACCTTGGGACCAATGATTGGCATTCGAATCCAAGCTATTTAGGAGACTTAACCATCCATAAAGGGATCCCATGGCTAGTTCTCCAAGAATGCGTATTAATTGTCTGCTTATGTTTTATGGTGCTGACTTTTTCTTTTTAGAAGTGCAGGATAAAGTCCTTTATTGGATTCATTAATTTCGAGCTATGTAAGACATTGTTGTTAATGGTTTCTATGCACTAAAAAATGAGTTGAATTAAGAGTACCTTCAACAGCTCCAAAAAAATTCTAAGGTTTTGTACAATTTAAGTTGTACCTTAAATGATAATATTATTGATGTTGTTTTCTCTTTTGACACTACAAAAGATATATAGGAAAAGCTTTTTCTGATGTATGATGGAACAACCCAAGATTAACATTTCAACTCTCCAAAAGTGGATGAACTTTGCCTTGTTCAGAAAGAAATCATAAATTTGTGTCTAATGGCAAATGCTCAAGAACTGATGAAAAGAACTGAAGTGAGATGTTAGCTAGAAGACCTTAAAGAGATCGAATTAGAGGACAATGAAGAATTTTATCATATCCTTCTTACTTTTTCTACAGAGCAATTAGCACAAACATTACTAAATTCTATTACATATGAGAAAGAATTTCTATCTAAAAATAACTCTCTTGGAAAGAAAATAGTTGTGTTTTAAAACATTAAAAACAAGTTTTGCAAAAAGTTTGTGATGATCTACACACCAAGCTCAAGGACCTTGACAAAGAAAAACTACATTTAAAACTTCACTACGATGATCACCCCAAAACCCTTACAAAATTTACTAAGGGACTAGAAAATTTGGATAAATTACTCAATTCACATTCTATATGCCCTTAGACAAAAAAGATATTGGATAATCTAACAAGCAAGCAAAAAGATTTATAAAAACATCTTTTTGAAAGAGACATCAAAGATTGCAACTCAAAGTTGTTCAAGGTTGAAATAAGGTCTCAAAGGTACTCCTATTGTTCTAAAGGATTTGAGGGTCACTTTTCCAGCAAAAGGAGATAAGTTACTCTCACTATCTAGAAGGGCATCAAAGCCACTCTTCCTACAAATGGAGAAAGAGAAACTTTGATCATTCTAAAGTTCAGAGTCATTTATGCTAAAGTGATACAAATTTGGGCACCCAAAGGAACAAAACCATCTAACATGGTTCGATGAACCCAAGTTTGATGTCAAAGGTGCCCTTGAGAAAGCTTCGTATTTGATTTTACAAGAACACTTGACATCTAACAAAAATGACATGAGATATGACAAATTCTGATGATTAAGAAAATGCTTATGTGGAATAAGGCACATACATGCATACTAACCTAGATATTTGATGCAAATGATCACCAAACTTTGCATGCATACCACATCCAGCTAAATAAAGAAAGAAAATAAAATTTTTGTTTCAAAGTGTAAATAATTCCTAATTTTTTTATAAGGAAAAAAAGGTAGGTAAAAAATTAGGTAGATAATTAGCAACATATTTAACAACAATTCATGGTTAATTTATTTCATAACACTTGAAATAACATAATCTAATATAATATATAAAAATTAAATGCATTAGTTTTCTTAGGCACATTTGACATGCTATGATTGGTTGGTTGAATTTTTAAAATTGTTTAACCCTTTTAATTAATTTTTATAAAATTTGTCTTATTAATCATTAGATTTTTTCTTCAAAAATCAAGTGCATTGCAGTTAGTGTGCATGATCATTAATTACATGCACGAATATGTAACTATTTTACAATACATATCAAATGTAAGTGTTAGTCCTAATGCTAAGGTATGTTGTTAACCTATAGAGGGGAGAATAGGGTGAATCCAAAAAATTTTGGCACTTAAAGCCTTTTGGAAATTCTATAAGATAATATGCAAAAGCAAGTTGGTTAGAGAGTCTACAGGTGATATGCATAAATGAGTATAGTAGAGACTCAAAGGAAGCAGTTAATAAACATGCTAAGAGATCACGAGAGTACATAAAATAAAAGAGTGACAAGACAAGAAATTTTCTCACGAGGTTCACCCAACTCAACTTTGGGTTGTATCCTCACCTAATGGTTCTTCCTTGACCTTAGAAGTCAATCGATTCACTATCTTCAAAGACAATTCAACAAATATCATATGACACCTTACCTGCAATCGAAGTTTTCTCAAGACACTCTAATAAGCCTAAACTTCTAGAGTTCCCCTAAATCTTAATTGATGGTGACCAACAAAAGCCTCATTGCTTCTTGTTGTCTATAGAGTTTCCTTGAGCACTTTATTATATCTCATTCAACAAGAGCACTCCTACTCCTTGACTACAGTTAAGGTTTTCTAAAAGCATATTAGACAACTTCTCCCCTAGATTCTCTTACTCTTAGAAGGACAACACATATGAGAACCCTACTGGGTTATGACCACACATTAGGATTTTCCCAAACTCCCCAGCAAACTTGATATGAGCTCTCACTAGCTCCATTATAATCTTTGTCCAAAGTGCTCACTCACTTTTCGATGCCTTACACCTTTAGTGCATCCACTTTAAAGTTGAGAACTCATTTTATGTTTACAATGGCTAGAACAGAGTCCTTTCATCTCCCTTGGATCATAAGTATTACAAGAGTATTATAAAGATAAGAGTGAAATATGTACAATTCGTGAATAATGGGAGCTACACCATAAAGATTAGAGATACATAGCATGAGGTTTTCCAAACTTCATCTTCTGCCTTGGTTCTATATTTATAGGCAATTTAGCTTCATATGACCATTAGATAAGGATATTACCTATTGTGATAAAGATAAAGTTGATTTATGCTTTTTAATTTTGTACTACAGGGCGTTCATCATGGTCTCTGACTGTCACTTTTGATGTTTCCTTTTTGTCCTTGAGCTAGGCACTTTTCATATCACATTTGAGTTTCTTTCTTGAGATAGAAAGGTCCAGTCAATTGCTTTCTTGCAATTGGCCATTGATATTCTATTTCTAATGCAAGTTGCAAGGCCTTGATATAGTGACAACCTTCTATTAAGAAAAGTTGTTAGCATTGTCTACTACTTTTAAAATGTTTTGTTCTTTTTGAATTCAAGTTTATTTTGCCAAACTTATCAGCTTGATAATTTATCTTTTTTCCTGATTTACTCATCCATCACATGGCATGACAATATTCAAATGAATTTTCTCCAATTCGTCATTGAATATTTCTTTGCAAACTTTGGACTATGAAGGTTTTGAATTCTGACTACTTTCAAGGCTCAAACATCTTTTGAGTGCAATGATTTCCAACTCTAATCCGACTTTGGCATCTTTTGACTCTGGTGTAGCTCCGACTATTCATTCTTTGTAATTTTTCTCTTTGATGCCTTTCACCTCCGATGCGACTATGATATCTCTATTTATAGTAAACTTGATTCTTTCCTTTTCCTATGGACTTACCTCATTGATATGGTCATGCATTTACGTTGAGGATTGTTTCCTTCCTTTGTATAAGCATCTTGGATGTGCTATGATCTTCTTCATGTTATTGTTTTCTATCTTAATATGTGATTATCACGTGATAGTTGGCTAGGCAAAGCATTTGTCTTGAGTATGAGAATCACAAGCATAATCCTCACTAGGGTCTCTGATAGCTGTCTTTGATTCTACTGCTTCAGATACTTAACCATGTCGTACTGCATATATGGTCTTCAACTAAATCAAGTTGTTCATCTCTTTGCCAACTTTGACCTTTATCCTTTTCTTGTATGACAAGTCTTGAATTTTCTTTTACTCATAACCAACACCATGCAAGTAAATCACAATTATAAGCATATTGATCACATTAACAAATTCAATAATTCACATATTAAATACTTATCATAGATGAATTCATGAATCAATTAGACCTGTGTAAAGAAATCATTCCACGTGTAATCTTTCTTGGCTTGTCTAGTTCAATGTATATATCAATAATAGATCTTTTGTATAATATTAATGCCTAAGCAGTTTGATCATCACATAATTAGCAAAACACTCACAGAAGCACTCTTGAGTTGTTAATTCAAAGTGTCTGACGAGGGTCAAGTTACTTAAAGTGCAACTTTCACCTCTTATTATAAAGTGCTTTGATAGATATTTGAACTTTAAGCTTAGTGTATCATATATTACTATCAATCAACTCAAGTGTATTGTCATGGAGGCACAAGACATATCATCAACTCTAGTGTAATATTAGGGAGGCACATTACAAATCATCGACATATTATTGCCTATGCAGGTGGACATTCTCACTTTTAATTAGTTTGTCATCGTCAAAATCAAAGACTTACTAGATCTAGCAATAAGGATACTAATTTTTGGGACATTCCGTTTCAACCCTTGTGCTTTTTAAAAGTCCAACTGGTACACAGTGTAGAAATAAGATAAGTTTTGGTAATAATATTCATCAATTTAAATTTATAGAATGCATCTTTATTTCCATACTATATGCCAAATGAATTTCTCAAAAGTACAGGGATACCAAATGTGATATCCTTTAAGTTCTCAAAATCAATCATTTTGTATATGATTGTCGTGGTATTGTTTACCTTTCGTTTCTTTTTTGTCTTCAATTGCATGTCTACTTCTAATATTTTATGGAGAATACCAATTATGGAAAATACCAAAACTTATGAAACAAGAAAATTGTGTTGCGAACCATGCAAAGATTGATGTGACAACTAGTATCAAATGAATAGTGATAGCATATATAGAAAGATAGATAAAAATCTTTAGTCTAATTAATAAACTATAATTGCTAGTGAGGATACTACATAATTTTGGATGTTATTTATATTGCAGACATTTAAGATGCTCTCTTTTGGTGATTGTCATCACTGTATATTGAAAATTCTCCTATTTTAATGATAAATTTAACCTTAAATTATTTTAAGGAACATTGGGCATAAATAATCGAACCTTTGGACGTGTTGGATGAAAATATACCCACCTTTTTCCTTGGATGCCAACATTATAACCTCTACGGGCAAATTTTTTTAATAAACTACCATTGATTTTTAAACACTTTGACTTGTTAAAAGTTTATATAGCACATGTCTTAGATCATGTGTATGGTGGTTGGACTCATTAACTCATTCTTTTTCATTTTTTTAACAAAGGTCCAAAATTAATAATGATGATCACAATCTAAACACAAGACTAACTTCAAATTATCACAATCTAAACTTCAAAATTAACTATAAATCAACTCAATTAGTCCCACTATCATAAATGTTCAAAATCATTCGACATATTAGCTTCTCGATGAGTTTAAGTGTTTGAAAATCAATGGTAGTATATTAAAGAAAACGACCCTAAAGGTTATACTGTTGGTGTCCAAGAAAAAGGTTGCTATATTTTCGTCCAATAGCCAAAGGCTGGATTAGTTACATCCAATATTCCTTGTGTTAAATGTTATATTAATTATCCACATAAATGAAAACTTTTTCCTCTCTTTCTTTTGTCTTTCAAAACATCAAAAATTATTTCATTTAAGAAAATAAAAAATAAGTCCAAATTTCTTTTAATTGGAAAGGTATGGATACAACATAAAGTTTAATATTATTCATATATAATAAGTTCAACGATTTTTAAACAATTTTTACAGTTTAGGGTCTGTTTGGATAGGGAGTGAGGAGGAATAAAGGGGAGTAAGGGAGAGTGAGTACTCCTCTTCAATCTTGTTTGGAAGTAAGAAAAGAAGAGTAAAGAGGAGTGAGTAAGAGTAACTCTTACTCCTCTTAACCCTCCATTTTCTTACTCTCCTAAATGGAGTGTAAGGAGGAGTAAGAATGTGGATTTTACATATTTGCCCCCACAAAATCTAAGTATAATATATTTTAATCTATTTAGTGAGGGTATATGCGTCAATTCTATCACTTAATTTTATTTACACTCCTATTCTTCCAAACAAGGGTTAGTCCTTACTCTCCATAAACTCGCAAACAAGGGTAGCCTCCGTACTCTTATTTACTCCTCATTATTCTTACTCCTCCGTACTCTTATTTACTCTTACTCCTCTAACTTACACTCCTCCCAAACGGACCCTTAGTGATCTTTACAAATTTCAAGCAAAGTTGAATAGTTTTTAAAAATTTAATCTTTTGTCTTCTAATAAACAAACTTCTTACCCAATTCCTTTCCAAATGTTACCCAATTTTGCCACCTACTAATTTTATCAACTTTAATTTTGCACTTTGGGCCTGTACTTTTCGTGGGTAAATATCTTTTTACCAACTTCAATCAACTTCTACTAACTTCTACTAATTCTAACAAAGAAATTCAAATCCTTTCCAACTTCAACTAACTTCAACCAACTTTTACTAACTTTTGCCAATTACTTTAAAATTTTCTTACAAAGAAATCCCAACTTATTTATATTGCTTACCAACATCTTTCAACTTCACTTATTTGTATTGCTTACCAACATCTTTCAACTTCTATGAACTTTTACCAACTTCATCGAATCCTTTTTAACCTTAACCAATTCCTACCAATTATTCTTATTTATATTTCTTACCAACATCTTTCAACTTCTATGAACTTTTACCAACTTTATCGAATCCTTTTCAACCTTAACCAATTCCTACCAATTATTCAAAAAAAAAAGTCAACTTCTACAACTTCGATCAATCTTAATCAATTTCACCCTTTTATCAATTCCTATTTACCAATGAAAAGGACATTCCTTTATGGGTGAGTGGTTGAGGAGCGAAACCCAAATAAAGTACAAAAGACTGTACACATTATTTTTAAAAGTTTATATATATCATGATAACTTTCATATAAATATTGTAGTATACTGCTAGCTAATCAAAATTCAATACTTCTTACAAATGTATCCATTAGATAATTATGTGAGATTTAATTTTCATTTGATTTAGATTCAGTTCTCTACAACTTATTTTTGTTGAACTTACCATATTAAATTTGTGTAAACTCATTTCTTTTAAAACTGAAGTTCTCTTAATTTATTTAAACTAAATTAAACTTGTTTCAATATGATTTTGCTATACTTAAAAAAGTAGCAATGGTGCTGATAGTAGTGGTAATAATAACTAGCAGTAGTGTTGTATTTTAAAACCATAATTATTATTACCATCATATGAATGACTTTATCATTTTCTTATGAGATTGTAGCATTGTATAAAGACAACATGATACACCAATATCATCTAATATCAATAGTGATATATTCATTGTTAACTCGTGTTTAAGCTATTTTGACCTTTAAAAAAATTTTAACGATATAATGATCAATATTTCACAACTTTTTACGTTATTAGCAATTAAATTATAATACATATCACAAATATGGACTGTGTGATTTTTTACCCTAGTTTAAAACTAAAGGCAACTCACCATAGAAGACCCATAATGAAGAAAAAGTAGCATTATGAAGATACAAGATTAAGCACATTAAAATGAAAGTAGTAGCAAATGTAAGAAAGTTACTAATAGGTGCTCAAATCAAAGTACCTATTTAGGCCCTGTTCTATTTCACATTTTTTAGGATTTAGCTAAAGCTTACATCTCCGTACAGCTTCTTGCAACTCCTTATAGCTCCCTACGTCTTTTTACATCTTCTTACGTCTCCTTACATCTCCTTATATCTTCTTACATCTCCTTACATCTCCTTACATCTTCACACATTTTCTTACATCTCATATATTTTCTATAACATTCATTTATTTTAGTTACAGAAATATGTATAGTTTTTAATGATACTACCAATATACAAAATTTATAAATATCTTATGAACACAACATTTACACAAACATAAAAATATAATATAACGATGTAAATTATATTTGAGTTTCGACATAAAATATTATTATTATAGATGACCATACATTTATTTATATTAAACATTATTTACTTAAAATAGGAATTTATTTGAAGAATTGTATTCAATTTTGTCAAAAAAAATTTATTTTTTTTGTTATACTTTACTTATTCGATCAAACTAATGTTCATATAAAAACTCACCTCAAGTGGAGGAAATTTTATTTACCAAATTTATGGGGATTAATATATTTTATTGTTGTGTAATTAACTTAATTAATTACTTATTTTCAATAAGTATATTATTTTAATATTATTATTTTTCATCCAAAACGTTCATTGTAAAACAAATTATACTATATAACTCTTCTACAATTCAACAACTCCTTATAACTATCCTTACAGCTTTTTACATATTCTTACAGCTCTTTACAGCTCCTTACATCTTCCTACAGCTCCTCACAGCTTTTTACAGCTCCTTACAGCTCCTTACATCTCCCTATATCTATCTATCTATGTAAAACGCGAAATAAAACAAATCCTTAATTTATTTGGTTATAGTATAACACATTACCCTCCACAAACGGTAAACTAAACAAATAGACTTTGTCCTGTAGGCTCTTTAATATCTTGGCCAATGGGATGGGCCAATTGAGGGACAAAATTGTCCATTCACCGAACACCAAATGCAAAAAGCAGCCTTATTTTCTTCCCCTTTTTTTTGGGTGGGGGGTTGGGGCTGAGAGAACGCAAAAGCAGACTTTCAATCATACCACATCAAATTTGGTGGAACACGTCTATTCCGGGGGTTGGTGCATCCATTCAAACAATCAAACAAAAACGAAAAACCAGATCTGACATACTACATTACCCAACCCCCCCTCCCACCCACCCCCGTTCTGGTTCTCCCCCATGTGTATTTAGCTCTGCCTCTCCTCACTTGCTGTTCGTTACTCCCACGACCGACCCCCTTCACTTCTCTATGTCTCTCTCTTCTCCTCCCACATCTCAGATTCAATAAGCCCAGAAAGCGGGGGTGAGAGAGATTGAGGAGAGTGAAATTCGAAAATGAAGGTGATAGACAAGATCAAGGCAGCAGAAGCTGAGAACAAGACCCTCTTCTCCTTCGAGTTCTTCCCCCCAAAGACCGAAGATGGGGTCGACAATCTCTTCGAGAGAATGGAGAGAATGGTGGCTCATGGCCCATCATTCTGTGACATCACCTGGGGTGCAGGTGGATCCACCGCTGATCTCACCCTTGACATCGCTAATCGTATGCAGAACATTGTCTGTGTTGAGAGTATGATGCATCTCACTTGCACTAACATGCCTGTTGAGAAGATCGATCATGCCCTCAATACTATCAAGTCCAATGGCTTGCAGAATGTTCTTGCTCTTCGTGGTGATCCCCCTCATGGCCAGGATAAGTTCGTCCAAGTTGAGGGTGGCTTCGCTTGTGCTCTTGATCTCGTAAGTTCGTCTCCTTTTTTGTAACATTTTCGGGTTCTGGATTCGAAATGGTTAAGTTGGTTGTGGGTATTTTGAGCAGATCTGATTTGAGTTTCATTTGATTTGATTTGATTTGATGATCAGGTTAATCATATTCGCGGGAAATACGGGGATTACTTTGGGATTGCAGTTGCTGGTTATCCAGGTTGGGTTTTTAACCTTTCGATATTTTTACTTCGAAAATTTCAGGCATAGTCATTGGCCGTGAGTAATGGAACGTAGTGTTTCTAACTGGTTGTTGTCGGGAAATTGAATTTCAGAGGCTCATCCTGATGTTATTGAGCCTAATGGTGTGGCTAGTCCTGAAGGATATGCTAGTGATCTTGCTTACTTGAAGAGAAAGGTAGTCTCTCTTTCATTTTCCTGCAATTTTGCGGAAAGGCTTACTGATGTGATTTTGCAATGCATTTAAGCTTAAGATTTGATGGTTTATACTTTTGTTTTTGGCCAACTGATAGTTATAGGCTTATAGCAGGATCTTTTGTCATTTGTCTTGGATATATTTGATTATCATGTAAATGTTAGCTGGATGGTGACTTCCCATGCCCAAAGAATGTGTGTTGACCATCATCTATTGGACTGGTTTGTTCGGTCCGCAAGTAACTATACTAGAAAGACTTTGCAATTACCATCTTTATAGCCTTTTGAGGCAAAAATTAACAAAGGGATTTGAATCATGTGCATCATATGAGACGAACATCAACCAATTTTACTTATGTTTATATGTATATGATATAATATATATTAAATATATACTTGAAATATATGAATATCAGAAGTAATTTATCTTATTTAGGGGGTCTGATGTCCTTATAACCAATATTTTAGTTCCAATATGTTTCAATTTTGTCAGAAAATTCATACTGTCGTGAAGCATTTTCTGTTGGAGTTGATGATCAACCAAAGACATTTATCAGTTGTTCCAGTTTGCTTTCAAGAGGTCGTGTTTTAAGCGCAAAGTTGTCTTAAAAGTTGAGCAGATTTATGCTTTTGGGGCTCGTAGTCCTGGACTCCAGGTTGCTTCAGAATATATTTTAGTCTCTGATCTTCTCCTCTGC
>JACYFF010031959.1:50955000-51051785 GCA_017589665.1 Selenicereus undatus | reverse complement strand
AAGGTACCCCTCTTTTTTTGAACTTGTCTTGTTCTCTATATGAAGGTGCAGCAAAGACCAAACACCCAAATACTTTCATATGAGCATAGGTTGGGGGATGACCAAATAGCATTTCATATGGTATTTTGTTATTCAGTACTGGAGTTGGAAGCCTATTTATTATGTAGGTTGTTGTTAAAACACAGTCTCCCCAGAATCTGAGAGGTAAGTTTGCCTGAAATCTCAATGCTCTAGAGATTTCTAAGAGATGCCTATGTTTCCTTTCAACACGACCATTCTGTTGTGGCCTCTCAACACAAGAGGTCTGATGTATAATACCAAGACTACTGAGAAACTGTTTGCAAGAATCACTATGAAACTCAAGTGCATTATTTGATCTTACCACCTTAACTGTGGTCTGAAATTGTGTAGATACAAATGTCATAAACTACCAAAATGTAGACAAGGCTTGAAACTTTTGTTTGAGTAAGTACACCCATGTAGTTCTAGTACAATCTTCAACAAGAGTCAAAAAATATTTGAAATTTCTATGTGTAGGAACTCTATATGGCCCCCATATGTCCATGTGTATCATCTCACATAACCTTGTACTCCTACTTGTGTTGTGCTGAAATGGTTGTCTTGTGAACTTTGCCATTGGGCATGTGACACACACTTTATTTTCTAGCACTTCAAACTGAACATTTGGAAGCTGCTTCAACTTGTTCAAGGGAGCATGCCCTAGCCTCTTGTGCCATACTTCATAAGACTCAAGAACTTTTGAACCATCAACAACTCCTGCAACCAGTAGCTTTTGTTTCTCTAATTCTAGCAAATTTTTGATAATGTTCTCTATCCTAGTATCCACACCATTTAGAGGTTGATCTTTGAGAAAATACAAGCCTCTATGCTCTCTACCAACTCCCATAATCTTCCTGGTGACATAATCCTGCATTATGCAGAATTAAGGGTGAAAAATAGCTATGCATTTGCTACCTTTTGTCAACTTGGGAATTGATAGAAGATTGTACTTGAAAGCTGGGACATACAAAACATCTTGCAATATTATCTCAGTAGATAATTTTACTCTACCTTTAGAAGATATTTCAGATGTATTCCCATCTGGTAATGTGATTTTTGAATGATCATTGACCACTTTGATGTCACACAAATGATCTGAAATATAAGTCATATGGTCTATGGCTCCTGTATCAAGTGTCCATTCTGACTTATTAACCCCAGCATGGGAACATAGAATCATACCTGCAAAGTTTGTATCCAACTCCTCTTCTGTGTCAGCTTCACATTTCTGGCTACTCTGAGGCAGTAACTTCAGAAGTTGCTGAATCTGAAACTGAGTTAAAGAAACATCACCAGTCTGCACATTAGCTGCAATCTTGCCTTCATGAAATCCTTTGGGTTTTCCTTTATAAGGTTGATTTCTATCACACTTCTTCTGAGGGAGTTTCTTAGCTTTTGGATGCCAAGATGGATACCCTATGACTAGCCAACATTTCTCTTTGGTATGGCCTTTGTTACCACATTGAGTGCAACCTTTTGCATTATCACTTTTACTGTATAATGCAGCTGGTTCAATCTCCAAATTTCCAGTATCCAAAATCTCCTTCTGACTTTCTTCTTGCTGAATTAACGAGCATGCTGTTTCCACACTTGGCAGAGGAGTCATGAGAAGCAATTGACTTCTCTGAGGACCATACTTATCCTCTAGACCATTTAGGAACTGAAACAACCTTTGTTCCTCTCTTTGTTTTGTCAATGCTTTCATGAAGATTGTAATTTCATCAATAATATTAGAGATTTTGGGTAATTCATTCATATCTTCCAATTCACCCCACAGACACTTAAGTCTAGTATAGTACTCACTCACTGATGATGAATGATTTTGTTTGACTTCATATATTTCTTTGTTGATTCTATACTTTATTGAACCATTGCTCAAGGAGAACCTTTGTTCAAGTTGTACCCAAATCTCTCGTGCAGAATTCAAGAACAATATAGATTTGCCAATAGAATCAGACACAGAATTTTGAATCCATGCAATGATCATACAGTTACATGTATCCCATAATTCTGCTTTTAAGGAATCATCAGTTGGTCTAGAGATAGTGCCTTGAACGAAACCTAGCTTTCGTTTAGTGGCAAGTGCTATTTCAACATTTCTCTTCCAAGATCTGTAGTTCTGTGCACCTGCCAATTTCTCTTGAATCGCCAAAAGACCCAGGACCTTCTGACGGATGCAAGAACAATGGGTTCTGAATATCTACAAACCCTAAATTGTTTTGACTTCTTGCTGTAGACATTTTGATTCAATGTTTGTAATTTGGATCACTATGATTTTGGAAACACAAGAAACTTTGGCTATTTGAGTAGCTTTGATCTATGATGAATCAAATCATAAGATCGAAAAAAAAAATTGTTTCCGCTCTGATACCATGAGAATCTTGATTAAGGAAAGGATTATGCAAAGAGGATCATGAAACAACATTCAGATTGAGGTGGACTGAAATGATCTCTTCCCTCTCTCTGATGCTTTGTATACTTTGAGAATCTTGATTAAGGAAAGGATTATGCAAAGAGGATCATGAAACAACATTCAGATTGAGGTGGACCAAGATGATCTCTTCCCTCTCTCTGATGCTTTGTATTTTGTCACACTATTTTATTCATCAGCTGTATCACCTTATATACACACTAAGATGAGGCAAGAAAAACAAGAACATGACCAACCAACCAGCTTCTTCTTCTAACAGATTTCCTAACTAACAAAGTCCATCTGGCATACCTCATAACTAACTCCCTAACTAACTAGCTTTCTCTTCAACAAATGAGAAAACACTTCTTGTTAATTTGCGAAACAATTACACATAGCAAAGGAGGCAGGAAAAACTGTTCTGAAACACCTTGTTGCCAAACTGGTAGCACCTAAGCCGACTAAATCATAAGTAATTGCATACGATACTAAACTTAATGCATGTTAACCAGCCTGCTTGCATGTTCCACCACTGGGCATCTGCATACATAAAATATGCAATTCAAGTGGAACATAATCCTTTTACCACCAAATTTCCCATTTGCATTGTGAACTCAATCTGTAATATATAAATCTCAAATAATTTTCAAATAAGGGCTTATGGTACTCTTTCTAATGAGGTTTGGCGTGTTGGACAACTCTAAGTACTGGAGGATAAATCTATAATCGTGCAGATGATTGTTAAGAAACCTTTATAATGAAAGTAACATTGAATTTAGTGTGGAGCAAATTGTTTCAAGACCTGGAGATTGAATTTGGTCATCAGTGTGAATGTTTGTGTTTCTTTCTTTTTTTATTTAAATTAATGACAGTCCAAAGACTGACAAAGTTAGGTTAGGCTGCCTACAATTCACCCCGTGGGGTGCGGCCCTTCGCCGGACCCTGCGTGAACGCGGGATACTTGTGCACCGAGCTGCCCTTTAATGACAGCCCAAAGACTGCTGAATACAACGTTTAATAATGAATCCCCACAAAGACAATTAAGAGTCTCAAACAGAAGGCAAAATCGAAGCGCAAGAGTTTGTGCATATGACCCCCGAACCAAAAAAAAAAGAAAAAAAAAAGTACTGTAGACCACAAGACCCAGGGATCCAATTGCCAACAAATATGGGCTATTAATGATTCCCCTTCTCCACGCTTCGTTGCAGATTGACAATTCTTAGTTGATTATCTAGTGCGAACAATGTAGAACTCCACTTGTGCATTAATATTTACGGTTTTATTGGTGCTTGGTAAATGGAGGAGGAAAAATCTATCTTCTGGGGAACATGATTTGGAAAACAAGGAATAATAAGATATTTTGTAATGAAGTATCTAATCCGGTTTTTACACTGCTAAGAGCCAAAAGAGCAAGTGCAGAATGGCGCATAAAACACAAACTCATACAAACACTTATTCCACCCAACCCATACCCATCAGCCGCCAGACGCAAGAATACTATTTAGATAGCATGGAAGAAACCACAAGGAGGATTCGTCAAAATCAATTCTGATGGATCTAAAAACTCTCTAGGAGCAACAGGAGAATTCATCCTTCGCGATTGGAAAGGCAGATTCATACAGGCACCCTCATACAATCTAGGAGTGACATCAGTTTTAGTAGTAGAAGCAACAGCCATGCGCTATGGACCAAAGCAGCTACCCAAGCGAGGTTCACTGATATTCATATTGAAGGTGACAATCAAATCATCATTCAAACAGTGCACAGGCACATTCGAACACCTTGGGAAATTTAAATGTTATCATATACTACTTATTTACATGGTTGTAACAACGTTATTATTGATCACATTTTAGTCAAGGTAACAATGCCTTGTCAAAGGCCAGTCTATAAGCCATGACCGTTGAATCTTTCCTGGCCGAAGGTAAGGATTGAGAAGAGAGACTTGCATAAAGAGGCGCATCAAGAAGCTTTGTGATAGAGTGACCATCATAGTGAGGAATAAGAAATGCACATCGTCCAGAAATTTTGTTCTGATCAAGTAGTTCTCAACTCGAACAACCTGACTAAATTTTTCAAACACAAAATCCCGGGGCATTAAGAAACCTTTCCTGTTTTGGGTTTATAATTCCATTCCACCTTGAATTTAAGGACAAGTGACTTCATCCAGTGCCTTTTCAAGGACCAGTGACTGTTGACTCTTGAACGGCCAAAGGTAAGGATTGAGAAGAGAGACTCGCATAAAAAGGCACCTGAAGAAGCTTGGTATAAGGGTTTGAGAAGAAAAACTCGCATAAAGAGGCACCTCAAGAAGCTTTATGGCAGAGTGGCCAGCACAGGGAGGAATAAGAAATGCACATCAATCTGAACATTTTGTTCTGGTCACGTAGTTCTCAATCGAACTTGAAAGTTGACGCCATCTGACTCAAATTTTCAAACACAAAGTTACCCCAGATGAACTTCACCTGAGCAACCTGCTTCACTCCTCTTGGAGATCCTGTCATACAACCACCAGTAACCTCAGGCGCTGGCTTGAAATTGCTAATCCAAGACCTGGGAAGGATGAGTGACTGCCCTGTGTTAAAAATATGTTGATACATTCCCATATATATCGCAAAAATACGAAGCTTGCAATCAAGATATAGTCAGCTAATGTTTTTCTAGCTCTTCATAAGAATAGAGTTTAAATTTGAACTGCCTATTTTACAAAGCAAGCATACCACAAAATGATGGATTCCACGATCAGTGATTGCTGAACGAGCGAGAAAGGAAAAATAAATAGATAGAACAAAAAGTTGCACTTCAAGTCGCAGTTGGACAACAGTATGGACTTTGCAAAAGTTAGTTTGCCGCCATGCTTGGGTTTGGAATAATAGCATCAAGGATCAGATGTACTTTTTGCAGTTTCCTCTAAAATCAATTCAAGATATATTTGCATTCTTCAGGGATTTAGAAACCACAGGACCGGCTGACGTCCGCATGAAGTGCCCATCAAGCGTAGCAATACAAGTAGCATCAGTTTTGAGATGTGGTTGAACTGCTTCCCAGACCTTTTTCTTCTGACTCTGTAATTTATGCAGCAATAGACCACACTTCAAGATAAAAGCATACAAGCTAATACATCACCCTAATAAAAATTGGTCTTGTTCGATTCTACACAAAAATGTAGCAGAAGTAGTTCACGGTTCACCATCCAAGCTTCAGTGAGGCTATAAGGAGCGAAGGGTGCAGTGGAACGGTAACAAACACTGATTTGGTAATCTGACACAGGCACACAGCCAGCAATGAACACAGAATTTTCTTATTTGCACATTAACTTACGAAAGAAAATAGGGGTGAAAAAACTTACGAACGGACATAGGGGTGGGAAAACTAATAACCCATTAGGCATTTAGGCTACAACATACAGTCCAGAAAACCAACACTGAAGCAGACAATAAAATTATTTATGCATGTCAAGTTCAGTGGCAGATTCAGCCATTTTTTAGAATATGGGTGTTTATCTATTAACGTCATCACTAATATACACAAACACTATCTAAAAGAAAAAAAGAAGTCATATGATACATACTACGCAGTCTATTTTATACGGACAGTCCGAGTCTCCTTTTTTTTTTTCAAACCTTCCATGTTGTATTGCTGCACTTGCGGAAGTTGATATGCAATATTAATGTGCCCCACTTGTTTACTAAAAAAAAAACCTATGGTAGTCAACTACTGCGTTCATTCTCTACGGTTCTTCATATTTTATAGTTGATACATAAATTGTATCGAAATAGTGATTATTATTGTTACGTACCATGTATTAAAACCGTTGGTTACAGAGCACAAATCATAAGCACCAAGTAATAAAACCCCGTACTAACCCCCCCCCCAAAAAAAACATAAAGACATGAAGTGAACATGCCAAACATGAAATAAGACGACAAACAAACAATGTCTACCATCTAATCACACCAAAAGGAACGGGGAAAAAAAAAGAAATCAGTATCAAGTTGAAATAAGTGAAATAAGTGATTAGTGCCAAATTAAAGCAATTCTACACCAAGAACAAATTGCAAAATCAAAAAAATCAATAATAATAATACTAAAAGAAAATTAAAGATACTAGTATTAGATTAAGCACAGAGAGAGAGAGAGAGAGAGAGAGAGAGAGAGAGAGAGAGAGAGGGAGGGAGGGCGAGGGAGACAAACAAAGAGATTTGAGAAAGTGGAATGTAGGTTTGCGTGAGAAAAGAGAGGGGGGGATTTGGGCTTCGGAGCATTTAATTCTATT
The DNA here is from genome assembly GCA_017589665.1 of Selenicereus undatus. NCBI lineage: Eukaryota > Viridiplantae > Streptophyta > Magnoliopsida > Caryophyllales > Cactaceae > Selenicereus > Selenicereus undatus. The sequence continues at coordinate 51,045,039 of JACYFF010031959.1, read as the reverse complement.
TTTTTTAACTATCAAATTCCAACTTTATAGTTGTAGTTCTTATTTAGAAAAAAAAAAACAAAAACATTAGTATGTGAGTTGAGTATCTAGAGGATGTCCATAACTTTTTGGGCCTATTTTAGAGGTGCCCACATATACCAATACGACCCCCTTCAAAATAGCTTATTAGAATTTTTTTGGGCCAGGTGTGTCAATGGACACCTGTACACTATACATAGATCCGCCCATGGTTAAGTTCCACGAATGATAGATTTCAGACAGATTATTTTTTGCCTTTCAAGTTCTATAATTGCTCTCTCTGTAGAGACTCCTTGGAGTCCTATTTTCAACGAAAGCCTTCTACCCAAAACCATGAATATGCAGAGTCAGGGCAACTGAAGGTAGACTGTTACGATATTTTTTTGCATAGATTTCATATGATAGGATATAATATCTGGCATACACCAGTCATAAAATTGTTCCATTCCCAACACAGCTGAAATGAGACTAGCTATTATCGTTGACACAGTTCATGACAACCCTGAGGCTAAAGCGCAAATCAGAATATGGAGACCAGTTTAGAATAAATAGCAGCACTAGGATCAAGTACAGGAACACCTGAACAGCAATCTAATGGTTGCCAGAAAGTAGTTAACAAGTTTTGGGAGCCCTTCAAATTTGAACTAGCCCAACATAGTAAAGGTCATGTGTCACTCACTTCTAAAGTTTGTATATTCCTCATTTCCTGAATTCCTGTCCATTTTATCAATAATGATGGCAGAGGAAGCGCTAGTATAGGAATTAGATGGGCCGTGATCCAAGCATCTTCACTTTTCCAAAATCAGCTATAAAGAAGGAAACAATTCCTTCATTGATTCCCTCTTCTTCACATTTATATACATCAGATTACCCAAGCTATTCTATGTCGTCAATTTTGGCAATATGATAAAATTCTAGAAGTATTTTCCTCATACGGTATGCTGAATTCTACTGTGTAGTTCTTAATTTGAATTGCACTAGATTTACAGAGGAACATATGTGTGCCTCCTAGCATCTGGCTCACATAACTATAGCAGTGGAAGAAGTTTTTCTATTAAATGGAACCAACTACCTCTTGTCATGTATCAAATCAGTCCCCCAAAAGCTAAAGTTTATCGTCCTCCTCAAAGCAAGATCGTTATAAAAATACTCAACTCTTTCTCTAGAACTCTATCAGTAGTCCAAGTGCTCACTGACTTAGCCATTGAAGGCCCATTTGCCAAGCCACCCCAAAAAAATAAAAAAAAATAAAAAAAATAAAAGACAGTGGGTTTGGATTCTAAACAAGCCTAACTAGCATCCTCGGCAGACTGGACCATGTAAGTGAAACACCTGCGATTGAACCCAACATAGCATGCACTCAGCCCATATCCCCTCTTCCCTTCAGTACCTAGTGCTGGGACAAATCCAATTAAGATAGGCTAAGCCTTAACTCTGTATGTGTGTGTGTGTGTGTTTGGGATAAGGAAAAAGTAGGCTTAGCCTTAACTGTTCTCCCATCCATATATGTATCACAGCTTCTGCCTTAGAGGGGTGAATTCTACTCCAAAGATAACTCATGCTAGGGTACTGAAGGACATTTTGATTTCCAAGTACTCAAAATAGAAAAGTTATTCTGCAATAAAGCCGTTTACATCAAAGAACTCCATCAAATTGGGCTGGGGTAGCTAGGTATAAATAATGTTTCAAACGAAGGGGAACCGAAGAAGAAAGTAACAAATTCAGACCTGATTAGGAGATGCCGCAGCTGGTTGATTTTCCTTTTCATCTGCCGAACCAAACCATATTCTTTCACCCAGGACGGAATCCTCAGGAGGCACAAGGAGCTCAACATTCTCATGCTGTGCACCCGATGCAGCCATGAGCATACCAGAGGACTTGATACCACACATATTTCTCGGCTTCAGATTGGCTAGGACAATTACCTTTTTGTTCTACATTTATGCATAAAACAACAATAATACTACCATGAATTTCCAACTTAGATAGTTGATTGGAAAGAAGACTCCAATTGCACATAATGCACCCAAGATTTTCAAAACAAAAGAGCAATTTTTAACCATTTTCCCTCTACCGCAAAATAATTAAAGGGTACTTGTATGATTCAGAACCAATGTCTAACCAGTTCATGCTTATTTTTCTCAAGTCTAGTGTTTGTGACAATATGGCCAGAAGTTGGTGACGGGTCCCCATAAAGAGAATAGCAACCATAGAATATTTATGGTTATGAAATTAACAACGTACTACATTTAAGATTTTCCGAAGTGATGATCAAATGAAAATGTGGACAACATGAGATCACAAGGAAGCGATAACAACACCAGGTACAAGTTCACCGTGATTGGATTATGAAGGGGACAAGATGTGAGTTATCTTACCTCCAACAAGTTACATTTAGCCAAAGATATTAATGAAGAGCGAAAACCCTACATAGTCATCAGGTGGATCCAATACACCGTAGGTGCAGAGCAGATATCACGCAATTGTTTGGTAGGGCATTATCAAAATCAAACGGACATTATCAATATCGCCTCCGACTTGGAGAAAGAGAAAGAGAGAATGCTAAACCTGAAGATCTTCAATGGCGACATACTTAACGAGGCCGCTACAAATGGTCCGAGGCTCAGCCTCTCCAATGTCGACCTCTTCAACATACAATGAATCCGCATCAGGATGCCGCCATGCCTTCAAGACCTTTCCAACCCTAATGTCCAGCAACTTTGCCGCCTCTCTCACAGCTTCCATGTCCAGCACCTCCGTCGCCGGAGAAGACGAGCCCGCTGACGCCAGAGAAGGCGAATTCGGAGATGAGGAATCCACAACATCTGCGACGGAGCAAAGGCAGCGGACATGGCGTCCGCGTGTTGGACTCGGAATTGCAACTGTGAATGTGGAAGGAGTAGAGTGAAGCGAAGAGATTGAGGAGAAAGAAAGGGTAGGTTTGCGGGGGGACGGAGGAAGAGGAAGTAGTTGACGGCCACTGATGATAAAGCTACGACTGTAGCGAGAGAGAAGAAGGCATCCTCCGCCTTTCAGGAGGGGGTTCGCGGCCACCATTTTTGCAGCTACAACCCACCTACCCTCGTTTCCTCATCTATCTTTCCAAACCCCGTGTCTACTGATGTAGGCAGGTAAAATTAGTTCCCGAAACAAAATGTCAGCGAGCCTTGCAAAAAAATCAGTCATCATTGGATTATTATTTTTTTTATTCAAATGTGTTATTAATTGTATATTTTTGTTCAAAACTACACTAATATGGGGTTCAACCGGTTTGGTTGTAATGATTTTCTTTTTTCTCTATTTCCCTCTCTAATCCTCCGTTGAAGCCCCTCCCGAATTCTTTCTCGTCTTCCTCACAACCATTGCTACCATCGCCACCACCATTTCCATCGTCATTCCACCACAACCACCAACATTTCCACTGTTATTATTGTGGCTTTGCCACTAGAGGGCACATCGGCAACCATTAATTCTAACCCCTTTTTTCCATTTCACAGCCACCCCTCTCTAGTTATTCCCACGGACAAAAATAACAACCCACCCTAACCCCTTTCTCTATCCAACCTTCCTTGGTTACCATCAAAGTTTTGTATCGTCGCCACTATCGCAAGAGGGTCGAGACTAGTTTTTTGCCCGCCTTTTTGTTTTTTGTTTTAACCCACTGTCTGTGATCTATGTGCCCTACTTCGCTATGAAGTATGGTAACAATAATTGCTAAGAGGGAGAGGAAAGAGAGCTTTAGGAGGGGGCTTCAATAGAAGGAATAAGGGGGATTAGAAATCATGAAAACCGGTTGCAACCAGTTGAAGGAGCCCAAAATGGTAGTTTTGGACAGAAGTATATAATTAATGACATAATTTAGCAGTAAAACTAATTTTTCCATGAAGCTCAGTTGGCTCTGTTTTGAGAACTCTGGGTAAAATAGTATACCATATTTTAGATAAGTGTAAGTTGGGTGTGTTTTCTATTCAGGTACATGAGGGCCTAATGCATTTTGCTTTCTATTCAGGTACATGAGGGCCTAATGCATTTTGCTTTCATGCGTGTAGGTTCTAGCCACAAATTCTAAATATTTTTTGTATTTTCTCATACAAATACAATCAACCATAGATACAAATAAGTTGTTTACATATTAAATACACAATTTATTCCTCCCTAACATTGTATCTATCCATAAAATTCATTTATCATTGCTAGTTTGAGGCTAGCTTAGTAGTAAAGTGATTGATTTCCCAAAAAAAAAAAAAGATTACAATTATATTCTCCCTTCGTAGTGTGTGTGCGTAAAAATTTACTTATAAAAAGAAAAGTTGTTCACTTACATTTTATATACACAATTAAAAAAAATGATTTGGCATACACCAATTGCCCTACAATCATTACGTCCCCCCTCCCCTAGACAAAACTAAAAAATAGAACTATAGAACCTTCCAATCGCGAAAACATAGCACCTCATGCCCATATTGTCCCTAAAACAATTAAAAGTAAAGCTTAATTTCTGAGCTTTCATTTTTAGCTCAAAAATTTGTGGCCTTTCATTGATGATTGGATTGCAGACAGTATACATTTACTTCAATTATCCGTTTAGGGATTATTTTTTCCTCTCATTGGCAACATTTAGCAAGAGCTTCCTAGGCGTCATCCCCATAATATAGATAAATAAAGAAAGAAAATAACTTTATTTCATAGACTTAGGTACATGCTCCTTGTAATTTATTGATCATATACTTGAACTTATAAGAGCAATTGAAGTGGTTGCCTCATGATCCATCAACTACCGTAAGTGATCTTCTCTCTTCCTTTCTATTACACACAACACACATTCTAGTTTGCTTGCCTTGTGTTTCAGTCATCGTAGAGATGTGGAATGTGGAAATTAAGTTTTGATTCTTTTTTTTTTGAATTCTAAAATTGGTTTTTCCTCTTTGCCTCAAAATAAAGTCAAGTGTGGTAAAATAGGTCCATCACAAATATTTTATTTGGTGATTCACAATGTCATCTTTGCATTGTGGAGATAAGGACATGAGATCCAAAAAGTTGGATTATTAGATGACGTTGAGGGAGTAGACTCCCACTCGTGATAAAAAAAAATTGGATCACACACTTGCACTGCTCATCTTGTGTTTCTTTCTGTGAGATTTGATAGAAGAATTACTCTCCCAACCTGGGAGCCTATGTCTGGTATTTATGATAAACTGTACAAAATAAATTTACATTTATATCTCTAATATATCTCCTATTACGCCCCTCAACCTGATCGAGGGGTCGCACAGACAACTTGGATTTTAAATACAAAAATTGCTAAGAGGTTAAACCCTTGGTGAAGATATTAGCAATCTAAGAAGCAGTAGGGATATAATGAATGACAAGATCTCCGTGAGTAACCCGTTCTCGGAAGAAGTGATAATCCACAGCAACATGTTTGCTCCGATTATGCTGAACAAGATTGGCAATCATGTATGTAGCACTCACATTATCACAATATAGACAAGTTGGTGTGGTAAGTGAAATGCCAACATCAAACAACTTACGTAACCAAACTATTTCAGTGAATGTGTAACCAAGAGCTCGATATTTAGCTTCAGTGGATGACTTGGATACCATGGCTTGCTTCTTGGAGCGTCAGGCAAATAGGTTGGATCCAAAATATACCGCATAACCAATAGTCGAATGACAAGTGTCCTTATAGCCAGTCCAATCTGCATTAAAATATGCAATAATAATGGATGCACCAACGGATGGGCGGAGGAGAAGAGCATGATCCACAGTGCCCTGTAGGTACTTCAAAATATGCTTAACAGTACGCAGATGCGCAGTGCGGGAAGCATGCATAAATTGGAAAACTGCATGAACTGTATATGCAATATCAGGTCGTGTCATGGTCAAATACTATAAAGCACCTACCATACTCTGGTACTAAGAGGGATCTGCAAGTAGTTCACCATTATGAAGGGATAAGGTGGTTTGAGCAGCTGAAGGTGTCCTAACGGGCTTAATAGTATGGACGTGAAATTTATGAAGTAAATCAAGAACATATTTCTGCTACGTTAGAAAGAGGATAGAAGGAGAACGAACCACTTGAAGACCTAAGAAATAATGAAGATCACCAAGATCTTTCATAGAAAACTGCTGAGATAAGATGGCTATGAAGGAATGTAAAAGAGACGCAGTACTCCTAGTAAGGATAATGTCATCAACATAGAGAAGGAGATCAAAGTGTGACTACCAGTGTGGTAAACAAACATGGAAGGATCAGCCGTGGTACAAGCAAAACCATGAGACAGTAAAAAACTGCTGAAACGGTGAAACCAAGCTCGAGGGGCTTGTTTCAACCCGTAGATGGCCTTTTTCAAACGACAAACATAGTGGGGTTTATCAGGATGATCAAACCCAGGAGGTTGTTTCATGTAAACTTCCTCAGTTAGATATAGACCTGGCAAATGGGTCATTCAATTCGGGTACGGGTCGGGTTAAGTTCGGCTCGGGTCATGTTGGGGTTAACTAACATTTCGGGTCATTTCGGATTGGGTCTGGTATGGTTCGGTTCGGGTCAATTTCGGATCAGCCAATTTTTGGTCAAATACGCTCGTCATGCCAAAACAAGCAACTTTGTAGAAAATTTCGGGTTCGGTATGGTTCGGTTTGGGTTAATTTGGGTTTCGGGTCCACTTTTCAGGTGAGCATATTTCGGGTGTCGGGTCGGGGTATGGGTCCGAGTCGTTCGGTTCGGGTTTCGGATCTCGTGTCAATTTTGTCAGGTCTAGTTAGATATCCATGAAGGAAAGCATTTTTAACATCTAACTGATGAAGAGGCCAATTAAAGGAAATAACAAGCGAAAGAATGAGGCGAACAATATCAGGTTTAACAATGGGACTAAAGGTCTCATGGTAATCAATACCTGCCCGCTAGTGAAAACCCTGGGCTACTAATCGAGCTGTGTATCTCTCCACAATGTCGTCATATTTGTATCTCACTTTGTAAACCCACTTACTACCAACCAAGTTTTGTATAGGTTGAGATGGTACCAATTTCCATGTATTGTTAGCAATCAAAGCATTGTACTCCTCAAACATAGCTTCATGCCATTTAGAATGTTGAGAAACTTGTTTGAAGGTGGTAGGTTCAACTTCATCAAGACAGGCAGACAAAGATAGAATGCGTTTGGGCTTCACAATGCCATATTTGGACCGGGTTTGCATTGGGTGGACATTAGTGTAAGAGGTGCGAGACAACGTAGGTGCAGGCACAAAAGGAAGCACAAAAGGGGACACATGTAGGTCCAACCTAGTAGAGTGACCATATGGAGACATATGAGGCGAACTGCCTTGAGAGATAAGAGGATAGGCACACAGGTCAAGAGGAGTAGGACTGCTGACAAACACTGGACTTGGGGAGGACGCCGAGGGCACATCCCAAGTAGAGGAAGGAAAACCGAGGGGACTGAGTGGGTAATCCACGGTGGAAGTGGGGACCAAGACCGAGATAGGGAGAGGCACCGTCCTCGCAAAAGGCAACACAAAGGACTCACCAACGGTAAGAGGTGTGAAAGCCTCATGAGATGTGAAAGTGAGGCTCAAAATGTCCTTAGGATCAAAGATTGACACCTTGGACACTTGAGGAAGAGTGAGGCACAATGTAGGGTATGGAAAAGACGTCTCATGAAACTGAACATCATGACTTATGTAAACACGACCAATTTTGGGATCTAAACAACGGTAACCGTTGTAATGAGGTGCATATCCTAAGAAAACACATTCAACAGATCTAGGTTTAAGCTTATTTGCAGATGATGTCATAAAATTTAGAAAACAGGCACAACCAAATGGTTTGAGAAAAATTATAGTTAGGCTTCTTCTAAAATAAGACTTGAAACGAAGATTTGTGGTGTAGAATGGCGGAAGGTAGGCGATTAATAGTAAAAACTACAACATAAACGACATCAACCCAATAGATAGCAGGAAGAGATGCACCTATTATGAAGGCACGTGTCATTTCCATGAGAAGCTTATTTTTACGCTTAGCAACCCTATTCTGCTGTTATGTATCAGGACAAGATTTTTGAAAGTAGATGTCGTGTTATAGGAAGGGATTTTTCACGGGCTAGTTATCAAATTCTAGACCCCCATCACTTTGAAACATTTTAATCTTATAGTTAAACAAATTCTCAACCAAAGCTTGAAAGTTATAGAAGTGAGTTAAGACTTTCGATTTCTGTTTCATAGGATAAATTCATGTAAAATGAGAGAAATCATCAATAAAAGATACATAGTACTTAAATTTTTGATGTGACAAAATAGGTGATTGCTAAACATTAGAATGTATTAATTCCAAAGGTGAACCAGTACTATGCTCAACTAACTCAAAAGAAAGTCTATGAGACTTTGCCAAACGACAAGTCTTACAATTATTATCAAATGAAGAGTTTACCTGAATAAGATTAAGTTTTTGAAGAGAAATTAAGAACAAAAATGCCACAATGTCCAAAACGCTGATGCCAAGTATCCCCAGACTCTCTAACAATAACATTGGCAGGAATAGACCCAAACTCGACACGAATAGGATAGACATTACCCAAACTAGGTGCCTGCAAAAGGACTTCACCTATGGTATTGTCCTTAAAACGATATTATTATGATAGACTTGTTTGACAGACAGAAGGTTATGATGAAGCTGAGGAACATGCAAAACGGAATTGAGGTAGAGAGGTCGTGAGGAAGTACGGAGCTTAAGATTGCCAACATTAGAAATAGCAAGAAGGTTGTCATCACCAACCTTAACAAGACTTGAACCAGAGTAAGGGATTTAAGAGAGTAAATTACCTTCATCCGGCGTCATATGAGATGTCGCAGCTGAATCAGGATACCAGACTTGTTCCCCACCATCAACAATATTGAAAGTAGCATAGGCAAGAAGCACTGGTTGTTGACGAGGCTGATAGCGATTTGGGCATGCGTCAATAGCATAACTAGGAGAATGACAAATATGACAGATGAGGTTAGGGTATGATCCTAAAATCCCTTCAGTTTCGTCACGACCTGCAGATAAAATATTAGTACAAGAGACAATAGTGCAATAAGTACAAATGAAACAACCAAATCACACAAAACAGAGCCTGTAGCATACTCCTGGAAGAGCTTGATTGATGCTGATTTTGTCGATTATTGCCCCAATTATTGTTCTTATTGTAGTAACCCTTTCCTCCTTTATTAAAATTATGACCATCATTGTTCTTTCCCTTATTATTGGTGTTAGATTGCTTATTAGCAACACCCCCTGAATTAGATGTAGCAATAATAGCTGTAAAAGCCTGATGACTGGGAACATCGCGCACCTTGGTAATCTTAATCCTTTGCTCGAAGAAAATTAATTTCGAGCAAAGATCATCAAAAGAATGAGCACTAAGTAACATAGAGTATGCAGTAAGAAAGCCCTCTAATCCAAAGAGTTTTGTAAACGGGCAGTAGTGTACTAAATCAATTCCAGGTTAGAAACAAGCTACTGAATGGCAACGAAGGAGTCAGCAATGGTCTTAATGGTTCACACACAATCATCCATGGATTTATGATAATCTTTGGTAATATTGGTATGCAGTCATTTTAAATCAAGGGTATGAGCAAGACAAGCAATATTAAAATGATGCTCCAGATGTTTCCAAATATCAAAGGCATGAACTAAATCACGCACTTCACGCAACAAGTTCTTAGAGATAATGGCAAAAATCCATGAACGAACTAACTAATCAACACGGACCCAATAATGATAGCCGGGATTAGTGCTAAAGACGATGCATATATGTTAAAATTGGAGTGGAAGCAAGAATCGTACTACGACTTAATTGATACATGATAAGAAAAGAAGAGAATTGAGTGCACCAAGAGAGGTGATCATCAACTGTAGATAGAACAATAGTGATATATGTAGTAACGTTTACCATCCAAATATTTGATGGCAAAAAAGGCAGCCCACCCTTGTGGGGTTGGGACAGAATCTGGTCAAGACAGTGGTTTTGCTGAGGCACCGAGTCAATGAAGGGGGAAGAGAAGGGCACGATAGCAGTGTAGGCACCGCGAACAGGGCTGGGCACGGTGGTGATGCTCATCGTCTAACGCTGAAAATTGCCTTGAGTAGTAGGGATGACAAACTGTGAAAAGGACAAGAAGAGCGCTAATGTAGAGGAATAGGGAGGTGGTGGTAGCGAGGAGAAGGAAGAAGAGACACTCGAGGTAGAAATAATCAGGGGATTCGAGCCAGGATTGTCACGAGCTGAGATGAGTGCAACACATAAGCTTTCAATGTACAAGGCGTGGAGGAATCCACTATGTCAGAACTCGCCATGGTTGAAGGAGAAGTAGAAGGCAGTCGGAAAAGAGGAAAGGGAACTAGAGCTAGGGTTCTGGGCTAGGGTTTCGAGAGGTAGAGGAGATAGCGTGAGAAGGAAGTTAGCCAAAAAATATATATATATACGTTAAGGACCTAAGCTCTGATACCATGTGAGATTTGATAGAAGAATGGCTCACCCAACCTGGGAGCCTCTGCCTAGTATTTATAATAAACTGTACAAAATAAATTGACATTTATATCCCTAGTATATCTCCTATTACTTTCTTTCTCTTCTTGATTCCACTAGTCCTCCCACACTGCACATTCTTGCAGGGCTGGAACATGAGTTGTAAGTGATCTGCCCTAGTGTTCCACTTCCTTGATCTGTTATGAAAGTTTTTCATTATATTTTGGTCTATCAATTGAAAAAATGTTTGAAGTGATAAAAACATTGTATATCATGGAGTAAGTCCATGACGAAGATTTAATTTGGTGATCCAATAGAGATGGAGAGATGAGAGACAAATATTAGATCTTAGGATGAGATGGAAGAGGTGGGCCCTTACTTGTGATCCAAAAATTGGATTTGCCCAACCCACATAGTGTTTGACCTTGCTTTTATTTTTCCGCACCTTGTGCACAGACAAACACATACACACGCACGCACACATACACACACATACATACACACACACACACATACACACACACACACACACACACACACACACACATAGAGGGGGGAAGGGTGGAGGAGGGAGAGAGTAGGAAAATAGTCAATGCAACAATTGTAGGCCAACCAGCCACCGACTGGAAGATATACTGGCTCCATAAGTGAGGGGTGTCATAGGAACCATGTTGCATACAACAACGTGAGAAGAATAGAGTGGGATCAATCTAAACCGACAACGTCACCACCATGCTCTAGTTGCCAATGTCACTATCCCTTTTGGTGAATGTCAAGATTGGGGATCTAATTAATCTATTCCTTCCTTAATCGTTTTGATTTATTTGTTGGTATCACCCCTTTGCTATTTTACCTCTTCTTGATCCTAAACATTTGCTTAAAGATCTTAATTGATGTATGAACCTTGCCAATTAGTTTATCTTTTATATTAATGATATTATTTCCATCATTTCTCATATTTGTTTCATTTGCTTTATCCTTAATACTTGTTTCCTCCAACATTATTTAATTTCCCTCTTCATTCCAAAGCTTTGGAATTTGGTGGATCCTCAAGAGTGCTTGTACCTTTTTTCTAGCATGATTCACCATTTTCTTTTCTAGACTTGTTACTAATTATTGAATGCATTCCTATTTGATTTTAAATAGTTGTCAATATTTTAACACTTTTAAGTTTCATTATCTTTTTCTTCATTCTGCTGAAAGCATTTTTATACATATATTTTGCACTCGATTTATTCATGGTAGTAAGCTCGTATAGTTTGTTTTGAATTGGAGATGCAGTTAAGCTCTCACTAGTGCAAATGAATGCTCATTGTTGCAACCCCGCCAATTTTCTTGCTTTTAAATTACACTTCTCAAAATACAGTCTTGGCAATGTTGTTGCCTTACGTGAACTTGTTTCATATTGACTATGTTACACTCTTCTTATTCAAGTTCAAATTTGTCTATCAACCTTATCATGTTGACTGTGGCTAGATGCGCACTTTGTTGAAACTTCGTTGCTACTATCTTGTTTGCAATTCAACATTTGAACCCAAATGTAACTGAATCAACTTTCTTGTCTAAAGTGAGTTGAACTCCTTCCTTCGAAACTCTCTTTGGTCATTATCAATTTCCGTATCTGGACATCATGGTTATCCTATTTCTTGTAATATTAGTACTATATTTATGATTTTGAATTTAACCACACTTTGGTGTGACAATTATAGGAAGAATCCACCCCCAAATTCATTCCCATTTATGTTGGGGGTCTTAACAGCTCGATTGAGCGATGAGAATTTTTAGTAAAACTTAAGTAAGAGAATAATTTTGTCTTCTTATTTTGTATACTCTAATATTTTCTTATTAAATAAATAACATAACTTGGTATGTAAATCAACCTTCTAACTACCCATCCTGATTGAGATCATGTAGAATAATTGACTTTGTCATTAGTGCTTCTTGAGAGGTGTCGACTATATGGTGATTCTCTCATGATTCATACTCGCAAACCACAATGCCTATGACCTTCTATTTTGAATTCTTGATACATTGATAACCATATTTATTTTAACCATCTCTTGGCAATCCCTCCTTAATCAATCATTTCTGACTTCATTTTTTGTTTCTTTTGTGGGTAATGACTCACTTCACCATCATTTCCATCATTCTTATCGTCGATATGTTCATATTTAGCGCTGAATTTAGATCTAGCAAAGTTTTTACTAGTCCAATGAGGGAAGGTCATGCAAATAAGCAAGTGAAGTGGTAACGCAGAATATAAAATATCCCTTCAATGCTAGGCCGAAAGACCTTATAGACTCACACCACGGGATGACATCAAATCTTAGGACGTAGTTAGTAATTTGTTCCTCAGTGGGCATGTAATACAATTAAGAACACAAATGTGGATCTCGTTAACAATAGCAGAATCCCAAACAATACGTAGTTGTATTTAAGTAAGATGGACGAAGCACGTAGTATAAGGTCAGAGTTAATAAAGATTTAAAAACACGTTAAAACTATTTAGAGCAAATAAAAGAGTTCTATTGATAAAAAAGGAGGCCATTAGGGTTTCAAGTGGAAGATTGCGTATTTTTAAAAGTATCACCAGTCAATGGTGTTAGGGGGTTCAATGTCAAAGGAAAAATGAGCCCTAAGTTCATTGGGCCTAATGAAGTCATTGAAAAGTTCAGCCCAATGGCTCATGGATTAGATATACCAATAGAGCTCGAACATGTGCACAACATTTTCCACGTATCGCAACTCCAAAAGTATGTGCCAGACACAAATCATGCCATTGTGACAAAGCCCATAAAAGTAACGAAAAACCTAGTTTATGAGGACCGATCGGTTTAAATATTAGACTACTGAATCAAGTGGCTTTGCAATAAGAGCATCTTGCTAGTTAAGGTCCCATAGGCTAGCCATACCTCAACCAAAGCCACATGGGAAGCATAAGAAGATATAGAAAACAACTTACATGTACTTGTTTTAGGTGAGGCTAAGAATTCTTTCAAATTCTAAGTTTTGAGGACGAAAACTATTTTAAAGGAGGGAAGGGCGTAACAGCCCAACCCTAATTTATGTTAATTACTTTTGTTAATTCCAATTGTAATTAACAAAATTGGGTGGTGCATTTCAATCCAATTTGCGAGTTATTACGCAATTGCAAGTTAGAACGACATCATGGCCTCATCATAAAGTTAATTCGTTCTCCGTAATGAATTTTCCAGGAACTAGGAAGCAGAGCTTAAATAAATAAATAAATCAATAAAATCAATCCATTTTGTACAAGTGAAACCTTATTAGTAATGTGCACAACTAATGAAAATAATAATAAATAAATAAAATTAATATAACATAAAAATAAAATGTAACATAATAAATAGCACGAGCAAATAAATTGAAATCGATAAATTTTCATCTCAAGTAAACCACCCAAGTGGTATGAATTAGAACACAATTTTGGCCCAAGTATTTTAGCCAAAACATTTATTAAAAAGGAAAAAGAGAGAAAAAAAAGGAAGAGATAAATACCAAAATAAATGAGTAAAGAAGAATCTAGCAAAAAAGGCAAGATTTTTCTTTAATTAAAACAAAGATAACAAAAACAAAAAAACAAAGAAAGACAAAAAAAATAAATAAATTAAGACTCATCCACTACCCCCCATTCAGGTTCTGTGTACCTGAGACCACCACCCTAACCCTTTCCTAACTCTACCCAGCAAACCCCCCCTCTGTCTCTGTCGTTTCTTCACCGTTCGCCGGCCATCGCTCGCGCCAGACCCATCACCGCCACACCCCTCTTCTACTCATCCATGCTCGATATTTGGAGTGTTTAGGAAGGTGAACCCTAACCCTCCTCACATTCTTTTAATTTCTTCAATCTCTAAATTTGGTTGATAACCATGTTTTAATCTAGTTAAGTGTCAATTTGTATGAACTTAGTGTTTATTATCGTAATTCTTGAGGATTTGTGTGTGAGTCTTGTGAGTGATTATGAGATAATTGCAATTTGGAATTTGGGTGTGGTTGTGATGTTATCTCCATAGATTCTTGAATTGGATGAATTGTTAAAGAATTTTTGTGTGTACGTGAATAGGAGGGAGGTATGCATGAGTATTGTGTGGTATTTCCATGGAAGAGGATTTCTTGAACTTGAGGTTGAAGATGAGAGTAAGGAAGGAACGTTAATTAGGGTTTTTTGTTAAAAAAATTAAATTAAATTAATTTCTTAGTTAAGCTCATGAAATTAATTTGAGGAATTTAAATGTGTTCAATGTGAGAATTGAGTTGAAATATTATTTTTGGATTTTGAAAACAAATTAATTTTAGCATCAATATTGGTGGTTAATTTAGGGGTTATTGAATGAATTTTAGTGTGTAAGCTTGGATGATATTATCGAATAAGAATAATTGCGAAGCTTGACTCTTGTGACTCAGTTAAAATGGTAAGATCTTTAGGTTCGATTTGGTGTTAAAAATAAATTATGTTTTGTGTAACTCGAAGAGAGGAATAAATACTAGTTCATGTTTGAATGTTGGAGAATGATGTATGTTCTTGCGAATCAAACAAATAAATGGAAATCAAATTTCGTTTTAGGCATAAAGGAACAAAAATATTTTCAATTTGCATATGGAAGCAAGATTTGACACTGAAAATCAGTTTCAAACCACAAGTTAAATTTAGTGACTCAATCTTTTCATGAATAAATCACTACAACTGACCATAATATCTCTTATCATAACAATCAGAATAATAATGAAAATGAAATTTATGATCGTATTAAGTATGACATCCAATACCAATAACAACAATAATAATAGTAACAGTAATATCACACTAAGGATAACAATATTAAGACCTATTATAGCATAATAATATCAATATCATTAATTATAGTAATAACAATGATAATAACAACAATAATCCAAATCCAAATCTAATACCTCAAAACTCCCACCACCAAGTGGCGTGCGGAGGGTATAATGTAACAGTCTTACCTCTGAATTGCAAAATTATAGAGAGAATGGTTTTGATTGATCTTATATTTAAAAACCATAGACTACCTATTACTACGCGGAAACATAGTAGAGGAAGTGTAAAGAGGCATTTTGTTTTAGTTCATACAATCCAAGCTGAAAAAAAGAGTCCAATCTTGCCTTTTTCAACTATTCAAATTTCGAACATAATAGTAGTAACAACAACAATAATAATGATGATGATGATGATGATGATGATAATAATAATAATAATAACAACGTTAATGATGATAATAATAACAATAAAGAAATTAGCAAGCCTCTAATGACAACAATAATAATGGTAGTGCTATTACAATGCTAGTGCGAGTTATAATACTAATATTTGTAATAATAGCGATAGTAAAAGTACTAACAGTCATGATAAAATCAATTTATCAGTTTAAATAACTGGTAAGAGATTTATCAATAAATGAAGGAAATTTCGAACAACCATTATAGTTATTATCAACAAGAACCACTTAAAACTCTATTGATCATAAAATATACAATTTTGTAGTAGAACTAAGGCCACTCCCATCACTTCAACGTTGGAAACAGTATTTTATTGAAAGGGGAGAGCCTTTAAACTTCCAGCTTTTTTTTGTTTACTGCCTGTACCTTCAAAAGTTCACATTTTTCCCACAAATTCCAAAGTCTCATGATATATAACTATTGAATGAATCATTTTCAAGTATTATTTTGCCATATAATCAAGTGGACCCACTAGTTATCAATTATTAGATCTTACGACCTTCAGTTCACCCGAGTCGGCCTCAGGTCAAGCTATTTGATTGGCCTAGCAGGTGTACACTTATTTAATGATCACAATACACATATGAGCTCAGCTCATCAATTTGAGTTCCACTTTCAGATAACAACTAGTAAGAGTTTTACTTATAATCTCCACGGCTCCTGTTTTCGAACTAAAATGGATTGAAATACGGGCACCCAACTAATTTGTTCTGAAGGCTCATTTCATAGTATAGGGATGAATGTGCTGAGCTTCGGCTCACTTTTCAAAATACTTTTGTATTTTCTATTTTAGGTAAGAAATAAGTGGACAAACATGTCTCTAGCAAGTCGAAGGAGGTAAGAAGTGGAAGAAAGGCTCTCGATCGTTGTAGTTAAACCATTTGATGCTCACCGTGGATTTTGGTGCAACATGATGACTTGACACAGCTTGAAGGTCACATTGGGCTATATTTTGAGTGAGCATGCCTAATATGGGGCATTATAGTGGGAGACATTCAATCTAGCTATATTCAGTTATGTTGTAGTTAAACTGTATTTCAAAGTTATCTAGTGTGCTTCCAACATAATAGGACTTGCGAATGTGAATGTGTTTCAGTTAAGGTTGTTTAGATATTAAATAGCCTTGTTTGACTTGGGATGGCCGTAATGCCTCCAATCATTGAGATTTCTGCTACGACCATGTTATGAAATAGTTAGAATAAGCCAAATAATTAGGAATTAGGGGTGTTACATTATTTGTAAAGGATTCTTTGCTTCTTTCCATATGAATTTGGGAAATAAAGATCTTTTGCAAAATAGATAGAACAACCACTACTTACATAAGCACACAATTCTTATCTATTATGTCCCTCTAAGCATATATATATTAGGATATAAATACTATTAGGATTAGTATTGTGACTTCATAACATATCTCCACAATCATATTTTTGACTAATTCGTTCTTATAAGTTTTTTCACTAATGGTCCTGGTTTTATATGCAATGATTTTTCTATTCTAACTCATAATTTGATCTATGCTATTTCTTGCAGGTTCAAAACTTATTATACTCATTTCATTGGTCATACTAATTGCATGATCTTCTTGAACTTCTTCGCTAGTTGTTGAAGATCCTTCTCTCCATTCCTATCTTGCACTTATGCTTCTTAATAGTTGGTGTTTTATGGTAGTTTTTTTTATTCTCATCGATCTTTATTACATTTTTCTTCTTAATTTTTGTATGATTGGCAAAGCTGGCTATGTAAGACCTATCAATTTTTATTTCCTACGGACTGTACTTTATCCTTTGAATTTTTTGCATTACAGTAGGATGTTCAAATTTTTGGCATCTATCATTGTTACTTTATGCTTTGGATCTATAGTATTATCTAATTTGTTAGATTATTTTTCAAAATATCCTTAATTGGGTATCATCCTTACTTCATTTCCATCCTAATTGTTTTTATCTTAAGGATAGAAACTTTTTAGCAAATTCATCTTTTAGATTCACATAATATCCATGTTGGCAATTAAATCCTATTGAACCATTATAGAAATTGGTCTTAATCCTAGAAATAATTTGATTATCAAAGCCGATGGGTCTAATATCAGAGAGTAAGACATAAAGGTCGATATCTTTACCCTAATACTATAATGGTGTAATTTGAACGTGGACATTTCCAACATGGATATATCCATATTTTCGGCCTGTGATATGCTTAAGGATATTTTCCTAGTTAATGAGATTTACTTCTCCCAAATCAAATGACATTATTTTATCTCTAAATCCCCTTTCATCACTTCGCATATGTATTTGCTCTTTAATTGAAAGATGAATCTTTTATAGATCATGTCTGTCTGTGTTATTGAAAGGACCCAATCCTTTTTGACCTATTGTTTCTCATTATCTATTGGAAATTCTTCTCCTTCAAGGATGCCAATACTAATTGAGTTATTTTTTATCATACGACTAGTTTCTTCATAATCACTTTCCACATATTCTTCTTCCATTACTATCTCAACAATTTCCTTATTGTTTTCCAGGGCGATGTCTAATTTTTCTTCATCACTAAGCTCAAAACAATTTAAATTGCCCAAAGTTTCAATAAACTTGTTGTTCTTCCTTTTTTTAGTTTGCATAACACGTTACTTTTCCATTTGCCCAACACTTAAAACTATTTTTTCTTATAGAAATATGTTGCTTTTCAATAAAAACCTTCACTTTTTGGTGTTTGGCTTGTCATAATACTTTCTATTGTAATTTTCTCCTCTTCGCTTGTTGAAACTCTTTTTCTCATAAAATTTCTCTTTCTTTTCTTCTCAGGTTCATTTCCCCCATTGATGAGGAGTGTCACAACATACTAGAAATTATTTGTTTATTTTCCTTTGTTTTTGGAGATCAAGATATTGATTATTCAAGAAATAGGAGTGTCACAACCTATTTTCTTGGATAATGCATTCTTGTACCAAGAGTATCAATAATAGTTGCTTTTTCAATTCAAGTCATTTAATGTATTTTTCATTGATTACAGAATTTATTAAACAAGGTACTTTGTCATAAAATATACCAAGATTGGTTTCATTAGCCCAATTTTATAATAATATTGACGAAATTCTGATACATAATTTTCCAAAAACCTTTTGTCCTAGTAAGCTTCGTTAAATTTAATTTCAATTTTCTTACATAATTTTTTGAACATTGTAATTATTGTTTTTATCATTCTTAGTACATTTTTACGATTCTCATCTAATGAGTTGTATTGGTAAGCCACAGTGATAGAAAAAGTACGTTCGATATAGTTTAGGAAAAAAGTGGTATTCAAATTCAGGACACTATTCATACCTCTCTTCCAATGTGAAAATATTTCTTCTCCATTGTTAGCTCCATCTATATTCAGAATGTAATCCGTTTGCTTAATTGGAATAAGACTAATTTCTTCAAATGATGTGGTTTTATTTGGGATGAACCCAAAAAAAAGTTGGTCATTCATCCTATTTAAACATATCTAGTCTCATAAAATGGGCATTTCTTATAGATGACTAACCAAACACTTCAGATTTTGGAATTATATTGCCAACTAAATTGGATTCAATATTGTCAAGACGAAGTTCTTCCCCAAATTTATTGTTTTCATTTCTAGCCATTGCTTTTCCATGCTTTTTCTCCGGCTTTCTCCTAATTTCTTTTAAAGGAATGGCATTCATTTCCTCTAGTTTAATTAGGTTCATTTGTTAACATATTTCTTCGTCTAACTGCGCATTATTTTTCTCTTCCTTATTATGTTTAAATCTTTCGAATTTTGGTCTTCATCAAACATAGTTTGTAACTCCTCCAAATTATATTTATTAGTTTCCATCCTCTTTCTCTTTATTTCCCAATGATTTCTCAGCTAATTTGTCTACTTCTCTTTCGATTTTATAGCATGCAAAGGAAATGGGTTTTTATTCTTTTAGGTTTTGGAAAGGATACTTACGTTGAAAAGGAGTACTAATACTTATATTAGAGTTCACAATGTGTCTAACTTCGTTAATTAAAAAAAGATGGAACATAGACAATAGTTTCTATACCTCCTTAACTTAAGTCCTAATTTTTGCTAATTCTGCTTTTAATTCTAAAATTATATCAGTGGTATAGTTCAATTGCAATGTATTGAAATAGATCCCAATAGGCTATGCTGTAATAACCGAAGAATATTTAGAACGTAGTTAGTTATTAATACTAATAATTCTATTAACTATGTTCCTTATATAAGTTACATTACGCTAATATTTACGTGTTAATTGAGAGTATTAATTTGTGTGGATTAGTTTCTGGAATTTCTCAATTTTGTTCGTAATTTCGTGAAATTCACGAATTAATCAAAATTAGGTCGAGGTGATCACGCGATATTAGCTAAGTGGTATTGGTTCGTCCAGACCCAAATTCGCCTTAAGTTTAATTAGTCACACTAAAACCAAAATATAAAAAAAAACCCAAGAAAAGGGGCTAGAGCCCCCTTTTTGCGCGATGAACAAAAAGCAAGAGGGGCAGTTCTGTGTCCCTATTCTCACAACCCCTCCACAACACACCAAAGAGAAAGAGAGAGAGAGAGAGAGAGAGGAAAAGAGGGAGACCGGAGCGATGGTGGACGCAACAGAGACCGGTGACAACCTGCAAGGAGATTGAAGGGGTCACGTTTGCACCAGGTGGATGAGGTTTGGGGCAGTGGGAGATACCCTAACTCACCCCCACATCACGACACCAACACCACCACCACTGCTATCAATGATGGTTGGGGCTTGAGCCCGGCGACCACCAAGGGCCAAGCAACAATATGTGAGGATCTGACAGTGTTGTTTGGGCTCGAAAGGGGACCAGCGGCAAGGAGAAGCGAGAACTGGGACTTGGGCCACCTGGAAACCTCCCACACGACCCATCAGTCGGGTCGGTTAGCTCGGAATTGAGGTGAGTGGTTCTTGATTCCCTAAAATACTAGTTAATTTGCAAATACTTTTTGAATTGTTCGCGAGATATGAATTCGGTAATTAGAATGCAGTTTTGATGAATTGAGGACCTATAGGAAGTAGGTGGAATGATTGGATTGAAATTGAGATTTTTTGAGGTCACTTTGTGGATGGTTTTATGAGGAGCGAGTTTGGGTTGTGTGAAAATCTGTGGATTTACGAAGTGTATTACCGTGTTTGATATTGTGTTATTACTTGTTAATGGTCATGTTTATAATATGCTGCCCAAATGAATTGCGTCTGATAAGGCACGGCTCATAGTTGCTGGTTTACCGATAAAGTGAAGCAGGAAAACAAGGAAGCTACCTGAATAATTCCACAAATTGATTCATTGGTGAATTGGGTTTATGAACCGAGCAGCGTCATGCTCAAGCCTTAACTTACTCTAGCTAAACCAAACTTGCCTGTTTGATTACATTTTAAGACTCAGTGTATTGTCATACCTGAACCAAGATCAATATTTGGACTTGTTAAACGATTCTACTAAATTGTTCAGTTGGTGGAACAGTCGACCTAAACATAGCACGTCACCCATGAGTAAACAAAGTGTCCAGCAAAGATGGAGAACTCGCTTTAAATATTGCATTTTGTGTAATTTGAAATGAATTAGGTAAACTAGAAGCATTTGATTGAATTATAGAACTAAACTATTGCAATCTTAGCGGTTCCAGGTTGCCTATGCGGTTAAAGATCTTGTACTAAATGAATTGTGAATTGGGAGTTGTTTAGGTTGAATCTCGCTTGGTTCTCTTTAACCATGCCCAACCGTTTTTGCATTGAGGTTTCCGAATGATTGGATTCCTCAAGTAATTAGTTTAAGAGTCGTTTATTTGTTACCATGACCAAAGTGATGTCTCGACTATTTAACAAGTAACTCAAGTATTTAATCATCCCTAATTGCCACTAAAAGTTGCTTAAATGAACTATTGAATTGGAAAACAAGGTGTAGTAAGAACAAATATGTTTGCGATGTGCTTAAAGTGTGCATTGACAAGTGTATATGAGAATTGCTTGATGTGATAAGTTCCCTATGTTTTGTGGTTAATAATGGCTGTAAGACTATCCATTGTGACATGAGTGCTTGAAATGAAGCTAATTAGGAATGAGTTGCATACTAGGAGCGTCTAAAATGAGTTTTCATATCCCTTCTTTTTAAAGATGAAAGATTACTTGGCTGTTAACTGGATTACTTGGTTGTTAACGCATTTACAAGAATGCTTTGTCAAAATGAGTTGTTGTATGCTTGTTAAAGGTCGACTTGATGTTATTAAAGCATTTTAGCCTTCTCCAGAATGGAAATGCCATTCTTGTGATATAATGGAAAAATTATTACAAAACGTGTTTAAAGTGAGATTCATATGAAATGTTTTGGCTAAGAGAATAGTGCTAGTGAATTCCTAGGGAGCAGATCCAGAACTAGGAACCCTAGAAGACCTTGACAAAGATAAGAAATATGTTTAGCGAGCAGACCTGGGAAGCGAGAACCTTAATTCCTAGGGAGCAAACCAAGAAGTAGGAACCTTAGAGGACCCTGACGAGGTAGAACACAAGTTTAGGGAGCAGATCCGGCATGTGGTAACCCCAATTCCTAGGGAGTAGACACTTATTATGAGAAGCCTTTGAGATATCATGAGTTGTGAGTCATGAAACTCACTCGAAGAGAGAGCTAACGTGTGAATTCGATAGCTAAAAAATGATTTCTGACTCATTATGAATTGATAACGCCTCATTTGAGGGTTATGCTAGCGTAAATGTTTGAAAATGTACATGTGTCTTTAATATAGGCCTATGTGGATATTCAATGACTTCCCTATGAAGGGATTGCTTCTTGTATAAATGTTTAATGTGGTCCAAGTGAAGGTACTTGCCTATCTGTGCATTAATTCCATTTTCTTACGAAAAGAACTCTAATTAGTAAGTCTAGTTGAACTCTTTTAAGTGCTTAAGTGTGAGCAGAATGGCCTACTGTTCTCAAAGCCTGTATTTTAGCATGAGGTAATTTGCTATTGAGTCCTGTATGCCTATTATGCGGTGTTAAAAGTGATTGTTACTACTAAGTTACAAGAGTCCTAGGTTGGGCAAGTTAAGAACTCTTATGCATGGAATAGAAGAAGAGAAGGAATGCATTGATTCATGATTAGCGGTCACTCTGAATGGTCGTGTATGCCAATCATCTGAATAGGCAGTTGTTTGGTTTGATTGATGTTAGTTATTTATGGGATGTAAATCCCGGCATTACGGATGTGTGATTTGTTGAGCTATATCTCTTATTCTTATTTTTATTGAATTTTATAGATGTATACTCCGGTTGTGTAGCCTGTAGAGGTTTGGTCTCTGATATGTAGCGGTCAAGATGTGGAACATATTCTTTATGTGTTATTATTACAACTACCAAATGTAAGGCCTTAAACCTGAGTTATGACCATTTTTCAAATGAAACTCTACCCATTTTGCTCCAAATTTTAGGAATCATTAACGTCCCTAACCCTAGGGGATATGGGTGTTACATGTGCACAATATGAGAATAAATTTAGAGCAAGACAAGTAGTGGATGATGCAAGGATTAAATATAATTAACTACCTTAATTAACTTAATTGCCCTAATTATTTTTTTCTCATGTGGCTCGGATACCAAATAAAAGAGGGTGTCTAGTGGGGCTGATGAAAATAATATTATATGGAAAAAAATTAGAATTTGTAAAAGTAAGTTATTAAGGATTGGGATAAAATATACAAATATGATAAGTTATATGCACTTCATGTAAACTAAACTAGTAGAATTGGACCTGTAAAATAGTTAACATAGCCTCTAAGGGTTCTTTCTGTTAGTTTTTATATAGATCAAGGTACCTTATAATTATTTTTAAAAAAGTGGGGGTGCTTAAAATAGTTTACACAAAACTTAAGGTGCATTTGTGTAGTTTTTTGTTCAAGAGTCTCTCTCCTTTTGATTCTATGACTAATGCTTATAACTAGGTTTTAGTTGATTCATCAGAAAGGTTGCCATCCTGGGGAGATTAAGTTTATTATGTCAATACCTACTTTATCATTTGTATGCTCTAATTCAAATGAGATCAAGTTTGTGAAGTTTAATTATTCAAGTCCATCATTTTTCACCCAAGAGAAAGATACATACCCTATTATTCAAATTTCATGTTGGTTTAGCCTCGAGTAATTCATTTATTAGTAGACGTATTTGTTTCATCTATAAATGATTGTTGTTGGGTTGATAAATTGGATTAAGCATGTGAGCATCCTTAGTCGATGACTGCTTGGATATGCTATGTAAATGTAATATTCTGTTAAAGTTGAACTTAAACATCTCCAAATTCCACTTATTTTTTTAAGTTTTGGGATTAATTGATTTGATTATTTTTTAATGTCATGGAATATCCCTATTGAAGTGATTGGAAATGTAGGGCTACTCATCCAATTAATTAAGGGAAAAGGTTTGGTACATTTGATGTATATATGGAGGAATTCAACAAATACTAAAGACTGATTTTAAATGCAAAGCAAAGCAAACTGAAATCAATGGTGAGTTTAAGGAGAATCCAAAAGGGAGGGAAGAATAAATGTGATCTAAACTCTCACTTAGATACAGATATCACCACTAAGTTTGAGTTTGGGACCTTGAGCTTAATTAGGATACAGTTATCACCACCTAATCAAGGCTTAAGACTTACTTGATCACCACCCTAACCGACCTAGTTAGAGATAAGCAAGTGAAGTGTTTGCGGACAAAAAGGAGCAAATGCTCTCTATTTTCTTTCAATTGAATTATCAAAGATGAGCTACAAAATGAGACCTTCGAAGGTCTTAAACACACGACCTAGTGCTGCTTGGTTGCTTAGGAGATTTTCTTCTAAGGGAGGAAAGCTCTTAAGTTTGCTTAGTTCACGCTTAGGACTAAACTATTACAAAGCTTGATTAACCTAAGCTAATTACAATCTGAAAACTAAGGAAAGCAAAACAAATTATCAAGCTTAACATTAATACATCCAATTAGTCCTAATACACCAGCTTACTAGAGAAAAGAGGGAGAAAAGTAGCCGTAAGGTGAATCCCCTTTTCGGCTGGCCAATCCGGTTGCATAGTGCAAAATCTCCTTTTGTTCTCTCATTGGCTAGCTTATTCCAAAGCTGGTTTTGCAGCAAATGATGATGTTCCTGGCTGCCTAGAATCATGATTGAAGCAAACAAGCAAATACGCAACTGACCAAACCCTTGGGAGAAGGAAAAACACATAGCTCTCTAACTGGGTTCTAGAAGCCAGTTTCTGCTTGGTTTTCTACCCTCTCTTTAGCCAATCAAAACTAAGCATGATTTTGTTTTTAGTCCATGGGGGGATGCCTTAGGATATGTACAAACCCCCTAAGTAAAGAAATCAAGTTTGTGACTTGTTTAAGTGGGAGAATTCCACCTAAACACTTTATCATGTAGTTTCAGACCAAATATGGCAGTCTTGACATAATGGATTGGTTCCTTCACTTCGATTGAGCATGATTGAATTTAATTTCTTAGGCTTAAAAGTTAAGTTAACATCCATGGGAACCCAAAAATGCAAAAAAATATTGAACTTTAGGCACAATGTAGCTTAAGAAATCACATGAACAAAACCGGGCACATTCTGGTCTTGTAACCCGAAATCACCTTCTTGACTGTTTTAAAAAATGTGTGTCATTGCTTGGACTTTGGAACTTGCATGGGACCTTGCTAGACTTCTTGGACCTTCTTCAATGTCTTGGCTTGATGAGATTTTGTCATCCTCCCCTGGTTGAAAAGATTTGATCCTCAAATCGGCAAGGTAATCATTAGCTTGGTAACGACTTAAATCAGCCACATTGAATGCAGTTGAAACTTCATAGTCACCTGGAAAATCAACCCTTATAAGCATTATCATTAATCCTTTCAAGCACCTCAAATGGACCATCAGCCCTTGGCATTAACTTGTTCTTTCTCTTGGATGGAAATCTCTCCTTTCGAGGGTGTATCCATATGAGGTCTCTAGGTTGAAAAACCATCTTCTTTTTGTGCTTATTGGCTTGAGCTTGATAAGTGGCGTTTTTTTCTCTATTCTGCTCCTCACCAACTCATGTATCTTCTGGATTTCTTTTACCCTTACTGATGCATTTGCACTTGGCTTTTGATCTAAAGGACGTGGAGTGAGATCAAGTGGACTAATAGGCTCAATCCCATAGACAACCTTGAATGGTGATAGACTAGTAGCCTTGCTAAGAGCCATGTTGTACGCAGACTCTGCATGGGGTAAAAGCAAATCCCAAGGCTTGGCATGAGGTTTAATTAAAGCCCTTAGGAGTGTCCCTAGGGTTCGATAAGTAACCTCAGTTTTTCCATCAGTTTGTGGGTGGCGAGTGGTACTATACTTGAGTTTAGTACCCAACTTCCTCCACAATGTAATCTAGAAATGGCTAAGGAACTTACTATCTTGATATGAAATGATTGATCTAGGTATACCATGCAATCTAACCACCTCCCTAAAGTATAATTCAGAAATATGTGTAGCATCATTAGTCTTGTTACATGGAATGAAATGAGACATCTTAGAGAACCTGTCCACCACAGCAAAGATTGAATATTTGTTCCTTTAGGTCTTACGGAGTCCAATAATGAAATCCATACTTACATCAACCCAAGGAGTGGTGGAAACAGGCAAGGGTGTGTAAAGCCCGTGGGGTAAAGAATGACTCTTCACCACTTGGCAAGTTCCACACCTTTTCAGGATGTCCTGTGCGTCCTTCTCCGTACCTAGCCAATAGTAATGCTCCCTTAGCATGATGAGTGTCTTGTTTTCTCCATAATGGCCAGCTAATGAACCTATATGTACTTCTCTAATCAGAAGTTCTCTTCGTGCTACACCTTGGTACACACAGCCGTGTACCCTTGAAAAGAAACCCTTCCTGGGCTGGGAAATCACCTTTGAGGTGCTTTAAACAAACAACAAACAACTCCCCAAAGTCTTCATCTTTAGCATACAAACACTTTAGATGCTCAAAACCAAGTACACAAGCATCTAATTGGAACAAAAGTAAGTACCTCCGAGATAGAGCATCGACCCCTTGGTTAAGTTTTCCAGATTTGTGCTTGATTGTGAAATGAAATAATTACAAATACTCAACCCATTTGGCATGGTATGAGTTTAGCTTGTGCTAGCCTTGAATGTACTTCAAAGCTTCATGATCAGAATGTAAAATAAACTCACTTGTAACCAGATAATGACTCCAATGCTCTAAGCACCTCACGATTGCATAAAACTCTTTACATAGGTGGAATACTTTCTCCTTGAATCACGCAGTTTCTCATTAAAGAATGCCAAAGGTTTACATTCCTGAGTAAGACACCACCTATAACAACTCCAGAGGCATCACATTCAACTTCAATGACTTTATCAAAGCATGACAAGATTGGAACAGGTGCTCAAGTTAGTCTTTTCTTCACTTCCTCAAAGGCAGCTTGGGCTTTAGGGGTCCATTGGAATGATGTACCCTTAATCACCTCAGTTATGGGAGCCATGATGGTGTTAAAGTTTCAAATAAACCTCTTGTAAAAGGAAGCTAAGCCATGAAAACTTCGAACATCATGTAGACTGTGAGGAATAGGCCACGATCAAATGGCCTCAATCTTGCTCTCATATGCCTTTATGCCATCTCCAGTGACAATGTAACCTAACAATGTTACCTCATGAGTGAAAAAGGCACATTTCTTAAGGTTACCAAACAGCTCTTCATGTTCAAGAACAAGCATGACTTGAGTGAGATGATCTTGGTGCTCTTGCTCGTTCTTAGAGTAAATCAAAATATCATCGAAGTAAACTACCACAAACTTGCCAATGTATATCCTAAACACTTGATTCATTAATCTCATGAATGTACTAAGAGCAGTTGAAAGACCAAAGGGCATAACCAACCATTCATAAAGCCCTCCTTTAGTTTTAAAGGTCGTTTTCCACTCATCACTTTCTCTAATCCAAATATGGTAGTAACCACTTCAAAGATCAATCTTTGAGAACACTTGAGAGCCATGTAATTCATCCAGCATGTCTTCAAGTCTAACTATGGGATACCTGTACTTGATTGTGCTCTTGTTAATGGCCTTGCTATCCACTCACATACACATTCCTCCATCCTTTTTTGGAACCAAAAGGGCAGGTACAGCACAAGGACTCAAGGACTCCTGAAGCAAGCCCTTTGACATAAGTTCCTCAACTGGCATTTAAATCTCAATGGTTTCCTTGGGATTCATTCCATAGGCTGGCTTATTTGGAAGTACAGAACTAGGAATGAGGTCAATGTGGTGTTGGATATCTCTTTTAGGAGGTAAACCCATAGGTATCTCCTCAGAAAACAAATGACAGAACTTTTGTATGAGTGCTTTGGCTACGAGATGTGAGGATAAAGGAAATTCTGGTTCATCTTGGATATTCAATATCCATTCTTTAAAGGCCTTGAATTCATGATGGGAGGCCTTTAACAATGGCTTACTAAAAGTAAGAAGCAAATTAGATTGCTTTGGTTTCGTTTGGAGCTTATCTTGGTGAAGTTTAGATAGGGATAAAGGTGCGAGGGTAATCTTCTTTCCATCCTTGGTAAAGGCGTATGTATTTAAGAAACCACTGTGCATTCTTCCCAAAAGGATATGACATGCATCCATGTGAATAACATCACACCAAAGTTCATCTTGATAGTTCTTTCCAATGGAGAAAGAAACTAGGCACCGAGAGTTCACTTGGATACCTTTGCTTTGATTCAACCATTGAATGTTGTAGGGATGTGGATGAGTCATGGTTTCCAATCTTAGTTTCTCAATTATGCTAAGAGAAACTACATTTGCACAGCTTCCACCATCAATAATTACATAACAAACATTCCCTTGAACTGTACAATGGGAATGGAATATGTTTTCTCTTTGCTCGTCCTTTGCTCCCTTTTGGCCATCAATACTCTTCTCATAACTAGTATCTCTCCTTCATCAGCCTCTTCCACTACCTGATCTTGAGTTTCCTCAAGATTATCCTCAAAATCATCCTCCTTTTCCTCTTCTTCAAATACCTCTTTCATGGCTGCCCAATCGGCTAAAGTTATAACTTATAACTTTACAATTTGGACAGTTCGAAGCAATGTGCCCAAGTTCTTGGCACTTAAAGCACCTTCTGTTGCTCATCGAGTTAGGATTGGGTCTATTTTATGGGGCTTGGATCTTTTGTGGAGCTTAGGTTCATTATGGAAAGGAAGGGGACGGATTTGGGGGCTTAGAAATGGGATTAGAACTCCCCTTATTAAAGGGCTAGTTTTGGGTAAACAGCTTGGGGTTTTGAGGTTTAAGGGGTTGTCTTGCTTTCTTTTATTACTCAACCTTGTGAACAAAAACACAAACTTCATCAAAAGTGGTATAAGCTTGTAAATCAACTACGTTAGCATACCTAGGATCAAGACCTCCTAAGTACCTAGCTATAGTTTGCTCCCCGAGTTCTTAAAGATCACACTTAACAAAAAGCTTTTCAAACTCATGAGTATGCTCCTCAACATTCAGGTTACCTTGTGTCAAATTGTGGAGTTGGGAATAACAGTTGTGAACATAAGTTAGGGGTAGAAATCGATCCTTGAGCTTGGCCTTCATCTTCTCCCACATTCTGATCTCTGTCTTCCTTTTTCTAACTCATTTGGCACACAAGCTTTTTCACCAAAGAGAGGCATATTTTCTGAGCCTTAAGTCCACTAGTTTCACTTTCTTGTCTTCAAGAACATCCTTGTATTCAAATACACGTTCAACTGTGTAACCAATCCAAGAATTCTTTAGGATCAAGCTTGCCTTCGAACTCAGGAATCTCAACCTTGAAATCATTAAAGTTTGCTTGAATCCTTGGTTCTGGTCTAGCCATTCTCAAGGGTTCATCCTCACTAGATGAATCCATGTTATGACTAAAGACTTGTTCTTGCCTTCTAGGATCAGATTGGAGTAGTTGTTCATTTATTTTCTATTTTTGCTTTAAAATGGCTCCAAGTTGCTTTCTTAGCTAATCATTATGAGCTTGGAGTTCATGGTCACATTGAGCTCCTTCATTGAGTTTTCTCATTAGTAACTCATTTTGGGCAGAGAGTGATTGATAATTCTTCATTACTGCCTCAAATTTCTCATCCAAACTTGTACTAGTACTCATTTTGTATTTGGTTTGTGTTTAGAACAGAATGGGATTGTGTTTGAATTTGATGTGGAAATGAATTTGGGAAGGTAGAGGAGGGATACCAGGCCAAGGAGAAACTTAGCTCCAATACCAAATATGATGTATCTATGGAGGGATTCAACAAACACTCAAGACTGGTTTCAAATGCAAAGCAAAGCAAAGTTAAATCAATGGTGAGTTTAAGGAGAATCCGAAAGGGAGGGAAGAATAAATGTGCTCTAAACTCTCACTTAGATATAGATATCACCACAAAGTTTGAGTTTAGGGCCCTTAAGCTTAATTAGGATATAGTTATCACCACCTAATCAAGGCTTAAGACTTACTTGATCACCACCCTAACTGGCCTAGTTAGAGATAAGCAAGTGAAGTGCTTAGGGACAAAAAGGAGCAAATGATCTCTATTCTCTTTCAATAGAATTATCAACGTTGAGTTACAAAATGAGACCTTCCAAGGCCTTAAACACAGAGCCTAGTGCTGCTTGGTTGCTTAGGAGATTTCCTTCTAAGCGAGGAAAGCTCTTAAGGTTGCTTAGTTCACGCTTAGGACTAAACTATTACAAAGCTTGATTAACCTAAGCTAATTACATTTTAAAAACTAAGGAAATCAAAACAAATGACCAAGCTTAACATTAATACATCCAATTAGTCCTAATACACTAGCTTACTAGAGAGAAGGGGGAGAAAAGCAACCATAAAGTGAATCCCCTTTTCGTCTGGCCAATCCGATTACATGGTACGAAATCTCCCTTTGTTCTCTCATTGGCTAACTTCTTCCAAGGTTGGGTTTGCAGCAAATGATGATGTTCCTGGCTGCCTTGAATCATGATTGAAGCAAACAAGCAAATAGGCAGTTGAGCAAACCCTTTGGAAAAACACATAGCTCTCTAACCAGGTTCCATAAGTCAATTTCTGCCTAGTTTTCTTCCCCTCTTTTTAGCCAATCAAAACTAAGCATGATTTTGTTTTTAGGATATGGGGGGATACCTTAGGATGTGTACAAACCCCCCAAGTAAATAAATCAAGGTTGTGACTTCTTTAAATGGGAGAATTCCACCTAAACATTTTATTGTGTAGTTGCAGACCAAATCTGGCAGTCTTGACACAACGACTTGATTCCCTCACTTCGATTGAGTATGATTGACTTTAATTGCTTCGACTTGAAAGTTAACATCTAGGGAACCCAAATGTGCAAAAAATATTGAACTTAAGCCAAATGTAGCTTAAGAAATCACATGAACAAAACCAGGTACATTCTAGTCTTGTAACGCAGAATCATCTTCTTGACTCTTTTGCAAAATGTTAGTCATTGCTTGGAATTTGGAGCTTGCATTGGACCTTGCTAGACTTGTTGGACCTTCTTCAATGCCTTGGCTTGAGGGGATTCCATCAAAATTGATGATGGGAAAAATAGGGGAGGTTATGTCAATCAAGAATAAGTGCATAAATTAGAAAATTGAGTAACAAACTAGTTATGGTATTTGGACTAATTGAGGAGTTGGCATAAGTGAAAAAGGGAGCCAACAACGCTGAGCAATTGATCAAGGTACTAAACAGGGTGAGAAAGAAACACACACACACACATACACACACACATACACACACACACACACACACACACACACACAGATAGAGAGAAGGGATGCAAAAAGCTTGGAACAATTAATGTAGTTAGTAGAAGGGGCCAGTGGAAGTATAAGGATGCATAAGTTTTTAATATTCAATTTTGAACACAAGTATCAATTAGGAGGTCTAGGCTCAACTTGTTCTGGCATAATCATAACATAAAGCCAATCGAAATTGGTTACGGAGACATCTACGCTTCATTTGGTGATATGTCACTTGGTAGACTATATACCATCTCATGTGGAAGGTGCAGCGTCAACATTGGGGCTTGAAAGTATTGAAGAACTTGCATACACTAGCTTGTGCACCTAGCTAGCTAGTAATTTAATGTGATCCCAAATCTTAGTGGTGATGACTTTTGCACAGTTGCTTTGGCTAGGTCATTACTTTAAGTTTACAATGGGTTGCTTTGTAGTTTTTCTTGTAATTTTCTTTGTCTCTCTGATGTGAATTTAGCCTTTTTAGCTAATAAATAATCAGAAAAAATTTCTTCGAAGAACTTTTCCACCCAAAAACATGAACTATTTTAGTAATGGTATTTAACTAGTTGTTTAATGTTGAGGGCCTTAAAGTAGAATTCTAACGTTAATACTTGTTTTATTTAGACTACTTGTAAATTAAAACCTTTAGATGTTTAGTTTGAAAAAGAGTGCTTGAGGCGCGCCTTTGTGTGAGCCAACCACATCAAGTAGACCTGGCAAATGGGTCATTCGGTTCGGGTACGAGTTGGGTCAAGTTCGGGTCGGGTCATGTTCGGGTTAAGTGACATTTCGGGTCGTTTCGGTTTGGGTCGGGTATGGTTCGGGTCGGGTCGATTTCGGGTCAACCAATTTTTGGTGAAATACGCTCGTCATGCCAAAACAAGCAACTTTGTTGAAAATTTCAGGTCGGGTATGGTTCGGGTCGGGTCAATTCGGGTTTCGGGTCCACTTTCGAGTGAGCATATTTCGGGTGTCGGGTCGGGTATGGGTCCAGGTCATTCGGTTCGGGTTTCGGGTCAGTTTTGCCAGGTCTAACATCAAAGCCTTGGAGGGGATGAATTGTGCCTAAAGGATGCAACGCTATATCATCACCCATTTGCTTCTTTCCTTTGGCCATATGTTTACCTTTTTTAGTTCTTTTCTTTCCTAGGGAGCTAAAGAGTGAGCTGTGGTTATACAGTAAGTGTGTGTCTTTGGGAATTACAATGATAATATTTCTTAACGCTATTTATGGCGTCATATTGATGTGTAATCACTTTTTAATGCATTTATCTAACTTTATAAAATATGATTTGTGAGATGTGAATGACTTTTAATTATATTTATATAGAAGTGTGTCTCACATCAGTGATGCATGCACCTTTACCTCGTGCCTTACAGCTTGTGCCTCAGGTCACTAGGCACCTCACCTTTTCTATAAATAAGCTGCGAAAAGTGCTTATTAATTGTTAACATTGTGCTTTTACTTCCTCAAATCATAAAACATTATATAGTGATCATTTTGTTAATTAGATTTAAATTATAACAATTTAATGAAAATATTGATTGAGCTTTGCCTTAGTATTAGAAGTGAAGCCATAATAAATTCTTTGTCCTAACCATAAAAAACAGTTTATAAATACTATTAGGAGTTCGGACAGACTATAATATCTCTAGAATACAATTGTAATTATTATTTGATTATTCTTTTGTTTTTGTAGGAGCATGGATAGATATGCAGCTTCCATTATTTGTGTTCCCATAGATCTCAACTTGTACAGTATTATTGATATATAAGAGGATTAAACAGATATGATAGAGGCTAAAGAGTTTATTTCTCACCAAACACAAATTTTTTATAGTATCATAGCCAACCATTTAAATCCCATCTTGTCCACACACAAAACTAAGAGCTTGTTGTCGTGGTAGAAAACAAGAGCGAAGAAGAGATCACCAAATCTGAAAATACGGGAATCAATGTAAATGACCCAAGATCCCCTTATTATCTTAAGAGCTCAAACCATCCTGGAAACATAATATCTTGAATCATCATAGATGGAAAGACTTATACAAATTCGAGTCACATGGTGATCAATGCATTGAAATCCAAACACATTTCAGTTTGTGAACGGTGATATAACAAGGCTCGATGATAATACCCTAGATGTTCATGTGTGGAAGAAGTGCAACTCAATGATGATTACATGGTTATACAATGTGATCGACAAAATTCTCCATGGATATGTCGCATATGCAGAGGCTGCAAGTCATATATAGAAGAACGTGAAAGAATGGTACTCTTAAGGGAACGAAATTTACATCCACCAACTGAAGATGCAAATAACTCTTACAACTTAGGGGAACATGAGTATACTAGATTATTTTACAGAGCTGAGGACTTTGTGGGATGAGCTTAGAGCTTACCTAAAATTATACACTTGTAGGTATTTTAAGGAATACAATCTCAACCGACTCCAGGAATCTCAAAGAGTCCAACAATTTTTGATAGGTTTGGACATGAAAATTTTGATATTGTCCGCTCAAAAATTCTATGAATAGTGGCCCTATCCAACATGAATAAAGTATATGATGTGGTTTTCCGCGAGGAATGAAATCAGTGAATCACAAGAATAATGGAGGCCAAGCAATTTACCAAGGTAACATCCCTAAAAACAATTTCTTAGAATAGACCCAGACATGGAGATTGACCACAATGTGTCCATTGCCAAAAATTAGGGCATGAGAAAACTGAATGCTTTGAATTAGAGGGTGGGTTATTCGCCAAATGAGTCCAACTGGAGACCAAATATGAATAATCAGGCCGAAATTCAAAACACTTGCTGAAATTGGAACGCATGCGGGGGCAGTCATCATGATGGAGGAGGATGACAAGGTGGCTTCGGAACTGGTGTTCAATGTTTCATTGCTAACTCGATGCTTGGTGGTGATGCAAATCATGCTAGTGTTATGGAGGAATGTCATCTGGAGAACAACGAACTTGGAGGAGCCATAGGAACTTCTTTGAAGCAACGTATGCTGGGTTTTACTAGTTGTGTTCACTTTATTCAAAGAGAGAGAAAATCAAGGCAAAATGACCATAAGTCGCAAACCCATATGCAACGTGTGGCTCCTGAGCCAACTTCGGCCTGCGAGTGAGCCAAGCATGGATCAAATGTTCTGTAGCAAACGTAGCTCACAACCGGCTCGAATGAAGGCTGAAAGGGGTGAGCCAAGTCGGGCCTTCATTTGTGGCGAATTCTGCAGTAAAACGGCGATACTTGTGAGCTGGACTTTTCTATTCTTTTTTGTTATTGTTTGACCATTGGTGACAGTTGGAAGCTTTTTTAGTAGAGAAGTTAGAGAGAGAAATAGAGAGAGAGTGTGTGTAAGGATTGTAATGATTGAGAAGTGGAGTAAGGAAGATTATATCAATGGCGGCTCGGAAATGGGAAGACGATAACGGAGGTCTTTATTTTTATTTTATTGGGTTTTTTATGTTTTATTTTTCCAACTGTTGAAGGGCCTTTTTTGTGGGAGGATAATAGTGCACTAAGGCAGTGAAGGGCATTTTAGAAATAATTTTTCATAAATTCACACAAGTAAAAATACAAAGTAAAAAAGTAAAATTAATATGATATGGAAGGGGTTGGCCCCTACCTATGAGCCAAAATTTTGGTTCACCATTGTACATATTAGAATCCTCATAAAGTTTCTTGTGATGGGTGGGTGCTTGACATAGGAGCATCCCATCACATGACTTTAAACTTGGAAACCTTTATATTACCATTTATCATGGTTAATTTGAGTTGTTGAAGAAGCCGAGACAATTAATGTTGAACCCCGATTTTGCTTTGAGAGATGTTTTGTGCATTGCCATCTTTACATGCAATTTAATCTCTACATGGAAATTAACCAAAGATGAAATTGCATTGTAATTTATGGTACTACTTTCTATCTTTATAGGACCTGTTGTGATTTTTTTTGCAAGCGTACAGGTTATTGTGGTAATACTTGAGGGTGTCATCCCTAGGGGTGAGTTACAAAATTAGATCGCTAAAAGCCTAAACTAAATAACATTTTATTACTAAGACAAATTTTATCAAACAAGACACTAATATTGACTGAAGTCTTTAGCTATAAAAAAAAGACCAACTTAAGGTAAGACTGTAAATACAAGCCGTACGTCTTCTAAGAAAATCAAAGTGAGACCATCACCATCATCATTCAATCAACACAATCTAGAAAGTTGGTGAATTGTAAATGAGAACAACTAAGTGCAAAAATTACATCTGAGTGATGGGAAATAAGAATGAAATCTCACACAAAGTTCATTTCACCCACATCCAATACAAAGACCAAGAACTAGGCGTGGAATCAAATTCAACAAAAATAAATGGTACCCAAAATCACAACCTAACAAACCGAATACCTAAATAGCAGCCAAGAATGGAGTGATGTGGATTGTTAATTAACAACTTGGAATAAAGTTTCTGTAAATATCATTTAGCATAACCAAGACACGAAAAAAAACCTCAACACAACAAAGTAAAAATGAGACAAGAGAAGGCATTGCCTGCAAATTCCAACCAATTAACCAAGATTTTTACACTCAAACTAAACAGTCTCAATTGAATTCAACAACTATCAAAACAAATTAGATAAAATGCTTACATCGGGAAAGTAAATCTAAAACTAAAAGCAGACTAAATTGAAAGAAAATAATAACCTAATTGTACTATTATCTCCTTTCTACACGTGCTTGTCTCATTTGACTTTGTTACTGCTTATGTAGCTGCTTCAATCATGTGGATAATGACGATGGGAAGCAATAATGGTGAATTCATGAGAAGAAGGAATACATGGGCTAAAGTATTGAGAAAGATGATGGAAGAGGGAAAGAAGCAGCAGTAAAAGTGGAAAACTTGTGGTGCATAAGGAGTTAGGAAAAAAGATGAGGAGTAGAGAGAAAAGAGGAGTAGGCTTAGTGCCACACATGAGTGGGACATGAGAAGGAGGAGAGGTGGTATACTAGACTGCTGGGTCTAGTGTAAGCTTGGAGAAAAATAGGCAGTAAGAATTGGACCATCATCCTTCTACTCCTCTTCCAATACCATTTAAACAATTTTTTCCTCCATATTTTTTTTGAAGCTTGATAATTTGTGCAATATATATATATATATATATATATATATATATATATGTATGTATGTATATTACGAATCCTAATTTAACATTTTGTTTTGAGAAAACATTAGATATCAAATAGGACAACGTATATCAAAATTTCAGGTTGAACAATCATTCACAACTAAATTTTGCCTATCAGCGAGTGACTAAAATCCTAGGAAAAAGAAAAACGAAGACAAAAAAAATCCTAAGGCACTTTTATAGGAATCGCAGTTGCACTTAGCACGTACAACAGGTTGTTTAAACCCACAAAATCTTAAAATAATGAAAAAAACAATAGAAAAGAAAACACACACAAAAATAGAAAATCTTTGTTAGAGTTTTTCCAAAACTCATATATAGAAAACAGGGGAAAACATATATAGATTCCAACTTTCCATATCACCCGAGAAACCTAGGCGTCACATCACATAAAAATATAATGTACACCTCAAGACGCTCTTAGTCCTTGTTGATGACATCCAAATATCATCTTTCACCCCACTTAGAAACTATGAAGAAGCCCGACTACTAGAACTTTACTTTAACGAACATGTTGAACACTCCTACTCATGTTTATCATATAATAAGGTTCACTCAATGCTTTTCCAATCACACAAACTACCATAGGCTTACGTGGACTTTCAATTTTTCACCTTCCAAATGCAAAATGCAACATGATAATCAAGAGGACTTCACAAGGGTTGTAATGAGGCTAAAAACAAAGGGTAAGAAAGGGACAATTATTTTGGAAAATGAGGAGCCAAAAACTAAGCGACTAATGAGCAATCAAATACTTCCACCAACACCGTACCAGATATATATACTCCCAACCACATATGAAATAATAAATACACACTCTGGAAAAATAAACCATTGGAAATAAGTTGAAATAATCAAAGCTGAGTTTGTATAACAACCATACCAAACACCCTTATTCACAACAATTCTTCTCTTTATTTTTAGATTTTTTTAATTTTTTAATTTTTTTTCATTGGAAAACATTTTTATCCTTTTTTTTCTTTTTTATTTGAAATAAACAAATGAAGGGCATGGAAGAACATAACACACTCATTTTTCGAGTGATCACAATAGGAAGCAATCCATACAACAAAAGGGGATAATCTTATAAACAAGTCAACACCATCCTTCACCACACCAAAAAGAACAAAAAATGACCACCAAAGTACATCAACAGCCAAAGCCTACCAACATTCATTATTAAAGTGTTGCTCCAGTAGACATAGATTAGGTAATAGGAAATGCGTTTAGGCCAAAGGCTAAATGGAAAGGAAGACAACAAATGAAAAACAGTCAAAGACTCAAAGGGTTAGGAAGGGGAAAAACATTTAACTAAAGGGTGCAACCTAGCTAATATGGCTTCTAAAACAAAGAATTCCTCTATCATATTACCATAATGTGAGATAACTAACCATAAAAGAATCATAGCAAGTTCTAGATATATGACCATGGAAGAGAGACACATAGAAGAAAATATGAGACCAAAATAATGATTAGTCTTGAAGGCACAAAGTTTCACAGGTTGCTTACCAAAGTCGGGACAACTTGCCATAGAATGTCAAGCGTTAGGATGGCATATAGACTATCACACTTTTAACTAAGTTCTTTCATGTATGCCATTCTTATATGGAACATAGTAGTCAAGGTAAAAGAGAAGTTAGTCAGTTAAAATAACACAAATTCCCCAAGACTAAACAAAAAATCTTTTTGAATTGTATTGAAAGCATGGCTTCCCCACCCCACACCTCGATCACACAATTTTCTTATTCAGAGTGATAGGAAACATAAAAAATGAAAATGAAAACTAAAAAGAAAAACATAAACACAAAAAGTAAAGAAGATGTAACAAGAAAGAAAATAAACACAACTCTAAAACTCAAAAAGAAAAATATATACTAAAGAGCACAAAACGTACCAAACATACACAAAAATAAAATAAAATAAATGAAGGAAAGAAATAATGGAAAGAAAGCTCAGTAAAACTAGGCTAGGTGCTAGATACAACGCTATAACTCAGTAGACAACACTTTTCATAGATCCGCTCATGGATTATTAGGCACTCCACATCCTTTGTGCTTGGCAGTTCCAAAAACTACTTCAATATGTGACCATTCACCTTAAATGTAGCACTACTCTCAGGATCTAGTATTTCGACTACACCATGGGAAAAACATAAGAAACATCCCACCCAATGGGATCTGAACTTCCGTTGAAAAAGATGGAGCTTAGAGGTATACAAGAGCACTTTCATGCGCGAGCCGAACTCCTTCCTAAGAATGTGTCTAGCATGAAACAACTTAGCCTTGTCTTTATAAGATCCAACACTCTCACATGCCTGAGT
Source organism: Selenicereus undatus (assembly GCA_017589665.1). Taxonomy (NCBI): domain Eukaryota; kingdom Viridiplantae; phylum Streptophyta; class Magnoliopsida; order Caryophyllales; family Cactaceae; genus Selenicereus; species Selenicereus undatus. The sequence goes on along the minus strand of JACYFF010031959.1, from coordinate 51,005,958 downwards.
TCTAATCTCTTCTAGCTCAATTATAGTCTCCTCTCATTAACCTTAGTCAAATCATAATTAAGAATCCTGATGGTCCACCAATACTCAATCTCAACATAGAGATGACAAGGATTATCATAAACAACCCTATAAGGTGACATACCTAAATGGGTGATGAAAGTTGTCTTTAAGCCCATAAAGGATCTACAAGCTTATCAATCCAATTTTGTTAGTTCCAACTCACAATCTTCTCAAGAATCAGCTTAACCTACCTATTTGACACTTTTACTTGGCCACTAATTTAGGGATGATATGGGGTGGAATATACACGGACAATAGAGTACCGCCTCAATAAACGATTAAAAAAAACCATTTATCACTAATGATAGCTCAGGGTATGCCAAATCTAGTAAACATGTTCTTCATAAGGCCTTTCACAACCATTTTAGCGATATTAGTGTTGTTAAGGATGATCTCTACCCACTTAAAAATATCATCTATAGCTAACAAAATCTAGCCATTTCTAAAAGAAGATAGAAATGGTCTTATAAAGTCTTCATCTCATACACAAAAAATCCACGCTACAATGATGGAATTGAGTGGCATTATGTTTCTCCTACCAATACTACCTAGCTATTGAAACCTAGAGCAAGTCTTGCAGTACTTAAAAGCATCATTAAATAGAGTCGGCCAATAGAATCCAAATTGAAGAACTTTGGTTACTATCTTTTTCCAACAAAAATGCCCCCACTTGCTTCATCAAGATAGAAAGAAATGATAAGCCTAACTTCATGGGTTGGGGTACATCTTTAAATGACCTCGTCAGAACAATACTTTAAAAAATAAGGGTAGTCATTACAAATGAAGAATTTCTTTAGGTAGAAAAACTAATCTCTGTCTTTTTTAATCTAATCCTTAAGAACCCTACTAGACACCAAATAGTTCATAACACTGGCATATCAAGGGTCAGGTGGAGTGTGAACAACTGCTCATCAAGAGAGCATTCTGAAATCTGAGACTCAAACTCTCTACCATAAATAATCCTAAACGGGTGGTTAGCTACTAGGTTCTTAGAACCATTCTTATCTCAAATATCACATTCAAATTCTTACAAAAGTAAAATCGATCTCACAAGTGCAGGCTTGGCATCCTTCTAAGAAAGAAGGTGCTTAAGAGTAGATTTGTCAATATAGAGAATGATATGAGATCTAATTATGTAAAGTCTAAACTTCTCAAAACCAAAGATTGCAACCTAAAACTCTTTATCAATCATAGGGTAGTTCAGTTGGGCAATCATGCAGAGCACGATTAGCATAATAAATGACATTGGGCTTCTTATTGACACATTGCCCTTAAACAACCATGATAACGTAAGCAGATGCTCACATTAATTTAAACGATTCTCTACAACAGGAGGACAAAGAGTAAGAGTAGAGGTCAAGGCTTTTTTCAACCTAGTAAATGCCACATAACACTCCGTAGAGAAGTGAATGGAACATCCTTAACTAAAGGTTGATCGAAGGCTTGCTACCATGCTGAAGTCCTTAATAAAATGATGATAAAAGCCATCATATGCAAGAAAGGACTTTACTATTTCAAACAAGTGGACAGAGAAGATTAACAATCAAATCATTCTTACTTTTATCAACTTTAATTTCATCTTTAGAAATGACATGGCTAAAGACTATCCTCATTTTCACCATGAAGTTACATTTTCTTAGTTTGAAGTTAAAATTTTCTCCCGACGCCTTTTTAGCACTTTACTTAGATTGGTCAAACAATTATCAAAGGAAGACCCAAACACCAAGAAGTCATCCATAAAATTTGCATGCAATGTTCATGCACCTCATAAAGGTAGCAAGGGCATTATAGAGTCCAAAGGAAATTGTCGTAAAGGCAATTGTAGTAAAATGGCTAGTGAAAGTAGTCTTCTCATGATCCTTGGAGCAATAAGGATCTGGGTATTGCTAGAATATCCATGCAAAAAGCAATAAGATAAATGTCTAGCTAACCTCTCTAACATTTGATAAGGACGACAGGGGGAAAATGGTTTGTCCTGGTGATAGCATTAAATTTCCTATAGTCTGTACAAACCAGCGACCCAAACTGGACTCAAGTAGGGAATACCTCATTTTACAATAATGCCAGTCTTTTGAGGAACAACTTGAATATGACTAACTCACACACTATCAGAAATGGGATAGATAATCCCATGGTCTTAACAATTTTAGGACTTGCTTCCTAACTCCTTCCTACAAGGTCAAGTTCAAATGCCTTTGGCGATCCCTGCAAAGCTTAGCATTATCCTTCAAATGGATCCTATGCTACATTATTAAGAGACTAATACCCTTGATATCTTCTAATGTATAACCTATGGATTCCTTAATCTCTCTAAATAAGGCAATCAATTTTTTCGTCTTGTTCGCAATCAAGGTCAGAAGCAGTAATCACATGTAAAAATTCGTTGGTTCCCAAATATGCATACTTAAGAGATTCAGGAAGAGGTTTCAAATCAAGAGATGAAGTAGGGAGTTAGACTCAGTAGTAGAAGCAAGTAAGCAAACATTCATAAATAGAGCACATGTAATCAAATTCAAACACATTATATTCAGGCTCTTCATCAATTAAAAAAAAAACTCATACTTAGTAGCAAGCAAATCTTCAAACTCATCATCAAAAATAAAGTCGTCTGTCCGAGTAAATGCAGAAGTCTGAAATCGAGGAAGACGCCATTGCAAATTAAAGATATTCAACTCTAAAGTCATATTGCTAAAAGATAGTCTCATCATTTTATTTCTACAGTTAATGAGAGCATATGAACTAGCTAAGAAGGGGTACACTAGACTAACAGGGATCTAATTATCAACATTACCCACTTTCTTAGTTTTAGGCATGACAAATACTGTGTAGATAAATTCACCAACCTTAATAAGTACATCCTCTACCATACCCCTTGGCAGCCTGGCCGATCTATCAGATAATTGGATAACCATCTTGATTGGTTTCAGCTCACCTAAACTCAGTCTTATACTAAGTGAAAGGTAACAAATTAACATTAGCTCCTAATTCAAGTAATGTTGTATAAAAGGATTGGTCTCCTATCATAATGGAAATAGTAGGGTAACCAAGGTTCGTGTACTTCATAGGGATTTTGATGGAAAATGCTAGAATTAGCACTAGAGGCTAAGAAAACCTTCTTAGGAACACTGGTGGCTTTTTGGGTAGCTACATAAGTCCTTCAAAAACCTAGTATAAGGAGGCATCCGCTGAATAGCATTAAGCAAGGGAATGTTGATTTTGACTTGAGGAAAAGTCTTTTTTATCATATCAACATGGGCTTGGTCTTTCTTTTTCAGTTTGTTGGGGAAAGGAGACATTGGCTTATAAACCCGCTCAATGGAAATAGAAGAAGAAAATTTTTACGAGGTGAGGGATCCACTCTGCCAGTAGAGTTCTTCTCTTCAAGATCACCTTGGTCATGAGATGATTCAAAAGGGGAATCATTAGAGACATTATCAATGGTATCCCCTGAAGGATTGAATGAACTAGCCTCTAGATGAAAAGAAGGAGAAGAAGATAAATTTTGGAATAAAGTGTAAGGATCTATTTAGGTTTTGTTTTTGAATTTTCCACTTATCAAGCTCTCATACTAACTTAAGAGACATAACTGTAGTCACTTTTCCTACATTCTCAGTAGGGATAGGTCCAGAGAAAGAGTAGGAGGTAAGACCCTTAAGGTTCACATAAGGTTGACCAGAAAAAGTACCTAGCTTGCTAGGATATGACCCTAACTGAGAAAGCTATTCAGTCATAACTCTCATCATATTTTCCATATTCGCATTCAATATTCTCTCTATATTACTATTTAATCTCTAATCTTATCGATCTCACTGTAACAGGAGAAAGATGGGTATGAGCAATAGGAGTTGCGATCTAGGTGCACTAGGCACACCGTGATAAGTTGGTCTTTGGTGAGAACTAGAATGTTGGGAAATGGGGTGGGAGTTGTTTCCACGAAACACTCCATGCTAGGAGTTGCGAACCATACCATTTGGTCCTATGCTCTATGGAAAATTAGGGTGATTTCTCTACCTTGGGTTAAAATAGGGGCAACATAGGTCATTCTTGGGCCTCTTATAGGGCATATTCACTTCTTACAGTTAGATAATAGGTGAGAAAATTAAGGACAAGAACTCAGTGTGTGGTCTAGGGCCTGACAATGGGACCAAGACACCAAAGAAGCCTGGGAAAGTTAGAGTTGTTAAACATGTAACCCCCATATTCTCTAAGGCTACAATTTTAGACTCAAGATGATCCATATCAGAAAAACATGCTTTCACCCTGGCCACCAAACCTAGAACTTAGGTTGCCATCTTTAGTGGTTTTCCACTGCATGGCTTTCTCAGCTGAGTCCTCTAAAAATTGGCAACTAGTAGTGACATTCTTTGAAAGAAGTCACGCTGACACATCAACTCTAACATGATTTTGGTATGTTGGTCAAATCCTTTATGAACAATTCGTAAATGATACAATTTCTCTAAACCATGGTGAGAACACTGAGCCTACAAATTCTTGAACCTATCAAAGTATTTCTAATATGATTTCTTCTTTAATTGAACAAACTGATTAACTTCATACTTAGGTTTATAGTTTTGGCATTGGGAAACTATTCTCTCAAGGACAACTTAACAAAGCCATCCCAAGTGAAAACAGAATTAGTAGTCAAACCATACACCCATCTTTTAATAAAATCTTTTAAAGCAAAAGGAATTAATTTTATTCCAACCACAACAACGAATACAGTAGAGAAATGCATCATGGAACATAGTTCTTCAAATTCCCTAAAAAACATATATGCATCCACTAAACTAGCGAACTTAGGGAGCATTTGAGTGTAATGAGGCCTCAATTCCGAAGAGACATTAGGTCCTAAGTTGTGTAAGTTAAAACATGATAACAAAATAGTCCTTCAAGGATATAAAATACCATTCAAAGGTCTTTGTTGTGCCATTTCCTTTGGTTTAGGTTTGGATTCTATCCCAATGAGTTTTCTTCATTTAGGTTCTCTAATGTTTGACCTTTAATAGAAAAGAGTAATATTGTACTCTATGTGATTCTTCACTACATTATACGTCCTTTATGATTATGTTATGTCTTGTTTTTATGTAAGTGGTATGCTTAATTAAATAACAAAATAATCACTTGAAAACTAAAATATTTAAGAAGTTGTCATTATGGATGTGTTTAATGATAAGAGTTGGGGAAGCTTATGAGAATAGATAATAAGTATAAGATCATGCATTTGCAACTTTGGTTGCTAATGATAAGATTGTATGTCCATGTTCAACTCAGGGCTAACCGCTCTCTTCATAAGAGAGAAACCATGAGAGGTAACCTTATCATGAAAGGCACAGATAGTGATTATTAGAAATGTATTTGGATTTTTCATGTGGAGACAACAATGAGTGATGATGTTGGTGACAATCACATGGTGGATGATGAGTTTAATCAAGAAAATTGTGCATTATTTGACCATGATATGATGATAGGAGATGGTTTTGAATGTCCTGAACCCAATAAGGATTCGCAAGGCTTGAATGAAGAGGCAAAGACCCTGTTTAAGTTAATTAAAATGCATGCCAACCTCTTTATCCTCCTAGTTATGAAGAATTCAGCAAACTCTCATTTGTCCTTGAATTATATCATCTAAAATGCTTGTGTAGGGTGAGTGTTAGGGGATTTAATGCTTTTGCTTAACTTTTTAAAAAAGCTCTTCCTAGAGATTCAACATTGCCTGACTCTCTTAAAGAAGCATTGTTAAGAAATTTGGTCTTGGCTATCAAAAGTTTGACGTTTGTCCGTTCTTTTTTGAAGGACAAGGTTGAACTTAAGAGGTTCCATGAGTGGAATGCTTTGAGGTTCGAGATGGATAATGATGGAACAATAATGAAATTAGCCTATGGCGATCCAGTTCTGATAAAAGGTTTTGCATCACTTACCTCTAGTGCCCCAATTAAAGGGACTCTACATGTCTCTAAGACATCTCCCTTAATGAGGTGGCATGCGGAGAAATGAAAACAAGCTAGCAAATGAGGGCATCTAGCTAATACTTACACATAGAAAGATTTTAATAATAAGTACCTAAACTTGCTAGTGAAATATGAAATATCTGGGTTTGGCTATCAAGCAATGGGTGCAATCTATATAAACATATGAGTATTTAATATAGCATACAGTAAGAAACGTTGGCAAAAAATCTGTGCTTGCTTAAAACCCACAAAGCCCGCACCAATGGGTATGTGTATAGGATGGGGTGAGTATTAATTTGCTAGTTACTTACATTTGTATTATGTTCAAGACTCCGATGAGATATTTTGTTAGAAGTTGTAACTATCAAGTCCTAATTTGTTACTTTGATTTAGAAACTTTAAGTTGTATTGGGTGTGATATGGTATGTTATTGGAAGCTCGGTGGTAGTGTAATATATTGACAATTTAATCTTGAAGAAAGGTATAAAATGGATTTAATTCTTTTTGGTCTATAAGTACCCAAATAAAACCCACATATTGGCTATACCCAATAGGTATGGGTATAACTTACAACATCCAGTAGGTATGGTTATGGGTACGGATATTACTTTTGAGGGTGTGGGTGATGTTATGGCTAAACCTGCCCCATACCTACCCCATTGCCACCCCTCATGGTAAGGTGTAATAATGACTTATGATTTGCCTCCATGGTTGTGCTAGTGCATGGAGCAACTTTAGCGCTTTCTTTCATTGCTTATATCTAGTTCAAAGGCACTAAGAAATGATATTGATGTCTTTCTACAAGATTTATTTGATGAGCTAAAGGAATTGTTTTGGGGTTTCGCCATTTGTTCGTGCTAAAAATGTATTATTTTTACGATACTTTTACGCCTGATTTATGCTCAAAATAATTGTTATTTTTAGGTTTTTATTTGATTTGATTTTGTTTGGTAGGTTTTGAATATTTTGGAAGAAATACGAAAAAATAATTAAAAAAATATCAAAAATAAAAGAATTGTGCCAAATTGACTCGAACCAACCCAAATGCCCATTATAACAAAAAAAAATAATAAAAGGAAATTGAATAAAAAAAACTTAAGCACCCCAGCTCATGTGCAGCTCACGTGACTTGTTACCCCCCCCCCTCGTTTACCTTTCTCGTTCTCTCTCCTCTGAAACCAGAAACGCCGACTTCCCCCCCTCCCCCCCCCCCCCTCCAACCATCCTCATCATGTCATCTTCATCCTCACGCCTCTCCATCATCTCAACCCCATCTATTTCTCTCGCTAACTCCCTCTCTCTCATCCGAATCCCATATCACCAGCCTCTCCAACAAACTGCCTGTGCATCACCACTATCTCGATCCATCTGCACCATCCGAGTCTGAGTGAGGTTGACGGCTAAGAACCAACCGAGTTCGGGTATAAAGGAAGCAACGGCGATTGAAGCTAAGTAATTAGGTTTTTCTAGGTTTTAGTCTTAGTTTTTGAGGTTTTAATTTTAGTGTTTTTAGTTTCGATTGCAGTTTAGCAAATTATGGCTTGGATTCGTTTTCATCTATGCGATTTTCGAATGTCAGATTGGGTTTTTTTTTATGTTGCAATTTCGTATATTCAAAGCTTGATTTGTTAATCTGGGTGGTATATTGCAACCTTTAGTTGTAATTGCAACGTTTTTACGTTTGATATTGAGAAATTTCAATACATCCCCTCCCCTGTTTTTCCTTGCTTGTTCCTAGAAGGTCAAATGATGTGTTAATGGTGTTTCAGCCATGTTTGGGTGAGCTTGAAGCCCTTTTGGGTTTTCTTTTCTGGGTCACTATAGGCTAATTCGAGATCTTCAATCCTGTTCTGCCTCCTCTATTTTTTTCACTCTCCTTCTTTGCCCTTCTCTTTAATTAGGTCGATAAGGGATTGGTTTGAGTAATGGAGTTTTGAGAAACTTGGAAGTCAAGGTGCATCCTTCCCACCCTTTATGCTACCGGTCTGGTGATCTTCTTTCTCTTCTGTGGTTATTTCTGTGTTTGTGCATCTTGAATGACCTTATTCATCTTGGTTTGCTAGGTTGTAAAGGCTGGTTGTGACTGTAATTTGCTTCCTTCTCGCTTTTAGTTTCATTGAATCATGATGCACTTCTTATTTTTAGGTTTATGAAGGTTGAGTTTGGTTTTGCTATTTTATCTAGCTTAAAGAATGTTAGAGTTTGCAGGGATTATTTAGAATTTAATCCATTTATAATCTATAAGCTTTTGTTAATTAATTAGCTTAGAATGATGCTAGTTTAGTTTCGTGCTAAGTGACCTTAATCTCATCCTCGTCCCTGTGCAGACGACCCTCAAGTACTACAATGATAGTCGTATACCTGCGGCATTATTTTACACTTGAAATTATCGAACACCATCTGTTTGCATATTTAGAGTTTGGAAATTGGTTCAGATTTTTGGGCACTTTCCCTGCTAAAGTGAAGCTGTTTAAAATGTGTTTTTGCATTTTGTATTTTTTTAGTGATTTCTCATTTTGTATGATAGAGATTAGCATCATTAACAGTACTGGTTTAATACCTGATTTATTTTCTTTTGTTTTAAAGGATATTCAGGCCCCTTCAGACATAAAAAAAAAAGGATATTCAAGCACATATTTATATGCTATTCAAGCTGTACCTGATTCCCATTCATCCAAATTAGATTTAACAGTTGCCTTTCCTAGGAACCTAGGAAAGAGGTTCATGCTTTTTCCTCGAGGAGGTGAGTGCATACCTCTTGCTCTTCCTCTCTCTTCCCTTCCCCAACTTTAAGGTTAAAGTGATGTGCATATTTTCATAAACTTTTCCAAGGCAAGGTCATACTTCGGTATACCTTTCACTTCGGTATACCAAGGTAAGGTAAGTTCATACTTCGGTATACCAAGGTAAGGTAAGGTCATACTTTACGAAAAATTTTTTAAAGTTAATTTTGACTACAATACCTTTCACTTCTTTGAAAATCTAGACAACTTAGAAGTCACCTCAATATGACCATGAAGATTACTAAGTTTGGCAGAAGGACATATGTGACATCAATAAGCATGAAGGTGGAAGCTTCACAAATCTGAAATAGATTTTTATTAACTTGGAATTGTTTGATGCCCTATATCACACATCAATATCTATTGTGGTATACGGTGGACATTCCTGTTGATGCTATTGAGTGTGGTCTCTACCTTAGTTGTTCCCATGAGTCAATGATGGTTTTCTAATCAGGTGTTTCAACCTAAGGTTCTTCTACAATGCTTATTTCCGCCTCTTCTTCTACTATCTTGGCAAAGATCAGATATTTTATCTTATCTGATATCTTGAGAATTAAGTTGTTGGTCTCTGTTGGTATGCTTTTTACGTCATATGTATGCTAAAGTTGCAAGCACTTTAGTTATGATGGATTATGAGTTGTATTTGTGTCATTCACTGATAGGATGTATATCTCTTTATAATCTACTTTATCTCTAAATTACAAGTTGCTTTATGTTTTTAGTTATTATTTGGCCGCGTCTCCATAGATAGGAATGACAAGGAAACAGTGTATTAACTTAAACAAGGGAAGTCATGTTTTCGTGACTTTTCTCAGGTGTCCACAGCATTGCTTATATCTTGACTCTCCAGACTAGTTTATTAAGAAATCATATCCTTCCTGTTTCTTGCCCTCTTTCTAGTTTTTACGAATTATAAAAGTAGAGACATAGATTCAGGAACAGAGTAATAAGAGCAATTAAAGTTAAATAGGAGAAAATTGCGTAGATAGATAGACTTCACAAAAGAGGAATTCAAGCAAGTCATTCTCTTTTGTTTTAGGGTTTATTAGAGGCAAAGTTCAGGTGGGGCACTTCATTAGATTTAACTTATACCAGCCCAACCTTTAGTAACTATGGGTGGACTACGATAAAAATAGAAACTAATGTAGCGTTTGGTTGAAAGTAATGCAATCACTATCCAATGGAATCAACTATGTGATGCAATTGTTAGTGTAATGGAATGGGATAATAATTGCATTACAATGTTTGGTTACAAAGTTTTTACAAGTGTAATGGAATGAATTCATCTACAAGCAATACTTAATTTTACATGTGACGTTAAGTACTTTCAATTCAATTCGCATTTTATTTTTGCCTATTTTAATTATTTGTAGCTTCGTTGATAAATATCATCAAATATCTTAGCATCATGATTACGATGTTTCGCATAAGACTTATTTCACTCTATTTTTTATAGATTACAATAATGTAATATTGTTCAAGTTTACCAAGTAGAGAAAAGATAACAATGAAGAGAGAGAGAGAGAGACATGACGTCCAGAACGTACAAAAATACAGTTACAATAATACGATCATGGTCTAGGTTAAACTTTATCTAATATGGAGAGGAGAGAGAGAGGGGTGAGGAGGGCTTCAAGCCTTTAAAAAAATGGTGTCAAAGGAATAAGAGATGGAAAGTAGAGGAGAGACAATGGAGATAAGAGAGAGAAAGTTCCTAAATATAATAGCTTATAGTTGGATAGATTTTGATTCAAAGGTATGTAATCAAAATTGTTTAGGAAAAGTCAAGTAATTGTAATTGCATAGATTGAGGTAAATGTAATTACAATGCAATCTTGATTACATTCCTTAATGGTAACTAAACATGGTAATGGAATCACCATTGTCATTTTGATTGCATTACCACTTCGATTACATAGAACCAAACAAGCCATAAGTGACCAACAGGTCATAGAAGTTACATGATGTTGTTTTCTTTATAATTTTGTGATACATGCTGACATGTTGGCAAGCGCATAGGTGTCGTAGTGTAGATTAAAAGATCATCTTCAAGGACCAAAGTAATCTATCAAGTTCTGTCTATTAGAAAATGCTAAGCAATTACTTAATCGAGGATTTTGATTTGGCAACTTCTAGTTAGCTAATTCTAAATTCAATGAAGGAAAAATGCCTAGGGATTTATTTAGTTAAGAATGGTGTTGGATTAATACGATTAACATGTGCTTTTCTCTAATAGGATAATTACGAGAAATTGTAATCGATTTAGAATTTAGTCTATTCTTTCGAAATCGGCCAAATTGCCTAAACTAAACTAAAGTAGTCCTTTTAAACTAATTTGTCTTAATCTAAGTTCAATATTTTTTATTACTCTTTCATCCTCCTAACATGCAAATTTCTCTTTCAAGTCATCGCTATATTAGGTTTTATCAAGCAGTCTAACAATCGAATTTCACTTTTCAGTTCTTCATTCAATTGTCTCAAAGGTGCAAGCAAATCTGGTCAAGTCCACTGACAACATGATAATCACTTGATAAAACAAAATCAAACCAGCATGAAAAGAAAGCACAATTCTATTGAATTAAAAGGATCTAACTACACTTCCGCTAACAAACAAATCTCTAGATAAGATAAACTACTCGCTCATGATTAAAAATTAAACAACTAACCAAACGATTCAGCAAGATCTGATAGGGAAGGGCTTAACAACGAGAGCCTTCAACAAAGTCTTCAAACCGCTAACAAAACCAAGTTCCTCACTCAAGATTCTCACTTGCACAAAAATCAAACTAAAATCCCAACTGCAAAAAGTAAAATTTGGGGAATGAAAATGATGATCTATAATGATGGATCCTGCTTTTATGCTACTGAAGGATGCCCTTTTAAGCAAGAACTCAAACTTTTTCAGCCACACAGCCGAAGGGAGAAGAAGAGGCCACAGTTACACATGCACCACGGTTTGTGGCAGACACCACGATTGGACTGTGGTCTTGGCTGGAACTGAATTTTTCTACTCTTCTCTTGCTCCAGGAGCATAGGGCTTGGGTACCTCCATGGTAGGTCAGTATGTGCCCAAAATGGGGGTCAAATGCTGGATCAAATGATCCAAAATCTTGCAAATATTATCGAACAATCATATCCAAGCATAAAACGAGAATAAGAGTATAAACTATAACTTAAAGCACACAATTCTCCTAAAATTGCAGCAAAATGACCTTAAAATGATATATATGTTAAGCACTTATCAACTTCTCTCATGCTTGAATTATTACTTGTCCCTAAGCAATGCTAAGACCAAAAATTATTCAAAACCTCCTTAGGATAGACATTGATAGGATCTTAATGGCAAAGTTGATCCAAAGTTAGCCTAGAAAGGTGCAAAAATCATTTGGTAAATAGAGTAGGGAATGAAATTTTCGAAAACCACTTGATATACCATAATGTTAAATTTGCATCAACTCCTCCGAATCATCAAATAAAATCATTTTAACATATGAAACAAATGGAGCTCGCAATGTCGGAAGAATCTCACGATAGTCATATGGCACTTATCACTCATGTGTTTGAAAACATATGAAGGTTCCCTTAATTCTCATTCCATAGACTCAAATCTATCATAAGCTTGACAAGACTCCTAATTCGCCAACACTAAAATGTAATACACATTAGACAATCATGAGGACTTTCATAAGGCTGTAATGGGGCCATGGGCAAAGGTAAGGGGGGAACAAATGTTTTGGAAATGTTGAGCTAGAAGCCATAGAATAAGAGCTAAGCGTTTCCAATGCATCATGCAACATCCTCCCTAGACCAATACAATTTATCGACAAATTACATCCCCAATTGAAACGATGAGGAGTTGAAAGTCATAAATACTCTTTTTTTTGGCAATCCAAACAAGGCTAACACTCTTTTTATTATTTCTTCTCTTTTTTTCTTTTCTCGTTTTTTTTCTTCTTTTCTAAAGAGTTAGTCAAGGGAAATCTATACCAAACTTTGAATTCAACTCTTTTCTAAAATTTGTACAACAAGACAAGGGATTTCTTATATAAAGCAAGAACAAACATCCCTTCACCAAACAACCAAATCCACTAAAAAGATCGCAATACACCTTAATAGCTCTCAATTAAACTCGATGCAAAAGGATGAAATGCTCCTCTAGTATTGACTTAAGGGTTAGATAATTATTTGAACATAGGCTATAGTAGGAGATTCAAATCAACAAAAATGGATAAGTTTAAAGGGGCTAGCAAGGGATATATTATGTAACAAGGGTGGCTATTTGGTCTTTGGGGTTAACAAGTCAAAGAATGTCTCAATCATATTGCCTAAATGCATATGCAAAATGTGATCCTGAATGAGAATCAAGGCAAGTTCTTGAGAAATGATGCCAAGGAAGAGTCACACATGAATTGACAAGGGACTAAATTGATAAATTAGCCTTTAAAAGCTCAAAATTTCACGGGACATCTACCAAGGTCATAACTAGCTCATTAGTAACCATATGCCAAAAATTCATGTAAAGAGTCTCGGGGTAATCAAATCGCACTCAACATATGGTCAAAACATGAAGCTCATTTTCGAAAACTTCATTCTCAAACATTTTTATGTACAATTGGGCAAATCAAAGGATCAAATTAAACCAAAGGAGTCTACCTAGTCTACAAAGATCATCGTTGGAGGACTTTTTTCTTATTTTTTTCATTGTTTTTTTCTAGGATTTTTTTTGGTTTTTTTTTTATGCATGCTCCTAATAACAATACCAAGAAAAATACAAAAACTATAAAAAGAAACTATGAAAACCTAAAATGCAATCTAGAATGAAAAGAAACCTAAATGTACTTTCTAACATGCTTCTAACCACATAAGATAAGAACCTACAATGTAACTCCAAATGCAATCATGAATAATATGTACAATACATACACAAGCACACACCAAACCAAATCAAGCATCAGACGCCATCAAATAAGGACTAACTCCCCTATGCTTGAACAAAACATTGTCCTCAATGTGTGCACATAGTAGAAAAGGGAAGAGGAGTAGCAAAAAGCAATGAGGAAAGAGGTGGGGAGGAGGATGGGGTGGTGCTTGGCTTGATGTTCCTGCCTCCTTAATACTTCTTTGTCTCTTGGTGGGTGCCATGCATGGTTGCAAAAATGGAAGAAAAATTGAAACTAAAACCTAAAAAATAAGATTTGAGAAAGAAAAACGAAGAATTTAAGTGAAAAGAAGAAGAATTGGATAGGGAAGAAGGTGGTTATGGAGGATGGATGAAGGTGAGATGAAGTTGAAGAAGAAATGGTGGAAAGAGGTGAAATTTGTCGAAAAGAGAGAAAGATTAAGGTCTTGTTCTTTTTCGCATTTTTTAGGATTTAGCTAAGAGCTTACATCTCCTTACAGCTTCTTACAGCTCTTTACATCACCTTACATCTCCTTACAGCTCCTTACATCTTCTTACGTCTCCTTCCATCTTCATACATCTTCTTACACCTCATAGATTTTCTATAACATTCATTTATTTTAGTTGCAGAAATATGTATATTTTTTAATGATACTACCAATATACAAAATTTATAAATATCTCATGAACACAACATTTACATAAACATAAAAACATAATATAATGACGTAAATTATATTTGAGTTTCGACATAAAATATATATTATTATAGATGACCATATATTTATTTATATTAAATATTATTTACCTAAAATAGGAATTTATTTGAAGAGTTGTATTCAGTTTTGTCAAAAAACATTTGTTTTTTTGTTATACTTTGCTTATTCGATCAAACTAATGTTCATATAAAAAATTTCCTCAAGTGGACGAAATTTTATTCATCAAATTTATGGGGATTAATATATTTTTATTGTTGTGTAATTAACTTAATTAATTATTTATTTTCAATAAGTATATTATTTTAATATTATTATTTTTCATCAAAAATGTTCATTGTAAAACAAATTATACTATACAACTCTTCTGCAATTCAACAACTCCTTGTATCTATCCTTACAGCTCCTTACAGCTTCTTACAGCTCCTTTCAGCTTCTTACATCTTCTTACAGCTCTTTACATCTCCTTACATCTCGTTATATGTATCTATCTATTTAAAACGGGAAATAGAACAGGCCTAAAGTGAAGACGAAGGATTTTGAGTGAAAATGGAGTAAAAATGAGAAGAAAATGAGGGGAAAATGGGAGGTTTAGCAATGGTGGGTTTAGAGAGAGAAAGAGGGAAGTAGAGAGAGAGAGAGAGAGAGAGTCGAAGAAGAAGAAGATGGGGGAAAGTTGGATGGTCGTCGTGGTTAAAACCCTTGACCGCAACCTGTAGCACCTCACCACGGTCCATGGGGTTCACCACGGGCTAACAGTAGTGTTTGCTGGACACCAATTTTTTTGTTTTCCTGGCAAGGCACCTTTGAAGTGTTATAGTCCGTGGTGCCTAACAATTTTTTCTTTTGTCTTGTGATGCCTTCTTCTTTTCCCTCTTATTTTTATTTATTCTCTTTTTTTTGTCTCTTTTTTGTCTCTTTTTTTGTCTCTTTTTTTCTTTCATGCTTTGAAAAACTACAAGAAACAATGAAAATTAAAGCTATAAAAGAGGCTTGGGTTGCCTCCCAAGAAGCGCTATTTTAAGGTCAAGAGCTTGACCTTGTTTCTATACTTGATCTGGATCAGTGAGTGTATGGACATCATTTTTATCACGAACCACAAAATCGAACTTCTTCAAACAAAGGTACCACCTTAAAAGCTAAGGTTAGAGGTCCTTCGTCATCATCAATTGATACCATAGTGCACTATCGACATATAGGATAAACCAAGTACATGGTCCATCAGACTAGCCACTATCACCTTGTTCAACCTCGAAATCAAAGTTTGCATCAAATCCTTCCATAGGGGGCAAAGAGAGAATCACTTGACCAAACTTGCAATAATAACTCATAACAGACTCATTAGAAGCATGGGCCTCAACCTTGGATATGCTAGGCAGCATAGGAGCAACAAACTCCACCTTTAAATACCCTTGGTCGGGGTCCTCAGTAGAAACCCAATCAAAATAAGGAGGATCTTGGCAATTCAAGATGTTATCCATGTCAACCTCAAGAGAAGGGGGAAATTCATCTAATAAGGAAGAATTAGGAGAAAGCACTTTCTCCTCCATGTGGCAGAACATAGCATAACACCCTTCTACTTCAAATGTTATTCGCCCCCTTCTTGCATCAATATGGCAATATGCGGTAGCCATGAAGAGTCTACCTAGAATAATTTGGGCATCATCGGTCTCGGTCATATCAGCAATGATAAAGTCTTCCAATATCTAAATATCTCCTATTTTGACTGGCACATCTTCTAATTTGCCTAAGGGTTGCGTTTCAGAACCGTCTGTTAGTTGTGGTGAAAATGGTGCTCATTGTAATGCCCGTAAGTGAAGCATGTGAAATAAAGAATAGGGCATTAAACTGATGCTTGCACCTAGGTCGCATAAGGCTCTTTTAATTTCCACTTTTCCTACCACACAGGGGAAATCAAAGTTACCTGGGTCAAGAAGTTTGGGTGGAAAACATGTGGAGATTTTTAAACTTTCATTCTCTATAAATGTCATAGCCTTGCCACCATCATTCCTCTCCTTACTCTCTACCATGTTTATTTCTCCACCCTCTTCAAGTGGTGCGTCCTTGGGGTCAATAGGGTCCTCTATGCCGTCCTTCAAGGCAATGCAATTACAATGCTCACGGGGGTTAGATTCTGGTTTACTCGGGAGTCTATTAGGGTGTGTAGATGAAAAGCTAGCTTGTTGGGCAATTTGGACTTCCAACATCTTGTTGTGAGTTGTAAGCACATCAACCTTTGAGGCTAATTGCTTTATATACTCATCTTGCCTTTATTGTGCCATAAGCATACTTTCCATCATAGCCTCCAAATTGGACTTTTGAGGAGCTTCTGGAGGGAAAGGAGGTCTTTGAAAATTGGGGGGTGGCCTAGCATTCATTGGGGGCATATTCGGAGGGGTTGGATTAGATCTTTATGAGAAATTCAGATGATTCCTCCAACCTGGATTATATGTACTAGAGTAAGGATCATTGGCCGGTCTTGGGTTGAAGTTTCGGACATAATTGACTTCACTAGAGTCTTGGGAAAAGGCACTCCCAACTTAACAATTCAAAGTCACATGTTCAATAGAATTACAATTTCACACGGGGGAGGGGCACTTGAATTTACAGCATTCACGCTCATATGGTCCCACCTTTGAGTCATAGGATTAACTTTAGTAGAAAGCAAAGTAAGTGCATCAACTTCAAGCTTACCTCTAACACGCTTGGGCTGGCCTCGTTCGGTGGACCATTGAAAATTGTTTAGCGTCATCTCCTCAATCAAATTATAGGGCTCGTCTTCAGCCTTATTCATAAAAGTTCCTCCTGCCGCCGCATCGATAGTGGACCTTACAGGTTGGGTCACATCATTATAGAAAGCATGAAAAATCATCCATCGCTGGAGGCCATAGTGAGGCCATAACCGCAACAAATCCTTAAATCGCTCCCAATCCTCATAGAGCATCTCATCATCCCTTTGAGTGAAGTTGGTGATTTGATTCCTCAAACTTATCGTTTTGCTTGGTGGGAAGAATTTGACGAGGAAAACTCTAGTAAGCTCATCCCATGTGGTGATACATCCCAAAGGCAAAGAATGCATCCATGCACTCGCCTTATCCCTAAGTGAGAAAGGAAACAACCGCAGTCGGATGGCATCGGTGCAGACTTTGTTAAGCTTTAATGTGTCACACACCTCTAAAAAGACCGAAAGGTATCAGTTCGAGTCTTCTAAAGGGATGCCTCAAAAATGGGATTGTTGCACCATAGAAATGAGAGCTGGCTTGAGCTCAAGATTATTTACGTCAACGTTAGAGCGAGTGGTGCTTGAGGCGATGCCTTCGGCTCAAGGAGTAACAAAATCCCTAAGTGTCCTTTGGCCAACTCCTTCTCCTGCCATATTTGGTGAAGTTCTTCTAGCCTCGCGTCTTTGTTCCTCAAGTTTCTGTTTCTTCCTCCTTAAACGAAAAGTCTTCTCGATCTCGGGATCGGGTTCATATATAAATTGACTTCACATAAACAGGGAACATTCCTGCAAGCACAATCACCAACACTACCAATGCAATCAAACAAGAAATAGAAAAAAAAATAAAACACTTAGTCAATTTCATAAGGCTAACTCAATAGTTAACAAATTGGTCCCCAACAACAGCGCCCAAAAACTTAACACATTCGCAAGCGCACGGGTATCGTAGTATAGATTAAAATATCGTCCTCAGGGACAAAGTAATTTATCAAGCTCTGTCTATTAGAAAATGCTACGTAATTACTTAATCGAGGATTTTGATTTGGCAACTACTACTTAGCTGATTCTAAATTCAATCAAGAAAAAGCGCCTAGGGATTTATTTAGTTAAGAAAGGTGTTGGATCAAAATGATTAATATGTGTTTTCCTATAATTAGATAATTTCAAGGAATTACAATCGATTTAGAATTTAGTCTATTCTTTCGAAATCGACCAAATTGTCTAAACTAAACCAAAGTCGTTTTTTCAAACTAATTTGTCTTAATCTAAGTACAGTATTTTTGATTGCTCTTTCATCCTCCCAACATGCAAATTTCTCTTTCAAGTCATTGCTATATTAGGTCTTATCAAGCAGTCTAACAATCGAATTTCACCTTTCAGTTCTTCATTCAATTGTCTCAAGGGTGCAAGCAAATTTGGTCAAGTCCACTCACAACATGATAATGACTTGATTAAACGAAATCAAACCAACATAAAAAGAAGGCACAATTCTATTAAATTAAAATGATCAAACTACACTTCCACTAACAGATAAATCCCTAGAGAAGATAATTAAACTACTCGCTCATGATTAAAAATTAAACAACTAACCAATCGATTCAGTGAAATTTGAGAGGGAAAGGCTTGGCAATGACAGCCTTTAACAAAGT
This sequence comes from Selenicereus undatus, assembly GCA_017589665.1. NCBI lineage: Eukaryota > Viridiplantae > Streptophyta > Magnoliopsida > Caryophyllales > Cactaceae > Selenicereus > Selenicereus undatus. The sequence continues at coordinate 50,987,180 of JACYFF010031959.1, read as the reverse complement.
CTTCAAACCATCAATAAAACCGAGTTCCTCACTTAAGATTCTCACTTGCACAAAAATCAAACTAAAATCATAACTACAAAAAGTAAAATTGGGGAATGGAAATGACTATCTATGATGACGGATCCTCCTTTTTGGCTGCTGAGGGACATCCTTTTGCGCAAGAACTCAAGCGTTTTCAGCTACACAGCCGAAGAGAGACGAAGAGGCCATAGTTACACAGGCACCACGTCCGTTCCAAACACCACTGTTGGACTGTGGTCTTCGCTGGAACTGAATTCTTCTGCTCTTCTCTTACTCCACGGGCATAGGGCTTGGGTTACCTCCATGGTAGGTCAATAAGTGCCCAAAATGGGGGTCAAATGCTGGGTGAAATGATCCAAAATCTTGCAAACATCATTAAACAACCATACCCAAGCATAAAACAAGAATAGGAGTATAAGCTATAACTTAAAGCACGCAATTCTCTTAAAAATGCAGCAAAATGACCTTAAAATGACATATACGTTAAGAACTTATCACATGTTTAATATCTTTTGGGATATAGCAGAAAGTGCAAGATATGTATCAGATTTCATTTATAGGTGATGTTTTGTCTAATATATACGTACTATTAAAGGTCCTTCTGCCGCACTATATAGTGCTACAAAGTTAATGGTTGAAACTTGAAGGCAAGAGTTTTCTTCCCTTGGATATTGGAAGGTATTAGGTAGTAGTTTTTTATTTAACATCTCGGGAGGATTTACTAATTTAGTCTGTTCCTAGTTTAGGTTATGATATTGATGTCTCTTAACGCCAAATTGACTTTAGGCTCCTTGTGAGCTATCTTACAAGGTTCACGTATTTTTAAGTGTTATGAGATTCTTAAATTTCGTTATAGGTTAAGTAGGAAGTTCAATTCATCTAACCATGCATTTCTTGTATTTTCTTTCTATTTTTCTTAATTGCATTTGACACTATCTAAGATCTCTAGATGACTTAGGTTCTATGTGGTGCAACGCCCCAAAATGCACATGTTGTACTGTTTTTATTCTCCTTATTAAACCCCTTAATTAGGACTAATAAACTCGATGATAGGAGTGTTACCGCCGTCCAAAAGGACAAGACTTAAAGCATGTGTAGCAGAAATAACATAGTTAGGCATAGCTTCAACCATACACATTCACACTTAATAAAATCATATACAATCAACCGTTAACCAATAAAGTTTATACACCCTCATAAAGTAATTCACCATGAAGTTTACACCTCCATCCACTAAAGATTTAAAAATATAGCTCCAAATATATGCATGTACTATGTCACTATTGATCTATCTAGATTCTCTTGCTCAACTTATTTTCTCTAGCTGGTTCGCTAGCATGACAACAACTCACTAAGCATTTGCCTAAAACAAAACATGAAAAATATTTCAAACTGTGAGTCGAAGCTCAGTACGTGCATTCCTGTATTGTTAAATGATCTCCACATAAATTGGTTGGGTGCTCGCTTTGCAATTCATTTTAAGTTAAAACAGTAAATGAGATGAAAGTAAAATTATGTTGCTAGCTATTATCTGATGGTGAACCCCTTGGTAATATTACGATCTATGGATAGGTGTACACTTGCCAAGTCAATCGGTGGATCTGGCATAAGGCCGCACGGGTAACTAAAGGATGAATGCCCTATAGATGATAACCGGCGGGGTCACTAATTAAATGATAAATCATTTTGCAAATTGATTCATTGATGTACTTGCCAAAATATGATAACTTTGATAAATACAATCTAATTTCTAAAGATACAGGCAATGGACGTACCTGAAGTCTTTAAAATGCAATCTCACTTGAGAATACTTATGTACAATGGGAAACGATAAGCCCCATTAAGTAAAGGCATTTTGCAAACAACTTTCACACCCATAATTTGTAACTTTAATGGAAATTGATTAATTAAGAAGGCATCCACCACTCAAAAAATTCAATATAAGATAAGTTACATGAAAACAATTTGAAAAATAAATGAATTAGGGTCATTGAACTCACAGTAAAACAAATTGGAGCAAAATAGACCAAAATGAAATAATTGAGCTGATAATAAAAAGACTTTGATGGATATAAATGGAATATGGGTTTTTGGTAGTTATGAAATGGATAACAAAAGGTTTAATGCCAAAACGGGTGTTGTGAGGGTCAGGAAAACTCATATAACCTTAGCCCAATAGACCCCAATCTTGTGTCACTGCCCTCTTCACTTCTCAAATTTTATTCTCATGCCCATTTAACTCGGTTTTTCAACCCAAGTAAGCTTCTATACATAATCAAAGTTGTTGAACTCATTAAACTTTGCAATTTCTTTGCAATATCCACACTTAGATAGAGACTCTTGATAATATTTCCCAATGTCATGATTTATTTCTTCCCTCATGTTATCGTTTGAAGGTATACTTTAGAAAATCCATGTCTTTCACCCTTAGCCTCCAATTGAGCTATAAAACCCCAATATGAAAAGCTTAAGAAGTCCCGCAACACTTTCATTTACAGTACAAAACGTAATTCCCACAATAGGGTTCCTAAAATTGGGTTAGAACACAACTGTGGACAGCTTCAGTCTAACATGCGTTGTCTTGGCAAAACGGCTATAACGTTTTCCACATAACTCGGATTAAAGTAATTCCAGAGACCATTGAAAGACAACTCTATTTCTGGTCTGTTCACAGCCATATGGTCCATGTTTTCCAATCTTTTCTTTGCATAATTTCCTTCTAAAATCACTCTTTAAAATTACTAAACCATGATTTGTTTCATAACATCACCTTACATAACATCACCTTACAGAGCATGTTACTCAAATTTACTCCATAATCATCTTCCTGTAATTTTCAATTCTTCTCTTTTCAAAATCACTCAAAACACATCCATAAGCTTACTTATTTGCATGAATGGGCAAAATGACCTCTTATAATCAATTGGGGAAATTCCCATAATCTACCCCTTTTACAAGAATCACACCAAGTTATTTTCCAAGTTAAATGACAAATCAAAGATTCATTTCTCATCCAAGTACACACAAATAACATGCATGATACCAAGAGTAAGCTAGACCATGCATAATCATTAAAACCCTAGCTTATGACCAACTTAGATTCACCTTTAACTCGTCCTAAACCACATCAACACCACCTTAATCATTTATAGTGCTAAAGATTATAAAATCAAATACAAAACAATCCATGAATATCATTTTAACTTAAGCTTGCATGATCATGAACAACCTCAATCTTTACTTGCTTTCAAGATTAACCAATCAATTAAAACATCAAACTAACTCTTGTTTCTATCCAAAAAACATGATTAACATTCAAAAATAACAAAAACAAGAATCAAAACTAAAAATCAACAAGAAGAGTGTAAGGATTTACTCACTTTAAGCTTGAAAAATATGGTGAAATTGGTGTTTGAAAGGTGTGGGGAGGTGGCTGGCTATTTGGGGTGGTAGCTAGTGCTCCTCTGGTGGTTCTCTAGTGGTGGCTGGTGGTGGTTTTCAACTGTGAACAGTGGTGGCCACAACAAGGCTCAAGCTGCTATAGGGGTGGAGGAGGAGGGGAGAGAGAGAGAGAGAGAGCTTGATACTTATCTTGGTGGAAAATGATTTTGATGCTATCTTAATGCATGGCTGATATTTATGCATAAAAAGGGGCTTTATGGTAATTACAATTAGATATACGTGATGACAATTTGCTAAATCAAGTGCATAAGCTTTTGGGCTTTAAATGGGGCCCAAAATGAATTGAACTCGGAAATAAAATGCTCCGTTGCGATAAAGTTTTTACGTAGCTTAAATTTAAATGTTTGTGATGTTGTGGAAAAATAATTTAATCATTTAAATCATAGTTATCGAGGCCTACTATCAATTTTTTCAAAATTTTTGTAGTAAATGAAACTCGAATTACAAAGTGGGGCTCAAAATGAATTCTCCCAACTTGGATGATTAAATGAGATAAGTAAATGTGGAAAATCATAACATGGCTTAATTAAATAAATAACCATGATTTAGGGTCGGGTATTACATCCTTCCCCCCTTAAAGAGTTTCATCCTCAAAACTTATGAACTTTGTCAAAACATGCAAGGCTATCTCAAATAAGTATGGGTACTTAGTTTTCACTTCCTCCTCAATTTCCCAAGTGGCTTCTAAGGAGGTATGATTTCCCAAAGTACTTTGATTAAATGTATCTGCTTGAAGCTTAATTACTTAATCCTATGATCTAGTTTCTGGACTGGGTGCTCTTCAAACTCTAGACCGTCATAGGCTACAATGGGTTTAGTTACGACAGCATGGTCAGGATTTGAAACGTATTGCCTGTGTTGTAGGGTAAGGAACACATTATATACGTGTTTGAGTTACATAGGCATATCTCTGAGATTCAATCTTTCAATAAACTTGTATGGTCCAATAGATCTTGGCCTCAATTTAGCTCACAGTTCAACCTCCTTATACCCTTAGTTGACGAAACTTTCTGAAAAACCTTATCATCTACCTGAAACTCCGAGGATCTCCTTCTATCAGTATAGCTTTTTTGTCAGTTCTAATAGTCTGTTTTCAAGAGTCTTATGATGTATATCACCTCATTGAGTGTTGAAGAAGATCTTCATGACCCAAAAGATGGTTTTTTCATCAATGTCTGCCATCATTTTACCCTAATATTTCATGTAAAGTTTTCTGCCAATAACTTTAACATTGATGACTGGGAGTTATAAGCTTTCTTCAAATGAAAATGTTGGTCCCAAGTCGTGAAGTACTACAGGCTCCAACTTAAAAGAGTTGGATCCATTGATATTTTTAGATGCTTACCCATGTGACACTAATTGAACACCCAAGTTCTCAAGCCCTCTCAAGTGGTTCAACTGAGTAATCACTATAGTGTTCAGGGTATGTTGTGCGTTCTTAGTCAGGGTGTCTACCATAATATTTTCCTTTCCTGGATGATATTATATCTGTAAATCGTAATCTTTAAGCAATTCTAGTCAATGCCTTTGCCTCAGATTGAGCTTCTTCTGGGTGGAAATGTATTTCAAGCTTTGATGATCAATATAAATCTCATAAGATACTCTATACAAGTAATGTTTTCAAATTTTCAGTGGAAAAACCACAACCGCTAGTCCTAGGTCATGGGTAGGTTAATTACTCTCCTAAGGCTTGAACTGTCACAGGTATACGTTGCCACTTTGTCTTCTTGCTACCTTTATAGCCTCCTATAACATATTGGTCAAGGAAGATGTTATCTTTTGAAAAATCCTTTCCAAAACTCGATAATACCCAACTAAACCCAAAAAGCTTCTGGCCTCAATAACATTGGGGGGGCCTAGGACACTTTGTAATTCTTTTCACCTTCTATAAATCAACGTTAATCCCTTCCTTTGAAACCACATGTCCTAGAAATACCACTTCTTCTAACCAAAAATCATGCTTCTTATATTTGTTATGCAATTGATGTTCACTTAAGGTCTGCAAAACCGTTCTCAAATGGGTAATGTGTTTGTCTCTGTCTTTGGAGTAAACTAAGATATTGTCTATAAATACCACCACAAACTTGTCCACATAAGGTCTGAAAACTCCATTCATAAGATGCATAAAGGCCGCAGGGGCATTGGTCAGGCCATAGGCATCACGGTGAATTCATAGTGACCAAACCGAGTCCTAAGTGCAGTTTGGGAATGTCTTCAGGTAAATCCTAAAATGATGGTATTCTGATCTCAAATAAATCTTGAAAAATACTCCTACTCTTTATAGTTGATAAATTAAACCATCTATTCGGGGCAATGGATATTTGTTCTTGATGGTAATCTTGTTCATCTCCCTGTAACCGACACACATCCTCAAGGCTCCATCCTTCTTCTTCACAAGTAGAACTAGGGAACCCCATGGTGACACACTTGGTCTAATAAATCCCTTCTGTAGTAGCTCATCTAATTGAATCTTTAATTTTCTAATCTATGTTGAGGCCAAACAATATGGGGCTTTAGAGATAGGCTGAGTATTATTTATTAATTCGATCTCAAAATCAATTTCTTTTTGCGGGCAGTCCCGATAACTCTCTAGAAAAACATCTCTAAATTCACAAACTATAGGGATATCTTCTACTTTTTCTTCCTTCGGTTGAGTGTCAATAGTATAACACCAACACCTATTATATCCTTGACATAATAGCTCACTTGCTTTCATAACAGAATTTAAAAGACAAGGGTTTTCCTCTCTTTGCCCATAAAACCTATTTCTCTCCCTCGTTCGTCCCTTAAAATAACCTTAAGGTCCTCAAAATCTATCTTAACCCCATAAGTACACAACCAGCTCATTTTTAGAATAATATCAAAATCTAACAAGTCAAATTGAATCAAAACTCTAGGGAATACTATCCCACCAATAGTAATTGGGATAAGTTTATAAGAGATAGTATACTCAACGCTAGAGTCATTGAGTAACTTGATTCTATAATTGGTTTCTATCTCCTTATTTTCAAGGTTTAGTTGCATGGCATATCGAGTGGATATAAATGAATGAATGGCAACTGAATCCATCAATACGCAAAATGGCTTTGAAATTAAAATAGAGGTTTAGTAACTACCGTACCAGAGGTGGTAGCTTTCTTTCTTACTCAACACATACGCCCCTTCTACAGTTGCGGGCCTTGGAGGGGGGAGTCCTTGTATACTGCCTTCAGTCTTTGGGGATAGGTAGCAATAAGGTGCTCGAGGCTACTGCACCACATGCATTTGGTAGTTCCTACTCGGGCCCTTGGAGTGGTGTAGTTAGTTCTTCCACACTTCCAATAGGGCTCTACTAAGCCTGCAGGATGAATCTTGGAAAGAGCGAGAGCAGACTTCTTTTGGTTTACACTCTCTTGGAGCTCCCTACTCCGTTCACTTCCTCTTCTGATTAATTGGGTTCAAGGCCCTTAGCTTAGTCTTCACTCGTTCCACTTCAGCTGCTCGCTCATATAAATCTTGATAGCTAAGGATCGGTTGACCAACTAGCTGGTTTCGAACATAGAAAGCTAGTTCCTATTTAAATCTCCTCATCTTCAGTTTTTCAGACGTCACAAACTCTGGAACAAACCCTGATAGTTCTATAAACTTGCTAGCATACTGCATCACAATCATGCCATCACTCATCTTCAGTTCCATAAATTCTTTCTCTTTCTGCCGTTGAACTATAACGAGGCAAAATTTGGCTTTCAATTCTTCCAGAAATCTACTCCAAGTGAAGTCAGGCCCTAAAAGCCTATCCTTAATAGTGTTCCACCAAATATCTGTTTCGCTAGCTAGGTAAAATGTCCCAATGTTCATATTTTTGTCCTCTAGAACCTCTACCACAGTAAAAAATTTTCCCATACCTCGAATCCATTCCTCAAATTCCACTGGGTCATACTTTCCATCATAGACTTTAGGCTTACGTCGGGCTAACCTATCTGCTAGTTTATCAACCTTAGAAGGGATTTCAGCAGGTGCTAGGGGAATTCGTTTCATAAGCTTAGACACCAAAGTAAGCCAGTAATTAGGGTTCCCAATGTTCTTAGCAACCTTAGGGGGAATAGGGGGCATTACACTAAGGCTTCGCGGCGCATTATGCGAAGCTTAGTCACCTGAACCCTAACCATGGTCCAAATTATTTCTTATGTGAGTCTTTGCACTATTTTGCACAGGTTCACACATTCTGGCTATTCAATAAATAGAGTAATTCAATCACTTCACTACCACCATCATATAAGATAAGCATTTACAATAGTCTACATGTATAGACTAGAACGCTATGAAACTCAAGAAATGGATTTCGCATGTGGACTACCATATGAACATGTAGTCAAGAGATGTGAGTGGACACAACAGTAACCGACAAAATGCTCACTGCATATGGATCCATCTAACAAGCAGAATATAAGAGAAGAATATGTGAGAGATAAGTAGACATTACCATTGTCACAATTCTCCAATGATATCCTAACAACCCTCACTAACCAACATTTTCACTCTCCTAACTCTGCTCTCCATACTCTATATCCCATCAAAGAAGATCAAACCTGGCTCTGACACCAGAACTGTAATGCCCTAGAATGCACATGTTTTACTGTTTGTATTATCCTTAAAAAATCCCTTAATTAGAACTGATAAACTCGATGATAGGGGTATTACCGTCATCCAAAAGGACAAGGCTTCAAGCATGCGTAAGAGAAATAACATAGTTAGGCACAGCTTAAGCCATACATATTCACACTTAATCAAACCAGATACAATCAACTGTTAACCAACATAAAGTTTATACACCTCAGTAAAGTAATTTACCATAATTTTTACACCTCCATCCACTCAAGATTTCAAAATACAGCTCCAAAAATGTGCATGTACAATGTCACTATTGATCCATCAAAATTCTCTTTCTCAACTTATTTTCTCCAGCTAGTTAGCCAGCATGACGATGATTCACTGAGCATTTGCCTAAAATTAAACATGAAAAACATTTCAAACTGTGAGCCAAAGCTCAGTACATGCATTCCTGTATTGTTAAATGATCTTGGCATAAATTGATTGGGCGCTCGCTTTGCAATTCATTTTAAGTTAACATAGTATATGAGATGAATGTAAAACTGCACTGTTAGTTATTATTTGATAGCGAACCCCTTCATAATATTATGATCGATGGACAGATGTACAGCTACCAAGCCGATCGAGGGACTTTGGCCTAAAGTCATGCGGGTAACTGAAGGGCGAATGCCCTGTAGATGGTAACTAGCGGAGTCACTAATTAAATGACAAATCACTTTGTAAACTGATTCATTGATGTACTTACCAAAACATGATAATTTTAATAAATATAATCTGATTTCTAAAGATACAGGCAATGGATGTACATGAAGTCTTTAAAATGCAATCTCACTTAATACTACTTATGTACAATAGGAAATGATAGACTAGCCCCGTTAAGTAAAGGCAGTTAGTAAACAACTTTCACTCCCATAATTTGTAACTTTAATGGAAATTGATTAATTAAGAGGGCATCCACCATTCAAACAATTCAATATAAGATAAGTTACTCCAAAGCAATTTGAAAAATAAATAAGTTAAGGTCATTGAACTCGAAGTAAAACAAATTGGAGCAAAATAGACCAAAAAGAAATAATTGAGGTGATAATGAAAAGACTTTGATTGATATAAATGGAATATTGGTTTTTGAAATTTATGAAATGGATAATAAAAGGTTTCATGCCAAAATGGGTGTTGTGAGGTTCAGGAAACCTAATATAACCTTAGTTTGGCCCGATATACCCCGATCTTGTGTCATTACCCTCTCCACTTCTGAAATTTCATTTTCATGCCCATTTAACTCGGTTTTCCAACGCAAGTAAGCTTCAATACATAATCAAAGTTATTGAACTCACTAAACTTTGTAATTTCTTTGCAATATCCATAAATATATAGAGACTCCTGATAATATTTCCCAATGTTATGATTTATTTCTTCCCACATATTACCATTTGAAGGTTTACTTTAGAAAATCCATATCTTTCTCTACTGACCTCCGATTTAGCTATAAAACCCCAATATGAAAAGTTTAAAAAGTCGTACAACACTTTCATTCATAGTACAACACATAATTCCCACAATAGGGTTCCTAAAATTCAGCTAGGACACAACTCGGATTTAAGTAATTCTAGAGACCATTGAAAGATAACTCATTGAGCTATTGATCCACCAAAAATCATAATTTTTCAGTGTGCCAAACAGTACAAGTTTTGTCGTAAAGATACCCTTCTTTTTGGTCTATTCACAACCCTATTGTCCATGTTTTCCAATATTTTCTTTGCATAATTCCCCTTTAAAATCACTCTTTAAAATTACTAAACCATGATTTGTTCTATAACATCACCTTACATAGCCATGTTACTCAAATTTACTCTACAATCATCTTCTTGTAATTTTCAATTCTTGTCTTTTCAAAATCACTCAAAACACATCCATAAGCTTACTTATTTGCATAAATAGGCAAAATGACCTCTTATAATCAATTGAGAAAATTCTCATAATCCACCCCTTTTACAAGAATCACATCAAGTCATTTTCCAAGTTAAATGACACATCAAAGATTCATTTCTCATCCAAGTATACACAAATAACATGCTTGATATCAAGAGTAAGCTACGCCATGCATAATCATTAAAACCATAGCTTATGACCAACTTAGATTCACCCTTAACTCATCCAAAACCACACTAACAACACCATAATCATTTATAATGCTAAAGATTACCAAATCAAATACAAAATAATCAATAAACATCATTTTAACTTAAGCTTGCATGATCATGAACAACCTTAACTTTTACTTGCTTTCAAGATTAACCAATCAATTAAAACATCAAACTAACTCTTGTTTCTATCCAAACAACATGATCAACAATCAACAATAACAAAAACAAGAATCAAAACTAAATATCAACAAGAAGAGTGTTAGGCTTTACTCATTTTAAGCTTGAAAAAGAGGGTGGAATTGATATTTGAAGGGTGTGGAGAGGTGGATGGCTATTTGAGGTGGTGGCTAGTGGTCCTCTGGTGGTTCTCTAGTGGCGACTGGTGGCTATTTTCAGCTGTGAATAGTGGTGGTAGCAACAAGGCTCAAACTGCCGTGGGGGAAGTGGAGGAGGTGAGAGAGAGAGTTTGATACTTATCTTCGTGGAAAATGATTTTGATGCTATCTTAATGCATGACTGATATTTATGCATAAAAAGGGGCTTTATGGTAATTACAATTAGATATACATGATGACAATTTGCTAAATCAAGTACATAAGCTTTTGGGCTTCAAGTTGGGCCCAAAATGAATTGGGCTTGGAAATAAAATGCACCATTGCGATAAAGTTTCTAAGTAGCTTAAATTTAAATTTTTGTGATATTATGGGAAAATAATTTAATCACTTAAATCATAATTATCAATGCCCACTATCAATTTTGCTGAAATTTTACGGTAAATGAAACTAAAATTGCAAAGTGGAGCCCAAAATGAATTCTCCCAACCGGGATAATTAAATGGGATAAGTAAATATAAAAAATTAATAACATGGCTTAATTAAATAAATAAACATGATTTAGGGTTGGTCTATTAAATGTGGAGTTTTTTCCCCCCAATGTTTGGACATCCTAGAGTGCCCCAGAACTTTTAAATCTCAAGCTAGGTTAAATAGGAATTAGTTTTATTCATATAATGTTGTGTGTGCTAGGTTATTCTTATGTTTTGCTTATTGCATTTGAAAACCTTTGTAAGTTTTATCGCTTTTGCATAGGGATTCATGCCTTGTTAGTAAGGTTCTTAAGGTCTCTGTATCTTGGTGTCATTCAATATACATATGCATATTATGTGGTCTATAAATTAAGTGCCTTTATATGTTCATGTCATTCATGTTTGCCCAATAGTGTCCTCCAAATTTCCTTCTAAAGTAAATGTCAGTAGTAAGATAGTTTTCATGAAGTTTGTGTGTTTTAGGCAGTTCTCACGATTATTTGAAATTTAGATGTGATTGTGAGAATATTTAGTCACTTTATGCATTTCATGTTTCATTAGGTCTTCCGTTGGAACTCATTGCTTTTGTGCCCACAATTTCTTAATTTGTCTTTAATGGTGCAAAATGAATTTTGCCATAGTTGCCTAAGAATGCAAAGCCTTTCTTGATATGTATCTCATATTATCTGGAAATAATCTTAGCTCTTGCTTAATTAATTTTTACATTTGCAAATATCCCTCAATTTGATGACCTCTATGATACAATGGTCATTCACCCAATAGATGATTAGTGTAGTATTTGCATCATTTAGTAGCGCATTTAATGAGTATTTTGAAGTTATTGTTGAGATTAAATAGACGTTGGTTAGGAAAATAAAAATGGAATGAATGTAGTACCTCATATGCCATTTAGATATCATAAAATAAATAGTACGAGAAAATAGGAAAATAAATGTTGGGTAAAAACATATTGGAAGAAATATTGGTGGGGTGAAAAACATGATTTTTTATGTGTCAAAGAAAAATGAATGGAGAGAGAGAGAGAGAATAATAGGGATAAGAAAATATTAATTTTTTCCATAAAAAAGTAACTTCTTATTGAATGCAGTCTTTATATTTATAATTATAGTCATAGTAATTATGAATTATAAAAAAAAAATATGGCATTCTACCGCATTTCTAGTTAATATTTAAAAGAATTAATAATAATACATATATCAACATAAGTACGACTCACAGTATATGTGACCAATTTTTAAAACTCTACAGTTAAGTGTGCTATGTTTGGAGAAGAAACACAATGGGTGGGCTCTTGATAAGTTAACCATTAAGTATGTAATAATGGCTTAATATTAGCTGAGCCTCGATGGTAGCTATGTATTGCTACTAAGGGGCCTAATATTATAATTATTTTATCGAGAATAAGTTTTTCATTTACATAAAGCTGGAATAAAAAAAAAGTTTTCTATTTAGGCAGTAAAACTATTGTAATTTGATTGACAAAGTGCTGTATTTGGATAATAGAAGTGTTGCATCAGTCTTTGTAGAAAAGCATTGCATTTAATAGACCAATTCAGCACTTCAAATAAGTGTTGCATGTTAGACCAATGCAACACTTGAAGTAGGTTTTGTTACGTTGTAGTATCCTAAAACAGCGTTCCAAAAAGTCTTACATTAGGCTAATGCAATAGGACCTAAGACAACTTTCCAAAAAGTGTTGTATTAGATCTAATGCAACATTTTATAGTACTAATAAAACACATATAGAGTGTCACCATAGGTTTTGTTTTGTTGTAGTGTCCTATATTTTAATGGCTAACCTATTGATTGCTATATCAAGCTATTTTCATGTGACTAATGCCTTTAATATTTGTGGGTTATGTGATCCATCTTTTTCAATTTTTTTTTCTTTAAAGTAGGTAGCAAGGTTTTGGATAGAATTATAACCTGCTAATGTGCATTTGCTTCTCATTTAAGATATGCCAAGCTTCAAGTAGTGTTCATTGTTGATCTTAGAATTTTGTGCCTACTAGATTTTCATCAATATTGAATTCAGTACCTGCTAGATTCAAAGATTACTACAACTGTCTAAAGTGAATATGTTATGTTCCATGTTCTACATTGTTTCTGGAATGCCGTTCACAATTATTGTAATTTTGCAAACAATTTTTATTTCATATATTATCTCTATGTTATGGTTTTATGATTTAAATTTTTTGGTTATTATAAATAAGAATGTTCTTATATTTGATATGATTAGGGAAATATCTGTTGCATTCTCATTTTATCATTGTAAACTAGTGGCTGTTGATTGAATTCAATATAATTAGGGACTTTAGCTGAGTAAATCATGGATATTTTGACTTCCATGACATCTAATCCTCTTGAAAATAATTAGTCTTTAGTATGTGGGGGAAATCTAGCTCGATTTTTTTAATTATATTGTATCTAAAGAACATTGGGTATGAATGTCTCATTGTAATATGTGGATTAATTATCAAGGATGATTGAGTTGTTTAATACATTCATCATGCTGGGTTTACGTGTAGTCAAGAAGTTACCTGACATCAAGGTATTGAATTTGCAGTCTATTTTAGTATGGTTGTAAGAGTTGTTTGATGGGAATTTGCAATATAGATGCATTATTGTAAATTCATTATCAAAAATTAATCACATGTGTAGTTTTAATGAGACCAAGCAAGCTGTAAACTCAATTGGTTTATTTCCTTTTCTAATCATTTGTGTACAATTTTTTAGCTTAGCTTCATAGAATTGGACTAGAATGATAAACTTATTACCCTATTAAATCGATTCATTAGTGTAAAATCTCTTTGTTTAGCTTAAGTTTTTTTATTTAAGCTTGCCATCAGTTTTTTTCTTTCGAGGAAGAAAAGTTAGCGCAGTGCATCAAACATTGCTAACTAACATAAAAATTGTAGGTGTAACTATAGAACCCATTGAATCCTTTGTGGTTGTGAAAAGAATTTCGAATTTAAGGACAACTTTTCAATTGAGTAGTGGCAGGGTTAGTATTATGAACAACCAAATGTTTTTCCCCCTATTATTCTTTTACTTTAATTGGACCCAAGTTACTATTTATGTCACAATATAAAACTTTGGAGTTTGATGTGGATTGTTGCCCAGCTTGATGTGCCAACTATTCAAAGCTATCGCATTGGAGCTCCTTTTGGAGCTGAAGAGTATTCTTTTAATCATGGATACAAGTATTTGCATGACACAACCAAACTGGAACACAAAGTGATAGAAGAATCACCCTTTTTAATACTTGGTGCAGATACATCAGCCAACACTAGGGCAAAGGCAGAAAGCATCATGAAATATTTTGGCAGGTTGAACAATAAAGGTGTACTAATACTTTGGTTAACAACTTATTCATAAAACATGGGAAATTGGATTGTTGCCTACGAATAGGTTGAGAGGATATATGATTTTCAATCATTACTTGTGTATGTCTACGACAAGATATATCTTAACGAACAATGGAGAGAGAAAATTAGGTATGGTAGTCATTCATTTTATTACCAACTGATTTATTAATATTCTTTTTATTAGTATGATAATTGTATTCTATTAGTATTGTTGTTTTGTCCATTTGTATAGTTGTCTCAGAAAAATTTAAATCTATGGAAAATAGTTTTGCTGATCATGGCTCCCTTAATGGTAGGAATAGTTATGTTTTATGTCAAGGTAAATTAAAACTAATTAATGTATGTTTTGGGCTAAGTGTATATAATAACTTAGTATATATCAAATTGGTGAGTTAAAATATGTATAATTCATAGGTACTACAAATAAAACAAATACCATAGAGATTTTAAAGATATTGATGTAGTAGCGCACTTATTACATTGGAATAGCCGTGTTAGAATGCACCAAAAAAAAAATGGCCGTGTTAGAAAAAGTAATAGGAAAATATACCATCAGATATGTAATACATTAATCAATAAATTATTATAGTAAGAGTTAAAAAATTATTCACTTGAATTGGTATATTGAAAATAAATATTCTCAAAGGTCCACTTGTTAAACGCTAATTTTAAAGTTTGAACTCTTTTCGTCCAATCCTTCCATTTGCTGGATTATTGGCCTTAAAAATCTTTATCTTTTTTTGTGCCTTTGTTTTCTATCTAATGAGGGTAAAAGATTTATTGGAGCACAATTTTTTTCATGATCTTGAGGTGAGGATATCTTCTTTGTGCCTCATAGTAGGAGAGATATAAGATTAGTGTAAACTACAACGAAGTGTAAAGAAAGCGATGAATTAGGAATTCACTTAATATCATCAACGACACAATTCTTTTCTCTTAACCAACTCCCTAAACCTGAATCCAATATAATACTGTATACATTGTTTTCTCGACAAAACAAATATATTATGATAGCTGGAGTTTTGTTTTGATTTGGTTTTTAAGTCCAAGTGTATATATTCGATGAGCATTGGGAAAAATATAACAAGAAACAAAGCATTCAAAGAAGCAAACATATAGAACATGCACCGTTTAAAAAACTAACATAAGACACAAGTCAGTATTTAATTTACTTCATAAAGGAAGAATATGTATGACTGTTGATGGATTTTTGAGGGGTGGTGAGTGAAAATTAAAAACTAAATTAAAGTGAGTGAATAAAAGGGAAAAAGGATACCTCAAGCACCTACGGTTGTCAATCGTAGTACTTAAGGGTCGGTCCACAGGGAAGACGTGAAATTTCGGTCATTTAAAACTAAACAATTAAATTTAATTAACTAAACTAAGCAAAATTATTTAAGTCAATTTATCAACCTCATTCAACTAAACTCATCTAATCCTAATTACTAAATAATTAAGCCTAAAGTAACCAAATTAACCAAAACTAAGTTGAAATTAATCATGGTTTAACCAACTAACAGCCTAATTACTTTATTAATCCAGAATTAAACTGAGTCAAAATAGTAGGGGAGAGGGGTTAAAAATCAACCGGTTCAAGTGAACCGGCCGGTTCAGCTGAATCGGAAATGCCAACCGAAGAGCAAGAAACAGTAGGGAAAGGAAGCAGAGCAGAACAGTAGCATGGGGAAGGGGAAATCGAAGCAATCTGAAAATCGAAGAAGAACAAGCAACAGCTACCAAAACCCAAGCAACAAGGAAATGGGGCAAATCTGAAACAACAGAAGCAGTAACATGGGGAAGGGGAGTTGAACATGAAATAGAACCGAAAGCAAGAAGGAAATCGAACTAGAACAAGCGAGGAGAAATCGACAACATGCCCAAATCGAAGCAAAAATCCTTGCAATAGCAACTGAAAACCGAGTATACCCATTCGAAACTAATGATTCAAATTAACTACATGAATTTAGCTGCTCAAAATAACCGAAATTTGGAACTCAAGTTCGAAACCCTAACTCGAAAACTTAATCTGAAAACCAAATACGAAACTGAAAAGAAAAGCGAAATTAAACTAAATCTAAACCTTAAAACGGGATTTAAACCTAATCCTACTCCTAAAATCTACCTAAAAATAACTCTAACCTACGCTACGCTCTTGACCCTAAACATGGCGTCGCCTCAACCTCTTTATACCCGAAGCCCATCTCGATCTTGATCGTCGATTTGTTGGTGTGCGTGGACGGTGGATGAAGGTGGTGACGATGCTAGTGTCGTGGCTGGTGGGATGGTGAAAATGTGGGTGGATTTGGGGTTACGGGATTCTGTGGGTTGTGGGTGGTTTTGGGAAGAGATACTGTGGGCAAGGGTGATGTGGTTAGAGTGAGAGGGAGGTGACGAGGCAGAGAGAGAGAGAGAGCAAGCGAGATGGGCATGGGGGTTCGAGAGCTTTCTGGGTCGAGGGTCGAGGGTCGAGGGTTGGGGGTCAAGGAAATGGGAAAGAAGAAGATAGAAGAGAGCGTGAGGAAGGGGTTAAATGGGAACCAGTTTAGCTGAACCGGTTCAGGCGAACCGGCCGGTCCGGTTCAGCTGGACCGGTCTGGTTCTTTGGCCGGTTTTTCATCGATTTTTGGCCCGGTTCTTCAACCTCTGACAATTCTTCAATTTTTCTCACTTTTTTTGCCCTTTAAACCCTTTTTCCGCATTTATTCAAAATCTACAAAATAAAATAAAATCAATTAAAAACCTTAAAAATATTATTAAAACTAGCCTAAAATCGGTGTAAAAGTACCTTAAAAATATCACATTTTTAGCTCAAACAATGACTCTCATTATCTTACTCTTGCACCTAATGTGACTTCACCCTTTTAGTAATATCTTTTGCTAAGTGAACATATGTGCTAACGTGCTATTTTGTATGTTGTGTATAATTCAGTCAAATATCTGGGAAAAATTTTTGCACCTAAGTTGCCTCTTTCTTAACAAGGCTAAATTAGTAAATAAGTGTTACTAGTACTTACTACCAATATTATATGCATGTCTATGCAGACATGCATGCAAGTGTGAGAGAGAGAAATCAAGAAAGAATTACAAAAGGCACAAATCCTGTTTCCCCAGTTTGATATTGTACAGGACATGCATGCTTACTAACATTACTCATAAACCATATGAGACCATAAGTATTAGAATTATAGTATACAACTTATTGTCCATGTTAAGTAGCAGCCTCTTCTCAATGATGCACCCCCCAAAAAAAGGTTCCTCTGTAACCATTGTGTGCCTTTGATGATACTCATTGAATTTCTTATTCAGTGCTTTCTTTATGCTCCGTTGTAGTTTTTAAGAACTTCATATCTCTCCTACTATGAAACATAAAGTATATGACCTCCCCTTAAAATCATGAAGAAAAAGATGCTCCAACAATTCATCCACCCTAATTACATAGTGTTGACCAGTAATGGTTACAAAGTAAATGACCATAACCAAACATTTGATCCTGCAGTTACAATAGGATTGATTGTGTATTAATCAGCCTTAGTCACCCCATTAATTTGCTGATTCTATTTTGAGGCTTCGTTCCACTATGAAAGAGGATGGATTATGGGGATGCATTATCTAGGCAGCAAATTCTTCCCAAATCTAATACTTTCTGTCCTTTCCCTGACACAAACCTAGCCATCCCAATGGGTTCAGTTTTAAGCGTGAAATCCTCGATGACTCTAGTAGCCACCATAATCGTGGGTATCAGTTAGAAGGTGGAAAGATCCGACAGGCTTTCGCGCAAAGGTAAACTCTAAACTACCTACAGTGGTATCAGAGCAAGCCTTTATGATGCTACCCCCGATTTGCATGAATCTCGGTCTTTATACAGTTCACCTAACACATTATATGGCATGATAACTTGTGTGATTATTAGAGATTATATTATGCATAAATCGAGTCAAATTGGTATATGCTACTACGCTAATATAGCTATACTGGATGGTTATGCTAACATGATGTTAAATTGTTGAAATTTATATGCTATGATTAAAATGTTAATCTCAAAGTATGATTATGCCTCGATTAATAATCCAGATCAACATTTTCTATGTGTTTGTTGCAAAACTCGAATCTGCAAGTATTTCAAATTAAAATGCTAGATGTTAATAACCAGTTTCTATGTGATGCATATTAAACAAGAAATGATGCTAATCTACTAACCGGATTAATAATCTATGTGATTATTGGAATAATATTATGCATGAATTGAGTTCGAATTTGTATATGCTTGTTTGCTAATTTTTAAAAAAATTGCTCTATGTGAAGAAGAATAGAATACGTGATGCAAACACAGAACACCGAGACCCACGGATCTGGACCTAAAACACCACATCGACCCTCCTCAACCTCGACACCCTACCGTCCCAAACCAAAAAAAAAGGAGAATGGACTTACCTTGACCCATCAGAATCGCTGGGAGGGGCAGCACGTGCGAGTCACGCATCGCCAACGAAAACTTTTTGTTCATTTTCTTCCCTCCAAAGCCCCTAACCTCCTCAGATCTGCTTGTCCCGGCACAAAACCATGAAAAACGACACCACTGAAGCTGCGCGTGGCTAACATGCGCCGCCACAAGGGGGCGCGTTACGCAAGTGGGCGGCATAAGTCAAATGCTTAGTGGCCGATCTACTCCCTGGCATCAGTTTTTGGTGGGTTTGGTCAGTGGTTGATGCAGAGAATGCGTTTAGAAGAGTCAAGAAAGGGGCGATTCCTCACCTAGGTTTTTGGGTGGTGGTTCCGGCCTATTTGCGTCCCAGCCAAGGTGACCAGTGTCAGAGATGACACCGATCTAGGGCTGAGGTGCGGTAGTAGAAGGTGGCCATGGCTGCCATGGAGAACGGCGAAGTCGAGGCCTTTTTGTCTTGGCTAGGGATGGCAATGGGGCGGGTTGGGGACGGGGGGCATATTCCCCGTCCCCACCCCGTTTCTCGTCCCCACCCTGTTCCCCGTAGCGGGTTAAAAGTTCCCCCCATCCCCATCCCTAGTGGGGATTTAATTCACGACGGGGCCCCAAAGGGGATTTTTCCCCGTTGTTTTTTTCCCTCCCTTGTAATAGCTATATTACAACTCTTGGATGGAAACTCAATTTATTATTCCTATACACTACTCTCTAGCCCAATTAATTGTACAACAAGCTCTTCTAAACTCCATGCAACACAAGTATAATAAAATTCATCAAATTTTACAATCCAAATTACAAACCAAATTAAAGTTTAACAAGTTATGCAACATAAGTCTAACAATGCACAAATTACACAAAACAATTCAACCAAAGTCTAAGTAAGTCAAACACAACCATAATTCAAAAACTAAAAGCTTAAAACACAACCAAAGTTCAATAATCCTTCACCACGAAATACAACAATGTCCATAATTTTATTTAAAAGTGAGGATGGGGATGGGGATTTTTCCCAATCGGGGTATCGGGGACGGGGATAGGAACGGGGATAAATCCCCTATGGGAAAACAGGGATGGGGATGGGGTGGACTATGTCCCCGGCCCCGTCCCCATCTCCGCGCGGGGATTAATTTTCTGCCTCGTCCCCGTCCCTGTTGGGGACGGGGATTTTTTCCCACTTCGGAGCGGGGCCCCGGCGGGGAGGGATTTTCTCCAACCTTTTGCCATCCCTAGTCTCAGCTGAGAGTTGAGTTTTAGAGAAAGAGTGTGCTACATTGAGGTTTTATTTTAGAGAGAGAGAACGGAGGCTTCAATAGAGAGAAGAGTCTGATATAAAAGCAAAGCAAGAAGATCGAAATTAAAAAGGATGGGCCTCAGGTTTTAAGGCTAGACTTCAGTTCTGTTGGGCTTTATGATAAAATTGAAAGTTTTGTTTTATTATAAGAGCATAAATAAGTTCCAACATGATGCATTCTTGAGATTAGTTGGAAATTCGTATTAATTTTGATTTTTGAACGCATGAACTTATTATTATGACATTAATATGTTTAATGTTCAAATATTTATTATTGCATGCTCATTACATATAATTCATTTTAGATTTAGAATAATTTATTATTATATTAAATAGTTAATAATAATGAAAATACGAATTATTGTCATATGCATGTACCATTTCCAATATGTGAATATGTAAATTAGTTTTACATAAATCTTAATAAATATCTATGTGACATTTAAATAAATGTTAATTTGTTTAACATTTTAATTGTGGTCCATATAAATATTTTTATGGAAATATTTTTGTAATTAAATTATTCAAATTTCTAGTTCATGGTTATATGAGATGATTATGAGCGAAGTTTTTGATCATATAATGTGAATGATGAATTTTTTAATAATTTAATTACTTAAGGAATATTTGCCCTACGTCCATCTTTTAATGAATACCTATAGGTATGGCAACTAACAATGCAATGATCAGTGAACTTTCTACTAGTCAAAAGTTAGATGGGTCTAACTACAACATGTGGAAGTGAAAGACTCAGTATCTTCTGAACAAAAGAGACCTGCTAGAAAACTTGACGGTAGCCAAGTTTCCACCATCTGACAAGGACAAAGATGGCAAGCCTATTGATACTTCTACTGTGCAGTATCAAGAAAGCTTGCAGGCCTACCCAAACTGGTCCAAGAAGGATCGAAGAGCATGCTTTACTATGTTGTACTGCATGTGCGACGACCTGATTAGAGAATTTGAGGTATGTCCCACAACTAAGGACATGTGGGACCAACTCAAAATCTATTTTGGACAAACATCCGAAATAAGACATTGTGCCTTGCAATTGAAATGGATGCAGTACAAAATGGATTCCAGTCATACCATGGCTGAGGATTTACGAATTATGAGTGGCATAATTCGTGATCTCAACGCTGCTGGTAAAGAAATTTATGAGGGGGAACAATTCCTGAATGTGATTTGGGCTCTCCCTGAAGAGTCTCAGCACTGGAATCATGTCAAGGTGGTCTTGATGCATTCAGATCACATAAAGACTTTTGTTGAGATCCAAAGCCACCTTGAAATGGAGGAAGAACCTCTAAAAATATTTGGTACTGCTAATATGGCTCTTGTTGCCAAGGGAAATAGGCCCAGAGGCAATAAGAACACTCGAGGATGGCAGGCTAAGAAAGGTTCACGACCCCCTCAGAATGCTAGGCCGAAGGCTGGGTTTGCCACGAAGCAAAAGGCCAAAGATAATGGAGAGAAAAATGTAGCGCATGTGAAGTGCTATAATTGTGGTAAGAAAGGTCATTATGCTCAGGATTGTCTTGAGCCTCCGAAGGTACCTTTCTCCACTTATGCTCCTAAATTATATGTTTGTTCACATGCATTAGTTGCCAATTCCTTTCCTAATTGGATTGTAGATATGGGAGCAAGCAAACATATAGTCCGGGATATGGCTGGGTTCGTGGATTTTCACCGGTATCAGGTGGGTTCACAATCTGTCGTGCTGGAAAATAGCAATGAAGAAGACATTGTAGGTGTTGTAACATACCAATTCACGCTTCGAGGAGGGAACAAATTGCTCCTTTTTTATGCTCTGCATGCACCCGGGGTGCGAGTTTGTCTTTTGTCTTTAGTTTCTTTAATAAAATTAGGTTTTGGTTTTAGTTCTTGTCAAGATGGTTTGAACATTTTGTATGGTGGCAATGTGTTTGGCCATGCTACTTTAAAAAATGATTTCCTTATACTAGATTTGGATTATTGTTATAATAATTCTCATTGTGTCTTTGTCTCACATTTTGATTCTGATTCTAAATCTGTTAAATGGCATGCTAGGCTTGGTCATATTGGCCAAGATAGGATGAGTAGGCTAGCTAAAAAAGGTCTTTTAGACCAACTCACTAAGGTTAAGTTGCCTAGATATGAGTCGTGCCCAACTGGCAAGGTGACCGTGAAGCCTTTTGGTAAGGCTTCAAAGGTGTCAAGCCCTTTAGAGCTTATCCACTCTGATATTTGTGGACCCATGAATGTGAAAGCACATCATAGGGCTTTCTATTTCCTCACTTTTATAGATGATTATTCAAGATATGGGTATATGTACCTATTATCATATCGTTGTGAAGCATTTGACGTGTTCAAATGATCTGTAGGCGAGGTTGAGACCCAATTAGGCCAGAGAGGTACGATTCTTCAAACTGATCATGGTTGTGAATACTTCTCACATATGTTCAAAGAATTTTGTGAGGAAAAGGGTATTTGAAGACAGCTTACGATTCCTGGTATGCCACAACAAAATGGCGTGGCTAAATGTAGGAATCGAACATTGCTTGACATGGTCAGGTCAATGATGGCACATGTCAATCTCCCAATGAGTTTTTGGGGGGATCCGTTGCTTACAGCAGCTTACATCCTTAACCGTATGCCAAGCAAGAGCGTATCTGCTACCTCGTATGAGTTATGGCATGGTAGAAAGCCCTCCTTGGAACATTTATGCCCATGGGGTTTGGCTGGTTATGTACACAACCCAACTCACAAACATGGGAAACTTAGTCTAAGGGCCACCAAAATGGTGTTTATACGATATCCCGAACATTCTAAGGGATATGTTATGTATGGTGAACACCCTAATGGTGGTATGACTGAAGTAGATTCACGTAATGTTGAGTTTCTTGAGGATGAGTTCCCAAACATTGGTGAAATCAAACAGGACACAATGTTGTATGAGTTACCGCCAAATAATCAACTATCTCTCGGTGAGGGGGAGAATTTAAACACTCACCGTGTCACCAAAGATAGTACTCTTCCGTTGTCTGGAAGAGATGATGAGCTGTTGGTTGCCCAAAAGAATCAACCTGAGAATGAGGTTCGTCCTCCCTCTCCAGTACATGAACATGAACATGAGGTTAGTCCACTTGTTCAGGATAATAGCAATGATTCTCTCTCAGTTGAGGATTTTTATACCTCTTAGAGATAGAGGGAGTAATACCTTAGTGGGTCAGCCCAGCACAGGCCATCTACTCCGGAGGAGTAAGCGTGGAAGAATACCTCAATGATATTTTCAAATCGCATAGGAGATATACCTGTGCACTCCTTTAGAGATAGATGAGCATACCTCTTTCCAAGAGGCTATTGATTCACCAAACCACAAAGAGTAGAGGGAAGCCATGAGGGATAAAATAGACTCTATGGCAAGAAAACGGATTTGGGAACTTGTTGATCTTCCTCCCCGATGTAAATCAATTGGAAACAAGTGGGTTTTCAAGATAAAGCGTCGGGCTAATAGATCAATTGACAATTTTAAGGCTCGTTTAGTGGCAAAGGGGTTTACCTAAATTGAGGGGGTTAGACTATGAAGAGACCTTTTCTTCTGTGGTGAGAATTGCCTCTATTCGCCCACTTCTAGCCCTAGTTGCCCATTTGGATTTAGAGTTGTTCTAAATGGACGTAAAGATTGCTTTCCTTAATGGAAATCTTGAAGAAGATATTTACATGGATCAACCTATTGGTTTCGTATCGAAAGGTCAAGAGGACAAACTTCGTTGTCTTAAAAGATCCATTTTTGGTCTCAAGCAGCCTTCCAGAGTGTGGTATTTCAGATTCCATGAATCCATTATCTTTTTTGGCTTAAACATGGTATCTGAAGATCACTGTGTGTATGTTAAGAAAACTACAAAGGGGATTATGTTTCTTACTTTGTATGCTGATGACATACTGTTGGTTGGAAATAATATGGAGATTATCCAAACCACTAAACAGTGGTTGTCCTCCGTCTTCAAGATGAAGGACATAGGTGAGGCTAGGTATGTCCTAGGCGTAGAGATAACTCGGAATTGATTTAAGGAGCTTCTTGGTTTGAGTCAAGAAGCATACATCAATAAAATTTTAGAATGTTTTTGAATGCATTATTCTAAACCCATGGATACTCCAGTTGAAAATAGTCTAACCTTAAATCTCGACCAGTGTCCCAAGACAGACAAAGAAAAGGTGATAATGAAAAATGTTCCTTATGCTAGTACAGTAGGAAGTTTAATGTATGCTAGTTTGGTAAGCTGTTACCAAAGCAACTCAGGTCCTGCTCATTGGCAAGCCATCAAGAGGATCTTTCATTACCTGCGTGGTACAAGTGACCTGGTCCTTTGTTACCAAAGGTGGAGATCATAAGCTGAGAAGATATACGTATGATGATTGGGGTGGTGATCTGGACAAGTGTAGGTCCACCTTAGGATATGTGTTCACCCCGAGTCAGGGAGCCATATCATGGTGCAGTGAGAAACAAGACTGCATAGCACTTTCGACTATAGAAGTAGAGTATGTTGCTTGCTGTCTTGCCACTCAAGAGGCAATATGGTTAAGCACTTTTCTCTAGGATCTAAATCTCACTTCTAGAGTTGATGACCCTATAGAGATGATGTGCGACAATACTAATGCTATCTAGTTTGCTAAGGATCCAAAGTTCAACAAAAAGACCAAGCATATTAAGAGGTGTTATCATTTTGTTTGAAACGCCATAAAAGAGAAAGAGGTTGCCATCAAGCACATATCTATAAGTAGAATGATAGTTGATCCCTTAACTAAGCCTATTCCTAAAGATGCTTTTAAAGCTCATATGATGAGCTTAGGTCTGCGTAGGACTTAGTTTTTAAATGTATTTAAGTGTATGATGGACATGTTTTTACTTGTATTAAGTATTTATGAAATAAAAAATTATATTTCTTTTTAGATGTTCATAAATATACAAGTACATTATAAGGAACATTGTAACGTCACCAGGCTTCTGATTGGCCTAGTCACACAGGTAATCGTCCTGACGCTTGAGTAGCGGGCAGGATGAGACTGAATCATATTGGCACTAAGTGTGCAATATTGATTACTCATACTAGGAGTGCATGAATGGAAAATATAGTCACCTTAGTAAGACTTACGATTCAATCTAGTATTGTTGGGTATTCGATGTAGGAGTGTATGAATGGAAAATATTGATTACTCAGGGGGAGTCAAATATGAAATAAGTTTTCATATCAAAGCCTTATAGCCGAATCATGAGTACTGAGGTTAACATTGGGTATTCGATCTAGTAGCTCAGGTTGGGTTTTTAGGTAAAAGCCAGACTTACGATTCACATGGCATAGAAGAGTGACATGCCCAGCTTGGTAGGAGCTATGCAATGACACACTTTCATACTGTGTGTACTAAAAGTCTATCGATTTGATGAGTGATAAGTGAGTTCCCTTTCCTTATCACTGTGTGACCTTCATTTGTAATACTCTTTAACTTAGAGTTATAATATGAAGTTGAAGCTTGAGGTTGCTACCTTAATGTGTTATCTAAGGGCCAAGATGTATACGGTCCAGCGGAGCACACTAGGAAAGCAGTTATGCTAAGATGGATTATTTTAATTGTCTAAGGAAGAATCATATCTCCATCACCATATCAATCCCGAGTGATTATATTCAGTGTATAATCAATTGATATATCAAGCATAAAGGGACAGTGTATGCCATTAGTGATGTATTCAAATGATTCAGGGTATTGATGTTTCATAAAAGTGTTATGTCAGTTAGATGGTGACTTGATATAGCACTGATGTTTTTGTTTTTGGTCGCACGCTCAATTCCTAGTATGATGCGTGAGGGATTTTATTGGTAGAAAGATATGAGATTGGTGGTCTTTGTGACCGAGGGGGAGTTGTTGACCAGTAATGGTCACAATGTGAATGGCCATAATCAAACATCTGATCTTGTAGTTATAATAGGATTGATTTTATATTAATCAGCTTTAATCACCCCATTAATTTGCAGATTCTGTTTTGAGGCTTTGTGCCACTATAAATAGAGGATGGATTATGAGGTTGCATTATCAGTCTAAGCAGCAAATTCTCCCTAGAATAATACTCTCTGTCCTCTCATTCACACAAACCTAGCCATCCTAGTGGGTTCGGGTTTTGAGCGTGAAATCCTTGATGACTCTAGTAGCCACCATAATCGTAGGTAGCAGTCAAAAGGCGTAAAGATCCAGCAGGCTTCCGCGCAAAGGGAAATTCTAAACTACCTACACAAAGAAAACAAGGCATCAAAATGGATAGGGGTTGTTGACACCAATGAACTAGCACTTGGAGGTCTTGGACAAACATAGTCCAGACTTTAAAATTAGCAATTAACAAATTGATCTTTGAGAGTATTTATTTTTAATATACCAATTCAAATTAACAACTCTTTGACTAGCCAATTGAAGAATGTATAGACTAATAATTGTAGTTGAGCACTATCCATTAAAGCTTAGTTTAACTCTTCTACTATCAGGATCCTCTGGATCATGTTCAGGCTTGAGAGTATAGTTGAGTACTGCATGTAAGGTGCGAACAAAGAATTATGCAGAATTAGCAAACACATACCCTCGCCCAAGAACATGGCAACAGTATGACTAGTTCTATGGTTATATGGGCTAGAGCTATCCACCAAAGTGACTTTCGTCCACCTACTATGATGAGCATTGTAAGAGTAGAATCTAGTTTCTAAGGATATGAGGATTTTACCATAAAGCTCCACAACAACAAAACCATAATCATCACATAGCCTTATGGATTTCCTGTCCCCCGTCAAGAAACTCAAGTTAGGAAGTTCTGTCCACAAATTATCCCACGAATCATAGCTTTTAAACAAGGGAACATTAAAAGCTAAGAGATACATTTTCCTACCAGCAATATTGCAGGGTAGTTAAATGAACAGAGCTTCATTGGTTTCTCATTCTTAATTTTCCATATGTTGTTAATACAAGTGGTACCTCTCTATAGTGTTGCACAAAAATCGCATCATTAACAATAGATTCAATTCCAGATCCTTCTAGCAAATGCAATGTAACAAAATGAGGCTTCAACTCTATAGAACAACGATTCGTACATGAAAAATGAACGATTGTGTCGTATACGGATGGATCATCAATGGGAATAGATTTTACACACCACACATATAAGGGGGTACAAGGAACAACATCCTCTGATGGTGACAACAGTGGTCGCACGATAAATTTCCCAGTTAAATAACTGAACCTCAACCCACATATTTTATACTTCATGTTACCCGGAGCTTCACCCTTATACAAAAACCCTATGTAATAGCTTCCTGAAGGATGTCGCACTTGCTCCATTGACAGTTCCAAAAAAAAGGTGCCTTATTTAGGGTTGGCTTTTATTGCACATGACCTGCTTTTTCTAAAAGTGATTACAACACAGCTACTGGCACAACATCAATGTTAACATATAAAAAACAGACCCCAAACAGTTGCTACAATACTTAAAACACCAGCTACAACAGCTGAAACAACAAAATAATGAATGGAAAAAAGGGGGGGACGCACATAAGCGATTGTAATGTAAATAGCAAAAAGAATATTACCTGAGTTTGGGTGATATTGGGGTAGCACATGCTGAGCAGTGATGTCATATACTTGGAGATTAGTTGTGGGTATAAAAATGATTGTTAACTTCACAAGAAATACAACGTAAGTTATCCTGCCCTCTTCTCTCTCTGCTTAATTTTTGTTGTTCTCCCTTCTCTTTTCCCCTATCTCCTCTTATTTCTCCCTCTAGTTTTCTCTCTTTCAACTGTTATTCATCTTCAATCATTAAACGATGCATCAAGGCCATGAAGAAAATTTTAACCACACATTGAAGATCTAGGAACAATAATAGATCCAAAGAAAAATGAAAATCAATCTAGATATCAAGAGCCTCAATAAGGAAATAAGCCCTAATCATCAATCCACATAGAGAAATCAAAAAAATTACGTAGAATGTAAAAAAAAAAAAGCAAAGGAATACCAACCTAAAAGATAAGATCCAGAGAGTGAGTGATTGTCATGTGAATAAAGCATCAATTCAAGCCTTAGCTCATGAAGAGAATGAGAGAGAGAAATAGAGAACACGAAGAAGGTGATATGTACACATGCTATGTTTGTCATACGAAGGGAAAATTTACTTATTGATGTTTAAATTAGCATTCTTCACATATCAGAATTCTTGCTTGTAATAGACCTGATCAATAGGTCGGGCACCCTAAAAAATGAGGGTCAGGGTCAGCCTTTTTCGTCTTCGACCCACTCTGATCCTTAAATTAAGGGTACCCGATTATGATGAGGGTCCGCCTCAGGTAGAGATTTTGACCCTCTTACTCAACCTACTAACCCTCACTTTTAAAAAAAAAAATTAAAATTTTAAATCAAAGCAAGATACTTTGGTTTCATTTGTTCAAAGTCTTCTGCACTTTCTACTTTCTCATGGCCTCTAAACCTCCCCCTTCCCAATTCACCTCTCTAAATCTCACTAGTTCTTAACCTTCTAACGCTCCCTCTCTAATGTTTGGAATAGTTGCTTTAGTGAGCTAATTGTTTTAAAAGCTAAACTATGCATTAGAATGTATGTTACTGCAATACATTTAATTGAAATATTATACTATCATTTGGCATCTCATTTATTAGGAGGTTTAATGTTGAACTTTGTAATAAAAATAAAACTTAGTGAAAAGTCTTATTTTTTATATAGGGAAGGTTTGAAGGTCAGGTTTGACCCACTAAAAGGGTCAGGGTCAGGGCCAGGGTCAAGGGCATGCAGAACTGCATGAGGGTCAGGTAGGGTTAGGGTCGAGAAAACCCTATATGTCGACCCTTATGACCCGACCCGACTGGACCCTCAATTTGATCAGGTCTGCTTGTGTGTCCTCTTTTTATCTTTAGTGGGCCAGCTTGTGATGTGAGTAGAAGGATATCATAACCAGAGTGCTCTTGAGTGAAAAAATCACAAAACAAATTGAAATTACTTATCAGAATTGTTTAAATTAAGAGTTTTTATTTCATGCATGTGTTGCTTACAAGTGTTGTTTTTTTCGCTTAGGTAATGAAGTTGCTTTTGGCATGTCCATCATGGAAGAAGGGGAGGAATTTTGGATGATCAAATCACCCTTGTTCGAGAAACCTGTATTAGAAATATGTAGTTGGTATTTTTGAATTGTTTTATCAATGATGGTTAAAGGTTGAACGAGGAGAAGAGAGGGAGGTGGTTACCGTAGTTGGGAGGAGAGTGGTTGGTTGTCATTGAAGGAGAGACGATTTAGCTTCTTTGTTTGAAAATTTTGGAAGCTGGTGAGGAATGGTGTGTTACGGGGTTAAGAGATTTATAGTGAACAGAAACTGAAGGTACATTGGTGCTCATGGCATCGCAATTGTTGTGGAATGAATCATTTGTTTGGTGAGGTAGTTGTGATTTGTCCGAAGACTATGGAAGCACGGGTAAGGAGTATAGTTTCTATTTGGTATGAGTAGGAGATGTAATTACGTGTTTTCTAGTTCAGTGTTGTTGAATAGGAAAGTTTAGGTCCTATAAGGGGGGTTTGTTGTGTTGTTGATTTAAGGGCAGGTGTTAACAATAGTTGGGGTGGGCAACCAGGTTGGGTTAGGTTAGGGTCGGCCTGTTGACACAGTGGGTCGGGTTAAGTGATGTAGGATCTATTAATGATTTCGATTAGGTTGGGCCTTTTATGCAAATAAATGAGTTGGGTGGGGTCGTGTCGGCCTATGGGAGATCCACTTTTGACCCATTTTAAAATGAAACAAACTTGCACAAAAATATTGTGCATAATAATTAGTGTTATGTGTAAAGTCTTGATAATAAGCTTACTTATTGTAACATGTAAATTAGTTTGGAAAGCAAGTTAAAAAAAAGTAACGAGTTATTAAAAGGGTCGGTAATGGGCCAACCCGGTTCGACCCATTAATATGCTTTAATGTACTTGCCCATTACTGACTCGGATCATTATAGGGAGTGTAAGAATGGTTGAATTAATTGTTGAAGGGTACAGAATTATAAAGAAGTAAATCCCAAAAATAGGTAACACTTAACCTTGGAGTGCTTAAGTTTGGGAATATTGAAAACCCTAGGTTCTATAGAATGTGTAGTTGAAGGGATGGGTTTGGTTTTGTGATAGACTTGTCGGTAATGGGGATGAAGATGATTAGGGTGTTGAAAAATAAATATTTGGAAAGGGTGGGTAAAGTTTGTATGTTGTGTTTGTGGTAGAAAATAGTGACATGTCTTGTAGAAGTTGGGTCGGAGACAGATAAATTGAATTTCCATATGTCACGATTAGTATGAAATAATATTTGTCTCTTCTTGTAAGTGGAACTTCACTTGTGGCTAAAAATAGGTGTGCTTAATTGTTATGTTTATATGAACTATGTTTGTTAGAGGAAGTGGGTTTGTGGCATTGTGAGGTGAGCATTATGGTTTAGTATATGAAAAATGAGGTAAGTATGTATCGTACTTGGTACCTCAACATGTGAAAGTGGAATCCACATTGTGGCCTAGAAAAACTAGTGTTCATTGTGGTTAACATAAGAGGTGATTACTATACAAATACCAAGCAATGCATTAGGATAACCCAAGTTATCCTCAGTTAGTGAAATTGAATGGATTTACTAAACCATTTAGTTGGTTAAGTTGTCACCCAAATGTTAAATCATTACCCTTTTGAATTGATAAAGTGTTATGCAACGGTTTTGAGCATGCTTTAAAGGTTTCATTTTCTATAAACTTTGAATGAATTTAGCAAACTAGAAAGCATGTGGTTGATTTGCAAAACCAAACTACTGAGTTCCTTTTAAGTGAAACTAATGATGCGTAAGCTGCAAATTAGTAGCTTCTAAAACAAGTTTTAATATTCTTTTCCTTGAAAAGTGAATGCTTTCTTGGTCATTAACTCATTTAAAAGCATATTTTACCAAAATGAGTGGTTATATGCTTGTCATAAGTTGACTTGAGTTTATTAAGGTATTTTAGCCTTCTTGAAAATATAAATGGCATTGTTGTGAGACAATGGCAATTTCTATGCAAAACATGTTGAAAGTGAGATGCATATGAAATGCTTTGGGCTAAGAGAATGGTGCTAATTTCTTGGACACAAGTTTAGAGAGCAGACCCAGTATGCTCGAACCCTAATTCCTAGGGAGCAAACCTAGAAGTGGGAACCCTAGAAGACCATTACGAAGGTAAATATCCACTGATTATGAGAGGCCCCAGGGGTACCATGAAGTGTGAGTGACGATCTCATATGAATGCACACAAATATGTGAATCTGATGCCCCATAAAATGATTTCTTAATTATTATGTGTTGAAAACTCCTCATTCGGGGATTATACTAGTGCAGACATTTGGAAAAGTGTATGTACTCTTTAAAAGAGCCTTGTTGGATTCCAAATGACTTCCTTGTGAATAACGATTGTTTTTATAATTGCTTACATTGATTTAAGTAAAGGTGCTAGCCTTCTTATGTGCAAACCTCATTTTCTTACGAAAAGAACTCCCGTTGGCGACTCTAATTGAACACTTTGATGATAAGTGCTTATGTATAAACTGAAAGCCCTACTGCTCTCAATGTCTAGATTATAGTATTATATGGCTGTCATTGCTGAGTTACAAGAATGATAGGTTAGACATGTTGAGCGTTGTTACACATGGAATGAAATAAGAAAAGGGTTGTCATTTGCATTTTGGAGGTTATTGACGTACAAATGGATATGGGTGGCCTTAAACGTTTGTCGCGTGATATCAAATATCAAATTCCGTATCATTGCTATTTAAACATATTACGTGCAACTGTTTTATTTTTTGGGGCTGAGAATCACTCACTGAGCGTGTGGTAACTCATCCCCACTCAATTTCCATTTTCCCCAGGTTCTTGGCGTACCAGGTACAAGTCGATTCACATTAGCCAAATCGAAACCATCCTTTTGACTTGGAAAATGAATTGTATATATACATACATATATATATATATATATATATAT